>OY740767.1:91386295-92626295 GCA_963513935.1 Aphrophora alni
CGACTTTTGTTCTTTTATAAAATAGGATACTTCCTGTTACCATACTGTCCTTTCATAAGAAACACCTTTTGCAAATAGTTCATACAAAAGAACAAAAGCATATAAACCTCGTCTCGTGCTATCACTAGACCGTCCGGTTTTTGTCTTTATTTATTTTTTTTTTAAAGATTACTGTTCACACTTGTTACACTTAAATCATATTTTTCTTTTTTTATATCGCGACACATTGTCTATTATCGTATATGATACAAATTCAGTTGATATGTTTTCACTTTGTTATAAAAGCGTCTTTTACATGAAACACATTGTCCTATAGAAAATGTTCAACCGAAACATAAACGTCTTATTTCACTATCACGACTCATCTAGAACTAGTAAAATAACATACAATGTTATAGTCTATGTAACACTTCTCGTTTTCACTTTTGAAAGCGTCTCTACTACAAAGCACATTGTTCTAATTACAATTTACATTATTGACTCTCCTGAATGCTACCTATCAACCCATCTCGACTAACTCTAGACTAAGACTCTTCTACAAGCTTGCTTGTCGCCGGATATTACATACCCTTATCACGTGATTATAGTCTCTAACCCATTTCACATGGCAACAAACATCTTCCACTTCATATAAACAAAATTTCACTCAAATACTAATTCTATCTTAAAACTAAACATTATTATCGGTACAAAAATATTTCTGGATATTTACTTTAATTTATTCTTTAATTTTAAAAAACAGCCATAAAGTCTACATTCGCTTGACATTACCCCTTTTTCCGCTTCTTTAAAACCAATCACGTAACCCCATTTATTTTACTGCTATTCATTATCTTAATTCAAAATTCAATAACATGCACATTACAAGGCACAGGTGCCTTGGTAGAACATAAAGCTGTCCAAGTTGAGATCTGTTGTAGTAAATTCTTTGTTGACATGGGAGAGCTTCTGTGAAGTGATAAACAATGTTCCAACAGTGACTCAACTACAAAAGGCCTTAAGTAAAGATCACTCAAACCCTATAAGCTTCTTAAAGGATGAAAGTGGATCCCATATCAATAATACGGAAGAAACTATGAGTCTATTGTTAGAGACTCATTTCCCCGTCTCTACTGTGTTCAATCCCACACAAACCACTATTGAAGATTATCTTGTGCCTCGCTCCCTTAATTGGAGAAGGAGACTAGCATTATATGATCTTTAATGAAAACAAGGTTAGATGGGCAGTGGGGAGCCATAAACCACACAAATCGCCAGATGGAGATGGAGTTTTTCCAGCCCTATTGCAGCAGAGCTAGGAGGAGCTACTGCCACTACTGGTATCACTGTTTAGTGCTAGTTTTTCCTTTTCATATATTCCAAAAGGATGGAGGGAAGTAAAGGTGGTTTTTATACCAAAGGCTGGCAGGAGAGCCACTGTGGAGCCTAGATCATACAGACCAACTAGCCTGACATCCTACTTTCTTAAAACAATAGGAAAATACTAGACATGCACATACGGAGTGAAACCCTTGAAAAGGTTGCCTAACAAACGGGCAAATCAACCACTAATGCATTACATCTGGTTGCAGAGGTTGGCAAATCAATAAAGGATAAGGATATAGCTTTATGTACCTTTTTCGATATTGAAGGAGCTTTTGAAAATACCTCCTACAACTCTATTGAAAGAGTGTCTAGGGATAAGGAAATTGAACATCAGATAATTAGATATATGTTAATGAATCGAAAGATGATATCCTACTTGGGTGGGGAATCCAAAATAGTTTCAGCAGTCATGGGTTGTCCACAGGGAGGAGCACTGCCGCCTTTCTTTTGCTCGCTGATGATGGATGAGCTACTTGGGTTGCTGGAGTCTAATGGCTTTAAAGTAATAGCATATGCTGATGATCTGGTAATTGTCATTAAAGGAAAGCATGATCAGACAGTGTCTGACCTCATGCAGAGTACTCTTCTGTTAGTCTGGAGATGGTGTCAAAAGAGTGTCTTAGCATTAGCCCTAATAAGACAACCATTATTCCTTTCACAAGAAGAAAGTCACTCTTCACCCTTTAATGATAGATGGTGTAGAACTAACTTCTTCAAAGGAAACAAAATATCTAGGTGTAGTTCTGGATCAAAGACTCACCTGGAATAAACACATTGATAAAACCATTAAAATAGCGAGCATGGCTATATGGGCATGCAGACGCCTATATGTTAAAACTTGGAGAGTTCAGCCACAGATGGCCTACTGGCCATATCTGGCTATAATTAGACCCATGGTCACCTATACTTCAGGAATATGGTGGCCAAAAACGGAACAAAAATCTATGACAAAAAAGCTTCAAAGCCAGGCTTACCTAGGAATTACATGTGCGAAATGTACCTGTACAGCAGAGCGACAAGAATGAGTACCTGTCCAAATGCTGTCATGGAAACGGCTCTGGATTTGCTGCCTTTGAACCTACAGATGAAAAGGTGTGCATACAGTGCTGCTCTTATGCAGGGGGGGGGGGGACTAACATTACAATGCCAAAAATATTGGCTGGTAAACTGGGAAACCTGCAAAAACAGGATACCACTCAGATAGCTGTCAGGAATATATTTAATGTAATTTATATTATTATTTCTTTTTAGTATATTATAATCATAAATTTTTTAAATGTAATAATCATATGACACTCAGAATGACGACATAATTCTTCACAACTATTGTAAAAGAAGTGAAGAAGTGTTGAAATGTATTGATTTGCATAGGAAGTAGAACACCACGGGCGATAAAAGATATATAAGAGGCCAGCACCAAGGAGAGGGGTCTTTTGAGGTTAGAAGATACCGGCTGCGTTGCTAGCCATGGTGGAAGACAGCCCAGGGAGTTTGAATCCAAACGGAAGGACTAGAAAGGGACTGGCCGATTTTGAGACTCTACAAGGTGAGCAAGCATTACAATATAAAAGTACTTGTAATCTCAGTCATTTCAATTGAAAAAAAAGTAATAATAGTTCGAATCATTCTGGGTTTTGTGTGATGAATATTTAGTTTTGAATATTGTTTAAATGATTGTTGATATTGTATTCTCACAAAAACAATAACGTGTTTTGTTTTTCATATTGATCCCACTATGCTATTATTGTGTATTCTTTTTTAATTGTAAAATATAGATATAAATTTGAGTTGTTAATAAAGATTAATTAAGTACTGAACCACTGATTTGATTATATTGAAAGTTAAAGAATCAAGGCAGTTTAGAGGAGCCGATCCTAACAGCCAAAACAGTATCGGATTTAATGATTAAGACGATAAATTTTGAAAAGAATTCAAATACTTTTCCCCAAAATGACAAGTTCGGAAGGAAGGTGGACTCAAACTAAAGAAGGACTCCAATAATAAACTGATGGATCCAGAAAGAAAGGTAGAGTAGGAGTGAGGATAAAAGGTCCATATTTTAGCGTTAGAAAATCCCTATGTAAAACTCCATCCATATTTCAAGCTGAGATACATGCAATGGAGAGCTCTGCGCAAGAGAGAATATCCAAAAAAAGTCTCAAAGGCGCAGAGATCTATATCATGTCAAACAGTCAGGCAGCTCTTAAAGCTCTAGTTCATAAACTTTTGAGTCAAGATTGGTCTAGGAATGTGTACAAGTAATCAATCAACTGGCAACAAACAACAAAGTCCCCTTACTTTGGGTGCCAGGACATGAAGGAATGCTAGAAAATGAAGAAGTAGATCGCCTTGCCAAGGACGGCACAGAGGCTGATTTTGTTGGACCCCAACCATTCATTGGGGCACCTAAAACATTTTTTATAATATCATGGAAACCTGGAAACAACATCAAATGATCAATTATTGGACCACCCGCCCTGGTCTAAGACAAGCCAAAAAATTTATAGTCTACTCTAGGACAAAGGCTAAAAAATTACTAGAATTCAATAGAAAAGAGCTTAGGCTGTCCAGTGAATAACCATCTAAAACACATGGGAAAGGCAGCAGTGGATACATGCCACTTCTGCTTGACACATAAAGACACAGCTGAACACTGGTTGTGTGAGTGTGAATCTCTAACCTACAAAAGGCTACTTTACCTCAGCATTCTCCATTTCCCACCACAGCGGAGGTAACGATCATATCGTCCAGAACCATTTTAAGATTATTAGGAAGCTTAAATTTTGGTTCAGTCTAAAACAAAATTAGTAGGGTAGTCACAGAAGCTCCATTTGGGTCGCAATGACATGAAGCTGAATTGCCACGGACCCCTAAATCACAACTAATTAACTAACTAACTAGAAATTTCAGACTTTAAAAAATATATTTCAACGAAATACTATAAGAAAAGTTAAGTGCATAAATACTAATTAAAACATTTGAAAATTCAACATTTTTCCATTTATTTAAAGAAGATAAAAACAACAATGTAAAGTGATAACACAAAACACTCAATTCAAACACTATATATGAAGCCATTTAAAATAAATACATACTTGATGAGCTGCATATTTGAGGACAGCAGCAGGGTCTATGATAGCTTCATCTAGTACTTGTTGCTGTTCTTTGTACCCTAAAGTATCCCACAAGTCTTGATATGCATCTTGAGCAGCATCTACATCATCACCTATTCTTTGAGCTAAAGGACTTAATGATCTTAGGTAATCTTTTGTGAAAAGAGAGAGGGATGTCATCCTAAAATAAAACCTTGATATCACATCATTTTGATAACATTATGATTTTATATCATAGTTTTAATTATAAAATACAATATAAATGTAATATGAAATTTATCTTTACCTGACTCTTTATGATGGTCCAAAGAAGAAAACTCTTGTCTTGTCACTTTGTCATTTTTCTTTACGATTACGAATACCTATAGGAATTAATCCATAAATAAGGCAGAATCAAAATAAATAACTCGTATATAAGTAACGCCTACATTACATGGATTTTTGTAGACATGCCTTTAATTAATAGATTTCCAAACACCTACATCAAAATTTCAACGTTTTACAAATATTTACATTTTGAAAGATTTCATATAAGCCTATACAAATGCACAGTGAAAGGACAAATAAGTTTAATATTGTTTTTGATAATTTTACCACTTTTAATATTTTATACATATAATTATCAAATGAGCTTAATCTCAAGGAAATAATTAAATAGGGTACATACACTTTTTCGATACTTCATAGTTACACCTTTTACATTTTAGTCAATGATGTTTACTCATTTAGATTTATAGGTGTTTTATGTAGCCTTCACCACCTCCATTAATAAAGTTTGTTATTACAGTACTTACATTTAGGTCTATAGTTCACATCTTAATTATTAATTTTTCACAACAAATTAATATATAAATATGTTAATTTTGTAATTTTTTCCCCAGAGTTTGAAGGTACAAAATACCAATAGAAATCTTTCAACATTTCCGCAAAATCATGGTTGATGAGTAAAAAGAGTTGTTCAGTCTTTGTGATAAAGTTATTCATTTTGAGAGTGAAGAAATTGAAAAAGTCAATCATAGTACTAGTCATTTACGAGTGATGACCCAATGAAAGAAGAAACAGAGTGTAATAATTTTTTGGGTTCTTTCTGTATTAATTTTAAAAAAGTTAATAAAATTATGATATTAGTAAAACAACTTATAATATTATTAATTTTGTTGAAATTTTTTTTCCCTCTTAAATCTATACTATACCATACCAAGTCATGTACTATTTCTGAAAAAAAAAAAAAAAAATGGCAGAAACAATTTGAAACAAAATCAAAATAAAGTATGCAAAATTGAGCATTAACCATGGATTTATCATATGTCCGCCACCATCTTGCAATCTTAAGTAGTAATTGATGTCATGTGTTACTCTTTCCAGTATTATTTAACAGTATTGTATTATGTTAATAATCAGTATTAATTTGTGTACATTTATAGTGCACACCACTTGTGTTACCTATTTTTTATCAATGCACTGTTTCTTTATCAAGTATTGGAGGGATTTTAGATGAATATCATATATTACCTTAACCTTACCTAACTGTTTCTACATGTGAAATTTTATTAATTGTATAATTACTGTAATTTCTTAATAAAGTAAAACTCTTAATTTTCTCAATAAGGTCAGTTTACTGATCAAAGTTGTGATAAGTTTCACTGATCGAGTAAAATAGTTATTTACTACATAATTGAAGTACATAATTAATTATACGACGAATAAATATTTTATATATCTAGGGCATGTTACATGAGGTTTTATATGATATTTTTAAAATCAAACTTTTCAATAGTTAGTAAATACTTATTACAGAAAATGATGGCAACATACTTTGCACAAGCTCATATAGTGAATTAACTGAATAACAATACCCACAATTAAGATGGCAGTCAGTAAAAGTGACTTGAATTAAATAATATATAATCAATTGGATTAAATTATATAAAAGTAATAGTCGCTCAAATGTATTAGCCGATGTAAATTCATAATTATTTCATCATAATGATATTACATTCTTGTCCCCTTTAGAAATAGTCAATAAGTAAGTAATAGTCCCCATTAGATATTATACATTTATACCAGCGCTTCTTCCATTCCTTTAAACATTTCTGGAACCCGATCTTTGGGATAGCATTTAGCTCTTTAAGTGATGACTTTAATCTCATATATGCTTGTAAACGATGACCCTTTAAGATTCTCTTTATTTTTAGGAACAGAAAAAAGTCACACGGAACTATATCTGGGGAATTTAAAGGCTGGGGCATCATTACAGTGTTGTTTTTGGCAAAAAAATCACAAACAAGCAAATAAGTGTGAGCAGGTGCATTATCGTGGTGCAGAAGCCATGAATTGTTTCATCACAAATTCAGGTTTTTTTTTTCGGATTGCCTCATGCAAACGGCATTGAACTTGTAGGTAGTAACTTAACTTCTTATTGATTGTTTGGCCTTGTGGCAAGAACTCATGGTACACTATGTTATTAAAATCAATGAAAAGAGCGAGGATAACCTTCACATTTAACTTGTCAAGCTTTTTTTGGTCTTGGCGATCCAAAATGCCTCCACTGGAACGATTGATCTGTAGCTTCGACATCATATCCGTAAACCCGTTTCATCACCTGTTATGACACATTTCAGTAGTTCTGCATAGTTGCTGATTTCATTGAATGATTCCTGAGCAACTTCCATTCCCTGCCGTTTTAGTTAAAAATTCAACAAATTTTGCTGCCACACGTTTCACATCCTAAATATTCGGAAAAATTTCATGGCATAAAACAATTGATATGCTAACATCTTCAGCGACTTCTCTGATTATGATTCGGTGATCATTCATAATCATTTCCTTCAACCTCTTCACGACCATCTGGTAAACGCTTTACCACTCGTAAACCCTTGTTTTACTCATAGCAGACTCATCAAAAGCAATATTTAACATTTCTAAAACATTGCTGCACTTTATTCCATTCTTATAATATTCAAAAAATGAATAAGAGTTGATTGTACCAAAACACATGTAACTTTTACTGACAGCTAACAACAGACTAAATATCCATGTGGCCTAAAATGTACACACACTTTTCAGACATGTTTACCACACAACAACGAAACAATCAGGATAATCGGACTAATACAAACTGCAAAATTCCCGTTACTTTTTGAATACACCTTGTACGTCTAAAATATATAGTAAAAATCAATATTAATATTTTTAGAAAATTATAGAATTTTTTCCTTTGGAAATACCGTTTCTTATATTATTCTCGTAGGCATAATTGAAACCTGTCCACACCATGGAGATAATTCCATCATACACTAGTTTCTGATTTTGTCATTAATTAACTTCACATCATCATTTTTTTAAATCTTGATTCATACCAATCTATTTGGTATTTGAAATTAAATCATTAAAGAAATGAGGAGGTTCAATCTCAGCTCTAGTTAACCTACGAATATACAACTATAATTTTGGACCATCATATATAACGTTAATTTGAGAATTTCGCCACATATTATGTCCTAACAAAACAACAGCACGTAAGTTTGGTGTTATGGGCTTTAACGTTTAAATTCCCAGGAATTTATGGGAACTTATGATTTTCTCTTAAACGCATAGGTCAGTGGACACCCCAATATTTTTTTTTTTAAATCCCTTAGAACTAATCTATTAATATGAACATGTAAATCAATTTATAAAGAGTTATATTCAAAAATAAAAATTATTTAAATCTTAAGTCCTTCACATAAATTTTAAAATTTTGATACTTGTTGTTTATTTTAACAGTAAAGTGGCTTAAAGTGGCTGTGTTCATCTTTAAAAGTTATTGAATACCACATGATTGCTTGGTGGATCACTATCATGTTTTCTAGTATCA
Source organism: Aphrophora alni (assembly GCA_963513935.1). NCBI lineage: Eukaryota > Metazoa > Arthropoda > Insecta > Hemiptera > Aphrophoridae > Aphrophora > Aphrophora alni. The sequence continues at coordinate 91,394,630 of OY740767.1, forward strand.
AAGAAAATGATCAAATCTTTAAGGCTAAACATCCCAGGATTAGTTACAAATTCTGCCACCACGGCGCAGCACCAAAATGGAGTCATTTTGTATTAATGTTTATTGGTGGAATTTTCGTCCGATTTTTATTTGAAAAACTGATTTGTAAACAGAATAATATTATAATTTACGCTACATAAGCCTAATTTTAATTAAGTTGTTGGTTAAAAAAAAATTAATAAGATCTTCATGTTAAAAAAAGAAATATGCAAATCGCAGGTAGTCATTTTGTAGACAATAATTTTTAATTAATTTTACACTTTTACTATTTAAAATCGCCCGAGTGGTTCAATTGGTATCATGTTTTATACATTTAAAATAATTCCTCTTAGGGGTATGAGGGCGCAGGAGACACGAAACACCTACAGGGCCGAGGTGACTCACTGTGGCACACCCCCCACCACGTCGCTCGTCTTACAATCCTTGTGCTAGATGACTACTTTCCCGCCCTTCCACCCACGTGCTCTCGGTTATTAGTTACCGTGATTCTTCTTAGGGATTTGTTTCGTCGTCTGTTTATAATTTTTATTGGGAACGTTATTTTGTTAAACTTTTATGTTCTCCATGCATTGCCGAGGAACAACCAAATCTAAAAAGCAACTTCGGCTTTCAACGAAGATGAAGAAGTGCAGACTGCATCTCGCTCTGCTCGCTGCTAAATCTCAGAGGTCAGTATTAGTGTTATTAAAAAAATTAATACGTTTTTCTTGGATTACATTCTTGTCAAATGACACCCTGATAAACCCTTCGTGAAGCAGGGATATAATGACTTTTAAACTAATATATATAAATAAATCAATATTGTTTCTGATTTACCTGTAAAATAGTGAAAACAGCCAATCGTTGTAATGCTTCATACATATGCTGTGCATATCTTAAATTTAATTCGATAAGGAAATTCTACGACAATTGGGAATTTCTTTACTATAAAACCGGTTTTAATAATTGAGGTGCTAAATTAGACAGTCCTACCGATAGATTGACCTAAAATTATTAATTTTCCTTGGAAACACTTATTTTGTACTAAATTTATCATTTAAATATCAAGGCTATTTATGGGTAAATATAATGTTTCACAACAAAAATAATTTGAAACATCTGTTATAAATTCTGTAACTCGTTTTATTTTGTAGTTTTGTTTGAGAATTTATAACAGCTGTTTTAAATTATTTTTAGGTTAACTTATATAATGCTCACTTTCCCTATTTGTGCGGATTCACGTTGTATGTTAGTGTTCGATATAGTTCGATCATTATCATAGTCTGAAATGTTATTACGACAATAACCATGTGTTCTAAAATATATATATATATATATATATATATATATATGAATACCCGGCTGCCTTCACCGGTTTGGCTCTGTTATTTCAAATGATTTACTTAATTCGAGGTGTTATTTTATAAATTCTGTAAATCGATTTTACAATAATATTTTCTTTGCCTTTTTTAAGGTATGGCAAGACGTGTTGTACGATTCCATGATTCAAGCTGGGGCTGAAGAAAAGAAACTGGCCATTCAGAACGGTGATGTGACGAAGAATAATATTCCGTTCATAACGGTAATAGTGGATGGAGGTTGGTCTCATCGTAGCCATGGTCACAGATACTCAGCTAATTCTGGAGTCACTTGTGTTATTGGACTCCGCACCAAGAAGCTACTTCACATAGATGTGAGAAACAAGTACTGCTCAATGTGTGCATACTTAGAAAAGAAAGGAACCTCTACTGGTCATGAGAATTGTTTTTAAAACTGGGGTGGAGGCTAGTGCTTCAATGGAGTCAGATATGTTAGTAGAGGCTTTTAATTCCAGCCAAAAGATCCACGGTGTTCAGTACAGGAAAATGATAGGAGATGGTGATTCAAACGTGCATCAGAAATTTAGAGAGATAGTGCCTTACGGTCGTTTCGTGGAAAAAGTAGAATGTACAAACCACATCATAAAGAACTACACGAAGAGGCTGTATAAGCTGCGAAACATTTTTATTTAAGTTTTGTTTAGTTTACTTGTGTTTATATAAATATAGAGTAGAGTTAAGATAAATTATAAACTTTTAAGAAAGCCAAAAAAAATCTTATTTAAGTTTTGTTTAGTTTACTTGTGTTTAATCTCTCTCTCTCTCTCTCTCTCTCTCTCTCTCTCTCTCTCTCTCTCTCTCTCTCTCTCTCCCTCTCTCTCTCTCTCCCTCTCCCTCTCCCACTCCCTCTCTCCCCCTCCCTCTCCCCCTCCCTCCCTCCCTCCCTCCCTCTGTGGCATAAAAAAAAAGTCTAGAGCTAAAACAAAAAATAGACTTTTGGATTTATACAAATTGTTCCTAGTAACTTAACAAAATACAGTAATATGGCCTGGAGTTAAAGTAACACATTACATAAATTAGGCTATTCAAAATGGAAGATGGCAACCGCTCCTATACGTTACAACAAAATATTTGGCAACATGCTCAATATTTTATTTTCAGTTATTAGAATTGTTTCCGTCAATTTTCTTTCAGAAATATTACCTCATACATTAATATAGATTTGATATCATAGATTTAAAAATATAAATTTTATAGAAAATGTTGTTTTTCACTTTTTTTTTATTTATTATTGTGCACTTTTTACTTATTTGGAAACTGAAATAAAAAGAAAATTATGTCACTAGGAATAGATGTATGAACTAAGAAGCCTACAATAGCTTATGAATTAAGAGATTGTTAGTACATCGTGACTGCCACCATAACATTACAAAATTGGTAGATTTCACGATTTATATGTAACCTTCCTAGACCTATTAAAAACATTAATAGTTACATGTCATGTTAAATAAATAAATATAATAGTTACCTTCCCACTTGGTTTTAAAGATTTGACAGTTCTTAATAGTTTGACAGTTCTTAAAACAGAACTATTTTTGTGGATGAAGAAAAACACAAAAACATCAATAGATTTTATTTAAAATTGATGAAATAGGCTAGTTGTCGAAATAACCTCAAAATGGAAAAAATAGTCACTTTAAATGGCTTTGACAGTTCTTAAAACAGAACTATTTTTGTGGATGAAGAAAAACACAAAAACATCAATAGATTTTATTTAAAATTGATGAAATAGGCTAGTTGTCGAAATAACCTCAAAATGGAAAAAATAGTTACTTTAAAATGGCTGTTTTCTGATAGAAATATTTAATTGCTAATGATAAAAAGTGAAATGCTTTGTAAATAAATATCGAAATGATGGAAAAAAGGCTGTTTAGAAAACGAATTGCCGATATTTCGCATTAAAATCGATTGAACATCAATGCATATTTACTTAAATTTCTTTTAAGTTTCAAAAACCCTCAATTATTTACCTCTAGAAGTTTCAAAATAAATGATAAACAGTTCCTTCACTTCTGAATTAGGCTACCCTCTTTAGGCGTTTTCCGGTATGGTCCTGTCAATATATTTAAAATATTTACAGACTTATTTGCTAGACCCTAGTAATATGTTAAAAAAAAAAAAAGAAGAAAAAAATCGCAAATGAAATAACTTTAAATCTATAATAGGTTTTCTAAAACATACAAAAAATATTGATCTCTCAAATGTACAAAAAACATAAATATTGTTAAAAACTGCTAATTTCAATTTTCCTAACCTCAGTCCAGTTCACTTCGTTTCAGTTATAAATTATCAAAGCTGTATTACTTTCAGCAGTTTCAGCTACTTACAGGCTACAATAAATAGTTAATACCAGAGAATCCAGAGATAGCATACCAGAGATAACGTATCAAAATAGTTTAGTGAACATAGATAGTGATTGACGTTTACTCTCCGAAGCCACTCTCATGTAAATTTTAATTATACTACTTGCACTCCTCGTGCCTAGCAAATACCCTAGCTAACGTAAACGAAAACCGTGACATCACACTGTTGTTTATGTTACCTATTTTTAATTTTGATGTTGTTTGGATGAGAAAAACCTCTCGGTCAACATCGCTTATAACAAAAAAAGAGTATCAAATAAAGATACTTACTCTCGAATAATTCAATAGCGTCAGGAGTCAGTTCGGAAGAGAAAATAGTTGGCAAAAGAGACCTGATAGGACAGATGAAAGAAAGGGATGTAACCCAAAAAAGGTGTAAAACAAGCTAGATTTCTCCTGTCCTCCACACCTGTACTCGCAGAATAAATCCCTGGAGGAAACTATTTTTAATAATTATTTTATAATAGCAAATAAAAATTGTGACAACGAAATTACCAAATAATTCTATATTCCCATACAGGATACATATTTCATGTAAAAAAAAATTAAGAAAACTCCGTGGCTCATCAGACTTTAGGTGTGTAAAACTTTTTCAATCTAGTATTATTGTGCGAGTAACATTTCAAAATCAGGTCGCCGTTGTTCAAGTATTCTTACCCGAAGTTCGATGTCTTTTGAAACTTCCCAATTCTAACAATACTGGTTTAATACCGTCAATTTTGAAGTATCGAGAGATTTAACACGAAATCTCTCACTCGTAAAACGAGAGCACTATATATCTCTAACTCGCAAAACAAGAGCACTAAACCAACCACAGGCTTACATTACAAAGAGTTGCATGCTCTCTTTAATTTCAAGGTCCGATATCACAAGTATTAAATAAAAATATAAAGTAATTAAAATAATCTATATGGGTTAATTTCATTGTAGCAGAATGTACTGATTGGGTGCATTTGTCTGTGCGCGCGGCTGGCTATGGCGCGGGGGAGGAGAGGGGAGTGGTTATCGCTCATTTACAAAAACATGTAGTCAAAACTTTGCTAGTACTGATATTTAGAAGGACGTAAAACAATAAAATTTGTTTTTTTTCCTCCCCAGAAAAGAAAGGAATTTTTTGTTTTAGTTTATTAGTTTAAAGTTTTTTTAAAATTTCCATGTAAACAGGTTACCAGTTTTCCTAAATAGCGTAACTTTATTTTTTTGTTTTCAGCCAGGTAAAAAATAAATTTTACCAATACACCAAATTAGTTTTGCCGAAAAAATCTAACATAACAACTTCAAACACAAATTAAATTAAAAGGAACAATAATGTTTATCAACAATTAACGTCACAACCTTCCTCATTAAACGCAGAAGATTTTGATGTAAACACCATGTTTCTATGTTCATCTATGACATCACTACAAATCTTGTAAACTGTAATTATGTCTCGCGAAAGGTAGACATATTATAGTAGGGTGAGCGAGCCCTACTTTTACAGGACGACTAGTAGCGTCAGAGCCGCGCGCACAGACAAATGGTTTTACTTATTTGATAGCTCAATTTGTTCGTTAGAATTTCTACATCAAAATTGAAAACATTTTATTGAAGAGCAACTTATTAATTCGTTTATTAATGACTTATAAACAGTTAGAACACTGGACGATTGAACATAACTTGAAAAGAGGAATATCTTTTTTATAAATTTATGTCATTTTTGGACTTAAATGTCTTCTATGTTTTTTGGGTCGCTGATTCCGATTCTGATGTCAACAAGATTCGAATCCTATAGGGTACCACAGAAAAGTCAATATCAGGTCACAATAGCGATGAATATAAAATGATAACCTGTAAGTTTTGAGGTCGCTGATTTCATTTCCGAGGTCAAAAAATCCAATGTAGGCCAAAATGATGGCGAAAGAAGAAGAATGGAGGAAAACTAATTAACTGGTTCCGATTTGCAAAAACTCGCTTGAAAGGCAGCGTGCATACTGCATACTTGCAACATACGGATTTGGTATTTACTTTCGTGCGACACAAAATTTTTGTCTTCTTATAGGATGTTCAGTTGAGATATCAATTTTAGATTTGCCTAGAGGCACGATAACACAAAATGTGACACTGTGTGTGTATTTTTGAAGAGAGGTAGGAAGTCTCTTTGATAGTTTCGGCACAATCGATCCGCTTCCTTTGTCGCGCCCTCTAGGATTTGGATTTTTTACATCAAAATACGGAATCAGAGACCCAAAAATTATAAAAGATGACATGTTAGTCCAAAAATGACATCAATTTATAAAGATATTCTCACATTTCATGTTATGTTTAATCTTCCAGGGTTCTAATTGTTTATAAGTCAAATAATCAAATTATTGAGTTGCCCCGCAATAAACTCTTTTAAACTTTGATCTAGAGATTCTAACGAACAAAACCATCTATCATATAAGTAAATCCGAGTATTCTAGAGTCGCCCTGGATTTGAGTATTCGCTTTTTCCCGCCTTTATTACCCTGACTAAGTCCACTTGCATTCTGAATCAATTCGTACATAGGAAGCAAATTGTGAGAACCATTCCCTAACTCCTTCCATGATTATGTTTGAAATCTTTTAGACAACAGAAACAGATTAAAACTTCTAGGAAGTATGTTAATGTTATCTGTTATCTCTATTCTCTACTCTATTATTAAGTATTAAGTACATAGGATTTAGGATCCAAATGAAAGGGTTGTTTTAAATATTAAAATGTCAAAATATAAAAATTTCCTCCAATTTGTAATGATTTGAACAATTATCATTCTTACAAGACCTATAGTTTTCAAACTGAAGAAATAACTATAAATTGTAGGGTAATTAATATACAACCATAATGAAATTAGTAAGTACATAAGATATTTTTATAATTCACCGGCTAATTGCATGTCATTTTGTATTTAGGTTAGATTTTAGTAGGTCTATATATATATATATATATATATATATATATATATATAATGTTGTATTTCTGTAACTGTTTTAATTTGATTAGATTTTTTGTTAGATTGTTAAATGTTTTAGGTTAGATTTAATCGTTACAGATTCCTTTGTGTTTTAATAGATAAATTTAGTATAGTCCTATTGTTAAAATATTATGTATTGGCATCATTTACTTTGTTACAAAGGCGGTATTAAGATAAATTTGTATTCCTATCATTTCAATTTATTTAGGCTGGTGAGTTGTTTCTTCTTGGGGTAATTGTTTACTTAAAGGTGTCGCCTTATTTTCTGGATTTTTTATTTTTATCGTCCACTACATACCTTGCTTCTTAAGAATAAATAATGTTTTCCTTGCACAGATCACTATTTTTCACTGAAAAATCAATCTAGAAACTACCAAATCCGACGTATTTATAGGTTAAAACATTGGCAATATTAATAGCGTATGGTTTGGCGCATGCGCCATACACAATGACTACGCTAGGATACTATTTCATATCACAATATGTTTATCCAGGTTGCCTTCCGTTTTACGTTTATTGAAGTTAATAATTTTCTTACTTTGTGATATAATTAGACCTATATATCTTGACATGTTTTGCCAATTAGCTATATATAATATATATATATATACCTGGCCGAACCTTTGGTACGTTTATTGAAGGTAATAATTTGCTTACTTTGCGATATAATTATACATCTCAACAGGTTTAGCCAGGTAGCTATATATATAAAACAACTTCGCCAAACCGTTCGTAAGTTTATTGAAGGTAATAATTTGAAATTAGATTATTAATATGGAGGATTCACAGCATAGGTATCACAATCTGAAGATTGTTATCACAATGTGAAGATTGTGATTTTTCAGTGAAAAGTAGTGATCTGCGCAAGGAAAACATTATTTAATCTTGAGAAGTAAGGTATGTAGTAGACGATATAAAGAAAAAATTCGGAAAATAAAGCGCCACCTTTAAGTAAACAATAAACATTCTTTGTTAGTGTGAAGACAAAGTGGAAAATAATCTTTGATGTTGAACGATAGACTTCCACGGTCACAATCATCATTATGATCTTGTTCTTCGGGGTTCGACCTTGTCAATATTGTCTGCATGTTGAGTACAGCCGACGTTTCGGGCACTTTACAGATGTCCCTTCTCAAGGCTTACTTCACTTGACATTTGTTAAGCCTTGAGAATGGACATCTGTAAAGTGCCCAAAACGTCGGCTGTACTCAACAACGTGCAGACAATATTGACGCGGTCGAACCCCGATGAACAAGATCATAATAATCTTTGATGTTTAACTGATTCATTTCACACTTGTTACTGTTTTGTTGTTTTTGGCCTTATATTGGGTATACTTAAATTAGACGTTTTAACTTCATAATAATAGCAATGTTGGAATAATTAATGTGGAATGTACATGCCGGTTGAATTTAGTAGCATCGTGTTCTACATACCTCATTTTGAAACAATTGGATCATCTTTTACCTGGGAGGACACTTTGGAATTATTAAAATCCATTATTTTTGTCTAAAATAAGCAATTTAAAAGTACAAAATCCTAGGCTTATGAGGTTAGAACATCTGTCTTTGTTCATTTGACAATGGCAACAATGGTGAATATATTGAGTGTCTCATCGCTCGATGTCGAAGTTCATTTGCGCAAAGGTAATTATATTTATATATGGTTACCTAACCATACCTAGTAAAGGAATTTCAAGTCTGGGAAGTTCAATATATATATAGTTACCTTACCAGAACTTTAGTTCCTTTACTAGGTCTGGCTAGGTCAATATATATACATATTGACCTGCTAGTTCACATACAGTATCAAGAGCTAGTTCACATGATTCTGAAATCACACAGAGTAGTAATGTTTTCCTGTTAGAAGACAGTTTTCACTTGCATCTAACGACACACTATTCTATTACCTATGCTTAATATAATTTAATGTGACAATAGTCAGTGCTAGATGGAATTGCATATTAATGGAAATAATGAAACAATTGTTTAATTGCACAACAGAGCTTTATTGAGCGACATATGTTTCGCCGTTAGGAATTTTCAACTCATCCTATTTTGCCATTTCCTTTCTCTTCTAATTTTATTTGTTTAGACTTGTTTTGTTTTCAATTTAGTAGCTTGAAAATTCCTAATGGTGTAACCTATGTCACTAAATAAAGCTCTGTTATGGAATTAAATGATTATTTCATTATTTCCATTGCCTATGCTTAACTTATGAAGCCTAGTAGCATAGCTCATTGCGTATTCTGAACATCAATTGCAAACTTGCAAATTGCTAATTGCTAATTTTTGAAAGAAACATTATATTTTGATACGTCTTCTCAGGTAAAGGATGATCCAATTGTTTCAAAATGAGGTACAACACGATTTCATTAAATTTCACTACTAAATCACTATGGTAGGTATACTTCAGTAACCGTTATTATGGGAACACCATATCTTAGTTGACAGAGTATGTGCTTATCTTGCTATAGTTAGAATTAGTGAACCATCATAGGTTATGCAGGTTCCAGCCTGGTTGTGGTTTTTACGAGTTTTCTACTCTCCTGTCTTCATTACACTAATGGACATTAAGTAAAGACTTTAAGCAAAAAAAAATATACAAAAATTTAATTAATTGCAAAAGGTATGAAAAAGTTAAATTTAAAAAAATTAAAGGGATGTTTCACTGATGGTTTAAAATTTAAATAACTTAATAATTAATTAATTATAAAATTATGTTAGTCTTTCAAAATAATCTAATAACAGCATTAATGTTGCAGTGTGTGAAAGTAATAACAAACTTGGGATCCTTACATACTCGTATGTATTGAGTTTTAGCTAGCAATAATACCATATTATAGTTGTACGTTGAATGTATTATCTCCTTTACATTGCGATGTTTTGATTTGATACAAAATCATATTTTAAAGATATTTTCATTGTGATCATAGCACTAATATGAACTGAATTGTGAGTAGACTATTTTTAGTTCATAGATATGGAATAGATAAACAATTTTTATTCATAATCATGTTTTTTTTTTTGACATGAAGTAGTGATCATTTACTTCAGGACTGCCCATATGAAACATCTTAATAAAAAATTTTGAAATCAGGTTCTGCAATAGTTTGCTAAAAAAGAAACTAATAAAATAATCTTGAAAGAAATTATAGAGTTACAGCTTTCTTTTTTTAAAATTTTTTATGTTCATACAGGAGTAGACTGGTGTTCATAATTGTAGCAGTCTCATCTGATAAAAGGAGGGAGCCCTTACCTTAAACATATGGAAGGGGGTGTAGGGAGATGCAGAATATTATTTTCCTAATAGAGAGGATTTTGGAATTTAAGATTTTTTGTTGTTAATTTAGATCCAAAATGAGGCTCGAAGAAAACTATGTGCTGAAGAATAATTTGTGGTCAAAACTATAATTTTGTGTATAATTCTAACAGAATTAGCACTAATCAGTTTCTTGGTTTTGATTTATACATTTTAAAATTAATAACCAAATGAATTAAAGTACAACTTTTCAAACTATCAGTAAGGTTTGTGTGCATGTAGCAGCTGAGGATGATGACAAAGTCGTTGAAATGTCAACTTGTATTTGTGTTGCACAAATAAAGTGGGGTTTTTTGTGGAAAGTTGTATTTTAATTCATTTGTTTATCAAAGTTTTCACAAGTGTAGCTTATTAGAGTTGATTTTTTAAATTGCTAAATATATTATTAAAAATTGTGTTAAATTTACATGTTTGTATGTGTTTTGCTGCTCCAAGCTGTTATTATTTTGCCTGAAGTTATTAAGTTTTTTTTTACATAGTTCCCTGTTTTTAATACCTTGTACAAGTTTGTTAACAGGATGGTGCTGAATTTATCTTTGGGATCCTCTTAACATTTCATCATTACTTCCACTTCCAGGCATTGGCCTAGGAAAAACAGTCCATCTCAGTATACATACAAAGATGGTTGTGTAATCGAGATAGCTATTTCAAATTTTATATTTAATACTATTTTTCAGTACTGTTTAAGCAGTCATCCAAACAAACCTTGTCATGTACTCACCTTTAAGGAGAATACAATTATGTTGGATTGTGGACTGTCGGCTCACTCAGTTCTCAACTTCCTACCTCTTCCATTGGTCTACACTCCAAGGTTGAACAATCTACAGAGTTGGATGCCTAGGGACTGTTCTGACCCTGAACTTGAAGGAGTAGGTTTGAAAGTTAAAATTGTTATAATTTTTTAGTATGTTCAAATTGATAATTGAATGATAAATTACAATTTTGTATGATATCTACAATGAGTCAGTACCAGTGAATTGAAGTTTGTAAAGCTTGTCTCATTTAACTTAATTTTATAAACACATTATCTGTCAGCTTGGACAATTATTTGTACTATTGAGTCAGATATTTTAATTTAGGTAGGTTGGAATATCCAACAATTATTAATTTTATCTGTAACAACTTCATACTGGCCATAAAAATAGATTTATGACAAAATAAATCAGTTTTTCTTTTGTATATCTTGGTTTATCATTCTTCAACTTTGTTTTATTTTTATTTGTTCATCAAATCAATTGATAATTTATAATAACATTACGAGAGAACTAGAAAGTAATAAAAAAGAAGAAAATAATTATTTGAAATAATCACAATTATTATTTGATTAATGTATGGAATTATTATTATGGTATAGAGAACACAGTGGATTGAAAATAATCTTAAAATATTCCATTATATTGTAATTTAAAAGTAATAGGTAATAATTTGTTCTAAAGATCCAATGAGTGCTTGAAAAGTCTAAAATAACAAGAAAATGACAAGTCTTGATTACAGGGCAACAAACTAGGCAGTAGTAACAATAATATAGATCATTTGAAATGGAGCCAAGGCTTCATAATGGTTTATAAAATTATAGCTAAAATGTTCAAAGTTAAATAAAATGCTGTATATTATTTATTATGCTTTGTATTTGTATTTTATTTTAACCCTCAGTTTATCATTTCAGGAATTGAAAGAATGTGGCGGCCGTGTATTTGTCGACTCTGCTCCAGAATTTTGTCTACCATTGTCAAAACTTATTGATTACTCTGAAGTTGATGTCATTCTAATATCCAACTATATGTCAATGCTTGCACTGCCATTTGTTACTGAAGGCACTGGATTTGATGGAGTTGTTTATGCAACAGAGCCAACACTTCAGATAGGACGGTGAATGAAAATTAAATAATTATCATAATAATAATAAAGTTATTCATTTGAAAATAACATTCATTAGGCTAGTTTAAATATAACTATATGACATGAAATATTAATAGGTATTTTAAATATTTATCAAGTAAATAAATTTGATTATTTTTAAAAGTTGAAAGAATGATTAAATGACATTATTTTAGGATGTATTTGGAAGAGTTGGTAGAATACATAGAACAGACACCAAAAGCAGTATTGGCTACTCACTGGAAAGAAATGCTCCATTTGTTACCTGCACCATTATCAGAAAGTTTAAAACCTCGGAGTTGGCAGCAGTTATATGACACAAATGCAGTTAGAAACAGCTTGGCAAGGGTTCGAATGTTAGGATATGATGAGAAGATGGTACTTACAAACTTCAATTATTGGAATTATTATAAAGATAAATTTATTTTTTAGCCATTACTTGTAGGCTAGTACACTTTTTTAATACATATTGTTTAGTTTATTAGAAACTTTTTTGTCTAGGATGTGTATGGATCCCTTCGTGTTATTCCAGTAAGCTCTGGATATTGTTTAGGAAGCAGTAACTGGATTATTAGTTCAGATCATGAAAAGATAGCATATGTCAGTGGTTCGTCTACACTCACTACTCACCCAAAGTAAGTCGAGCAGTCTTAAATCAGTTTCCTTTGTTGTAAATTGATCATGTTACTTTCATATTGAATTAATGATGATCCCAATTTCTGGAGGAAATTATCTATTTCATTGAATTTTTTTAATGGTTGTAATATAACTACAAAATTAAAATGTTAACTGTAAAATATGTAACGATTTTTTTTTTGTTTTGCTTAAATCTTTTCAGTTACTTAAAACTTCCTACTTAAAAAAAAAGGCAAGCATGTTGAGATGCCATTTTGTAAACATATTAATACAATGTTAAATTTATAAAGAAATTGCAAGTTGTTAACAAAATATAATTGATTTATTATTCTTTAAAATTCATTGAACTCATTTGTTGGTTAAACATCATTTAGCATGACTCTATTTTTAAATTTTTTTTTTTTTTTTATCAATTTAACACAAAAGATCTTTAAAATCAAACATAAAATTGGTACATACATAAAATTAATAACAAGAAAAAATACATATAGAATTCATGAATATTTCAGAGTCTATTTTCGGGGTAATGATTGTGGGGGATAATAAGAGTCTATATTTCGGGGGGGGGGGGGTAAAATATACATACATAAAATCAAAGTCACAAATTAATTATACAATTATAAGAGTCTATATCTCGGGGGTAAAATAATTATCAATGCACAAAGTCTCTTTATCTCGGGGTATCGGTTCGGTGCTGACTTTTATCAAGGAAGTCAGGGACTTGTAAATATTAACACAATTAATCATAAATTAAATAATAAGGAATATTTTTTGTTTAATGAAGATGAAAAGATGATTATTGATTATACAGCAGTTATTCTGTACTTTAGGTACATATATGAAAATTGTTTCTGTTTTATATTTTTCTTTCACACTAAACTTGTGAATATTTAGTTCTTTTTAATGATGCCTCATAGGTTCAATAGTTTAAAAAGGAATGAGATAATATAATGATAAATTGAACGATCTCACCAGGTTGGATTATACAGCAGTTATAGAATGGTCGATATTTAATCTATCTTTGGGTAGATTTTCAAACTTTTTACTTCCACTAGACACTGATCTTCTAGGCTTCTTCTCAGCCACTATTAGAAGATTAAAACAATTCTTTTATATTTAAAAAAATCTTCAGGCAGGAGCCAAGCCTAAATAGGTCTTGCCTATATGGGTTCCTGACCAACAACTCCAATCCATTTTTAGGCTCTACAAAGAGATTCACTGATATTCACTTTCTTTTCAGGTCATGTTTTGGATTTGTAGCACAAATGAAATGTATATAGCCCTAATTTACAAGACAAGAAGTTGTTAATAACTTCATTTAATTATTACTGACTCTACTTTTAAATAAATTAGATGTATTTAATAAAATTAGCGGTATCCCATTGTCGGCGGTGTAAAAACACCGCGGCGAGTCAAACGACTTTGTCAATAGCGGTATCCCATTGTGGCGGCGTAAAAACACCGCGGCATTGGCACCCGTCGGTATAGCAGACATACACCTGCAAAAACGTTTGATTAGCTGCTTTTTTTCCACGAATCAATTTAGTATACATTGTGGAAAATATAACATTTCTTTTCAGTTTTCTTTGACTGGTTATGATCTACGCACAGTATATACAGTAAATAAAAATGAGCGAGTTACGAAAACCGAAGCGTGTGTTGGTTTCGATTGAGACACGGTTAAATGTGTTAAAAAGACTTGACAGAGGGGAATCTGTAAAAAAGCTTTGTGACGAGTTTAACGTGGGAAAAGTACCATCAACGATTCGAGCGATCGAAGTTAATGAGCTTTGAGATCTGCCGAACTTTTACGAACATCACTGTTTGTAGCAATGTATTTTTTCCCGTCGCGGTCGCCGAGTAATCCGGACTGCCGGGTTATCGAGTGCCGAGTTTGCGAGACTCTACTGTAACTTCATTTAATAATTAGTGACTCTACTTTTAATAAAATTAAATGTTGAAGACAAGCTATAGGGATCCAAATAACTTCTTCTTCTTCTTTTTTTTTTAAATTAAAACTATCTTACAACTAAATACAATTTTATCTTGGTCATAATCTAAAGTTGGTTAAAATTCCCGCTTGTATTATTTTTAAACTGTTTTGGTCACGTGACTGGATCATTGACATAGCATACTTTCTGAAATATGTGTCCATCACGGATCTAGGCGGCCATCTTTGAATTCCGAATTTTCGTTGTATTTATGCATATACCTAATTATTCTGAGGTTTTCGATATGAATTCAGATGACAATTTTTATGTAGAAGTATCTGTTTTTTCCATAGGCCAAGTTTATTTGGTCCTAGCTATCATGGTTTTATTGCTATTTCAATTTCTCTGACGCTATTATTCTAACGCGATCATTTCTGTGTTGAATAATTTTGCTTCTAAAAGTTTCGTTTTCTATTCTTTTCGAGATTCTACTGCTGTTTTGTTACTTTTATTGGATTACTGAGATGTTTAGGCCTTTAATTTATATGGTCTATCCTTAGGTTAAATGTAGTGGTATTAAGTTATTCGTCATATTCGGTCGGGAATTTGTTAATTTAGGCTTGCTTAATTTATAACATAGTTCGCGAGTCTGCCGCTAGGCGTTGTCGTATTCAAACATTTATTTACATTACATTTCTGATATTGTTGATTTATTTAAAACTTTATATTTACATCATTTTGACTTGTTTCATGGTTTAATTATTTTAGTTTTAATAAGCTATAAAATAATATATTTTAACAAGTTATACAAATATTTGTAGAGTTTAAATATCTTGAAATAAGAAGATCTAAGTTTATAAGCTCAAAATAACTCTCTTGGTAGGAATAACAACTGTATGTTGGATTGATCAAATCTTTATATCCATCTTAAAATAATTTGTTCCATACTGTTTGTGAAAAACATTAGTGGCCACACTTTTTGTCTAAACATTAATTTTAATAAAACCCATTAAAAAAGAGAATAAAAAGACATTTTTCATTACTTTGAACAATAAATGAGATAACTGGAGATAATTGTTTTCATCGATAAAACATTAAAATAATGAAGAAATATAGTTATGGATTGAAGAAAGCTTTGAAATTACTAGCCTTTAGTAAATCATGTAATGGCTGTAGAAATTCATAATTAATTTACTTTTATTAGAGATATTTTTTATTATCTTAAAAAAGGGCATTTTTTTGGAACCAGTAATCATAAATGGATTTGTCTGAAACCTTTAACAAGATTGTGTAAATACCAAATATTAAAATGTTTACTATTTAATAATGTTAACTTTAAATTAAAAAGAATTGGCGATTACCCCCCTCCCCTAAGTTATTCTATATTATTTATTTTTATTTCATTTTTTGTATCACTATAAAAGATGGGCGATTTGAACAGCTGTCACCATTATACAAACTGAATACAAATACAAACTGAATTTCAGAACACCTAACCTAACCTAACCATTTTAGGACACATGTTTATATGAACTTTTTTCTTTGTTTTTATTCATTTTTGTCAAAAATTCTCTCTGTTTCTCTGTGAGATATTCTGTATATGTATTTATGTAGTTTGATTTGTGTATAAACCAACCAGGTGGAAAGTCTTTGTAAACCTTTGCTAGTCTTTATAAGCCTAAAATTAAAATAACTTAGAGCTCCACTAAACTAGTTTGTTTACTGTTGATTGTTGTTATATCAATGTAATAGCTTTACAAAGTATTATTAATTATTATTTTGATTTGGAAATTCATACGCTTTACAACAGCATTTTATAGCATGTAAAGTTATTATGTTAAATTTTTTAATAATTTATCCAAGTGATTAATATTTGTTGTGTATTCTTAACTTATGGAGAAAATTAAAAACATGATACAAATTAATTAAGATTTTTAAATCTTGTGCAATGTCAGGCCGATGGATCAGGGAGCATTGAAGAATAGCAATGTGTTGATACTTACTGGTCTTACTCAGACGCCAACAGCAAACCCTGATGGAATGCTTGGTGAACTCTGTGTTGCCGTTGGTAAATATTGTTTATTTCAATATATTAAATATTATTACATTTGGTGTGAATGGCATAATGTGTCTAAAATATTATCAAAACTAACGGTTATGAATTCCTGAACTAGTTAGCAATTTTATCCTTGTTTAAAAAGATAAAAAATTTCTTGGTCATTATCACCTTATAAAAAAGAAGTAACAAATACAAAATGAAGACTCCTAGCCTTCGAATACTCTAATTACATTATAGACGAAAGAGAACAAGAGTTGGTCAAGAGAGACCTGATAGCAAAGATAAAACAGGGGATCTAATCCAAGATTATGTGAAAAAGGTATAGATACAGCTAGGTTCGCTCTGGATTGCCAAGGCCATACAGTACAAGTCCGTTAACCCGGACTAGGGTGATGCCGGATTATTAAATTTACCTGATTATCGGTCATCAAATTTAAATGATGTAAAAAATTTGTAGTTAATAATAAAATGAAGAACATTACAGTTCAATGAATAATGTATTATTTCTGTAATTACATCACATCTTAATGTACATTGTATTGTAAAATATTTTATGAAAACAATTCTATTACACAACAGTAGAAAAAAACTAATATAAAACAGAATGTAAGTAGGTGTACATTATAGCGTATTATATTAAGGAATATTATACTGTATTATAAAATGAATAATAAAAACTAAAACTAAATACTGATTACACATTCTGCACTAAAGGAACGTTATACTGTATTATAAAATGAATAATAAAAACTAAAACTAAATACTGATTACACATTCTGCACTAAAGGAACGTTATACTGTATTATAAAATGAATAA
This sequence comes from Aphrophora alni, assembly GCA_963513935.1. Taxonomy (NCBI): domain Eukaryota; kingdom Metazoa; phylum Arthropoda; class Insecta; order Hemiptera; family Aphrophoridae; genus Aphrophora; species Aphrophora alni. The sequence goes on from OY740767.1 coordinate 91,412,004, forward strand.
TAAAAACTAAAACTAAATACCGATTACACATTCTGCACTAAGGTAAAATCAATTTTCATTTAATACTTCATCATCAGACGATTGAAATTCTTCGATAATAGCTGAGCAAGATGGCACTGGCTCGTAATTTGCAGATGACACGTCTGTTGAGTTTGATGGCACTTGTTGTGAGCATATAAATGAAAAAGTTGCAAAATTGCAGTGGATGGCAAAGGAGTTTCTTTTTAAATTCTTATCGGTAGCTCTATGAAATAGGTGTTGTATATCTGTCTGTTTTTGTCTCAGCCTTCTTTTTGTAATATTCATTCCGAATGGTGTGCTGATTCATGATTTCTGCATCATTAAACATGCTATTGGCCTCTCTTTGAAGGTTATAAAAAACATGTTTAATGATTCGGCAGCCTGCTGCCATGTAACATGGGTTGTTTTATCCTCTTCTTCATCAGCAAGTATCTTTATAGGTGTAGAAGGACTGATGACTCTTTGAATAATGTCTTATTTACATTCTGTAACTGGCTTATTTACATCTCTGTCCACCCAATCCACATCATCTTATGTTAGAGTCAAAATTGGATGGTCTAGTGGTAGATGTGCAATCGTCACCATTAGTTCAGAGTGTACAAGTCCCTCAATCATCTCAGTTTCATTGGTTGTCGCCGCAGCCATAACCTCAGGCCAAAACTTGTGCTAAGATTACTTTAATGTGTTTACCTTTATTTACATTTGACCAAGCTAAGGCAGCTGCGAAAATTGCATCTTGAATATCATATTTGGCCTAGAATTCTTCTATACCATAGTCTGTATCCAAATAAACCTTGGAGAAATGATCATCTATAACCAACTTTCAAGTTTTGAATCACTCCCTGATCCATGGGTACTATATTTCCTCATCCATATTCCCGGATACTAAGTCGTTGGCATTGAAATGAGCTCTACAATTGTCTAAAAGTAAAACTGCCTTACTATCTACAGGTATTCCAAGCTTGGCGAAATTTCTCTTTATAGCTGGTACAAAATCATGTAAAAACCAGTTTGACAAAAGTTCTTTGTTCATCCAAGCACTTCAATGAGTTCCTTAAATATTAGAGAGATTTGTGAAGGCTTAAATGACCTTGGTTTTTATATTTACCAATGACAAACAACTTAAGTTTGTGGTCGCTTGTAACATTAGATTATAGAAACACTGTTAATCTGTCTTTATTCATTTTACAACTCTTAATATTTTTTTTTCATCCCCTACTGCTAAAGTTGTGTTTGAAACCCACACCCTCAAAAGTCCGGTCACATCAGCATTGTAGATTTGGCAAGCTGATAACCATGCTCGGAAACAATGTTCTGAAACGTATCCTTATAACGATCCCCTGCTTCAAGATTGGCAAACGTTGGTTTGTCGGAAATGTCCAACTTACGAATTCCACGTCATGTCTTGAAATTTCTTTACCAGTCTTCAGAAAACTTACAATCTGTCTCAGGTAAATTCATAACAATATGAAACTGCCTTGCCTTTTCAGTAATCATAGGTCCGGTAGTTGGTTTGGCTTCTGACTATTTCGTACTAAACCACTTGTATAAAACATCATCTAGGAGATCAAACTTCGGTTTTTTCAATGTGTCTGATTGAGTCACAAACTTTTTTAGCTGGTTTTTATTTTTTTAAAGTCATATATTGTTGAAGAACCAATTTAAAATTCTTCTGTTATATCATGTCTACTCACACCATGTTCAAACTTTTCAATAATCACTAATTTTTTTATTTAGAGTTAGGGTTACGTCCTTCCTTTTATTTTTACTCGAAGACGATTTGTCCCATTTAGGAGCCATTGCCACTTTAAAGTTACAACACAATCAGAAACACTAAAAACAGAAACTACAGAAGTTTAGTACACACAGTATATCAAAACACACAATAATAAAGAAGAAAGTTCAGTGACAATACCGACAAACTTTAAATATTACAGTTCAGTAAAGTGCATATTAACTTTCACACAACCATCCGCAACGAGCTCAAATTTACAACACAATCAGAATAAATAAATAAAACAATTAAACTACAGTACATATTTATCTTAACATGTTGATAATATAATATATACAGAACACAACAGTCCACAATGAGCTAAAAGCCGTTACTGAGTTACTGTACAATAAACTATGAGTCACATGCTCTGGCAGGATCTTTTCACACTACAGTACTGTATGTAAACAGCCATGCTGGACTATTGGGTGTGCCGAACCATTGTATTCTGGATTAATAGACTTTTACTGTCCTGACTGTAATGAATCACTGAGGGTTGTTAGTAAATTATTGTAATAGAAAATAAACTGTTGCAATCTCTACATAATAGGAAATAACACGACCTTCTATGGCCTCAGGTTTTTGAATTAAATTCAGTTTAAATAACTAGTACAGTATATATGTATGTAGCCTAGCTGTGTTCATTGGAGACCGGTTCCTCTAATCGAGCCCAAGTTAATTATGTATCGTTTTCATAAGATGTGATGGTTTTCTATACTCATTCTTCCTACAGGTATAAAATGATGGATGTTAACAATGGAAAAAAAAGGTATCTATACAAATATATTTTTATATATTTCTCTGTACTCCTAACAAAATATCTAGATATTTTTCAGACTTTGTGAATGCAATTCAGAACACAAGTTTCAAAATGGCATCAGTTCAAAATTTTTAATAAATCATCTCAACCATTTATTACTATGTATAATAATTAAAAGTACAGTGGAACCTCCCATATCCGACCTTCCCACATCCGACTCCTCCCGATATCCGACCGTCCGTCTGTCTATTGTTTACTCGCGCTCTCACAGTCCGTTTCCGTTCGCGAGCCTGTACAGACTTGAAAAAGTGACTCATCGATACAGTAGAGTCCCGCAAACTCAGCGTAATGTGGACCGGAAGTGTGCCGAGTTTGTGAAATGCTGAGTTATCGGGAATAAAAAGGGCAAAAAATAAATTGTAATTTAAACCCAAAGCGGCGGCGATATCAAAAGACTTTGTCGAAAGCGGTATCCCATTGTCGGCAGTGTAAAAACACCGCGGCACCAAAGCGGCGGCAATATCAAACGACTTTGTCGATACCGGTATCTCAATGTCGGCGACGTAAAAACACCGCGGCACCATAGCGGCGGCGATATCAAACGACTTTTTCGTTAGCGGTATCCCATTGTCGGCGGCATAATAACACCGCGGCATTGGCACCCGTCGATATAGCAGACATACACCTGCAAAAACGTTTGATGGGCCGCTTTTTTTCCACGAATCAATTTAGTATGCATTATGGAAAATATAACATTTCTTTTCAGTTTTCTTTGACAGGTACGCACAGTATACTGTATACAGTAAATAAAAATGAGCGAGTTACGAAACCGGAAGCGTGTGTTGGTTTCTTTTGAGACGCGGTTAAATGTGTTAAAAAGACTTGACAGAGGGGAATCTGAAAAAAAGTTTTGTGACGAGTTTAACGTAAAAGTAAAAGTTTAACGTAACAGTAAAAGTTTGAAATGTAAAATCATTATAACTTGTAAATGATAATCAATAGTTTTACAAGTTGAATATACAATATTTACGTATTTAATTTCATGTCAGAAAATGTTTGAAATGTATACACAATATTTTTAAAGGTGTAATAAAGTTGTATTACAGTACTGTGTGGCATTTTTTGTACCTGGGAACGGCATTTTACGCTCCTCCCGATATCCGACCTTTTGGCCGTTCCGACCACGGCCCGGTCCCGTCATGGTCGGATATGGGAGGTTCTACTGTAATTGGATTTATTTTTATTATTGCAATTTTGTTTCCAGTGATCTTGTTACAAGTGTGCCTAGACTTTGTATGGTTTTATATATTTTTGTGTTCAATAGTAATTCTATTTGTATTATCTATACTCTCTATAAGTATTATTTACACATTTTTTTAAGTGGTGTTATAAAATGTCAGGAAGTGTAAATAATCTGTTAAATCTATTAATTAAAATTACAAGTTCAGAAAATATCGCATAAATTTAGTTAGAGAGAATGTGGATTATCTGAAACAACAGAATGAATTGGATGTTGTGTAACATATATGAAGTGCTTTAAGAGCTTTTAAATAAAAGTTAGATTACCTATAGTTGTAAGTCTGCGTTCTTACAAACTTTATTTCAAAATCATTACTATTTACCTGAAGGGCAAGGTATCAAACTCATTCGTACTAGGAGCTATTCCTACAACGTGGTACAGGTTAACACAAATTAATCTAGCCAGACATTTTAAAAACAAGAAACCTTCCTTTTATTATGTTGAAAAAAACAAGAAAACAACTTTACCATTTCTCTCACACGAGAATCAATAGGAAACTAAAATTTAAAATTACAAATTGCAGTTCAAACATACATATAGTTCAAAAATATAAAAAGTTTTGTATTTCTTTTTGTTCACTAGTGTAATTATTGCTAAGTTCTAAATTGTTCACTTTACTCACAAACTGTTTATCCAACCATTTGTATTTGGTTCGACTTCCCAATTACTATTATTCCGCCATGAGGCTGCTAAATTCGAGTCTCCGCAGTCGTCCCATAACGTGACTGCTCAATGTTGAATCCTGACCAAGACTGAGAAAGCCACACTTCTAGAAGACGCTGCTTGCTGAGGATCATGGGAAATCTTGCTGGGGTTCAATTTCCTCTAGGCACGGACTTGTACAACGTCAGATGGTTTATCGGCCCACACAGTTCAAAATTTAAACTTTATGTGTATTTTACATTGATTTAGAAATCATTTAAATTTTGTTTAAGAGCACTTTACACTTTCTTATTTCTATATAATGTTTATTCTGAATATTATTAATCTATTGACATTACTTGTATATTATTTAAGCTTAACATTTATTGTTTTATTATTTATTATTGGTTGGAAGATGTCCCATGCTTACAGTTGTCCTTGTGGAAGTGAAAGAAGAAGAGTGTGATTTCTGTATTTTTACTATTATTGGTAAAATAAGTAATAATTGTATGATTGCACGAAGTGTAAAAGGATTCTTCTTTGCAATTGAAACATGTTGAAGATGAATTAGGAATTATTTTATAATAAAATGAACGATTTGATCAAATTTCCATGGAAGCCATTGTTAGATTAGCTGATTCGATATGATGAATTACTGCCTGAAGAGTTGAAAATGGAAAATGTATAGCTCTAGGAGAGCTCCAAGAAAGAACAGACAAGGTTGAGGAACACTAGATATCAAACACTACTTTTAAATATACGGTGTTCCTAAAGTCCTTGATTAAAATATCATTGAGATAGTTAAGAAAATCTGCAGTAATTTGGGTATTGTCATTAGTGAGGATATGGTGGATGTATGCCACCATTGCAACTGGAGAAATATTCATAAAGTTTGTAAGAAAGAAGAGACCCTATAGAGGAATTAATCAGTGCATTAGGAATTTAAAGTTAAAAACCTAGACATACCTGGAAAGGGACATGTTTAAATAAAAGGATGCAGTGTAAGCAATGAAGTTTTTGTAGGTAATGAACATCAAAATTTTAATGCTTAAAAATGAAACTACTGGTTTTTACAAATCTTAATAAACTACTATGGGCCATTTACATGGATTGTAATTGTCTGTGGAAAAGTAACATGTATGGTTGTACTTACTTTAATTTTAAATGTTCTTTAGCTTCTTGGAATTCAGTTTTGTTTTTCTGTTTATGAATAGTTTGTTTAAAAAGTCTTTTCATTGTTTATCTCCAAATATATTTAGTAAATTAACGAGTAGTCTCATAGTGCTCCAATAAAATATTAGAAGATTGTGAAACATGTTTCATTCGTTTTAATAATAATAACTTTACTAAAATTGGATCATATGGATATAAGGAATTCTTTTAACTCAAATATGGATTGACTATACTGTCAGCGAGAATAAATAAGTCCCCTGAGCTCTGGCCTATCCGAAAATTGCAGGCGCTTACTTGAGTCGGCGCCATGCTCCATCGCTTACGTTGCACACGACATTCTGCGCTCACATTAACTGTCGCAAAACATGTAAAATGGCCAAGTGAGATTTTCCTTCATTGTATCTATTAAACTGTGTTAGTTTTGAGAAAATCTTTAAGGTTTATAAGCATTTTAACTGTACAAATTAATGCAGTAATTAAAGTATTAAAGTATTATAGTATAGGACTACTATAAAAGGGTTTATTATTAAACCCTCCCATACAGTTAGGCAGTTAGTAAAAACAAATAATTATGTTTAGAAGTGATTATATTTAGTCTTAAGTACATACTGTTTACATGTTCTTAAATTACAGTGTCATATTAAATTGTAAACAGTTTTACATTTTACAATGCCTGTTTAGTTTTATTTTGAGTACTTGTAATAGGAAAATTCATATGTTTTCAAAAATAATTGATACCGGTAGTTATATAAAAAAACACACACATACACATACATTCATTGATTAATCACTGTCCACTGGCATAGGTTGGGCTAGTTCCTAGTAAAAATCTCTTATGACATCTACGATGACTCGTCTATCAAAGTTGTCTACCTACACTTTATGCTGGTCAGCCCTTTTGCGTTTTTTACCTGGTGTTTTTAGTTTTTCATCGGGAGTTAATTTGCCTGCTTTTCGAATACGCATAATTTTTTTTTCGAAACTTTCCAATAATTTGCGACACGTTCTGTTGATTTTTCGAGTGGCACTGATAAACACTTTGTCACTACATTCTTTATCACAACACTCAATCACTCGCCTAATTAGGTCCCACTCCCTACTGTAAATAGTCGCCCCACGTTGCCATATATTTTCCATAGTTGCGAGCTATAATGCGAGCATAAACAACGTTCAAAACAAAATCGGATTAATACACGTGACGCTCTGATGCGACCTTCACTGCGTGACTAATTTCATCTGCGATGGGTCACTCAACAGCCGTTGTACAGGGATGCCATATTAGCAGAAATAAAACTCCTTGCGACATGAAATGTTTGTACAGCACGGAGCCCAGCCCTCAAGCCGAGCGCCTGCAAATAACGTGCGGTTACATCAACACACTGGTGCGTACCATCCTGGCTGAGGGGACTTCTTTACTCTCGCCGACAGTAGTAAAGCATCCCAATATGGTTAACTTGTAGAAGTAATTTCTCATGGATTGGAGACACAGGTATACTTTGGAAAGTGGTCCTTGGTATTCCTAATAGTATACAAATAAGAAAACGCACAAATTAAAAAAATAAAATAAAATTCTATAAAGTGCTGTAACGTTTCAACCCAGTATAAAAATTAAATTATTAAATCAATTGATTCATACTTGCGATTGGAGTCATTTATATGTTACAAAAATTCTGTCTATTGAATTTACTACTTCAAATCCTGTCTAAATCAATCTTACATTTATTCAGATGCAACAAAAGTCAGGATTAAGCCTTGGATAAATAATTACTTATTGAAAATGATTAATAAGAAAAATATTTTATACAATAATTGTTTAAAAAATCTTCATATAGTACTTTAAAAAATAATTTTCAGTCTTCCGAAATAAATTAACTAAAAGAAGCAAAAAATAACTATTTCTAATTACAAATTGAGCAAAATAAAAATGTAGTAAAATATAAATGGAATTTAATTAAATATATGATTGAAGAGCAATATAAAAGTACTGAAAATTTTCCTTCAAATATAAAAATGGTCTTTTGATTTCAGATCATACACTCGTAGCAAATATATTTAACAATTTATTTCTTTTTGTTGCTACAAATATTAGACAAAGTATTTTAAACAAATTAATGTTTTAAAAAAAGTAATTTTCTTTAATTCAATAGAGATATTTCGTGAAAATCCATGTTTTTTAAAAATTCTTGTTACAACTCATGAAGTTAGGTATGTGATTGCATCCTTGCTTTCATATAAAACTACAGGATAATATGGAGTATTTCCGTTTGTTTTAAAACTATTTTCAGAAATCATGTACTGGATTTATATCTGGAGAGTAGGGTTAGTTGGAAGCTATGCATATATCAAAACCTAATTATTTAAATTCATAAGTATATTGTATATAATAAGAAATATAAAATTGTATATATAAAGTGGAGTACTGAGAACCATTTACTACATATTTGAAGTTGGAGTACGTATGCAGTATGAAGTCTTGCAGTTTAGAATGGAACGTATGAATCTAGTTATTTGGTTACAGAAGAATTTTTTTAGGATAATCCTTTAAAAAAACTTGTAATAAATCATTTAGGTTGTTTATAGTTCAGACAATATTAACATTAAGAAGTTTATATATTGATAATATGTTTCGTATCTTTTATAAAGGAAGTGGAAATATTAAAATAGACAAAAATAGCATCCAAAATATATATTAAGTGTGACTACAGTCGGTACTCGGTGAAATTCCATAATAAGGCAAAACAAAAATGATAAGGAACTTATAATTTCACAAACAACAACAATTTATTGTTACAGCTGTTTCGCCGCTAGGCATCGTCAGACAACTAAGAACTAAAAACTAAAATACAGGTCAACTTAACACTAACATCTAGGAATGAAGGTGGGGATGAAAAATGTTGCTAGTCATTTACTAGATTCAGGCCATACGTTTGATCCCATTGACAATGTTAAAGTTTTACACATAGAACAGAAAAGTAGGAAATTAAATAGTTTGGAAATTTTAGAAATTAACAGATCTGTTTTGAAATGCCATGCTTCTAACCTAAATGAACAAGTAAATAACCCATCCCCTTTGTTAAAACCTATTGTTTGAAAACCTTCTGTTATCCATGTCCCTTTCAGGTAATACCAGGTCATTGCCCTACCTCTGCTTTCATCCCCACCTTCATTCCTAGATGTTAGTGTTAAGTTGACCTGTATTTTAGTTTTTAGTTCTTAGTTGTCTGACGATGCCTAACGGCGAAACAGCTGTAATAATAAATTGTTGTTGTTTGTGAAATTATAAATGCCTTATCATTTTTGTTTTGCCTCCAAAATATATTATGAAATAAATTAAATGACAATGTTTTAAAACATATTTGACATTATTGATGAAATACTATACATGTTTAGATCCAAAATTTAAGTAATATATAGCCCAGCAAGTCCTATTCGTAAGTTAATTCATGCTAATTCTTCTGATTATTAATTCCAAAAACTAAGAAACTCGGCTTCTCTGTAGCTTCTGTCATTACCCAATTGTTATCAATATTAGGTACCATCATTATGATGTTGCCACTCAGATGTTTAGTGTTTTATGGAGGAAAAAGACAAACTTAGAATTCAAGCTTAAGAGAAACCAATAAATAGAAACAAATACATGAAAGGGTAATAAATGTTACTTTAACATTGGCAGCTTTACATTTACATTTTACAAGCCACTGGAAAGAATTGGCAAGTCAAATAGTCAAAATTTTGTAGCAATCATAGATCTTTCATCTAAATACGATCTTGTTTTGGAACAAATAAAAAGGAACTGAAAAGTATTTGAGCCCCAAAATACAAAATGAAATTATTCAACTTATAAAAAAAAGCAGAAAATGTTATTTTAAACTAAATTAAATCTCTCAGTTTGTCTCTATATTTTTGGACACTAAACAATATATTAGCAAAAAAGATCACCGAAAATCACCTTGGTCAAATCATTAGATATGTCACAATTTGTGAGGATGAAACAAGAAAACCATGTGATCTAAAATTAAATCCAAATCTTTTAGGTTTCAGTGCAAAATCATAGACCAAACTACCAGTGGTTTGAAAGAAAAAAAATTGACAAGTTTAGAACAGAAAGGGCTAAGACTTTCCAAATGTCATAGAGAAGGGTACCACAGCACCACAAATATGTCTAGAATGTATAAGGATGACTGATCAAAAATAAAGCAGAAACAAAACACAGCTAAATATGTTCACTTAGCAGCACACAACTTAAATCACGCCATATCGAACATCCAAGAAAATAAAATATTTTTTGACAATATTGAAAATCTATATCTTTTTCTTCTGTCAAAGCATAAAAAGGTGGGCATGTGACCGTCTCCACTTCTTTTGACCAGCTGGAAGCTCCGGCTGGCTGGAGACCGTGTACACTTTAGCCGAATCTTGTCAGGATGGGCCAAGGAGTCGGGTTAGGACGCTAATGAACGCACGCAACGCAAGTGAAATTAAATGTTATATTTTATTTACTGCCGAATTAAAAGATTACAGAATTATTATAATTTATAAAAAGGACATAACAGCAAGATAAAGCCTTAATAGTGGCCGAAAAGCATACCGTTTAATTTAGCTAGCAGGTGGCCGAAAATGGACTGACCTCGTCCCGTAGCGGTCTTCCTTCTCCCGGCTCTCGGAACAGACTCCCGCTCGGCTCGCTGGTTTTACGCTCAGTAATATTTGAGTCCAGTAATTTGGTTTCTAAAGTATTCCAGTGAAATGATCTTGATCTTTAAAAAGCATCTGCTATGTTAGAAAATGCAGCTGAGGAACTATCAAGTCTTAAAAATAGCTTGGTGAGACTGCTTTTAGCCAATGATAGGGAGTTAAAGCTCAGTTCCAAGATAATCGGTTTAAAAAAATCAAAAAGCATTTTGATTAGTTAGCTCAAGATGAGTGTTTGTCAAATCTAATAGCCAATTTCAAAACAAATGTGTTTTGTGCCATGTTACATACCATTATCAATTAAAACTTATCAAATTTAAAAGTATGAATGATTTAATTAACCTGTTCATTCATCTTTTTCTTACTCCAGAAAATGTTAGTGACCTTGGTTTATCTAACAGTAACTTGGTCTCACCATCCGAAAACTGGTTGTCCAAAATGCTGTCTTATATGCAATCTTGAAGCTTGTGAATATGTCTGCCTGATTTTAAATAGGTACTCGTCTTTCAGCTGCAATTTTTCCATGTTCACAGTTTTGATGGTATTGATATAGAATTCCTCCCTGATCTGTGTATGCTCAATCTGCTGTCCCTCCCCCCGATATCTGCTGAGACTGTCTGGTACCCTCATAGTTGACACAGGTTTATGCTTAATCTCGAATATTTTTGGCACTTAAAGGTACATAACCCAATTGAATAAATTTGAAGTTGTCAAAATTATCAGTATATTCATTATCAATTACATTAAGAGGTAATCTAGAAAGACCAGCTACATTGCCAAGATTTGCAGATTTAACATAGGAAATATTATAGTCATATGCAATTAGAAAGTATGCCCAATGTTGTAACCTGTTAGCGGCTATTTGTGCAATTCTCTTCTTTTAAATAAAAATATTAATTTAATAATGCCTTGTGATTGGTTACTAAGTGAAAGTGACGCCCATAGAGATATAGGTTATTTTTTTACACTGAAAATAACAGACAAGGCTTCTTTGTCAGCTTGACTGTATACTTAATTTCTTTTGTGTAGACAAAACCCTTATGTTAAGCATATGTGATAGCCTGCTTGGCGCTCTACTGGATTATGCTGATGTGAACCAAGGTACACCCCAAACCATAAGAGCTTGCATCACAGAACAACTTTAGTGCTACAGTATAACAAACACACAGAACACAATTCTCACAAAAAAATACGCCTAAGTATCAGACGCGTTTCAACGACAAGGTCGTCCTCTTATCTTATATATCAGTTATAGTTTGATTGGTGTAGCTCGTGTATCACTGAAGAGGACGACCTTGTTGTTGAAACGTGTCTGATACTTAGTTGTATTTTTTTGTGAGAATTGTGTTCTGTGTGTTTGTTATACTGTATAATTTTTCTCATAAGTCAAGCTCAACATTTAATATAACTTTAGTGCTAATTTTGGATCATAATGAGCCAACAAATTTGTAGAAGTTAAATTTTTTTTTACTTTAAGAAATGCTTTAACACAATCCTCAGACCATTTCCAATTTACATTTTTATCTAATAATTGGTATAAACGATACATGATTGTTGCATAATCTAACAAAAAAGATCCATAAAAATTTACTAAGCCTAAAAAACTTTTGAGTTCTGTCACATTTTAAGGAACAGGAGCATGAAGAATAGCATTCACTCTGTCTTCCTCTGTGTGTTGACCTTTCTTTTCTTATCATATATCCTAAATAATTGCACATTTTTACAGATACATTTCAAAATATTATCAACCACTCTAGCCTATACTTATTGTGACATTTAAATTTTATATTTGTAAAGGTAATAGGCTATATTGCTAGTGTATTTTTAATCATGCCATAATTTTGCCAACTTTCTTTATCTATAATAAACACTTTATCTACATTTTTAAAATAGGATTTAAAACCTCCAACTGTCTTTATACTGTACAATAATCCAATAATCATCATCAAATTTTCTAATAATTTATTAAAAAGAGTGATATTTCTGAAATTTGATTATTACTTCCATAAAACAAATAGTACACATTATTATTAAATGTAAACACAATCATAAATGTTGCATGGTGAAATTTGCTTTTAAGTTATTTTTGTGCTTTATAATTTACGTTATATTTTAAATTAAAATTTTGTGATTTTATACTTCATAAATATTATTTTATTATGTTAATGTCTATTAAAACATTAACTCTTTAAATATTTAAGGTTATTTAAAATGATTGTGTAGCAATTAGGAATTGAACAATAATTTCTAAAAAATTGAATCTGACATTAGTAATTATTTCCATCAATCATTTCATATTATTCTACAATCTATTTGTATGCTTAATACAGAATTTTTTTAATTTATTTTTTTTTAAAGTTTATTTTCCATTTCTTTTATTACATTTAAATAAACAAAACATGATTTAGATTGAGAAAAAGATATTAAGATATAAAAAAAAGCTTTCCTTAACAACAAACTAAAACAAAACAAATAAATCGACATATGACATAATAATACATTACTTTAAATTAAAATACACAACAGGAAAGAAAAACCAAAACAATATTACTTCTAAATCTTAAACAAAAACAAAGATAAACAATTTGAGATAAACACAAAATATACGGAATGGAATAAAGCAGCCTCCATGGGTCTACCCGTTTTGAGACTGCATATCTCAAGTAAAAGTAGAAAAAAAGAAGAAATAACAGAATTCAAGAGACCATCGGGAGCAGTTAAACTATTAATAAATTTAAATTTAATTTAATATTTATTACAAATATTATAATTTGTTCTATGATAATTAATTATGCACATCTATTTGCATCTATGACATAAATATAAAGTGGTAAAAACTTACACTACGTAACATACAAACACTCACATACCATAATAGTCCATATATATTCTCTCTCATACCAATATATACACATCCCTATCTCCAAGTTTAACACGATAAAAAGAAATACAAAAATAAACAAAATTATTAAGCATAAAAAAAAAAAAAACACTTCTACACCCCTATCACATCTCTTACACTCATCCACGCATCAAAACAAAATTAGAATAGTAATGCATTCCTATATCACAACCTCCAACAGACCTTCAACACAGTCCATGCCCAAAAGCCAGCTTTTCAAAAGAATTAGATATTTTTTTAGGTTTGTGCAGGCTTTAATATTTTCTGGAAGTTGGTTATATATTCTAGGTGCGACTACAGAGTAAAATTTTGAATAGATTGTCAATTTTGCTCTGGGTACAAAAACTTTATTCCGCTGTCTAAGCAAGTAATCATTTCTGTACTGCAGATCTGAAAAGCGTCCGCTCCTTATATAAAAAAATTTTCATAACCTTAAATATATATAAATATGTAAGAGGTAATATAGATAGTTGTCGAAATAATGGCAGTGATGAAACGTTCCTCCTTTTATGCATGATCAGTCTTATAAACATTTTTTGTACTATTATCAAAGGATTATTGCTCGTGATATATGTACCTCCCCAACAACAGATTCCGTATTCCAACCTACTATGAACCATTGAAAAATATATTTTACGCAGAACATATCTAGGAACAATTCCCTTCATGTGAAAAAATACACGTAAGATTCTATTTAAGTTGGATTGCAGTGCCTTTATATGGAATTTCCATGACAGACCTTCATCCAAAACCACTCCTAAATATTTACACGATTTAACTTGTTCTATTACAATACAAGTGAATACAAATTGGTGAACTATTGACTTAATTTTTATAATACTTACTTTATTACTGTAACTGTCTTCATATAATATGAAATAAATGTTAATGTTGCAGCTTTGACAGTTCGGAACAACGGGTGTGTTCTAATACCATGTTATGCCTCTGGAACAGTCTATGATCTTTTTGAGTGCCTCTCCACTCACTTGGATAACTCGTCATTGTCAAACATTCCTATGTTTTTCATCTCGCCTGTAGCTGATACTTCAATAGCTTACTCTAACATATTAGCTGAATGGTAATGGATATCTAAAATTTTTTACTTTCCAATAAGTAAGACAAATGTTATTTTAATGTCGTGATTGTATGGGAATTTTAATTATTTTTGTTGTTTATAGTATATTTTATATATTATAAAATAGTTACATATTATATTCTAGTTTATAGTTGTAAATTTTACCATCTAGAAAAACATTTAGAATATTTTTGGAATTATGTTTGCTCACATTTTTGAATTATGGTATTTTTATCACACATTATCTCTAAAATGAGTCATTCAAACTAATTCAAAATTGTAAAGTTTGTTCTTTGATTTTTGTAGCTTGGAGTGATTAAATTTTATATCAGTTTATATATAGAGTTATGTATACAGTATACAGTATACAGAGTTATGATGAAAAGTGATTATCATATACAGTAGACTCATAAATCCAGACTATTGTGGCGGACGGCTGGTCTGGATTCCGAAAATTCCGGATTTTCCGGAGTCGGAGATAAGTCGGCCGTTACGAGCGGTGATAAACCGCACATGCAATCACTACCGGCCCGTGCCGATACCCAACAACACTTGTTACATTCTGACACATTAACTAATGGTATTGTTACTGTAATGTACATAATACTGTACTGGACTGCAACTAAGTAAAACACAGGGTAGGGCGTGTCAATCCTCAGCCGTGCGGAAACTTCCACTGCTCGTGAATCATTACAAAATACATCATTCGTGCAATGCAGAAGATCGCATGAAAATTGAAGGCTCTAAAGCGGTAAATTGGTATAAAAAAAAATTTACCGTCCGGTCCGGATTTTCGTGATCCGAATTTATGACATCTACTGTACTAGTAATACTAATGATTCACGATTTAATTAGTTTAATTCCGGACACATGACATTTATCCTACAAAATTATTACATTTTACTCAAAATTGTTAATAAGCATTAGAGTAAAAGTAAGATTATAAAATTATGGACTCTGATTATTCCTTCAATAATGAAAGTAAATATTTACTATTTTAAGTTTAAACTAGACATAAATTTGTATATGAGTAATTGAAAATTCAAATATTAAGTATTTCAAATATGCCCTTCCTAATTAGATAGTAAGGATAGTAGTATGATACTGAAATTTTGATTTAGCTTTTGTTAGTTTGTGAACTTTTTAGCCTCTAGGAATCAGTTGAGTCCAGTATCAGAATGATTCATTTTCAAAAATGGGCTGATGCCCTACCTATGCAGTGTTTGAATCTTTCTCTAAATAGTTATGTAAATATATCAAGTATGGGTGGTGTAAGTTAGAGGTGGGAATTGTCTAGTGTGGGAATGTTCACAAGCTTCCAGAAATAGATTTTGAGGGGGTATGGAATCCGAATGGGCATCTGGGTTTAAAATTCGATGGTCTAAAGCACCTTTTTAGGTTACTTTTATGGCTTAAGGTAAAGGCAAGCAAATGAATGTTTTGAAGTTTTCACCTAAAGAATTAGAAAGAGTAAACAACCTGTTACAGTAAAGACTGTTATTTATTATAGTCAATAATTATGAGAATAATACACATAAATACTTTTGTATTTTTTGTCAAAAAATGTTTATATTAGTCAAATTTAAAAACAATCGTATTTAAAAGAATTGAGCAAACTTGTCTTCATCTACTGCATTAGTGTTACCAAGGTTATTAAGTCAGGTTTTTGTATCGTCAGCAGTTCTATGCTTTAGTAGCCATGTTTAAAACATATGGCTCAGGATTCCAGTTTTGAATGATTGGTCCATTTAGTGTGATGAAAAGCAAGTCTGAAACATGTGGACAGTTTTGTTCTAGTTGACGTTATGATTATGTTCATATGGCGGAAACGACGCTCACACTCTGCTGAAATGCATGGGATAAGCATGGAACAGTTCAATAATGGGTATAAATCCCTCGGAGCAACAGTACAGTTTCTTAGATAGTCTCTGTCCCTGTTTTTTATTTTGTATATATTTAATCTGAATCTTGCACAATGTTTATCAATAGAATGTTGGGGCCGCACTTATTTTGAAACTGTAAAGCCTATTATTGTCCAACAAAAGCATATAGTAAGATTAATGTTTAAACAATTTAAATCTGAACATACCTTTCAGTTATTTAAAAAAGCAAATTTTTTGCCCTTCCGTTCTTTGTATGTTTTAAGAATGTTTTTTATTAGGAGAGGGAACAATAAGGTGGAACATATAGATGATAAACCTATTCTGAGATCTAATTGTAATCATAGGACACCACTACCTTGTAAGACAGCATATAGACATTTATATCTCTATGCTGCACCAAAGTTTTTTAATATGATACCACATAAAATCAGGGAAATGAAATCTTTAAAAATGTTTTTAAAACTGTTGAAAGATTTTTTATTTATAGATAAATTAGATAATTTGTTTTAGCATATGTATATTGTGAATTTGGAAGGAATATGGTTGTATTGTTTGTGTAAAGGTATGCACATATGAATGTATGTGAGTGTAAATGAGTATGCTTGAATTTGAGGAGGTAATCACATGATCCTGTGTGTATGGTTTTGAGTGTTTATATATATATATATATATGATTGTATGTATGAGTGTGCGAATGTAGTAGAGGAAGTTTAGTATACTGTGACTCCTGTGCCTTACAAAGTTATGATCATTTACTAGCCTTTTGTTTTTGTTTTTTGTTGCTTCGGACTGTGAATTTAGTTTATTTATGATAATTTTTTGATGTTGTTTTATTTGTATGATAACTAATCACAATTACTTCTGAAATATGTTTGTTCTTAATATATGGATATCTTCAGTTTCTGCTTTTTTAAAATCTTTTCTAATATGATGGAGGGTACAATATAGGCTTTTCCTTAGGACCTCCTACATTTTGTTTGTGTCAGTTTTTTAAATTTTCTTTTCTTTTAAATAATCTATTTAGGGTATTGTATTATATTTTTTATTTGTTGTGGTATGTTTTATTATGAATTTTGTATTTGTTTTCGTTTATAACTTGCACATGAGAAATAAAATAAATAATAATTATTAATAAATTATTATTATTTTGGTCTCGCCGTATCCAACGAGTTTGTTCACCTGGAATTGACTAAGAAAATGTTCAGGTCAGCATACTACTTAGCAAAAAATTATAGACCATTTTTCAGACCATAGAAATTATAAATCACGTTTCAGACGTAATGATAATAAAAAAAATTTTTTTTAAAAAGTATGATTCAACAGGTTTTAGACATTTAAGGGAAAATTTCATTCTTAATTGATGAATCTACAAGTCTGGGAACTAAATTTACTTTGATTATTTACATGAAATGTGAGACTAGTAAGAAACTTCCACCAAACTCCTTATTTTTAGACATGGTAGAACTTCCAAATTAAACAGCTAATATGGTTTTTGTTTCCCTAATAGATTGTTTAAATAAGCATGGGTTCAGTAATGACTATTTGAAAGAAAATTTGGTAGCATTTGTAAATGTTATGTTAGGAAAAAACATCTGACATGGCAGAAAAGTTAGTTAAAAAGTATCCTAACATGATTCCCTAGCACTGAATGAACCACATGATAGAATTGGCTGTGAGTGATGTTAGGATTGAAACATTTGACTGCCTGGGTTCTTTACTTTCAATATAATCGAATGGTTTAACAACAATATCCATCTCCTATCTTATTACAAATGTTTTACAGTATTCTTATTATCATTAATCCAGAATTACTCTAATTGGTGTGACTCACAGATCTGATTCTATGTTATAGTTTAATTATCTGACTCTGAAATAATTACAAGTTTCTTAATAAACGAAGTTTGCTCACCCTGTTTGCAATTCTTGTGGGTGCTTGTCCAAAGTCTCAATTCTCCTAGGAAGCTTTTACTTGGCAAGTATGTCTAATGACTATCTTCAAGAATTCCTGCAGCACCTTCCCTTGATCAATCTTGGCCCACTGACTACGTTTCCTCCCACCTAAGGGTTTATATATTATTGTAGCATCAATGTCATCTGTCTTGCAAGGTAAGCAATTTCGTCAGTTTTCCAGGTCTCTCACAATAATTGTTGTTATTCTAGTTTTTTAAAAAGAACTTAGGCTATATTTTTAACTAAAACTATTCTAATTCCTAACACAACCTTCTTTTTTACTATTCATTTTTACAAATTGGGATTCTAAAAAAAAATAAGAAAAAGACTCTAACAGCATCAGTGTGGGAAGAAAACAATAGTTGGTCAAGTTTTCCCAACCCGAGTTGGGAAAGTTTAGTTGGTCAAGTCTACCCGATAGACCCGAAATAGCGAAATCTTATTTTCCTATGAATTTCTTAAAATTTTAAGAACTATTCTTAATTAAATTGTGTCACATTGTCTTTATCATCATAAGTTATGCTCATGCTTGGTGTCAAAAATGCTTAACTCAGAGCACAAAAACAAGTAATTTGGGAATGATTTCACATTTACTATATTCCTTATAATTTACCTTTAAAGTATGTCTATATCAATACTTTTAATTGAAATGTAGCTACCATTGTTTCAACTGCAAGAGACATCTTCAGGCATTGAATGTTGTCAGAAACATAAAACTGATAACATCATCTACACAGGGAACTAGTTCACCCTACTAGTTTCCCTACAAAATACAGCAAACACTGCCAACACACACTCACTACCCCGCCACATCAGTTTTCCGCCCTTAAACAGCTTTGCTTCAGCCAATACCACCTCACAAACCCCGTAGTTGTAGTTTGCTTCTAATTGGTTGAACAGCTTTACATTCGGTGGCAGAGATGTGAAAAAGCCAAGTACAATACAATCACGCTCCGTCAACAACCTGCAAACCAATGACAGCCATGCTTGGCTCTGATTATATCAAGCAACCACAGTACGAATACAAAGGCCAGCTCATTGTTCTTGAAGGACAATAAGCTGAAATTTGTAGAATTAGTGGGTGTAAACCAAAAATTATCACTTCTCTTCTGAGAGACTTGCACTACACTGACTCATTTCTCCTCCGGGAGACTTACTATATACTACTCGAGACTTCACCTACTCAATCACTTCTCCTCTGGGAGACCACTGCTAGGAATCATTTTTCCTCCGGAAGACCACTGCAGCACATCATCACTTCTCCTCTGTGAGACTTCCACTACACCGATCAACATATTGAGACTTCATCTACTTAGCAGCTCTTCCCTACACAACCAGCTCACTACTACTCCTCAGGGAGACACTTCCACCTTACTTGCTGCCAAGAATTGAGGGATTACCTCTGAGCGCCTCTTAAACCATTATATGTTTTTCTGGTTTCTTCACACTCCACCTCGTCACCTCGCCTTGCCATTGAAGACCAGTCTGGCCAAGCTGACGAAGACGACACCCTGTGCCTCCCGACAGGGAATAAATAGGGGAAACCCCAGCCTGGTTGACTCCTGCACATCCTATCGCCTCCTGCAAAGGAAATTGTAAGAGGTCCGGCTCTGGCGGTAGTGGTCTTGTCCCCTGATGCCTAGGACAAACAAGGGGCGACTATTTGCCCGCCGTGATGCCTGCAGATGTGGATATCTCCAGTGAGTGACACTCATCATCCCCAGCCCAACTAATACACTCAGAGCCGAAGCATATTTAGCGTGATTCCTTACACGTCTCCCTGACCCATCTGGTCCATCCACCTCCTCAATCTTGTCCCTGGTGACCCTAGAGATCCCCATTACGTAGTGCTCTAGATGACTTGGGGAAATCTGGGCATGGTGTCCTTTTCAGGGCCAACAACTGTGTAATTCCAACTTCAACATTCCCCGCAAAAAATTCCCCAGACCATCCCGGGTCGACCTACCTCTCCGTACCTCCCTCTACACCTCTCCCTCCTGCAACCTAAGACAGCTCCCTGTGCTGGGCAGCCTACGTAAAAACTACATATAATAAATAGACGAACATTCATATATATTACATACTACAAAAACAGACAATAGGATGTGCGGAGATCCAATAATTTATTTCAACATTGTGACTAAAGTGGTCTACTTAACATCTGTTTTATAAATAAGTAACATGTTCTAGTATTAATGTATTTGTTATATATATATACTGTATATATATATATATATATATATATATATATATATATATATTTATGTTTGTGACAATGTGTTTGAAGATGTCAATCGTTTCTGAATTTGCGTTTGCAGTTATGGTCTCTTTGAAGTTATCCTGTGACTTGCCGACTTTGTAAAAGGATTTTTTTCCCCAAAGAAGTAAGCTGGGCAGATTTGACTTTTTCACTGAAAGTAACCACAAAAGAATATCATTCTTTTGAAATTGCCGACACTCCTTTTAATAGCACCGAGATGGGAAACTTCCATGCATAATGTACAGACTAATTTATTATTTTGGCAATTGAAGCAAGGAAACAAATCCTTCTTTTGAACCCACATTTGCCTACTCCATATAGAGAGCCATTTATTACTGTAGGGTTCAAAATTTAATTCATTATTGTTGTCAGCAGACATAGATGAAAAATTGCCTGTACTTACATTAGGTAATTTGTGAGATCTAGTGATAGGTTTATTGTCACCATTCAGTTTTGAGTTAGGCTTACATGGTTTATATAGTTACTTTCTGAAAGACTTAGTGAAGGTACCGAAACATTAGTCCCTAGTCCCTGGTGGTCGAGGTCTCACTTTTATGTTGACTAAAAAAAGACATTAATTTTTTTTTACGTTTTCTAGTATGGTATGGTAATAACCATCTAAATATAAAGAATAAAACACTTGTAACTTTTTTTAAATATACACCTTAAACCGACAAACTACATGCTTATTGAAAGTCACAATTAAAAAACTGCAACTGAACTTACTATACACAAACCTAAACAACTGTCTGTTGGTTTCAAGTTACAACACGTAGGCTAAGGCTGCCAGTTGGAATACTGGATTGGTTAGGGGAGGGGTTAGCATGTAGTGCACAGACATTTGGGTATAGTTGTCTATGCTCTTATGTTACAAGTTACATATGAAATAACACACTTTTCAGTAAGTATCCAAGGACAATTTATTTGGATATTATTAAATTTAATACAACAACCAATAAATAAATTTGCCAGAAAACAATATAAAAAAATTTATACTTTCAAATAATTATTTAATTATTCCTGTTTTATGCAGGAAGGACGTCTTACAGAATGATGTTTAGTGATAGAGTTGAGACTATTCGTAGGCCAAACAGTTGGAGAATTTTTTTTAATTGTATATTTTTTACAAGATAGTGTAACTTGGTCATTAACAAAAATATAAAATTATCATAGCTTGATGTGTAACCACTATTTGTTTAAATTAAGTTTTGCATAAACATTGCACAAACATATTCTCAAAACATTGATATACCACCCATATACATGATTGTGATTATAAATACAAGAATATTACAAATTCAGTTTCAGTTTTTTCTGTGTATTTTGGTTTCTTTCTAATTTACACAATAGTCTTTTAGATTGTTTTTATTTTGTAATAAAATTAATCAAAAATTTTCTTTTAAAACTACTGTAGTTGGAATAAAAGTTATATTTTTAACACTTTACCAGAGATTATCAACTTAACATATTTTTTATTGTACCAGAGATTTGCATTTTTGTTACAGGCTGTCACAGACAAAACAAAATAAAGTATATCTTCCAGAAGAACCATTTCCCCATGCCAACCTTGTGAAAACTGGTCGTTTAAAGCATTACAAACATATATATTCTGAGGGCTTTAGTGCAGATTACAGACAGGTAGAATAATTATTACATACTATAAAGTTGCATGTTATACTTATAAGGTTTTTATATAAAAAATTCAGTAGTTCTTATCATAATTTTCTATTAAGAAAATACGAGTAAAATAACAATAAAGGTAGGCAAATATTAAAAATATGTATTTTTAAGAAGGTAAAGAATATTGTAATCTTATAGAATCGTTTGTTCTTAAAAAAAATAATGACAATCTTTGAAATAATTTTTATTCTTTTTCACAATATTTCTACCAATATTATGATATAAGTCATAAGATGGAATCAATTTTTTAAACACTCTTTTCATAGAATGATGCCATCTGTGAAGACATTCGATGTTGGATAACTTTTTTGATTTTTGACATCGTCATAATTGACTTAACGCTGACCGGCAAGGAACGTGGCACTAAGTCGGGGCTGTTTGTTCCCTGCCAATGATATGATGAGCTTTTGGTTTTGAGCAGCAGTGTGTGGCCGAGTATTATCACAACATGGAGACTAAGCATGCCTCATCTTTTGTTTTGGATTGTATGATACAACTTCTTTAGGTCTCACAATAGGTGAGCATTTAACGTTGTACCTTCTAACAAGAAATCAATAAGCAAAACACTCTAACCAAAAGGTGGTGCTCATGATCTTTCTTTCGGGTAGAAATTGTTGTTGTTTGAATTTCTGCTTTTTCTGTGTAATATGAGGCACTTGCGTGTTATTACTAGACTTTTTTTAAATTGGATTGTTTGATTGTTAATCTATTCATTATAATTTACCTTTATACATTGTGTCTATAACAGTCCTTTTAATTGAAATGTGGATAAGGCCATTTTATCTTCAAGAGACATCTTCATGCACATTGTCACATACATAAAACTATATATAACAAATACATTAATACCAAAACATGTTACATGTTTATAAAACAGATGTTAACTGGACCACTTTAGTCACAACGTTAAAATAAATTATTGGATCTGCGCATATCCTACTGTCTGTTTTTGTAGTATGTAATATATATGAATGTTCGTCTATTTTTTATATATAGTTTTATGTTTGTGACAGACAACATGCAAGGGCTGAAAATGTCTCTCGCAGATGAAACGATATTAGCTACATGTCAATTAAAAGGATTGATATAGACATATTGTTAAGGTAAATTATAAGGAATATATTAAATGTGAAATCATTCCCAAAGTACTTGTTTTTGTGCTCTGAGTAACGCAATTTCTCTATATCAGGTCTATTGGGTCTCTCTTGAAAAAGTATTGTTTTCTTCCCACCCTGATGCCGTTAGAGCTCTCTCTTCTTATACCTTAGGTTTCTTTTTGGGAGGAACCTTGTATATGTTTTATAACTATTTGTTAGTGTTAGTATGAATGAATAATTAAAGTTTTATAGTATGCAAGGTGAATATGTAATGTGAATGAGTAATATATAAGTGGATGTAAGAATGATTATATATAGGTATGATGATGGTTAGAATGAGTGTGTGTATAAGGGTGTATGTTTTTTGCTTCGATCTGTGAAAAGTGATTAATATTTATTAAGATTTCGTTCTTTTTGATTTTGTTTTTACTCATTTCAGATAGATTAAATAATATAGTTTGCTTTTCTGCCCTTTTCTTTTTTCAAATTAAGGAGGGTCCAAAATAGGCTCTACCTCAGGACCTATATTTCTCACTTATATTTTTGTAACTCTGGGAATGCATTTCAATTTTGTTTTTACGGAACCGAGTCACAATTAAATAATATAGATAAGAATTACCTTAGTAGGTCCGTCTTGTGACTTCATGTATCTGATGATGAAGTCTTGAACTTTGAAACATGTCATAGCAAAACCAGATATAAATTGAAGTCACAAGACGGACCTACTAAGGTAATTCTTATCTATATTATCTGGGAATGCATTTAAATTCTAATTTTATTGATTTCAGTATGTTTACAGTTTTGTTTTTATTTCTCTTTGTATAGTAAAAGTTGTGTTTTTTTTTTATATGTTGCATGCAATATATATTTTTATGTGAGAAATAAATAAATAAATAAATATATATATATATATATATATATATATATATATATATATATTATTAATATTAATTTCATACAATCTTTTTAAACTAGCTGCTACAGTGTTCTATTCGTCCTACTAAAGTCATTAATAGCACTGTCGTGACTTACTGTGTGAACAGCCTTTGCCATATATTGATGATATATTCATCAACAACCAGCCAGCTATTAACATCATCTATTGACAGAGTGTCAGGATTACCAACACAAATTTCAGCTATTGTCTTGAAGATCTACAAGTTCTGAGTTCCATTCTCTTAGTCTTACAGCACTATGGTTTCCTCCTTCGTGTGCTGTGACGTTCTTTATTTTTATACATGTCTAACAGTGGCAGCTAAGGCCATAAATTTCAAACCAAAGTTTTAACAGTCACATTTCCCCATGTATTAGCGGTTTTAAAGACAACATCTCTAAGATTAATTTACTTTAAAGATTTAACAATACTCTCCTCTTTGATTATTTTATGACAAGCAATTCTAATATGTGGGTATCACAAGGGTTTGAACACAGTTATTCTATCTTTTGACTTTTTCGACCTGGTTCACTGGTTTCAGTCCTATGATCAAACGTTTATTTTGACAACAATCTCTAAAACAAACAGCTTTTCATCTGAATAAACTTGGCCTGGATATAATTCCATTTCTTCAACTGTTTTCTTAAATTTCTCCTTATACAGCTCAATCGCTTCAATATCATGATAGTTTCTTACCCGTAGCATAGGGTGTGAGAGCCCAGGTTTTTTAATTTGAGCCAAGCTCAAGCTTTTACCTAGCTCAAGCATTTTACTAGCTTGACCTTTTTAAAGAGCTTGAGCTAGAACTTTTATCTATCCTATTAACAAGGTTGAATTTTTTTAAACCTTTAATAAATTTTAGATTGAAATGTAATTAGTGTAATTTTGATCTTTTGTCTTGGAATGGTCAATACGAAGAAGTCAGTGAAGAGAGAAAAGACATAGTAATTGAGGGGTAATAGACACTTTTGATCTAAAAAAGAATAAAAATTTTCTTTGGTATGAAATTAGATTACAAACCCATTTCATTCACATATTTTCTTGTCAATTATATAATTTATTACAGATAAATAATTATGGATTTGTTGATATTTTAGTTCGGGTCAAGTAAAAAATCGAGCTTAATAAAAGAAAAAAAATGTCAGGTATCGTAAATAATAGTAATAAAATTCACGAATATCTGAGGTTACGGTAAACTATTTTATACAAAATATAATACAGTTATATATATATATATAATATAATATAATAACAACAACAAAAACACATAAAATGTCTAAGAGAGAGTAAAATCATTTATTTAGACAGCAACGTGTTATCACAATGACTAGCGTTAAACCTAGTAAAAATGAGGGAGAACTAGTTACTTGAATGGGTGTTTATATTTATTTGTTATGCGTATCAACACCAAAAACTTCTCTTAAACACGCTTACTCCTGTAGAGGAGAAAGTACGGTATACTTTTGAATTGAATAATAGTACAATTAGTTGTGATAGTTATTTGATTATGATAACAGGAGAAAACTATTTTTTTCAGAATTAGCGTAATTAAGTATTATTTTATTAATAAATAAAAAAAATTATTTTATTTTAAATAAAAAATAAATAAAGATTTTCAAGATTAGATTGGAAACCAAATGTGTTATCTATATTTTGCCATTTCTTATTAGCAAAATATTAAGTAGCTCTTTAATCATAAATTATATAGCCAATTTTATCCCATTTTCCACTATAGCTCAGATTTATAAAATCACCCAATTCTAATAGTTATTTTGTAAATAAAAAATAACTTGCGTAGACTGGGAATAATACTAACTTAAAAATATAATAAACAAATAA
The DNA here is from genome assembly GCA_963513935.1 of Aphrophora alni. Taxonomy (NCBI): domain Eukaryota; kingdom Metazoa; phylum Arthropoda; class Insecta; order Hemiptera; family Aphrophoridae; genus Aphrophora; species Aphrophora alni. Next base: position 91,437,986 of record OY740767.1, read on the forward strand.
ATCAAAATAATTATTGTGTGTTATGTGTAATCATTTAATAATAAATGGTCTAATTGCACAATGAACACGTAATGAGTACACAAGGGTATATTTTCCATTATAGATTTTTTGTTTATACCTTCAAAAGAGAGTATTACTAATATAACATTTCTAATAATATGAAGTTAATAATCTGTTTTGAAAACCATTGATCATTTAGCTGTGTTCGCTGTACGGAAGAGAAAAGGCACAGTGGTGAGAAAACCCCTAATCCTGACTCAGAGTATGTACATAAAGTCAGAAAATATCGCCCATTAGGAAATATCACATGATAACATAGTTGAGAGTTTCCTTCTTGTTTTTAGATCCAAAGAATACAACATTCATAAGCAATAAATTATTTAAAAATCTTTGTGTATAGCTTATAGTAATGTAGTAGGTGTGTGTGTAGTCTTATGGTTTTATTAAGACTAAGATTATCACAAGTTACAATAAAAATCCCCAATACTGTGGGTAGATCTGAGAAAGATACTATAAAATAAATTAACTATTCTTTTTCTCGGATTTTTAAGGTTCGGGCTTTTAATATATTTGCATTAAATCTTATTACATTACAACTTATTCTAACATATACAGTGTGTCCCACGAAGGTATTTACATTTTTAAACAACCATCAAGTACATATGCATCAACCAAATTATAAGATTTGTTTTCATGCATATTGGAAACATATCCAAAAGTGTACTAACCGATTTTTATGCTGATATCCGCAATAGAAATAAAATAGCGGCTGTTGATAGAAATGCAGTTTAACCCTAGAGCTGTTCCTCGACCCGCTAGCGGGTTGATTTTCAACACATGGTTTTGTCTATCAACCGGAAAACACGTATTTTACAATTCAACATTTCGCCCACTTAGAATCATCCCATCTCAATAAATAAAATACTGTTGGAAAGCTAATGTTCCGTACATGCATAATCATGCAAAAAAATAATAAAAAAATACCACAAAACGTTATAAATAATATTTAAAAAATCGTTAAAGTTTGCATATTTTTATACATAAAATCAAAGATTTAATTGTAAGTAGAAATGACGCCATTTTTCTCTCAGATGTTCACAAAGCTATTTTTCTGTCAAACTGGTCGACCAAAACACTGTTCTGTAGATTACATCTTTCTCTTTCGATCTGTGCTTTACACGTTTTTCTATCTGTCATAGATCGCGAGATATATCTATTTTACCAAAATAGTAACTAAACCGAACAAATCTCATTTTTATTTTCGTTGCAGTTTATTAAATTAGATAATCGATTATTCAATTGATATTTTGTAACCGATCTTTACAGTATGTTGTAGAGAAGATTTCATTCTATCTGTTGGTAGAACTTGCTATGTCCTAGCAATCTTATAGGTTATTGTTTCTTACTTGGAAGTTAGCGATGTCTGTGTACTAAAATGACATGTCAAAGGCGTAGTGGTATGTGACTTGGGATTATATTTCTGTTATTCTGAAGGTTTGTTTTATTTATTTATTATAAATTGTGTATACAAATTACAATATCTGTATTATTGTTTGTAGAATTTATTGTTTTGAGTGAATGTAATGTCAGACATCAAATATTGAGGCTGTCTAGAGATAGAGGTTATGTTATAATCTGGTCTTCCATTTTAGCAAATTTACATGTGTTTACATATAAAAATAATTTTGTCTAATGAAAATTTTATAAATTGATTATGTTGTTACCAAAATGTATGCAAAATGTTTATAAATTTAACTAGGCCTATCTATAAATAGAGATATGTTATGATATATCTGGTCTGACTTTTTTAGCAAATTTCAATTTCTTTACATATAAAAATAATTTTGTCTAATGAAAATTTTATAAATTGATTATGTTTTTACCAAAATGTATGCAAAATGTTTATAAATTTATATAGGCTTATCTATAAATTTATTTTTATTGGTTTATATACCTATTTCTGTGGAATTTTGCCTCGGTTACAGGGTAATTTTGTTGATTCCGTACATAATAACTCCAAAATGAAAAAAACTCGATTACCATACGTATCCTGTGACAACTTCCTCCAACATCAAGAATATCGGCCAAAACCGTGCCCAACAGTACATGATCATTCGAAGCAGACGTAGTGTTTAACGCAGTACCTGAGAACGGTTTACTCGAAGAGGAGTCCTGATAAAGTTGAAGATTCACAAAGATTAGATGGTTTATTAGAAAGCAACATTGGATTTAAATCCATATGTAACATCGAATGATGGCGATATTTGCAAAAGCGGCAGTGCCATTTAGAACTACAATTAGTTTTTATGTTTTGAAGAGAGACAATTTCTACACCCTGACCAATCCTTTAGCCATTTTAATCTCTGATCAACTGATGGGAAAGTAAATTTAGTGCAATTGAGAAGTGGATGCCAGTTTTCGTTACAAACAGTACACTTGGTGGAACCATACGGCATTTTGCTAACCGGTGAATGTGTTAAAAGAGATGTTTTTGATACACCGTGCGGCTTTGTTTGTGTGTATTGTTGTTATTAAACGTCGTTGACGTCTGAATACGTAAATTAGCTATACTATCAACAAGCTGAAGGGCTAGACAGCGTTCTCGAACAAACTTGGACAAATTATCAAAAGATGGAAAGTCTAAATGCTTGTGTGTGAATTCAAATTGCTCACGCGTATTTAAGTCTAAACACCTGTTGGCGAGATAAAATAAAATGAAATCTGCTTCATTTTCAATTTGAAGTAACTTGAAGGCTGCAACATTATCCGTTAGTTTGGTTAGAAAATGGTTATACGAATCTATAGTTGCCTCTCCCTGTAAGGGCTTAAAGCCGATCAATTCATTAAGATAAGCGATTGTTAGCATTCTTTTGTTATTGAACGCGTCACACAAGGCCTTCAAAGCAAGTGTGTAGTTATGCTCTTGAAGAGGTAAATATATAATAACGTTAGATGCAGTCCCACTCAGCGATGAGATGAGATAATGGTATTTTTGCATTAAGCTAAGAGAAGACTCATTGTCTCTCTGTTTGCACAGTTCTGTCAACCTTCAGATATAGATATTACTTATTAAAATAACAATTTATTTTTTACTTAAGATTAGGTTTTACAAAATTAATTAACTTGCATGGACACCATGTCTAATGAAAATTTTATAAATTGATTTTTCTTTTTAGCAACATTTATTAACAAATATATTACAAATCTCTAGTAATACTTGAAAAAATTCAAAAAAAAAAAAATTGTATGGTGTACATTACCATTTCTGTGAAATTCTGCTGAAATCCGATTTTCTGCTATTTGATATAACTCCAAATTTTTTACATCTAACATTTTTTTTTTTTTCAATACACAGCTAAATTCTATGCACCTTTCTGAATATATAGAAGTTGTGTTTTCCATAAATATTACTGTTTTTGGTGAATTTTTGAAAATAAGCCTATCAATTTCCCTTTTTTCTTAAACCATTTTTTTTAAAATTTTGAAAATGTAACAAATTAATTTTTTTTCTTTCTAAATATATTCACAAATATTATACAAAACTTTTGTATATCTTGAAAAACAATGATAAAAATTTTATTTTGGATGATTCAGGTTTTTATAAAAATTGATAACTTTTTTTTTGACATCTAACATACTGTACTTACTCCAAAACTGTTTCAAATTTTTTTTTATTACATAGATAAATTCTACGCATCTTTCTGAGAAAAATGATATATTTTAAGTTAGGTTTTGTATAAAAATAATATTTTTAATTAACTTTTTAAACAAAGTGAATTAACTTGCGCCGCCTTCAGGGTTAAACAACAGTTTTATATATATTAAAATTTTCTTATAGTCCAATTTTAGTATTTAAATGTATTAGTAACTGGGTAGATATTACCTTTGCTTTAGTAATAGGTAAATCTATCTTTGCTGTATTATGCTTACAGTATTCTTCTTTTTCAGTCTTCTGTTTAATCTTTTGGTATATTTTCTTTTTAAATACTATATCTAAAACGAATTATGTGTCACCTTTTAAATTTCTCAAGCCACCCATCACTTACTCGAATGACTTCATTTTCATTAATTCGTTATAGAAAAATTTGGCTTCTTCTTATAGAAATTTCATCCCACACAGGTAGGTCTCTTACGTTCATCAAGGGTTTTTATGTTTTACTTACATTGCATTTTTCGCCATTGTCCTTGATAAAGTTGAAGGTCTTATCTTTGTTCTTCTTAATTTCATAGATCTTAACACTACCAACATTAAACTTTTATCCTAGTGAAACATATGTACCATCTTTATCAATTTTTTTTATGATTTCACCTCTTTGGACTAAAGTTAATGGTTTATGTTTTAATTTTCCTTGTGAAGACATGTTTAACATATCACTTATTCACATAAATTCATTAATTTAATTAAACTCAACATAAATACTGTATTACAATACTTGTATAGTATTGTACTGTATTTGACAGCAGCTAGAACAGAGAGCCTACTCTATGTTATATGTCTTTCATTATTTTATTATTTCTTATTTTAGAAAAAAACAAAAATCTTAATTTACAAGAATTTACAAATTATGACAAATATTCTACAGTTGGCTTGGCTTTAAATGAACTTGTGTTTAACTTATTTTAGGTTTTTAAAACAATAATTATTGATTCCTTTGCATTTTCTATACTTACATACACATTATATTTAAATATTTATTTTTATCAAGTTCTTAAATCGTCAAGTTTTCTTTTAATCTTCAACCACTTATTTTAAATCCTCGAGAAAATGTTTGAAGTTTTAGGAATGTAAGCCTACCTGTTGTGATGAAATTAACAGTTTTAGTTTCTGTTTTGTTGTAAACATATAAGTTAAATTTTTTAATTGAATTGGATTTTTTTTTCAATTGTAAGTTTGAAATTTGAACTGAATCATACATATCAGGTTCAGTTTGGTTTGAATTTTCAAAAACATCCAATACACGTGCTAGTGTTTATTTTTGTTTGGTTGTTTGTATGTACATAAATTTCAAAATATTTACTAATTCCAGGATAAATTTCTGTTTTCAGCCTTGTATAGTTTTTTGTGGTCATCCAAGTTTGAGGTTTGGTGATGCAGTACATTTTGTCGAACTCTGGGGTTCAAACCCACAACATACTATAATATTTACAGGTACAAGAATACTTAGTTGGTAAGAAAATAGTTATCAATTTGGACAGTTTAAATAAATTGACATATGTATCTAATATATGTTTTTATTTCTTTAGTAATGATTTTATTTTAGTACTTTTTCTGGTTTGTATAATTGTAAAATCATCACAGCTTCCTTTATAGTTTTGTATACTCTTGTTAAGTTTAAATTACTGTTGAAGGAAATATAAATAGACCAACCTGGGAATTTGTAAAGTTAAGAGGAAATATTAAAGCAATAGAGGAGGTCCTCAGCCTTCTATGCTAATGTGTGTACTAGCTACTTCATTCAAAAATTGAACCTCTGAGGATCGGAGTTATTGTTTTCAATTTTAGTTTTTTTGGAAGCTACATAAAAATGATGCTTTAGAAATTTTGTTGTCTTAATTATTAAGTCTGAGCTGTAATGGTTAAAGCTTGAAGATTTTTTTTTTCAACAACAAAAAAGTTCAAAATCTCAAATTTTTTTTAAAGTTTACAGTAAATTTCTACCTAAATTTACGATATATAACAAATTACAGTTATTCTAAACCTATATGTTTTTATGTATTTTTGAAATAATGTATGCTCAATGCATAAAAACAAAGTGCCACCATAGTGAAAAATGATTAGGAGTTCTAGGGTTAAAGATACAACAATTCCTAGTATAATCTTACAATAAAGTAGTAATTAAACTAAATTATAACTGGGCCTATAACATGTTAAAATTAATTAAAGTACAGTAGAGTCTTGCAAACTCGGCACTCGATAACCCGGCAGTCCGGATTACTCGGCGACCCCGACGGGAAAAAAATATATTGCTAAAAACAGCGATGTTCGTAAAAGCTCGACAGATCCCAAAGTGGGCATTAACTTTGATCGCTCGAATCGTTGATGGTACTTTTCCCACGTTAAACTCGTCACAAAGCTTTTTTACAGATTCCCCTCTGTCAAGTCTTTTTAACACATTTAACCGCGGCTCAAACGAAACCAACACACGCTTCCGTTTTCGTAACTCACTCATTTTTATTTACTGTATATACTGTGTGTAGATCATAACCAGTCAAAGAAAACTGAAAAGAAATGTTATATTTTCCATAATGTATACTAAATTGATTCGTGGAAAAAAGCGGCCCATCAAACGTTTTTGCAGGTGTATGTCTGCTATACCGACGGGTGCCAATGCCGCGGTGTTTTTACGCCGCCGACAATGGGATACCGCTATCGACAAAGTCGTTTGACTTGCCGCTTTGGTGCTGCGGCCGACAATGGGATACCGCTATCGACAAAGTCGTTTGATATCGCCGCCGCTTTGGTGTTTCAATTACAATTTGTTTTTTGCCCTTATTCCCGATAACCCAGCATTTCACAAATTCGGGACACTTCCGGTTCACATTACGCTGAGTTTGTGGGACTCTACTGTATTGGATCAATGTAATTAATAACTTTTAAGGCCTTAGAATAACTAATTTATATAGGAACAACCATTAAATGTGTTTATTCTTGACTTCAATAATAATTATATAACAATTACCATATGTAATATATCATCTGTCAACATGGATCACTTGCATTGTCTATTAGCTCTCCACAGAAGGGAGAAAACTAGTTTAATCGAAAGATACTTATTATTTCTCTAGCAGATGATCTCTCTAGGAAGCTGATTCCATTGCGAAGTTGAAATGATCATATTCAATATGTTTTCAAAAATTCCTTTAAACTTAAAAAGTGTGGTTATTTTTGATATTATTTTTTATAATATGTATGATTTCATTTGTCACAGAACCAGATTTCCCTTACACTGAAGCTTTGGCTCCATTTCAGCCAGTTTTAATGAAAACTCTTCATTGTCCAATAGACACCAGTTTAAACTTTACACAAGCTAACAAGTTGATTAGAGATTTAAAGCCACAGATTTTGATATTGCCTGAGTGCTACACACAGCCGCCTTTGAACCATCCACATCGAAATGATCTTATTGTCGAACAGGTAACTTTAAAACAACATTTAGTTCTTAATAGTATATTTACGGTAAATCACATAAATCGAACAAACCATGGTTTATCTGGCTAAAACTCACATTTTCCAAAACCCCAGGATAAAACTAGAAACTAAAACCCCCAGATTACTTGAGTTACAGCACATCTCGGATAATATGTGATCTATCCAAACCTTACAAGTAAATTAATTTCTGTTATAAAACGTAAATAGTGATTGTTTTAATATATACTAGCAGAGTACCCGTCCTTCGTACAGTGTTGACGTATATTTGTATTGAGTGTTAAGGGAGTTTTGAAGGCCAGTGGGGGCGGTGCCCTGATGGAATTTCTAAATAAAAATAGGCCTATGTGTTAACCAGGGACCCTAAGAATGTCCATGTACAATTTCAGTTCAATGGGTTCAGTAGTTTTTACGTGATTGAGTAACACACACATACACAGACAGACACCATTTGATTTTTGTATAATAGTATAGATATTTAATTATTAAAATTGGCCGTAAAGGTAAACGAAGTAAGTTCATACCTATGATTAATTTACAAATAACAAAAAAATATGATTTGAAAAATATCATTATACCTTTTTATAATTAACTGTAGTTAAGTTATAGATATATGCCATTAAGGTGTTTTATTATAACTTATAATTTATTATTTCGAAATTGATGTCTATATATATATATATAGAATTATTGAATTCTCAAACCTTTACGAATCTAAGGCATCTAAATTAGTGACTGAAAATAAACAAGTTGAGACTTGCACTATTCATTTCCAGTAACATCTCTCCCCCTCCCTTCTATCTTGCTCTAGAATTGTCTTGCATTTTAATCCAGAGTGTACAAATTTAGCATATGACAAAGAAGTTTCCAACTATCTAAACAATTTTAAAAAAGAGGACATCTAAAAGCACAAAACATAGTGAGTAATTTTCACTTTTTATAAGAAAACGAAACTCTGAGATTCCTGATGTAGAGGTCTGTTTACTTAACACTAAAAATTCTCTTTGACTTAGGTGAGTCATAAATATGTATTCCCAAAATGCTCTTCGACTCACCTGAGCAGTAAACATCACTTTTTTCAATTCAACATTTCGCCCACTAAAAATTGTCCTATCACTATTTTTTAAGTACTGTTATAAAGATATTGTTTCTAATTTTTTATATTCTCTGCTGTAAAAGATAAAATTATAAAATTATTTGTCTAATTTTCACAAGTCTACATTTCTGTCTAACTATTCTACTGTGACATTATTATGGTATTTTCTTCCTCTTTCATCTGTGCTTTTAAAATTATCGTTGCTCTTATAGTTGTGGAGATAAAAACATTATAGAAAATCGAGAATTTACAACACATTTTACAACTGACCTGAGTCGCAAACATCACATTTCTTTCAATTCAACATTTCGCCTTCAATGTTTAAACATGGAAAAAAATTTTCATTGAAATTCTCCTATGATTTAAGATCTGTCTAATGTTTTATTCCATTTCCCTATCCTACTAATATTTGGTTTGGACTCTACAAGGAGAGTTGTCATTCCAAACGTGTTAAAGTGATCTATCTTCTACACTAACAGGGTCATTTTCAATGAAGTAACCTATGAGTGTTTCATCAGTTTCATGGGTTTATATGGTCATTTTTTGAGAGTTTATTGCTTATTATTATAAATTTGTTATGAATTATTTATTATGTTTTGTTGATATGTGTTGATACAGATATATCCAAACAACTATATTCTACAACTATTGTAAGGGTTTGATTAATTTAAACAAAATTTTCTGCTATTTTAGCCTCCAACTGTCAATGTTAATTTTCTTCGTTTGTTTAAAAATTAATAAAAAATATTATTTTTATACAAAACCTAACTTATAAGACATCATTTTTCTCAGAAAGATGCACAGAATTCATCTATGTAATAAAAATGTTTTTTTAAACGGTTTTGGAGTAAGTATGTTAGATGTCAAAAATGAAGTTAACATTTTTCAGAAAAAACCTGTATCATCCAAAATCAATAGCTTACCACCTTTTTTCTAGATATACAAAAGTTTTGTATAATATTTGTGAATATATTTAGGAAAAAAAAAAATTAATTCGTTACATTTTCAAAATTTTAAAAATTATTTTACGAAAAAAGGAAATTTGTTACGCTATTTTCAAATATTCACCAAACATAGTTACATTTATCAAAAACACAACTTCTATATATCGTTATATTCAGAAAGGTGCATAGAATTTAGCTATGTAGTGAAAAAATATGTTAGATGTAAAAAATTTCGAGTTATTAATCAAATAGCCAAACACCGGAAAGTAACGGAGGGAAGAATTTCACAGAAATGGTAATGTACACCATACAAAAATTTTGTTTTGAATTTTTTTCAAGTATAACTAGAGATTTGTAATATATTTGTGAATATATTTAGAGGAAAAAAAATTGTTACATTTTCAAAAATACAGAAATTGCTTTACGGAAAAAGTGAATTTGTTGAGTTTATTTTCAAAAATTCACAAAAAATTGTAATATTTATGGAAAACCAACTTCTATATATCATTATATTCAGAAAGGTTCATAGAATTTAGTAGTGTAATGAAAAAAAAGTTTGAAAAATAATTTTGGAGTCAGTATGGCAAAGAACAAAAAAAACAACAGAAATCGAAGGCTAAATTTCACTTCAAAGTCCAATTGAACATAGAAAAATTATGTTTAACATTTTTTTCAAGTATTACAAACATTTTCTAGTATAAATGTGAATAACTATTGGTAAAAAAAAAAAAAAAATTCTTAAATTTTCAAAATAAAAATAACGTTTTCTCGTAAAAAGTGTAATCGACAAAGTGAGGTTAGGTTTGAAACCTCGACAATTTAGACCTAACTAGTAACAATCTAAAGCTAGGCCTAAGACAAAATCACTATATTTCACTAAAACAATAAACTTTACAAAGAATAACACACATATACACTTGTATAATAAAAAAAAAATTCCATATAAGAAAATTTGCTTTTAGGCCTAGGTTACAACGTACCTCTAGTTTATCCCAAATATAAACCATTCAAAAACTAGAGCTTCACTCAAAAAAATTAACTTTAGAAATAAAAACACATATATTGTAACTTGTATACACAATTTATATACAATTTGTATTCACAAACAGAAATATATAATCCCAAAACAAATGCGCCACATCTTTCCGTGTCAATTTATGTCACAAACTTTAGCTACATTCTGAGTTCAAAACAAAAACCTCAAAGTAATTCTACGATATATCAAGTAATACCAACTTGTAGAATGAAATCTCATCTACAAGATTCTGTAAAGAACGGTTACAAAATATCGATTGAATAATCAATTATCTTATTTAGCAAAATGCACCGAATGCCAAGTGAAATTCCTTCCGTTTGGTACTTCTTTGGTTAGACACAAATATCTCACGATCTATGACACATAGAACAATTTGTAAACCACGGATAGAAAGAGGAAGATGTGACCTATAGAACAGTGTTATGGTAGATGTGTTTGACAGAAATATAGATTTGGGAAAATTAGAGAAAAAATGGCGTTGTTTTTACTTACAACAGCACAGTTGAAATGTTTGACGTTACATATATCAAAAATATGTGAACTTCACCAATTTTTGGAATATTATTTATAAAGTTTTGTAGTTTTTTTTGCATGATTATGCATCTACAGAACATTAGCTTTCCAACGGTATTTTATTTATTGCGATAGGACAATTCTAAGTGGGCGAAATTTTGAATTGCAAAATATGTTGAATTGCAACGACGGATGGGTCGTATTGGGTCAGTTGACGTGTGGAGGGTTAAGCAAGTTTGTTGGTGATTTTTTGGTTAAAATGTTTGTGATGTGAAGGCAATTTTTCTCATTCTTGATTACTTTATTCCGTAATGTATCATTGTAGAATATTTTTATAAATTCACAGTTTAATTTTACGTAGATTTCTCTAAGCAATGGTATATAACATGTTGAATTTTGCATTAAATAAATTTTGTTGGTTAATTTTTTAAATTAGCCCCAACTTTATTCATACAAATTTCATTTTTTTTTAATGAAAGTTTTCTAAATTGATATATTGTTTTACACACTTTTATTCATAATTAGACTAAATAACTTTTTATACCTTGAAAATACAGTTTCAATCGTAATTATGTCCGAGCAAAGTACAATGACTGGACTGGACTGAATGTTTTGTTTACGACTGAGGGAATAGTAGGAAGGGTGGAAGTGGACAGAGTGTTAACCTTCACATTCTTTTATGCACAGGTATTTGGGTTGTAAGTTGTAATAAATATAAATTGGCACCTTTTATGGTTTTATTTATAAATATTACTTTTTTATAAAAAATGAATTTAATTTTATTTTATTTATAACTTCAATGACTTTAAAATTATTGCTCAGCTAATGGGCGCCAGGTGGAATTAACTCACCAATTTAGAAAAAATGAAGTTAATTATTATGAAGATCTCGGGCATGGCTTCTTTTGTAAGTGTACTCACAGTGATTTTTTGGTAGTGAATGAATAACTCTTGTGTAGACTGAAATTTTAACATACATTTATTAAAAACAAATTACTTTTATACATTAACATATTATATAGACATATCATGAAAATAAATATGAATATTATTTTAGTTAATATAATTTATCTTTTTTATTTTCTCAGAAGGAGAACTGATTTATTATTCCATGAATTTAAAATTTACTTTATGTTGCAACAAAAATTGAATTGAACGATTTTATAAATATAAAATCAATTGAAAGCATTTACTTCTCTTTTCATATAAATTTTATTTTCCTTGAATAAGGATAAATGTGTCACTAGACAGTTGTTAATCATGTATATAAAAAGAAATTACTATTTTTTACAAGTCAAATTTATATTATAAAATTGAAATACTAAGCATTATAAATTTTTATATCATAACAGAATAAATATTGTGTGTTATTTAACACAAGTTACCAGAACATTTTCACATTGCATATAACTTAAAGTGTTCCTTGTCGTCCTAAGCGATCGTCGTTCTGTCCCTGGTGAGATTGTCTGTGCACTTTACGAATGTCTATAAGAAGAAAATCTATTAATACACTCTTACGATTTGTAATTGTTCATTGTCCGATCGCATTGTCATAACACACGCTAAATATTAATTGTCTGGTCACGTGATAACATCTAGCCAATTTTAATTGTTCAAACAACGATTTTAACACACTATGTCCATTTTTTCCGCTAAAAGTCTTTGAACTAAATTCAACTCAACAAATATATTTCATTACTCTCCAAACTAGACTCAGAAAATTAAACATTTTACGTTTTTAACAAACTTTCTAACACCAACCACTTTAGGTCCAACCTTTTTAGCCGCCATTCTCAGACTCTTCAAACACATCTAACCATCTCAATACCTCAATTCAGACTGACTAAAACGCATGGTGAATTTCTATATCCGGATACTACAGGGTTCACATAGCCTGCTTCAAGGATTGTCTTTCCATTTCCCGCTGACTTTGTGATAAAACCCCTCGCATCTTACTTAATGCACTGTTCAAATACAACGCGAATCACAAGTCGTCCTTTTTACAATTTTATTTTCACACACAAAAATATTTACTTTCTTATAGCTAAAATTTCTTAAAATCTATACATTATTATTTATTTGTGTTAGGAGATCTATAATGATTGAATTTACTTTGTTTTGAATTATGACAAAATCATATCTTTGACTCACGTTTTCCCCCGTCCCATTTAACTGTCTCGATTTCCCGCTAGGATTATTTTTTAATTCAAATTAACCTTTTTTAGGTATTACAAAGTTCTGTTCCAAAATGAATTTTGCCCGTGCAGTTGCATCACATGTGATTATACAACATGTGATAAAACAAAACTTCTTTTGAAATACAATAAGTGTTTACATACAGTACATACTGTAATGTGTTTTAATATGTAGGTCTGTACAACATATTGGTTTTTAACTATAATAACACAATGCCGTTTTATTTTTGCTAAAATGCAATCAAGTTTTTCCGTTCCTTTTTATTTTATAATCGGGCCGGATTACAGGGGGTCCGGACTATCGAGGGGTATTTATTTAGTAGAGATGAATAAGACTGCGGTGAGACTTTAATTGGTTTCTTTCTGTCTTATTTTATTTTAGTATGTTCAGTTTTATTTTACGAATTCTAATCATGAATCTACTAATTCTTTTTCTTGTACATGAATCTCTTAAAAGTCATCCTTATTTGGGTAGTTTATTGAGGAACTTATTGAGGTTCCTTTTTTACTTTATCACATATACGTTAGAGTAGAGAAAGTTATGTGTTTAAAATTATAATCCATATTCAGATCAAATGTAATGTAGAATCTAAAAAATGGTCCTATATTATTGTTGAAAATAACGTATTACTTGAAAACTACTTTATAATCTAAAATTAATTAGAAATATAATAGTGAGTTATTTCTCACCCCTGACCTTATCATATACTGTATAATAGAGTTGTGCAAAACATCTAAATCTGAGTGATAACAATTTGATAGTAAATTACTTAGATATTTAAATAAATTATTTATTTTCTTCAACACATGTCATTCGTTTCAGCATATCCAAATGGTGTTATGGTTAAAAAATATCCTTGACTTTGACATGTTAGTTCTAACTATTTAATAATTGTAGATAAGGTACAACTAAATAAGATAACTGTAGAATAAGGATGTAGGTTATGTACTACAAGATATATTTTTAAAAAATGGTTATTTGATGGAATTAATTTTCAAGACTTTTTCTAGGGCGATCGTAAAGTAATGACTGTTAAACGAGGTGAGGTCTTAACTTTGCCTTTAAAACGGAAGAAGGAACGGGTACATTTGAGTCCTGAGTTGGCGAAAGACTTGATACCAATTGAAGTTAAACCAGGAATCAGTTTGGCAAGTCTCACAGGTTGTTTGACAGTTAAAGACAATCAATATAAAATAGGGGTAAGTGTGTTTCAAATTACAGTATAAATGTGTATTGTTAATAACACCTGAGTGGGGATTTTTAGTGCTGAATTAATGATACATTCAGACAAGTGTATCTCTCTATTTTGTGGTTAATACTCTTTGCATTCCTACAAACTCTCCCGATTTTTATCTTTTTTCCCGTGCTCCCGATAAAATCTTATTATCTCCCGCTTTTTTCAAAAAGTTATGTTAAAATAAATTACTTTTTTGGACACTTTTAATTTTTTTATTTATTTTTTTTTTGTCGATGAATGACGAAAACTTTAAATAGAAATTTGAAAGTAGGCCTTATCACATATCGGTGAAAATCACTAAAGACGAGAGTTTGATCATTGACATTGATTTGATCTGAGTTTTTCATAGAATGAGTACATTACACGGCAGATACATATTGCTATGACTTGAATATTGATAATATCTGTGACTGAAAATACAGATTCAAAACAGTCTTGAGATATTGCTTTGTCACAGATTGATTCACTCTACTCTTTTTTTTACATATTTCTGTAAGCTAAGGCCTACTACAAAATGGTGTTATTCTTGTGTGTAATGTGGTTATTAGTGAATTATACTTAACATAATTTGTTTGTGTGCTGTAAAATGTTATTTCTCTTATGTTGTTGAAATACCGCCAAAATATTATACTTCTTTTCAGAAATCTTACATGGAAGAATTTCCTAGTATTATCACTTCTAGAAAGTAGATAAATTCGGATTTTGTATCGATTGAGGTGTAATTTTTCTATTTTTCACGGTGCCAGGGGAGATGTTTTGAAAAATATTCAAACGAAAAAACACCAGGGTTTAGTTAAATTTATTGCTAAGAACAAAAAACTTGATTTTGATCAAAACTTCAAACAACAACAAAGTTATTCATACCGAATGTCTTTTTGTTGCATTTTTATTAGAACATAACCTTCCCATTACTTCCTCTGATCATGTTGTGTCTTATTATTTCGCAAGATGCTTCACAAGTGAAATCGTGAAAAAATATGGAGGTGCAAGAACAAAAACCACTGCAATTATTAGTGAATTTTATAATACGGAAAGAAGTGAAATTATTGCATCTTTAATGAATTCTCCATTTTCTGATGGAAGTAATAATGGAGACTCAAAACTTTACCCACTGATTGTTATATACTTTAATAGAGACACTTGTTGAATTGAGTCCAAATTACTCTCTCTGCCTTCTTCGAATGGTGATTTAACTTTAGAAAATTGTTCTAATTTATTATTAAATGAATTAAAAAGTATTATGTGCCATTTGTAAGTTGTATAAGTTTTAGTGCTGATAATGATCCAGTCATGTTAAGAAAAAATCTGTTTTTTTTTTTTGTTTTTTTAAAGAGATTTTTAATTTAATGGTTGTGGGATGCTTTGCCATTTGTTAAATTTGGCAGCTAAAAAAGCATCTGGAAGTTTACTTATTTCAATTGATGAATTTCTTGTTGACATTTTTTTATTATTTAGAGAAAAGTAATAAGCGAAAAGAAAGGTTGGCAGCTTTTCAAAGTTACATGATAATAATGTGCATAAAATATTAAAACATGTTTGCACTCGGTGGTTGTCTGTTGGAAAATGCTTGGAAAGGCTTATTGAACAATGAGTACCGTTAACAAGTTTCTTTAATTCTGAAGTTAGGTGTATTAATTCAAAAGATAATAGACCTATATCATTATCTTCATACAATATTCTGAAACTAGATCACCCATCTAAATCTGTTCAAGAAACAAACAGTTAATAAAATAAATTTGTTAAATGGAAACTGGAGCCTGCAGGTAGATCTAGGCATAATGAAATTGTAAAGGCAAATTCAACAAATCTTTCACGAGAAGGAAAAAATACTTATGTTTCTGGCTTCCAAATTCAATAAAGCTTTACGATTATTTTTGTTAACTACAATAAAGTGTTTTGAGACCCCTAATATTGTGCTCTAAAATTCTCAAAAACGCATACATGTATTACATTCTATATTAATCGATACATTGAAGGATTTAAAGGATGTTGTAAAAACAGCAAAATCACTCCTTGAAGTTGACTCTCATGGAACAAGTAATAAAAAAGTAATTGTGACATATTTATTGGTGCCTCAACTTCTCAGCTGGTTGATGAATTGTCACAAGAAGAAAAGATTGTTTTTTGATTCTGTAAGGAAATATTTTCTCACTGCTTACGACTACATAATTCATAAATTTCCTATTCATAGTGAGATACTTAAACATGCTGAAGTGGCACAAGTTACAAATACAGAGAGTGCAAGTTTGTTAGTATTCAATTTTTCATTAAAAATTTCCCTATTTTATTAAAATTGGAAGGTGATGAATATGTTGATACTGCTATGTTTACTGCAGAATCAGTTTTGTTCCCTTCAACTTGATGAATTAGATACAAATCAAATTGACAACAAAGGTATTGATAAAATATGACATTACATTGGAACAGTTAAAGATACTTCAGGGAAATTGAAGTATGGCAGATTAAGTTATTATATGTTAGGTGTGCTTACCGTGCTTCATAATAATGCAGAATGTGAGAGAATTTTCAGATCTGTTAAGAAAACAAGAACTCAATTCAGATCTTCTATCTCTGATAATAATCTTGAAAAGATTCTTATTGCAAAGTCATCTTCTTCAAAATGTTTTGAAAGAGTATTTGATTCAAATTTTTTGAAGAGTGCTAAATCAGCAAGCATTTCATCTTTCATTATTGGTAATTTTTATTATCTTTGTTCTAATTTTTTAATTTTCACCTAATACTTAACACTAGATTTAAAAAATCCTTTTTTTATGTTGCCTCTGAAATACATTAATTACTTTGATTTATGATCTTGTTTGAATGATAATATGAGCACGGTAAAATTGCAACATACAAGTACTATCGGCTCCCAATTTTGACCAAGATTGCAATTTATGTAGAACTAGTTGGAGTTTTTTTGGCAGTTGCTATACCTTGAGTAGCCACATATATAGCAAAATCGTCAACAAATAGAGAACAGTGGACAGAGCACTGCACATTAGCGGTAATACTATTGATTGCCTCAGCAAGCAGGGTCATGTTCAGCATACTACCCTGAGGAACAACCATTCTCTAAATGATAACAATCTGACAACATAGTTCCAACACACACTCTGAAATATCTGTTGCTAAGGGAGTTTTTTTTTATATATATAAAAGCAAGAATATTACAATTTATACCCCATGATTTTAAAGTATTCAGAATACCTCTTCGCCAAGCCATATCATACACTCCAGGTCAAAATACACTGCAATCAGTGTCTGACGCATGAATTTTGAATGACAGACTCTAATGAAACCAGCTGATCAGTAGATGACCGACTCTCCCTAAAGCCATGTTGTTCATTACAAAGCAGCTGGTTACTTTCGAGGTATCAAACAAGACGCTGATTGACCATTCTCTCTACTAGCTTGCAAAGCACACAAGTGAGAGGAAAAGGGATGGTAACTTCTTGGTTCAGTTTTCTCTTTATCTGGTTTTAGAAGATACTATAGCCTACAACCAAGCATCGGCAAAACATTGTTCCTCATATATAAGAATGTATATTTTATGAAGAGTCAGCTTCCCCAAAGTTAGGAGGTGTTTGATCATTAAATAAGCTATGTTGTCAGAGCCTGGAGTGGAATCCCATCCCGATAACATAGCAGACTCTAAGTCCTATAAAGAAAATGGGGTATTTAATGGTGAGTCTTCCGAAAGACCTACAGTGAAAGGTATTTCTTCTTGACACATCTTATCCAAACAAAAGGGGTTGAATAAGAAGTCATTGAAAAAAAGTTAGGAAAGGATGAACCCAAAACATTAGCAATGTCATATTTGTTTTTAGTCGAAACTCCATCTTCTGCTTAAGTACCAATAAGGGAGCAGATATAGGAGGACCACAAACAACAAGTAATTTCTTTCACACCGTTGACGTGGGTGTAATTTTTTGATATTGGGCCAATGTACTGGGTCCATAATTCCTCCCTACTCTGCCTAAAAACTCGACATGCTTTGACTTGTAGAATTTCATTCATACCTTTTGAAGTTTTTACAAGTAGGTCTTCGATAAACTTCCTTAGAGCTTTACGACATAATCGGAGAGCATCACTACATTCATCGTTCCACCATGGAACTAGTAGACGTAGTGGTCTCATCAATGTTTACAAATGAATATGGTGTACTGCTTCATTTATAGGAATGTTATTATTATAAATAGGTGATACAAATTTATCAGTGAAACTTTCCCATTTTTCTTTACACAAAATCCATCTGGGAAGACGATCATTACAATGAGAGAAGATAGAAAATGTAAGCTTCACAGGAGCGTGATCACTACTGTAAATGTCAAAACGAACCACTCAAATTTAGTGGCAAGAGTAGGGCTACAAAATGACAAGTCGACAGTTGTCCAACCACCTGTACAAAATCCGCTGCAATGGCCATTTTGTCGAGGAGTGGTGTCAATCAAGCCGATCTTTATTGAGTGTGATGCAATTATTAAAAAACTCTAATAAAAGTATAAAGCTGCCTTGAGTATCACTAAAGCAGAATCTGACAGTATATTGCCTAAATTATCAGTGCCTGTAGATACTGATGCTTTGAATAATTATTTTACCAATGTCTCTGTTAATATTGGTATTGGTAATGACGTTTCAAATGGCACTGATTATATTGAGCTCATGACTAATTTTGTCAAACCAGCATGTCTTTCAAATAAAAATTGTTCGTGGAAAGTAGTAGAACCAAAAACTGTACTTAGGCTTAATAACACTGTTAATAGGCTTATAGCTCATCTCATTCAAGGGATGTTTTCATTTTTCTAACTCTGTTTTGAAGCACATTGGTGGTGTGATATTGTTGCCACTAACATATTTGATTTATTTACTGTTAACTGATGGACCGTTTCCTAATTGTTTAAAATTAACAAAGATAGATTCCGTCTATAAGAAGGGAAAAAGGAGTGTTCCTGAAAGTTACAGACCAATCGCTTTGGTTCCTATACTAAGTAAGATCATAGAATCATGTATTTTTGTTTACCTGTATGACAATAATTTGCTATATGAGCACCAATGCAGTTTTAGGCCAAAGTATTCAACTGCCATGTCTGTGGAAACCCTTGTAAATCACTTATTTATTATAGTTGTTTAAGAATAGACTGTTTACTGCTGGTATGTGCCTAGATTGATTTTTGCAAAGCCTTTGATTGTATATTCCTCAGAATTTTGTGTAAGAAGCTTGAATATTATGGCATAAAACACATAGAATTAAAATTAATAGAATCATATCTAGGCAATAGGAGGCAAATAGTGGTGAGCAATAATGTTGTGTTCAGTTGTGAAAATGTAATCTAAGGTGTACCACAAGATTCTGTTTTAGGACCTTTCCTTTTTTTGGTCTTTGTTAATGATTTGAGCTGTTACATCCCCTCCATGTCAGTCTTATATGCCGATGACACAACATTAATGTGTTCTCATGAAGATGGTGTTGTCACACATGTGTTACTAAAACATTCTATAGTAAAAGCAAAAATCTGATTTTACGTTAGGTGTTGTCTGAGTGTACCTTACAAAGTTATTGTACCATATGTTAGATATGACATGTTGGGCTTTCACGAACATGTTGCAATGTTTCATGTGGATTTTCACTGACCCAAATCCTACAGTTATGTGTGTTAACCTTGCCACTTAAGTGAAAAGTTGACTTGTCAGAAAAGATTATGTTGTCCAAAAATGATCATCCTCATCCACTCGATTTAACATATCTACACAGAAGTTATTACAGGCAATCTTATCAATGTCTTTAATTGCTTGTAAAAGCGAATATCGGTACGGTTTCAAATGCAAACTTTTCTCAACACACGCCAAACCGTCGCATGTGGGACTTGCAACTCACGAGATGTACGTCGGGTCGATTTCGTAGGGCTGTTGACAAAACTTTGTCTCACTTGCTCAACGACTTCGTCAGATGTGCTTGGACGACCTGAGGATTTCTTATGTTTCACTGAGCACCCTGTTTCTACAAAACATCTATGCCACTCATAAATTGTAGGCCTACTAGGAGGATCTTTAGCATACTTGGTACGAAAATTACGCTGAACTGTTGTCGCCAACTTCGATTCTTCAAACCAAAACACACAGCTAGCACGCTCGGGTCCAGTGAAGGCAGCCATCTTTAACGTAACTGCCGCTAGCGCTTGTGAGGCTTGATTAGGCACTAGCAGACTACGCGAGTCAAAACTTGATGTGTTTCCCTTTAAAACAACACTAAAACGAGCTCTGTACCTTTTTGGAATAATTTTATATGAATTTTCAAAGTTTTAAAGTCCTTTTTGAAACACTCTGTATAATCCAAAATAGTTTAGCTGAACAATAATAAATTAGGTATTCATTTATTTTTTATATGAATTAAATCAGTAAGTAAAAAGTCTCATTGTTGCTTTTGTCCTAAGCCTGTACTCTTGTTTTTTGTTTATCTCTATAACTTTTATTGGCAAATTTCTCATTATCATGTCGAAATTGAAAAATCTTTAGAGATTGCTATAAAAAAGATTTTGTAATTGTGACAATATTACGTGTATAGGACTTTTTTCCTATTTAAAAATTGGTTTAAATTATTGTTATTAGTTAGGGTTTACAGAAATCATCCATGGGATATATTGTTATATATATATATATAAAATATTTATATATATAAAATTTATATATATAAACCATTATTGTCTTATTTTAAAATCATTATAAAAATAAAACTTAAATGATGTTGGCATTTTAAAATCTTTAGGTTTTAAAAGATGATGATGATAGTACCAGCTCCAAAGATAGAAAACTGTTTAAAAAAGCTGATGATTCAAACAGTAATCGTTATTATGAGTTTGGCTCAGTTGACATAGATCAGTTTGTACAGAGGCTAAATCTTGAAGGCTTCACAGATGCTAAAGTTGAACCCGGAGGAAGTAGTGGTTACATAATTCACTTGGTAAGTATTTTTGTTTGTTTTAACTTTCAATGTATTAAAACGTAGTGGAAATATAACTTCTATTATTTTAATTTCAATATTAAATTGCTAAATTGAAGTTTAATATCTTTTGGAAAATGATTAACATTGATTAATAAAAATTTTAATTCTCTACTCAAAATTATACTACTCATATATGTCTATATGCAACTATGTTTTCTATAATCAATCAGTTTTTTTTTACAAATTAATTTATTTTTTATATTGCTCAAATTATAATCAATTCACAATTAACAAATATAAAATGATACAGTCAAATGTCTTTCAGTCTAGGAATCTCTGTTCTAAAATAATACAATAAACACTTGTTTAGTGAAATTTCACTATATAAAAACACATTTAAATTATTTTACTTTTAGTATGAATCTTTTCTCTTCAAAATTAATTTACAAGTTCTTGAGTCTTTTCTCTAATTAAAATATATATAATATCTATCTCGGGGTTCTCTTTCTCTGGGGAGGGGTCAGTGCCTGCTTCCCTCAAGAAATGACGTTTCAAAACAGAACAGCATATAATTATATATATTGATACATATTGATATTGATATTTAATTAAAAGATCTAAATGATAAAAAGTTTAGAGCTTATTTCTTCTTCTTTTTTTCTTCATAATTATAATTCCGATTGCACTGCACTGGGAAGTATAGAACACTATGAAATGATTTATGATCCTAACTGCAAAAGCTAAACTGTTAATAGTTTTATTTAAGTTACTTACTCTTCAATTACTAAATATTGTTTAAGACATTCTATAGGGAATAAATAACTCCTCTTGACTAATAGCTATCTTATAATTACAGTATATCATAGTTTTTCTGTGCATATTAAAAATTTCCCGCGATGTTTCGTTGTACTCAATTCCCCAATCAGATTATCATAGGCGTGATTTACGGTCTCGTTTGTTTAACGCTATCTACCGAGTTTAGCCATTTTTCCCGACTTACGTCGTTCTAATGCAATTCCCAAGATATTTAGACATTTTAAATGGTTGTTGAAGTGATGTTTTTCAAACAAAACAATAAAATCTTCTTTACAACATACTGTAAAGATCGGTTACAAAATATCGATTGAATAATCGATTATCTTATTAAGTAAACTGCACCGAATGCCAAGTGATATTCGTTCCGTTTGGTACTACTTTGGTTACATAGAAATATCTCGCGATCTATGACACAGAACAATTTGTAAACCACAGATCGAAAGAGAAAGATGTGATCTACAGAACAGTGTTTTGGTCGACCTGTTTGACAGAAAATTAGATTTGTGAACATCTGAGGAAAAAAATGGCGTCATTTCTACTTACAACCGCACAGTTCAAATCTTTGATTTTATGTATAAAAATATGCAAACTTTATCAATTTTTTTAAATATTATTTATAATGTTTTGTGCTATTTTTTTTTTTTTTTTTTTTTTATTTTTTATTATTTTTTTTTTTTATTTTACATGATTATGCATCTACGGAACATTAGCTTTCCAACGGTATTCTAAGTGGGCGAAATGTTGAATTGCAAAATACGTGTTTTCCGGATGTTAGACTAAACCATGCATTAAAAATCGACCCGCTACAGGGTCAAACACCGCCTGAAGGGTTAAAGACATCCAAAAAATATTAGGCTTCTTTATAATGGGTGACAATGTAAAGAATTTAACTTTCTCAAAATCTAACCTAACTACCAAATGGAACTAGAGGCTGTTGGATGCTATTTCAATGATAAAAAGTTGAATGAGAATCAACAAAGATATTCACAGAAATTATGGCTGCAGTGGAGGACATTGATTCTCAACAGGGGTTCTTCATCCTGGATAAACTTGAAAGGACTGGAAAAACATATCTGTACAAAACCCTTATGTGTTATATTTGCTGAAAAATAAAGTGGTTTCAACAATTGTTATAACAGGCATAGCAGCTGACTTACTTAACCCTGCAACCGGCACGGCGACCTACAGTAGGTCGCCCACGTGCTCCCAAGTGATTTCACCAACTCTTAATCACGTATTTTGCCATTCAACGTTACGCCCACTTAAAATTGTCCCATCGCAATAAATAAAATACCGTTAAAAGCTAATGTTCCGTAGATGCATATCATGCAAAAAAATTACCACAAAACGTTATAAATAATATTCCAAAAATTGGTGAAGTTCTTCACGTATTTTTGATGCGTAAAATCGTAAATTTCAACTCTGCGTCTTTTCGTATAGCGCGGCTCCATTTTTCCTGATATGATTACAACTCTATTTTTCTGTCATTTAAGTCAACTAAAACACTGTTATATAGATCACATGTTTCTCTTTCAAACCGTAGTTTACAAATTGTTCTGCGTCTAACAGATCCAGAGATATTCGTACTTGAACATAGAACAAACCTGACGACAAGATATTCATTTAGCATTTGATGCGCTTTACAAAAAGACGAAGTTGATATCTCTCTGTTTTTAAAATTATTTTTCTTTTTACTCTATGTTGTAGGGGAAATTCCATTCTATAAGTTGGTACCACTTGAGTTAAGGAATTGCTTACTAAGAATTTGTTGTTTTGAAGTCCAAACGTAGTAATTGTCTGACGTGAACACTATAATATTTGGCGTGGCAAATATTGGTTTTGGGATTAGATTTTTGTTATTTTGAAGGTTTGTGTACAAATTGTATATAAATTGTGTATACAAGTTACAATATATGTGTTTTTATTTCTAAAGTTTGTTTTTGAGTGATTTTCGAGTGTGTATATGGAATAACTTATAAATAACAATGGTAAGTTTAGGCTATAAGCATATTTTCTTATATTTAGTGTTTTATATGAGTATACAAGTGAATATGTGTGTTATTCTTTGTAAAGTATATTGTATTAGTAAAATCTAACGCTTTTGTTTTAGGCCTAGCTTTAGAAAAATACTAATTATGCCTAAAAGTTTGACGTGTCACCCTAACCTTCAAGCGCCAGAATACAAATTTTTGAAAAATCATCATTTTTATTTAGAATATGTAACATATTATTATTTTTCCCCCTAAATATATTCACAAATATATTAGAAATCTCAAGTAACGGTTAAAAAATTGCAAAAAACGTATTAGTATGTTTTTCATCACCATTTCTGTGAATTTTCTGCTTCCTTACTCTTAGATTTTTTGGTATTTGACCAAAAAACTCCAAATGTGATACATGTAACTTTTTTTGCACTACACAAATAAATTCTATGCACCTTTCTGGACATAATGATATATAGAAGTTCTGTATAAAATATATTTTACTATTTTTTATGTTTTTTGGAAAAAATAAAGAGAAAATTCAGTTTTTTCGTATATAATTTTTTAAATTTTTTTTTCTAAATATATTCAAAAATATTACACAAAACTTTTGTATATCTTAGAAAAAGGTAGTAAGCTATTGATTTAGGGTGATACAGATTTTTCTGAAAAAAAGTTAATATCATTTTTGACATCAAACATACTTACTCCATAACCGTTTTGAAAAATTTTTTTTTTTATTACACAGATGAATTCTATGCATCTACCTGAGAAAAATGATGTCTTATAAGTTAGGTTTTGTATACAAATAATATATTTTATTAATTTTTAAAGAAACGAAGAATTTTCAAGACAATTAACATTGCCGGTTGGAGGGTTAAAGGAGATCAAACTGTTCACAGTAAATTCAAACTGCTTATTCCCATAATGAAAGTGTCTACCTCCAGTATGCAATCCCAATCACATTAGGGAAGCTGCCATGTTAACATGCCACACATTTCGTTGTATTATTCTTCTTTTACTGGAACTAATGTTACTAAGAAGCTGTTTGGAGGAAAAATTCTGATTCTAGGAGGCAATTTCAGCCAGATTTTAAATGTCAATCCTCACGAAAGCAAAGCTGACTTTGGCTCTTCAATCAAGTTTTCCACTATGGAGCCATTCAAAGTATTAAAACTGTCGAAGAACCAAACTGTCGAAGAACATGAGATCAAGAGAGCAAGATGATTTTAATAAGGAGACCTAACAACCGAGTCCATTATGGAGATATGTTAACATCCAGAGAGAAATGGGAAGCAATATCAAGGTATATCGAGGCGGTATTGCGATGTAAAAAGAAGGAAGGTTGGCTAGAGCCATAACATTAGCAGAAGAGGAGACCTAATCATGACAAAAGCAGGCACCACTCTGATGAAATGTGAGAGCGATACCGGAGTGTAAGAATGCTTGGGAAAGAGGAAGGTTTTAATCAGTAGGCCATTCCGAGAGTCCGACTTATAAGTCCCCTTATGACGAGTGCATAATAGCATTTTGCCAAACCTCTACCAAAAATAAAAAATTCAAATTTGTCACTATTTATTAAAAAAAAAAAAAAAAAAATTTTAAAGACCACATGGTTTCCATATTTTACCAAAAGTTGGCCTAATTAACTTGTATTTTGAACCTATCAGCTTTAATTCACAAAATACTTGAATTTGTAACATTATCGGGGGAAAAGTCAATTCAAAATTCAACATTTTAAATATTTTTTTTATAGAATATCCCTAGTGTTTCTTGTCCAATTATTAGTTACTTTATTGCCAGTTCAATATTTGTACCTGAAACATTGTTTGAAATGTAGATTGTAAAATTACCAATAATTGAAACAATAACTTTAAATCTCTTTGTGTTATCTAAGTGCATATAATTAAAATGTAAGTAATGAAATATATTATAATTTTGAACTGTTGTCTGTTTAGCAAGATCAAGATGCTTTGATTCAAGTTGATGATTCATCAACACATATTTACTGTGGAGGCTCAGACCAACAACTTCGTCTCAAGCTGAGGAGTATTTTATTACAGTGCCTTAATAAGTTTTGAAATAATTCTGTTATTCCAAAAATATGTTAACCATGTACAAAGTTTATAATATAATAGCTTATAGGTTATTAATAATATTTATAATGACTGACACAATAAAAGAGATTTCATTTTTACATATTTCAATAACTTAAATTAAACAAATTATTCAATCTAAGAGTGTTATTTATAGGATGTTTTTTCAAACTAAATGTGTTAAAAACATTTAAACCATGGAATTTTATAACTTCTATTAAAACTTAGGGCTGGATTTCTCTTATTTTGTTGTCATAATGACTCCTTTTTACTTTAGTTTCATAAGACACGACAACACTGATTATAAATCAGATTTTCATGTATAGCTTAAGATTTTTAAGCCATTTGTAATCTTAAGTTCCAATAAGAACCTCCAAACAGTTGTTGATCCCTTTTTCTAAATTCACCCTACTATTCCCAACTAAAAATACTAAGTACCAAACTACCATTAATATTCTTATAAAAAAAGTTTTCTCCTATTTCAGATTTCCCAAATATCTAGTTACCGATAATGTGCCTAGTTTTAAATCTGAATTAATGGCACAGATGTATGGTATTACCTACCCATATTTCCACCTCCCCTTATTTACCCCTCCCACACGGAAAGGGTAAATAAAAACCTAACCTAACCTTGCAGATATATCATGCCAGAACCCAGAACAATTGGGACCAGGATATTCATGGGTTTCCGTTGTCCTTTAACACAGCAAACCACAAGAGCAAATACGCCTCTCCCGGGGAAGCTTTTTCTTCGCCACTAGATCCGCAACCCCCTCCAATTTGTATGGAATCTCGACAATCTAATTCCAATACCCCCAAAACTTTCTAACAGCGAATTCTGGATCTCTGCTCTTTAGAAGTTGATCAAGACCAACGCCTCACGACAGGCAAATTACCATGCCACCCGACAACCTAATCTATTTAAAGTGGGCGATTGGGAGCATGATTTGCGTCAAGGCTCTAAGAGGATCACTACCAAACTTTTACCGTTATGGTTCAGACCCCTTGTAATCGCTGCCTTTACTTCACCTGTCACAGCATCGCTGATCGATCTTAGCTCCGGTTGTCACACGTAAGAAATGCCCATATTTCACACCTCAATCTTTTTTTTCACTATACCAATCCCAACCTTCGGCAGTCAGTTCAGTCGAGATGATATTAGCGTTAAGTACTTCTATTTTTCCTTATTTTCCTCATCGCTATCTTCTTCACTTTTGACTTCACTAAATAAAACTCTTTATCACCAGTGGACGTGTCTCTGATGAATTCCATTTCACCACGTCTTTTTCTGCCTGATACGCAATCTTGTCGAGCGGTTCAAATAAAGGCATTAACAGTTCAAAAGAAGTACGCACATGTGCGGAAGCTTTCTGGACTTCAAGCAACCATTGGAGAAGCAGTGGTGCGCCGTCATCTTTGCAGTATGGACAGGAGGTAAAGGAAGAGTGCTCGTTGCTACATTGGACAATATTTCAGGTAACTCGCTCCCCTAAGGTTTACGCCAAAATTATGGCTGGTTAGGCCTTTGTTGGTATGGGTCAGCCGACTCAAGGTGTTTTGACAGTGTGTTTATAAATTACATTAAAACTTAGATATGTGAAAGTCATTAAATATCTGTCATTTTGGGCCAGACTCTTGGTCAGACTACTAGTTTATCAAGTCATTCCCTCAATTATGTTAAGTTAAATTATATTAATATTAATCTAGTTTTATTTGTTCATCTAAGCTGGCTAGATGGAGCTGAAACGATTGCATTGTTGAATTACGGTCGCTGGATTACCCCCTCCCCCTTATAATTATATGGCCTAAAACATACTCCTTTTAGATCCATAGACCTCATAACCACTTCCACCAACAATTATAAATTATTCACCATATAGTTTGCCGTAAACAGAACAAGAAATAAATAAAAAACAAAACTCAACAAATTAGGTGCTAATTATAGATAGCCATTACAAGTCATATGTAAACAAAAAACAATCTAATCAACATTCGAACATTAACTTAAGATACTATAATTAAACAGTATAGTGTTTAATGACATTTAACGAACTAATATGAAATCGTAACATTCATCATTCATACAATTACACCTCACACCATCCATCCTTGTTATTATATTATTATATATTTTTTATGTTAGTTATTTGGAGACTTTATCTAAATGTTTTATTGTATCAATACTGTATTTCTTGTTTCCCCTTCATCATTGGGAAAAGCCAGCATGAACCAAACCCGAGATATGATTTGTATTTGGTTGACCATTTTATATAGCTCCGATGTATAAACATAACCAGTGTGATATTCAATGAACAGTCATAACAGTTTATGTCAAAAACCATCAGAGATTTTTATAAAACTTTTAATCAAATTTTCTTTTATTAATGAACTCTATTGTGCTTTTTGGTGATAATAAATATCATTAATTTTCTTATTGTATAATATTATAATTTGTATGTGATTAAAATCAATTAATTGAACTTTCATTTAAATATTAATTTGACAATAATGGAAATATGAAAGTTTTATTTAATTTATGTTTGTTTTTGAGTTATGTGTGGCATTCCTATTTAATTTGTAAATAAACCAAGGAAATGTGTTTTGATCGTATGTTTATATAAATTTTTATATTTTCAAATAACTAATTTATTATTTCCTAAAACTCCAGTAAAATCAGATCATTATTATCATTCTCTCTTAACACATTGACTGCTAAAAATTTTTGTGTCAACATTCATTAGTGCTGAAAAAATATTTTTTAATATTACTTACTAATGTAGTAGAGAAGTCAAAATATGTCATTTGATAATATTCCCGTCCATAAGATTCATAAATAATGACGTCATAATAGAGCGTTCGATTTCGGCCGGCCCGCACTGGCACAAAGTCACAATGATATATATACTTTTATTTAATACGGAAACACATATTACAAAGCTGTTATAGTATACAATATTATATTTACAGGCAGGCCTCATTAATCCGCACGCACGGTACTCCGAACGCCGCGCTACTCCGAACGGCCTTCAGTTGCTATTTCTTAGAATTCCCATGTCACAACAACGGAAACGTAAGCAAAGTAAAGGATGTAGTTGAGATGAGTCACTAGTCAGGTCATTTCACTGTTAGTAGTTCACTGTCAAAGTTATTTGGAGAAATGGTTTTAACATACAGTACACAGTTTATTGTGTTACACGTATTGTACAACTTTATTATGTACTGTGCTGTAGTTATTAAATTTATTGTACAGTAATAAAATTAGTTTTACAATTATTTCTGAAGTTTTTTTTTGCATTTCCTCAGTAATCCGAACTTTTTGATAGTCCGAACGCCTCGAGTTAACAAATATTCGGATTAACGAGTTTTGTCTGTATTGGAAATATGCACTATTTATACTTTATATACATTATGTACATCACCTCCCACCCACCCTTTCTGTTTTTACCTATTTAGGGCGTGTGGCACTTTTCGTATCATGCAACTGGGCACAAAGTAGGTTCACCAGGACACTGAGCACATATATACACTGTTTTGGATTCTTTTCTTCCTTCCTGGAGGCATACTCTGCATCTAACCCTCACAAGTTGGCTTTTTGGATCCCTCTTCAATGTTTTAGACAGAACGTGAGCAGCATTGCGAGGCAGTCAAGCTGGAACCTGACGGTCGGGTTGGGGAAGAAGCACGTCAATTACTTGGAGGCAGAAATCATAGAAGCTCATTTTCGAATCTATGTTGGCAAAGTTGTGAAGCTTGTATGATTTACCATAATAATCTGGATAAAGTGTACAAACACTTTTTGTACCATCGCAAAGACTTATGTACGATCGGGTAGTCTGACATGGGTAGTATGACCTCAGTGAAATAAAATATTTAAAAAAACTGCAGGCTACATAACCTAGAACTAGGGTATAACAAGCTTTGTGCTAGAGAAGACAAAAATATGATTTATTACTTAAATAAATTTACACTGCACATAAACAAGCAAAGGAAAACAGGTGCAAGCAGCGTCAAATTTAAAACCTCGCTAAAAAGCAACAACACTTAGGAACAAAAAACTGGCGCTACCACACAACAGCACAGGTACCACACTACACACTGAATGAATAACATCCTCAGTCAAGAGCTGGGCTCACACTAACAGTTATTATTAGAATGGAAGGAGAGGCCGAAATCAACCGCACAGCATCTGCGAGAAGCCTGAAGCGGCCGAAAACGACCGTGCCGCAGCGAACGTGTTAATTATTATTTGAGATATAAAAGCAAAATTGATTCTTACAATTTCTTCTTTTTTTTTATTCAGCTGTTGACAAAATATTACAATTGTATAGCCATGGTCATTGTCATTGTGTACAAAAACTTACAATGAATTTTAGGTATAAAGTAGTTTTATAACTAAACCAACTGGCTGCAGTAATGTTGCCTCCAATAACAGCTTCTGACAATGTAATGGATAACAGTATCAAAAAATACTGTTCTAAGTTTCTCAATTCCGATTTGTTCCTATTTTGGTTAATTTATGTTCTATGGAACCAGACAATTTAATTTATGATTTATATTTTAGTAGCATACCGTATAGTCCTAAAATGTGTTTTCTATTTCATTTTTATTAGAGTTTCATTAAAACAAATAAATAGTTTCAGCAATACTTGAATATAAGAATAAGAGAATATCACTATAAAAACACAGCTTACCAGTTTTGAATCTTTTAGATGGTTCTGAATGAACTTTTAATGTTTTGGAATAAAATTGTGACCGACTAACACAGAAAATATAAATATATTTTGTGACAAATCGTTTCACTATTCTAACCAAAACCAACTGGCTGCAGTAATGTTGCCTACAATAACAGCTCCTGACAATGTAATTTCCTTTTTTCTACTTTTGATTTCCTAATTTCTAGGACAAGATACACAACTTCATGATGCAATTAATTGATCTGTGTAGCACAGCATCTTTAAAAGACAAGTTTGTATTAGTGTTGTGTCCAATAATGGGTAACAGCTAACTGTCAACGCTCAACGTAGTTGACGAAGAAGTGCATTAACTGCTTGCAGGTGGCATCAGCGGTTGTTACCGCCAGCGGCCCAACTCGATTAGCACGCACCCAGCTACACGTAAGCCTCTCAGTCGTCTGTTAGTTTGCTGTAGCCTCTCAGTCGTCTGCTGTAGCCTACTATTTTACTGTTTGTTTTTTACTGAATCTAAAACTGTATAAAATGACGACAGAATAATACGAAAATAGTGTGGTGTAAATAACTTTAGTTTTAGCTGATAAAAGCTGTCAACTGTGTAAATATTTAGGTTAGGTTTGTGCTTACATTATTATTCTGGTTAAACTTTCCAAAGTTATTGTTAATTTTTTATTGGACATAAACAGTGTAAATGAATAATGGGTGAAAGGAAAATGTTAGTAACTGTAATATATTTAATAATAAAATATTTTATATGTGTAAATATTTTTATTTGGGACGAAAACAAAACTTCTGTTCCATTTTAGTTCATTGATCACCAAGTTGATCATCTGCTAATGGTTCAACGTCATCAACATTAGCGGGTTTTGTCAACAGTTAATCACGCTCAACGGTAACTGGTGTTGATGTTGACCGTTGTTAGCGTTAATGCCTACCACTAGTTTGTATGACTTCATTTGTTAATACACAATCTTACATTATCAATCATAAATTTCAAAGTTTGATAAATATTACCACTCTAGCCTTCCAAAACTCATTTTTTAAAACCAAATTACTGTCAAAATTAAACACCGACTCCAACCAGGAGATTACAAACCTTAAAAATGCAAATTGTTAAAACCAACAGTCTTCACTGATTAGTTCCAATTTATGTAGTTGTAACAGCCATCCAGTGTTCACTATAACCAATACAATGTAACAGTAAACCTGTCTGAAACTTTTACACATTTCAACCTTCTCCTCCTCTCTCTCTCAAAAAAAATTTAGTCTTTTATATCGAAAATTACAAAAAAAGTTTATGGATGTGAATGTATTTACAATACGTCTTTGTATACAATATTTGATGTCAGAATGCAATCATCTTGAATTTTTTGTTTCCCACTTTTAATAATTGATACAAAATATTATTAGATATAGTGACTCTTACAACATAGAGTTCTGCATCATTACATACAGCATTTGTATCATTGCAAAATCAACTTTCAGTGAGAACCATCTTCTGGGCTTTTGGAAAGACATGGTTAGGTTAGAATAAATTCGTAGTATGACAACAGTTTTTCCAGAGTCAATTAACCTAGCAGACATTACAGTGAACTCTCGATTATTCACAGTCTTTGATTAAGTTATACAATACAGTAAAATTAAGACTACAACTAGACGTTACATCAAAACATACAATACAGTGTACTCCCGATTATCCGCGAAATTGGGTGGCACAGACTTCACAGATAACAGAAATTGTTTATAGTATGCAAAGAATGCTAAAAATAAAGGGAAATTGTGTAAATACAAAATAGTTTGCCATAAAAAGACTTTAATATACTCTACAGTAAAAACCTATAAATTAAATCCATTTTAATGTACATTTTACATGAAATAAAAAAGTGTAATAAACTAGAAGTTTTTGTAGTTAACCAATAGCAAACACATCATGTTACACTAGTACAGTACTACAATTTTAATTACCTGACGGTTTTTTGTTTCTTACTGAGTAAACACCAGTCTCTTGATTCTTGACTGAATCTTAAATATGCGTCGTCGTCTTTAACAACTGAAATACTGGAGCAGTTCATTGATGTGTTGCAAGGCCACTTGTGTCATTTACGCATGCACGTTTATTCCTTCTTCCTCTTCACTTACACTTTGCTCTTCGTTCGCCCCTCTTGTTTTGTCTGCTATTTCTTAGTCCATTAGAGGCTCGAATCCCAGCTCATTAGTGTCACAGTCCAACCACTGAAACTGCCTTGATCACCACAGTGACCATGTGATTAGGGAAAGTGAGCCTGTGAGACCCGAAAAAAAGGTTAACGATCGGTCTGCCATGGCAACCTAACATTTCTATAAGGCTTAGTCTTTCGCTAGACGGAAAGCTTATCTTAACTGCACAACTTCATTATCGTAGTTTTACTGGTTGTTACCTGTACTAAACAGGTAAAGAGAACCGGTTGTAACAGGTAAAAGAGTTGTAATTTTTTTAACTTATATTTTCCACAAGACTCGCGGATAATCTGGAATACACTGTACTGTAAGTGAAAGATAAACAATGTAGGGAAATAGAATGTTGAGAGACAATGCATTAGTCAAGTTCTATTTTAATATTGACAGTTAGTTAGGGTGAGTTTAAGTCAATGCCTCCCCTTCTTCCCCTACACTTGCCACTTTGAATTCTCATAACTCAGTTCGTACGTTCTGTCAAACTGTCTGCAAGTGTCTACTAGTGTGTAGGCGTGTTTGTGATAATGTTGTCTGAGATTTTGAAAGATGACTGAAAAAAGGAAATAAGTGGTCTTATTAAGAGAAACTGAAATTGATTAATAAATTGAAAATAAGTGTCAAAAATTGCAAATGAGCTTGCAGTATAGAATAGGAGAAAAGACTGTTAGGGACATTTTAAAACAAAATGACAAATTAATGCAATTTTCATCCACAACAGAAAACTCTTTATCAATAAAAGAAAAATCATGAAAACTAGCACTTATGAAGAACTAGATGGGACAACGAAGAAGAAGAAAACTCACAGGAGTAAAAGGAAACTCCAACAACTCAGAAGACAACAAAAAAGGCGAAAAATTATGGAGTTTCTAAGGCAACAGTAGATATCTTTGTGTAGGCATACCTAATTAAATTGCGTGAATAATTTCTTTCTCATAGTTTTCTGATACTGTTGCCCAACCTTGTCAAATAAAAATTATCCTTGCCTAATTCTATCTAAAAAAATATTGATATGCATGAACATATAGCATATACGTGTACATGCATATCCTTGTATGTGAATGGGATATGTGCGTATAAAAATCACGTTTATTTGTTCATTTTTTATAACAAGGTAAACGGGGAGGATTCAAATAGGTTAGGTGTTAGTTAATCCCCCAGCAACATTAATATCAGTCTGAGTGGCAACATCAGAAAATGTTAAAAAATTTTCCTTCTCATTTTCGATTTGCATTTTTTGCAGCAGCAACACTTTACATTGGAGCTTTAGAGTCTTCTGTTTAGTGTTGAAACACATTTTTATTATTTTTCCTTATAGTAGCTGCCATTTGTGTGATTGTGTTGTACGTTCAAATTCTATCGACTGTTGATTCATTTAATACAACCTCCTTAGCCGGTTGTGTACCGATGCTGAAGCCTCCTGGGATTTTGTAGAAAGTGGGGATTTTCCTTGCTGCTGAATAGTCCATAGAATTCCGTCTCCCAAGTCTTGAGCTTGATTTTTCTGTTTCCAGTATCCTTATTATCGGTTTTTTCTTCTATATGCTCGATTTTATGTTGCTCAGGAATTTTTTTTAACTGGAATTCAGTTACTTCTTTTCCTACGACTGAGGAATATTGGTGAGTCACAGCCTTCCCTGCAGGCTTTTTAGCTGTAACAGCTGATGGAATTTGCAATTTTTCACAAATAGTAGGATTCATTAATAATAATATCAAAAAAAGTCCCTGTCCAGAGAAGTATCTTCAACAGTTTCAACCTCACTTGATGACATGATGAATATCGTCTTTGGTATACTATCATAGCACAGGTGTACACGCTGCTTACTGCCTCGGGGTGACAAAGTGGACAGGTTCTCTGTGTGTGCAGAGTGCCGCAGGCAGTAAAACCAAGGGTGCGGGGAAACAAGTCTTGACCTGTACTTAGACAGATCTAACTTTAGCTCATGCTAGCCCTAGTGCTAGCTTCAGTTTTCCCGAATAGTACTAACTTTCCCTTAGCTTGTCTACCTAGAGCTAGTATTCGTTCATTCACTCGATTTTGAACGAGAGCTAGATCTAAGGAGTAGATCCTAACCCATAGAAACTTCGCTTTATAACCCCACTCAGTATTTAACCATCAACTAAAATAAAAGAACAGTGTGTTTGGTACTGAAATCTTAAATAAAAACAAAAATGCAAATTTATTTGATCAATATAATATGGCAATGCAATCGTTAAAGTAGGCAAATAAGTTGAATTTATTTCACAATATTTATTAATAAACATGAAAATAATTTTAGGATGGTCAGCAAGAGTACAGAAATGCTAGAATCTTTCCAAAGGTCAGGTGAAAAAAGTTTTCATTATACTACAAGGGTCAATCGGAAAAGATTTAGCAGGGTTTATTGTAACAATACGTTTTTCAATTGGCAAAATATTTTTGTTTCAAGAAATAATAAATTTCCTTTGTACTAGGAAGGGGGGGGGGTTTAAAATGCAAGATTGGTGAATTACATTGATAAAAAAAAAAATTACATTCTATTTATTAATTATGAAAATTTAAGAATTATATCAGTCATTTATATAAAGTAGTATGAATTAATATTTCCCTTTAAATACACAGGGGTAGATTTAATATTTTCTCTGTACCCAACTAGGAATATATGCTTCTTCCAAATACAAGACAGGATTTTGTTTGATTCTGTAAAAAAAGTATGGGTCCAGTTATGCCTTCTAGAATACAGTGGATCAAGTTTTGAATTTTGAGACTGAATATATACACTCCAAATCAATTGTTTTGTTTTTTTAATTACTGGTATTTCTTCAAAGAATATGAAAATTAAATACTTAACAAATTAGATAAACATATATTGTATATTTCAAAGTAACATTCATTTACCAATACAAAACATTACCTAAGGTCAAAGATTAAAAATAAAAATTATATTTAGTATAAAAAGACTAAATATGGTACAAATTTTGGTATAAACAAAATATATACAGTATTACAGTGTTGGTAATAACATTTAAATTAGATATGTATGAAAATATGTAATAGATAATAGAAGTTAAAATATCATATTCAATAAGCAATACAAGAACATTAACTAAGGTCAAAGATTAAAAAGAATAAAAATTATTATAATTAGTACAAAATGACTACATAAATTACAAAATTTGGTATAAACACAACATATATTATAGTGAACATTTAAATTAGATATAATATGTATGAAAATATACAATAGATAATAGAAGTTAAAATGTCATATTCAGTTAGCTATACAGTTCAACTATTTTCTTGTTTATATAAAAGACTATAAATTAGTAATTAAAATACACAGATTTATACAAGTAGGTATATAAAACTATAAACAAAATAAATTTTACATTGTTGATAATAAGAATGTAGTCCAATAATAAATATCTACAATAATAATACAAATATATAAAAAATATACATAGTGTAATACAAATTGTGTTGTTTTAATAATATAAAATTATCTGTACAACAAATGTTGTTTGGAGTGTTATTTATACAATACCACAATATATATGTATTTACTTATAAAATGCTTTTTGAAAGAAACTTAGCCTTCTGCCACTTGGAGAGTTCTGCAAACAAACAAACAAAAACAATAAGAGAATTATGAAAATATGATCAAAAATTTTTATTGAATATGTGAAACTGTGTATCAAATTTTGAAGAGTACTATGTGTTTGTCTTCAGATTTGGTTTACAAATTCTACGAAATAGCTGAATTAATTGTAATCAACATATATTATGTGACTGTACTCCACAGTAGTGGGAATAAATTATAGCTGGGAAATTGTTGTTTTTGCTATATAAATTGTATAATTAATGGGTTTAGATTTACATTAAACCAAGATAACATATACTATATTTATGATTGTTGATGTTTTAATCTATTTAATATTTCATTTTAAGAAACAAGAAATTCTCATCAAAACTAAATGAAATAATGGAATGTAATGGTTTCCAAGTTTTTTTAATCCTACTAGAATAAGATTTGCTTCCATGTCTTGCATCAACAACATTGCAACAAGTAGTAACTATGGTGTTTTTGTTAAACATAATTCAGATATAGGATTGTCAGATCATCAGGCCTTACTCATGAACTTAACAGTTAAAGGTAAAACATGATTGAAAACCGATCCAGTGGGTCACAAAAATTAAAGTAATGAATATATTGTGCATTTAAAAAAAAATGATGGCACCTTTCGATTTGACTTGTCTCTAAACGTGGATAAAAATTATGATAATTTTTTTTAAAGGTTTCTTACTGTTTTCCTACTCTAAATTACAGAAACGAAAAACTAAGCTAAATTGGGTAACAACTGGTATTATGATCTCAAGTAAGAGAAAACATATGGTTTGCAATGAAATAAAATTAACAGAAATAAAGTAAATGAAAATGGCAAATCCTCTAGTAGTTATTGATAAAAAGATTGTAGCTGATAAATTTAACAATTACTATAGAAACATTGCTTTGAATTTAAAATTGCCTAAAGTGAGTGTAGGATATTTCCAAAGAATTAAAGTGAGTAAGATTGTAAGTTCTCTAGTAAATGAGATGGTAATCAGTAAAATAATAAGTTTGCTAAAAGATAAAAGACTAGTTCGTTGGGATGAGAATCCAATTAAATTACTAAAATTGGCGGAGGTGACACCAATCTTCAAGGAGGAAGATAAAACTGAAATAAGCAATTGTCGAAAGTCTTGTCGAATATATCTAAGATTAAAAAAATTATGGACTCTAGACTGAGTAATTACTTGAATTCGAATAAGCTAAGATATCCTTTTCAATTTGTTTTTAAAAAGAGATTAGGTATGGGAATGTCATAATACACTTTTTAAATGAAATTGCAAGATCTTTGGACGAGTCAATGTTCACAGCTGGTATCTTTGGTGATCTGTCCAAGGCTTTTGATTGTGTGGATCATTTTTTATTGTTTGAGAAATTGAGGAAATATGATATAAATGGAAATTGTATTAAAGTTTTATTTACTCTGAATCGAAGTCAAAGAACAATTGTTTGCAAGGGGAATCAAAATTTGTTCAAACTGGGATCATGTAAAAATTTGGGCTACCTAAAAGATCCATACTGAGACCATTATTCTTTTAAATTTATATTAATGATCTTTCACCAGCAACAAATTTGGAATTAATATTATTTGCAGATGATACAGGCAGTCACCGTTATATGCGGCCCTGCTTTACATGATTTCGCGTTTAAACAGTTTAAAAAATGAAAGAGACGTTTGGAAGGTTTTGTATTTGAGCTGTTGCACCAAAAACAAAATCGCTTCTTTTAATTACTAAAATCCTTTTTAAGATAAGTCTACTTCATCAATATCAATACTAAGCACATATGATGTTCTATTTGCTGCTATCGAGGTAGGCTATAAATAGTCCCAGTTATAAACGGTTTTGCTTTATGCGGTACTTTGCCGGAACGCATCTCCCATTTTAATGAGGATTTCTCTACATGGTATTATTTGAAGCCGCCATCAAACAAAATTGTATTAAAAATTTGAATGATTTACTAAACAAATCATTGAAAATTTTTAATTCTTGGTTTTAAAAAAATGGGCTTTTTTAAATGCAGATAGTCGTATTTGATGGTTTACATAAAATATTTGTTTTTAAAAAAATTTAAGAACTATTATGGGCCAGGGCTTTATGAAACTTACGTATTTACTTTATGTATGAAACTTTGGTTTGGACTCACTAAAATAAAGAAAGCTTTAACAATAATTATTATTACCACTGCTATAATATCGGATCAAAAGAGTAAATTGCATATTTCCATGCCATCGTCTAAAGCTGTTCATCTAAATAGTCCACAGTATAAGGGAAACGTATAAATGTATAACTTCCACAAATATATAATACTCTTGGACGAATATTTTAATAATCCCAACTAAAAATACATATTTTTTTAATGTGATCCTATTGATGTTAGTGATACTGCACCTGTTTTTCATGAAAGTATTTTGTGAAATAAATATATGTTAATGTCAAATACTTATAAATCTTACATTACAGAAATAAAATTAAAGGTGAAATGAAAAATAAAATTTGTTATTAAGTAAATTAATAATTTTAAGTCCATTTTAAAAGGTTTGTTAAAATAAGATAATATAATTGTGATAATTTTAAGTTGAAACAATTATAATAATGTATATTATGATTTAAGAACCACTTATTACTATCTACACAAGTTGACCAACTTAGCAGACTACCTGATAGTGTAGATCAAGTGATATCTGAGGTAGTGTGGATTAATAATAAACTAAACATACATCTATGACTTGATAAAGCATCTAAAACATTCTATCATGTTCCTGGTAAAAAGAGGACCAATAAGAACTGTCATATAAAAGTAGTCCTCAAATTGAAAATGTTGTAAGCCAATCATTAACCTTTTTTCCGTATGTAATATCTCACAATAATTCTTTGTTTCTATAAAATTATCTAGGAATTGTAGTCTTTATAAGGTTGAACACCTATAAGTTAGAAAACATCCATAGACCTATTACATTCACAAAAACAAGATGACCTAAGCTTAGCTAAATTTGTATTTCAAACAGTTGATGATTGAATTACAATTGCTAACTGATAACTGGTTTCATGTGTCTGTCTAGCAAATGATTGAAGATAAAATTGTTTCTATAGAGTATGTAAATCCATTCCTACCTGAACGGGTGGTACAGATCTGAATTTCGATTATTCTTTTATAAACTTTGCAGAAAAAGTTTTCCTTACGGTTAAAATAACTAAAGCTTGAGCTAAAATTTAACAAAGGTGAAAATTATTAGATTTGTAAATGGTGTTCCAATAACTACCAAGAGAATAAAGCACATTAGGTAGCAGTGAACCTATGTCTATTCTATTGGGTTGTCAAAATGTCAATGTGCTTAATAAATTAACTGAATTAATATTAAAACAACCTGTACCTAGGAACACTGTAGTTATAATAATTGAAAACAATGAAATTGTTTATTTAACTTCCTAATATTTTGTAAGATTGATCTTATGTACCAACTTCAAATCATACCAAGGAAGTTTTCTGGTTGAGATGAATTAAAGAATCAATGCACCTACTATAGATTTTGAAACCATTCAGATTGAAATAATTGCTGTTTCATTACACTAAAACAGCACAATTACATCATGTCTTATATATCCTTAGTACAAATAATAATCCAGTGCATTGGAGGATTCACTACGTCCTATGAAAGGTGTGTAATTGGTCTTGATCATAGATTTTAACATTCCAAAGGTGAGCTGGACATGCATGATTTAAAAGGTCCTCCAAGAACTAAAACAATCATTAACTTTAAACGAGTGTTTGAACTTACCTCTTGAACCTTTTACCAGATGAAAACGCATTTCCAGCAAGTAGTATTTATGTATTTATGGTTGGTTGATGGTTCAGTTTTGATCCATTTTAAATGCGTAAATTGATATTATGATTATTGTAGGAATAATTTTCATTCTAATTGGCACATAACTCAAGTTGCTAGTTTTGAGTATATAAAAACGAATATAGCAATGATCTGTTTGGTGCCTTCAGTGACCAGCTGCCTAATATTGTGAAGAAATAAACTTGGAGGTCTCTTTTCAATAAACAGTTTAGCCCACAACTGAAAGCACTTTATAAGGATAGAATTTATTATTATTTCCTTGATGATGATGATGAAATTTATTGATGATAATTGAATATACGCATAGCCTAATTCATACACAGCCTAAATAACACACCATACATAGGTTAGACATAGGCAAAGTTCAAATAATAAGCTCACTGAAGCCTATAAACAACACTGTAACAATTTGGGGGAAAACCCACAGACTTTATATATAAACACTAAATATAATTTGAATACAGTATATTTAATTTCCATAACTAACTGATGTGATCAGTGGAATTGCAAATAAATAAATTATGGATATATTATGTGTTTGTTTTATGGACTCCCATGATGTCCAACTCATCTAACCATGCACTCGTCATAATTCAAGTGTGAATGGGTACAAATATTCTAAAATCTTCTTCTTTTTTTAAAATTTCATCCATTAACCCTCGTACTGGCAAACATCGACCCACACTCCCGAACTAGTTGGCTATGTTTCACCTATAAAAAAAGTTTTTTGCAATGCAACATTTCGCCCACTTAGGATCGTCCTATCACAAGAATAAAAAAAAGTGTTGGAAAGCTAATGTTCCGTAGATACATAATCATGCAAAAAAATACCACAAAAGTTTTAAATAATATTCCAAAAATTGCTGAAGTTCACGTATTTTTGATGCGTAACGTCAAATATTTGTAGTAACAATTTGTAAACAAAACTAACGTCATATTTGTCTTATATTCTTAATTTGACATTTCTGTCAAACAGATCGAACATAACACTGTTCAATAGATCGCATCTTTCTCATCCAATCTGTGGTTTTCATACGTTTCTAGGTGAAATAGTTTTTATTATATAAAAATTAAACAAAATCAAGAATTTTAACTCCTTTTTACACGCTAAAAATTACATTTTTTTCAATTCAACTTTTATCCTAGTAAATATTATTTTATCTAAATGTATATTATACCATTGTAAAGGTAATGTTTCAATCTTTCAGAACCAAGTTTAGCAAAATCCATCACATGAAAACTCTATTTTCTAAAACTCGATAAAGTCGCTGACTTTTTCGCTAGATCGCGGCACTTGTCTTGATCGGGAATATGTAGACAAATCTGTTCTCGATGTTCACATAATTTTACAAATTGGTAAAACTTGTCCAAATGTTACAAGTTGACAATATTATATAGTATTTTTCTTTCTCTTTCGAACTATGAAGTCGAAATTATCCTAAGTTGTATAGTTTATGAGTTATATCCATTCTACGAAGTGTTCTACTGAATTTTCTGGCTGCTTTTGAGGTTAGTAAGTTGACTGTTTCTTGTCTCGTATTATTGTGAATAAGTAAAGTCCTTTGAACCGGTTTTTTTATTATATTTTGTTTATACAAAGTATAATAAATGTATTAGTATTTGTGAATTGTTTTTGTTTTGAGTGGATTTTCATTTTATCAGTGTTAAAAAATTAAAATTAGCCTCGACTAAGAAACCATGTGGATTTTGAACAAGCTAGGTTTATATTTTATCATTTTCTTCTTTTATTTTGTTTTTACAAATTACAATTAAAGTTTTAGGGTTTTTAGAGTGAATTGTTTGATTTATTATTCAATATTATAGGTTTTATTTTATAGGCCTAGCACAGTTTCATGATCCACATGGGTTGTAAGTTAGGTATTTATAAAGTGATTTTTTTTTAGTGACTTTTCATATCAACCTAGACTATCTGGATGCCATTCAAAACGTAAGTACACAAAATTTAATTTAATACATTATATTATTCATATATTTGGTTTTATATTATCATTTACATGTTGTATGTATGAATTTATCATTGTATGTAAGAATCTTTGAAAAATGACCTAACCTAGTCGTACCACTTTATATATAAACATAGCTATATCCTTATAAAAATTGTATAAATTGATTTAGACTTTTACCAACATTTATTCACAACTATATTGCAAAACTTTTGTATATTTTTAAAAAATTCTAAAAAAATTTTTTATATGGTTTATATACCTATTTCTGTGGAATTTTGTCTCGGTTACAGGGTAATTTGTTGATCCTGTACGTAATAATTCTAAAATGTTTCCATATAAATTTTTTTGCATTACACACAAAATCTATGTATCTTTGTGAGAACATAGGTAATAAAAACTTTTGTTTTGAATAATAATTATATTTTTGGTGATTTTTTGAAAATAGTTAGCCAATATTCACTTTTTACGTAAAAATGTACCACGTCTAATGAAATTTTAAAAAATTGATTTTTCTTTTTAGCAACTTTTATCCACAACGATATTACAAATCTCTAGTAAAACTTCAAAAAAAAAAAAAAAATTTTTTTTAGTATGGTGTACCGTACCATTTCTGTGAAATTCTTGCCTACGCTACGTTCCGATTTTTGAATATTTTACATAGTAACCCTAATTTTTTTACATCTATCATTTTTTTCACTACACAGCTAAATTCTATGCACCTTTCTGAATATAATGACATATAGAAGTTGTGTAAAAGATACTATTTTTAGTGAATTTTTGAAGTAAAAAATGATCAAATTACCTTTTTTAAAAATTTTGAAAATGTAACAATTTTTTATTTTTTTCCTAAATATATTCATAAATATTACACAAAACTTTTGTATATCTTAGAAAAAGGTGATAAGCTTTTGATTTTGGATGATACAGGTTTTTCCTGAAAAATGATAACTCCGTTTTTGACATGTAACATACTTACTCCAAAACTGTTTCAATTTTTTCCCCCCCTCCATAGATGAACTCTAAGCATCTTTCTGAGAAAAATGATGTCTTATAAGTTAGGTTTTGTATAAAAATAATATATTTTATGAATTTTTTAAGAAAACAAAACCTTTAACATGAATGTGCCAGTTCTAGGCACAACTAATTATTCAGTTACTAATTATACAACTAATTATTAACTAATTAGATTGCCTACATCTAGGCACAACTAATTATTACAGTTCTAGGTGATCCATCTGGCAGATGTTTATTTGATTTTTTAATTCTTCGTTTGTTTAAAAATTAATAAAATATATTGGTTTTATACAAAACTTAACTTAAAAGACATCATTTTTCTCAGAAAGATGCATAGAATTTATCTATGTAATAAAAAAAAAAATTTTTGAAACGGTTTTGGAGTAAGTATTTTACATGTCAAAAACGAAGTTATTATTTTTCAGGAAAAACCTGTATCATCCAAAATCAAAAGCTTACCACCTTTTTCTAAGATATACAAAAGTTTTGTGTAATATTTATCGAAATTTTTAGAAAGGAAAAAAAAAAAAAATGTTACATTTTCAAAATTAAAAAAAAAATAATAGAAAATTATAAATTAGTCATTTGTTTTTCAAAAATTTACCAAAAATAGCAATATATATTTTATACAAAAGTTCTATATATCATTATATTCAGAAAGGTCCATATAATTTAGCTGTGTAGTGAAGTAACAAAAAAAATCCGAGAGTAACGCAGGCAAGAATTTCACAGAAATGGTAATGCAAACCATACAAAAATATTTTTTGAAGTATTACTAGAGATTTGTAATATATTTGTGAATATATTTAGAAAGAAAAAAAGGTACATTTTCAAAATAAAAAAACCATTTTTTACGAAAAAACTTAAAATGGTCTTTTTTTTCAAAAATATTAATATATATTTTATACAAAAGTTCTATAATCATTGTATTCAGAAAGGTGCATAGAATTTAGGTGTGTAGTGAAACAAATGTTAGATGTAAAACATTTGGAGTTTTTTGGTGAAATATCAAAAAATCTGAGAGTACCGGAGAGAATCATTTCACAGAAATCGTTATGTACACCATACTAATAGATTTTTCGGATTTGTTTCATCGATTATTTGTTACATTTTCAAAATAAAAATAATGATTTCCCCTAAAAAGTGATTCTCTGACAAGTGAGGTTAGGTTTTGACACCTCAACAATTTAGGCGTAATTAGTAACTTTCTAAAGCTAGGCCTAAGACAAAATCATTAGATTTCACTAAAACAATATACTTTACAAAGAATAACACACATATTCACTTGTATAATCAAATAAAACACTCAATATAAGAAAATTTGCTTATAGCCTAGATTTACAATGTACCTCTTAGGT
Source organism: Aphrophora alni (assembly GCA_963513935.1). Classification (NCBI taxonomy): domain Eukaryota; kingdom Metazoa; phylum Arthropoda; class Insecta; order Hemiptera; family Aphrophoridae; genus Aphrophora; species Aphrophora alni. The sequence goes on from OY740767.1 coordinate 91,482,660, forward strand.
TATCCCAAATATAAACCGTTCACATACTAGAAATTCACTCAAAAACAAACTTTAGAAATAAAAACACATATATTGTAACTTGTATACACAATTTATATACAATTTGTATACACCAACCTTCAAAATAACAAATATCTAACTCCAAAACTATATCCCTCACGCCTTTTATAATTGAATTCACGTCACACAATTGTGTATGTTCCGAGATCAAAACAAAACCTCCTAAGTAAGTATTGCCTATATCAAGGGGTACCAACTTGTAGAATGAAATTTCCTCTACAACATACTATAAAGAACGAATACAAAATATCAAAAGAAAAATGGATTATGTCATTTCGTAAACTGCACAGAATGCCAAATGAATTTCGTCGCGTCAAGTTTGTACTATCGTCAAGTAGAAATATCTCTTGATCTGTGAGACGCAGAAAAATTTGTAATCTACGGTTAGAAAGAGAAACATGTGATCTATAGAACAGTGTTTTCGTCGACTTATTTGACAGAAAAATAGAAGTGTAATCATATGGAGAAAAATGGTGTCGCTTTTACTAAAAACCGCACAGTTCAAATCTACGATTTTATGCATCAAAAATATGCGAACTTCACCAATTTTTGGAATATTATTTATAACGTTTTGTGGTATTTTTTTATTGCATGATTATGCATCTACAGAACATTAGTTTTCCAACGGTATTTTATTTATTGCGATAAGACGATTCTAAGTTGGCGTAATGTTGAATTGCAAAAAACGTGTTTTAGTGTCGGTGAACTAAAACCATATGTCTCATACCAAACCGCCAGCGGGTTGTTCGCCACGTCAAGGGTTAACCTTAACTCTGGCATGCGTCTCAACGAGACGTGGAACGCCACGCTTGTAAACACACTCAGATTAAAAAACTCTGATATTGCAACTCGTCATTAGGGTTACTTAAAACCATCCTACCGAAATAAATGTTATGCCATTGTAAAGCTGACGTTTCGTAGATGCATATACATGTAATCAAAAGTTCATAAAACGCTATAAAAATATTTAATTAATTGGTAAAGTTTGGTGTGTTTTAGTCATAAAAATGGCGACTAGCCAAATCTGACAAAGAAAGCAAATATGGCGTCGTTCTTTGCCAGATGTCAAACACAGACATATTGTCCTATACTTTCATAAATTGTACTGTTTTTTAGACAAATCTTTACCTATCCAACAGAGTTCGCCACATGTCAGTAACCCATATTGTATAGAATGTACATTGTATTTACGACAAAAACCCGTTTTACAGATATATTCAACAAAAAAAAAGTTGCTTTCTTAACCTCAACTTTTAGCCTAGTAAATGGAGTCGTAGAGAAATGAATTATACACCATTGAAAAGCTCGTGTTTCAATCTTTCAAAGCTGTGTAATCTGATTTTCGTAGAGAGAATAGAACAAATTCAAGTAATTCTCGTAATTTAGCAATTTCGCCGGGAGGCCGCAGCACATGACGGCAAGTTGAAGTTACTTCTTCTTCCTTATGAATTATTTGTAAATAATAATTCGTGTCCAAAGAGCACAAGTTGGCACTATATTATAGTATTTTTCTTCCTCTTTCAAACTACGTATTCCAAATTATCATAGCTTTTATAGTTTGAGAGTTATATTATATTTTATAAACTGGTAACCAAAACTCTAAGATGCTTTCGGATATGGATCAGTCGAAATATCGATTACTTATCTCTTTGTATATAATAAGATCAGACCTTTCCAATGCTATAAAACAATACGTCATAGTCGGTCATTATGTAGACTTACTTTCATAATGAACAGCTGGCAAAATAACCACGTCGCCATTGCAAACACTATACAATATGGTGTGTTGTGATCTTATGAGTATTTTGTTGTATTTATCGAGTGTTTTATTTGATATTTCAAGGGTATAAGTGTATTATATAAGTGTATATGTGTGTTATTCTTTGTAGAGTTTATTGTTTTGGTGAAATGTAGTGATGTTTTATGCCTATGTAGGTTTTAGGCTTCAGTTACAAGACTTAGATAACTAGGCCTACCCTTTGTGTTTTTCCACTTTTTACGGGAAAGTGGGATTATTATTTTGAAAATTTTAGAATTTGATTATTTTATTACCAATTGTTATTCACATTTATACTAGAAAACATTTGTAATATTTGAAAAAAATTTTAATCTAGATTTTCTATGCTCAATTGGACTTTGAAGTGAAATCTAGCCTTCGATTTTCGTGTTTTTTTTTGTTCTTTGCAATACTGACTCCAAAATTATTTTTCAAACTTTTTTTTAATTACACTACTAAATTCTATGAACCTTCCTGAATATAATTATATTTAGAAGTTGGTTTTCCATAAATATTACAATTTTTGGTGATTTTTTGAAAATAAGCTGGCCCATTTCTCTTTTTTTGTAAAACAATTTTTTTAATTTTGATAATGTAACATTCCCCCCCCCCCCCCGAAATATATTCACAAATATAACAATAAACTTTTGTAAATCTTAGAAAAAGGTGGTAAGCTATTGATTTAGGATGATACAGGCTTTTCTGAAAAATGATAACTTCGTTTTTTGACATGTAACATACTTACTCCAAAACTGTTGAAAAAATTTTTTTTTTATTACATAGATGAATCTATGCATCTTTCTGAGAAAAATGATGTGTTATAAGTTAGGTTTTGTATAAAAATAATATATTTTATTAATTTTTAAACAAACAAAGAAAATTAACATTGCTAAGTTTTGCCTGATCTAGGGTTAAAGGATGCATTTTAAAATATTTATCATCTGAACCACACGGTATAGGTTCAATTGTTAATGAATTTAAGTAATATAGACTTAAGACTTGAGTTTCAAATATGCAACATTTAACTAGGATGGATGTATATAGCCTTCAATTCATGATACGAGAGTCACATGAAAATATGGAAGTGAGCACAAATTTAATAAATATTGAACAAGAGATAATTGTTATTAATGATGAATGAATTATAAATGTAATAATAAAAAGTTGTTCAGATAAAGTTGATTTTTTTTTGACAATTTTTAATATACTTTGTGGTAATGTGAAAAATTAGAGTCTGTAATAGGTTTAAAAATCCGCGGGCAAGTAGACAGAGACAGAATGTCTAGATCATGAGCAGTATTTTTGTAAATTCATTTATAAAGAAAAAATAGATTTTCAAGGCTATAAAAATAAATAACCATGTCTAATTTTAATATAATTTAGTTAATAACCAGTGTTTAGTAATCTATGTAAAAAGACAAGGGTGTGTGAACTTTTGGTAACAGCAAGTAACAGCCAAGCGGTAAAAGCATTTCCGGAAGTAGGAGATCTCGTGATCTTTGAAGCAGTCTAAGTCCAGCGTTTGAAGTGACAAGATGTGTTTTTAAAATAGTCTAAGTCCAGCGTTTGAAGTGACAAGATGTGTTTTTCAAATAGTCTAGGTCCAGCGTTTGGAGTGACAAGATGTGTTTTTAAAATAGTCTAAGTCTGGCAATTGGAGTGATCGGACGCATTATAATTTGAGTCGTAATTCAGAATCTAGAGAGACCAGGTGTCTTAGTTTGTAGAACAGAGTTGGTTAATTGTGTCATAAAATGTAATAGGTTTGATTTCTTGTCTCAAATAGACTAATAACGTGTAAAATGGTTAAAAAAGTGTTCCAGATTGTTTTTTAATGACAAATGTAAATGTGGTTATGGACTTATAGACTCAGTGTAGACAATGGACAGACAAGTTAAATAATTGCTATAAAGTGAGTGATTGGACAGTTAATAATTATATTTTAATGAACACTCGCGTTTGTAAAATTAAAAACACTAAGAGACTATGTTCGTTATACGCGAGTTTTGAACTGATCGTTAACCACGTGGCGAAAATTGTATATTAGAATGAACATTCCTTTTATAATCATAAACGCTATGAACTATTGTGAGAAAAACATTTCTAGAGTACTGTGCGTACATACGAAAGCTGAACATTCCTGAAAACGGCGATTCCAATGGGCTGCAACATACAAGACGACAGAACGGCTAATTTCGGACAATTCTCATATAAAACTGATGTCGTGGTATAGACATCTTATGTTAACTTTAGATTAAGAAATTATGTTATGTTTTTTAATAATTTTTGCTATATATTTACATATATATGTTTGATCATTTAATATCCTTAAAAAGTAAAGTTTTGAAGTATTACATATTTAAATAAATCTCCTTCAGAGATCTTCAAAATAATTAGAAATTAAAAAGAAAATTAATTTGTTGCAACATATAAAATAAAGATTTAAATTCATTGAATTAGTCTCCTTCTGAGACGATAATAAGGATAAGCCAAATTATCTAAAATTAAATTCATGTTTATTTTAATAATATGTTCAAATAATATGTTTTTTGTATATATTATGATTATGTTTAATAAATCTTTATGTAATATTTCAGCACAAGTGTTTTCATTTCTGAAACCAAGATCACTGTGAAGTACACTGATAAATGGACTCACCCCTAAAAAATTTAATAACAATAATTAACTTCTTTTTTCTAAATTGATGTTAACACATCTGGCGCCCTTAAGTCGAGCAAAGTAATAATTAAATTCAAATTTTAATAAATAAATACTTAGTGGAACTCTTCAAGTTCAAAAGAATAATTTTTGTAATTTTTAAAATAGCTTCGCTATTAATAACTAACTATCAGCTCATTTTTAAATTACCACAACTTCAAAACATAAACCAAACCAAGAAGTAATAATGATGCCATTCCATTTCCCTCATATCAAAATACGTTTTTCAAAACATTTACCTTCAAATCTTGCCATTTTTAGATGACAATATTTTGTAACAAAATTCACATAACTGATATAAAATCAGGTTTCACAATAAAAATTGCAACAACTTGTTATTCTCCCTTAATAAATATGATACAGTAGACACTATAAACAACGTTATTTTCATCAGGAGTGGCTGTATATATTATGGTGGTGCTTCTGTTTGGTTAGCAAATAAACTGTGCACAAACACTACCGTCATAGCTTAATAGTTTGTGAAAGATGATAGAGGTACTATTTGTCAGATATCAGAAGGGCTTTGACAATATGCGTATTGTTAGGAATAGGTTAATTAATTAATTTGTAAATTATGTTAGGAAGAACTAATATTAACAAAGCTCAGAATGAACCAACTATTGTGAAAGAATTGAAAAAGTGTTGAAATGCTTGACTTGCAACAAAAGTAGAGCATCAGAAGCCACGATACATATATAAGCGGTCAGCAGGATTTGGATGGGTCTCTTGTCTTTTTGGAGCTTGGAAGATACACGGCTGTGTTGCTAGCCGTGGTGGAAGATGGCCCAGGAAATCTACTCAACAAACCGTAAGCAAGCATTTCTATACATAAAGTCACCAGTTAGAAGACTTGTAATTTCTTTCATTTAAAATATAATGATAGTTGGAATACTTCTGGGCTTTGAATAAATAATATTGTTTTGTTTTATTGTTTAATTGAATTCCTATTTTTGTATTAAAGTATTGTAGTTAAATTTTGTATTAAAGTTTTGCATTAAAAGTTTTGTATTAAAGTGTTGTAGTAAAGTATTAGGGAAATAGACATAAGTTTCATGTCAATAATAAAATTAATTAGTATACTGAACCACTGAGATGATAATTTATTGAAACTAAGAACCCAGGCATATTTTTGAGGGCCGTTCATAGCAGTATTAAGTAGGAATGAAATGTTAGGAATTTAGAAGGAAAGTTCAGCCCGGGGGGATTAGTCCCTGAAGGAACAAGGTAGATTGCTATCGAGATGACACGAAAGACCACCCAGAGGTTGGAACGTCCAACCCCACAGGGAACGGAAGGGGATCAGCCCAGGGAGGCTCGTTCTGTTGGGATCAGCCGATAGACCATGGAGGTAATGCTTGTCCCGAGGGATCAGCCCTCAGACAACAAACAGGGTGTCCGTGCTGCCGGGATCACAGACAGACCATGGAAGGATACACAGTTAAGGAGCAATAAAGAACTAACTTGCCTAGTATTTATGAGACATTTGGAGTGGCGTGCGAATGTCCCTCATTTTGCACAGGGTTGTCCTCTCTTCAGTGTTCTCTTTTTCGTTGAGCGTTATTTATTAATTATGAGTTTATATTACAAAACAATTGACAATTAAATATAACTATATATCTGTACAACAATTTAATTTAGAGTTAACGATGACAAAGGGTTAGCGTGTCCCTACAACTACTAAACTTTCCCACTCACACATATTACATGATCTGATTTTAATGGTCAGAGAAGGTTGATCTTTAATGCCAAACATTTAGTTTCTTTTTCCAATGTTTTCCAATAAATGTCAAATCAACATTTTTGAAGAGATATTGGACTAATTTTATAATTATATTTTGCATTTTAGAGGAAAGATAAACCACAAAATGTATCAAAATCTTTTATTTACACCAATTTTGAGAAAATCATGTTATTGCTTTTTAAGGTACTTGAAAAAAAAAAAAAAAAAAAAAAAACAAAAAAAAACATGAAATTCTTATGATCCTTCTTTTGGGAAATTATGGTGTATACTTCAAACTTTAAAACGGGTAAATTTTCATTATAGATATATTTTAAAATGAAATATAAAAATGAAGAGTCTGGGCTTTCAAAAGTTCAATGTAATCAAAATTAATATTAATATTTTATTTTTAAAATTCAACTTTTTTTTTTTTAGAAAAACTCGAATTAGGAACTTAAATTATTGATTGTAAAACTCTGTTCTACTACCATCACAATGGATTCATAGGCCACAAGAATAATATTAATGATCAATCATTGTACTAATACTGATGTCATTCTTCATTTCAAAATAATCATTTGTCTTTCCTTAAAGAATATATTAGTATTTGCAACTAAGTAAGTAATTTACCAAATATAAAACAGCAGTTATTAGACCAGTTCATAAGGCAGGAAATCCTACTTTACTTAAAAATTATTAAACCATTTCTATTTTGTTTTCAGTTGAAAAAATTATGGAGGATTATGTTGGAAATGTATTTAATAAATATTTACTTTAAAATACAATTATGACAAGGTGTCAGTATAATTTTTAGACAAACAAAACTACAGAAATGTTAATGACTGATTTTGTGAATGAAGAATTGAGTCAGGGTAACTAATTAGCTGTGTAGTATTTCAAGTTTTAATAAAATCTCAGTAGCATTGAGACAGATCGGTGTCTGAATTCCTTTATGAACTATTTCAGTCAAAGAAAAATAGTGGTAAAATTAGGTAATAGTTTATTCATGTATGCTGATGATACAGTTTATTTAACTACTCATAAAAATATTAAAAAAGCACAAAAAATATTGCAAAAGGATTTTAACATAATGTTTGGAGTAATGCTGTATTAGTAATAATTTATTGGTACATCTAAAGTACTGCATTTTCATTCATCGGCCTACATTTGTAAAATAATTATAATTTTCTGCACAGCATATCTTATTATAGACATTTGGAATATAAAACGTAGCGGAAATATAACTTCTATTATATTTTAATTTAATATTAAAATTGCTAAATTGAAGTTTAATATCTCTTTGAAAATGATTAACATTGATTAATAAAAATTCAAATTCTCTACTCAAAATTATACTACTCTTATATGTCTATATTCAACTATGTTTTCTATAATAAATCAGTTTTTTTTTGTTTTTTTTTAATATTGCTCAAATTATAATCAATTCACAATTAACAAAAATAAATTAATACAGTTAAATGTCTTTCAGTCTAGGAATCTCTGTTCCAAAACAATACAATAACACTTGTTTAGTGAAATTTCACTATATAAAAACACATTAAAATTATTTTACTTTTAGTATGAATCATTTCTCTTCAAAATTAATTAACAAGTTCTTGAGCCTTTTCCTAATTAAAACATATATAATATCTATCTTGGGGGTTCTCTTTCTCTGAGGAGGGGTCAGTGCCTGCTTCCCTCAAGGAATGGGGTTTTAAAAACATAACATAGCATATATATATATATATATATATATATATATATATATATATATATATTGATATTTAATTAATAGATTAATGATAAAAGTTTATAAAGATGATGAAATAATGAAAAGGGAGGAAATGGTGTGTACTACACTTAACACACAAATTGTCTTTCTATTTATTAGTTCTCTTCACCACTATTTTGGGTGATAAAAGTTTGTTTGTATTATTAACTTAATTGCCTACTAGGCTTAATATAGTCTTGGACATGAAAAATGAAAATGAAATAGTTTGATTTCACCAATCTGACGACACTCTGCCTTTTGACATTACTTTTCTAGTATCCTGCCTTTGGACAGGTATTTGAACTTTCACTTAAAAAAAACAACAAAAAACACTGAACTGTTGAGGCTTATTTCTTCCACATTTAGGCTATTTTGCTTTTGATAATTATATTAATTAAATTCTCCTTAAATCTGAACCGGGAATAAATACGTCCATCAAGTTCAGCCATACCTCAACAACTGCATTATTTCATTGTTTGAAACCGACGCTATACATAGAGATTATATCTTCTTGTTATTTCATAATTATAATTCCAATTGCACTGCACTGGAAAGTATAGAGCACTATGAAATGATTTATGATCCTAACTGCAAAAGCTAAACTGTTAATAGTTTTATTTAAATTACTGACTACAATTACTAAATAAATATTGTTTAAGACATTCTACAGGGAATAAATAACTCCTCTTGACTAATAGCTGTCTTATAATTTACAGTATATAATAGTTTTTCTGTGCATATTAAAAATTTCCCGCGATGTTTCGTTGTACTCGATTCCCCAATCATATTATCATAGGCGTGGTTTACGGTCTCGTTTGTTTAACGCTATTTACCGAGTTCAGTCATTTCCCCCGACTTACGTTGTTTTAATGCAATTACCAAGATATTTAGACATTTTAAATGGTTGTTGAAGTGATGTTTTTCATGTAGATATATGGTCTATTTATTGGTCAAGTTTATTTTGTCCCAACGTCTTTAATGTTATTACAATCGCTGAAATACTGGTGACCTTCCATTTAATATAAATTTCTAGGCCGTTCCGTTTTCACTTGTAAATTGATAAATTTCTTTTAGTCGTTCTTTTTACTGTCTAAATATTGGTTTTTATAGATAAGTGGGATTCTTTAGATTATTTTTGATGTGGGTAACATAGGTCTAAGATTTCGATAAATGGCTTTAACCCTGCAACAGGCACGGCGACCTACAGTAGGTCGCCCACGTGCTCCCAAGTGATTTCACCAACTCTTAATCACGTATTTTGCCATTCAACGTTACGCCCACTTAAAATTGTCCCATCGCAATAAATAAAATACCGTTGGAAAGCTAATGTTCCGTAGATGCATATCATGCAAAAAAAAATACCACAAAACGTTATAAATAATATTCCAAAAATTGGTGAAGTACACGTATTTTTGTAGTGTAAAATCGTAAATTTCAACTCTGCGCTTTTTCGTATAGCGCGGCTCCATTTTTCCTGATATGATTACAACTCTATTTTTCTGTCATTTAAATCAACTAAAACACTTTTATATAGATCAAATGTTTCTCTTTCTAACCGTAGATTACAAATTATTCTGCGTCTAACAGATCCAGAGATATTCGTACTTGAACATAGAACAAACCTGACGACAAGATATTCATTTAGCATTCGATGCGCTTTACAAAAAGACGAAGTTGATATCTCTCTGTTTTTAAAATTATTTTTCTTTTTACTCTATGTTGTAGGGGAAATTCCATTCTATAAGTTGGTACCACTTGAGTTGAGGAATTGCTTACTAAGAATTTGTTGTTTTGAAGTCCAAACGTAGTAATTGTCTGACGTGAACACTATAATATTTGGCGTGGCAAATATTGGTTTTGGGATTAGATTTTTGTTATTTTGAAGGTTTGTGTACAAATTGTATATAAATTGTGTATACAAGTTACAATATATGTGTTTTTATATCTAAAGTTTATGTTTTTGAGTGATAGTTTAGTTTTTGAACGGTTCATATTTGGGATAACCTAGGCCAATATTGTAAGTCTAGCCTATATGCATATTTTCTTATATTTAGCGTTTTATATGATTATAAAAGTGAATATGTGTGTTATTCTTTGTAAAGTATATATTTTCTTAGTAAAATATAATGATTTTGTCTTTGGCCTTGCTTCAGATTGTTACTAGTGAGGCTAAATTTGGAGGTTACAAACCTAACCTCAACTGTCAGAGTTCACTTTTTAGTCAAAATCGTTGTTTTTATTTATAAAATGTAACATATTATTATTTTTTTCCCCTAAATATATTCACAAATATATTAGAAATCTCAAGTAATGGTTGAAAAAATTGCAAAATGTATCAGTATATTTTTGATTACCATTTCTGTGAAATTTTACTCTCGATTTTTTGGTATTTGACCAAAAAACTCCAAATGTTATACATGTAACATTTTTTTGCACTACACAACTAAATTCTATGCACCTTTCTGGACATAATGATATAATATATAGAAGTTCTGTATAAAATATATTTTACTATTTTTTATGTTTTTTGGAAAAAATAAAGAGAAAATTCAGTTTTTTCGTAAAATATTTTTAAAATGTAACTTTTTTTCCCCCTAAATATATTAAAAAATATTACACAAAAATTTTGTATATCTTAGAAAAAGGTAGTAAGCTATTGATTTTGGGTGATACAGATTTTTCTGAAAAAAAGTTAATATCATTTTTGACATCTAACATACTTACTCCAAAACCGTTTCAAAAAAATTTTTTTTTTATTACATAGATGAATTCTATGCATCTTCCTGAGAAAAATGATGTCTTATAAGTTAGGTTTTGTATACAAATAATATATTTTATTAATTTTTAAACAAACGAAGAATTTTCACAAGACAATTAATTAACATTGCCGGTTGGAGGGTTAACACTCTTAGGGAAACATGAAATCTGTGACGCTAAAGGAAACGCCCGGTCTCTGGGACCTCTATGTAGTTTTACCACAGTTTTCAATTGTCTACTATGATGAAATGTATTGGTTCATAAAATATCGGCAAAATAAAACAATTTTATCTATTTAACTGTTTATTTTTATTATATAACATATATTTTTGTATAATTGAAAACAATATTTATGGATATTGAAGTCAGAAATGTTAATGAAATTAATAGTCCACACGTTTGATATAGAAAATTACTTAAGGTGTATTATTGACGAGAAAAAATATAACATATATATATATATATATTTAATATATTAGAATAATAGCTAGGTGATATAATGATATAAAACTATTTTAAAAAATCATTTGTTCAATACTTATCAAGAACACACAGGGAAACAGCCAGTCTCACAGACCGGTAGACTTTTAAAAAACAATACGTCACGACTGTGCGGGTCACAGAGAGAAACTAAAATCAAGGTCAACCGGTTCAGGAGGGGGTAGGGGCAAGGTACTGCTTTTGTCATCCACCGGGCCAATACAACAAAACAATTACAATAAAACAAAAATTCCCTGGGTGCTTGTCAGACCGATGTTTCCTTAAGAGTGTTAATTAATTTCGATCTAGTTGAAAGTCTAAAATTTATAGGCAATTGTTTATATCGCTACCGTTGTGCATTTTTCCTGGTAGGTGTCGTGCGTGTCTTCTCGTGTTTGAAAGGACTGATTTATTAAAACAACATTATTTTGAAATGTTTCAAATAATAATAAATCACAATCTGAAGAAGGATAAACATATAAAACAATCTGTAAGAAATTAAGAATTTGTTCATGTAAATTATAATACTATTATTATTGTTGTGTACGAGCATCTAGAGTTTCCAATGGCTCGATGTCTCTCATAAGTTGACTTCGCCAGAGGGCCAGTAATTATGTTATTTTAAAATCTAAATAATATTATAATACAGTACTAGAAAGTACATACCCTACAACACATTAAGCTTGATTTACTGTGTTTTGTGCAAGTTTATATTGAGATATGGGCTGTGAGCCTGGGGAAATGCTTCATTTACTCAAATAAAAAACATTGAAAATTTATGAGAAAAAAAATTTGAAAAATAATTTTACTCAGAAGACCTAAAAAAGCAATGAAATATAATTTAGAGTGAAAATGTAACATAAATGCTGTAATCTGTAAATTCTAACCATCCCATTAGTCATAAACATGTAGTATTTCAGAGCATGATTCATAGACTTAACTATTTCTCTGTACTCAAAAACTTCACAATGAACTGAATACAAATTACTGTTGAAAATAAATACAGTGAACATCTAATAAACAAAAAACTTCTGAATTTTTGTTTAGTGCAAAAAAAAGACTAAAAATGTAAAATATTCCAAAATATAAATTCTAGTTATAAGATAGGTAATTTAATAACAGAAAAAAACTAAATACAAACCTACATTTTATTGTTCTAAAATAATTTTGGGAATATACTTGTAAATAATAAAGATAAGAAAGATACTTTGGAAACAGTGTAGTTTACAAAATTGCATATAATGTTTGTGAATTTGAGTATAAAGGTGAATCTAAGGGAGGACAATGAAAACTAAAATTAAAGAACATATTCATAGTTGGAAATATAACAAAACCTGATTCAAATTTTACAAATTATAATAGAAACAGAACACAGGTTTGAATCTAGAGATATTGTTAAATTACATCACTTGGAGCAAAAAAGTAGGAATTAAATAATCTGGAAGATTTATAAATCAATCGATCTATTGTTAAAAAGTCATGGGCCAACATAGTCATCAAAATTGGCAATGTTGTGCAGTTAGTTTCTCTACATATATATAATTTTTACATCATCTCTGTGGCCATTCATCCTGGTGCTTAGGTTGTCTGTGGCTACCAATATATTGAACTGGGGAAAACCTACAATTGGTAGATAACTTTTTTTTTGTGGTACATGTGTGATAACCTTTAGTTTAAAAATGGAATAATAACAATAACAATAATAAAACATTAGTTTGTGGTTTAACACTCAATACATATCCATCCTTTGCAACTAAATTATAACAATTTAGTCTTCTTTTTATACTTTCTACCAATTAAGAAAGTGAATAGTGTTTATAAAATATTTCAAAACTTTACGGTTTTGAGGGTTTTTATATTTTTATACTAGAAGGTATTACAAGGGACCACTTAAGTTAAGCCTGTATCTCCTATCAATGCAAAATCTAAACATAATAGGTTATGTGCCTATAAACTCTAACTTAAGAAATAACTAGTGAGAAACCTCTTCATCTTCCTTTTGTGATGTCACTGAATTTTTGTTTAAACAATTTATATTTGTAAGAGTCTTTTTGATATGCAAGGTGCAGACAAGTTCATTAGTGGCTATTGCAGTTTAATTATTGTGCATGTTTAAGTTTGGAAAATTGGGTTAAATAAATAGCGGTAATAATTAGTCAGAAAAATCCTTTTGAAAATAAAATAAAAATTTCATACAGTATTTGTATGCTACTGGATATTGACAAAACACTCTATTTTTTTTAAACCTATTTTGGAAACTAACATTTTATAGCATAACTTAAGAAATATAACAAAGTGTACAGTTATCCAAGAATACACAGAATTAAGTCGTAAAGAATATGATTCACAGATGTTTACATGCTAATTTTAACATTATATTTCTTTACACATTTTGATCAAATTAAATTTTCTATTTTTTTTTTTAAATACTGAATAATGTGAATTGGTTATTTTTAGTTGGTGAACTAGTATTTGTTTATCATACAGATGGCCTATGTATGGTATTAGTCTCACTCACTAATAAATCTTAAATTACATACATCTCTTATTTTTATAGCAGTAACTACAAATTTTGAAGTACAATAATTATATTTTTCAAGCATTATTAACCTGTTGAAGAGTACAGGAAAATACCGATTAACGAGTATGGCCGTTCTTGAACGTCCTCTGTGCTGTTTGCGTAAATGAGTATGGACGTTCCGGAACGTTTTAGGTTACGTCTGAGCAATAAAAGTATTTATCATAAAACAAATTAGTCATGGCTTATTGTGTTGTCACAATTCAACAAGAAATAGTATTAAGAACACATGAAATCGGGGTTTTCACAATTGTAAGGCAGGACAACTCCAGGGGGCGTGGTTTCAGGAGAATTCACCATGCGTATTGATTGGCGCGTAAATGTATAGGCGATGGTATCGTCTTCTCCGCGGTTGTTTCCCCCTACACACACCTGTGCCTATGTTCCTTGTCTAGTATAAGTGATTTGTATCATTATATTATGTTACGTATATTATACATCAAACATGAAAAATTAAACACTACAAAGCTTTTTTACAGATTCCCCTCTGTCTAGTCTTTTGACACATTTAACCGCGTCTCAAACGAAACCAACACACGCTTCCAAGAAAACTGAAAAGAAATGTTATATTTTCCATAATGTAGGCTATACTAAATTGATTCGTGGAAAAAAAGCGGCCCATCAAACGTTTTTGTCTGTGTATGTCTGCTATACCGACGGGTGACAATGCCACGGTGTTTTTATGCCGCCGACAATGGGATACCGCTATCAGTAAAAAAATTTATCAGTGTAAATTTTTATTCTTACAAGTTTTTAACTCAATATGATATTATTATTATACATTTGTAACCAATAAAACAACTATTTTCAAATTTTTTTTTCTTACTCCTTGACAACAATTTTCTTGTAAATACTTACTAACCAGCTGGTGGCTATTTGGGACGTTCAGGAACGGCCGCACTCATCAACAGGTTAAGATCCAAAAAACCCTATATATGAATTATGGCCCAACGATTATGAATGAAAAATCAGTACTATAAAAATGACTATAAAACTAAGTTTGAATAATTTACCATCATTTTTTTAGCATCATGACAATACTTCCTCACTCTACATAAATTATAGACAAAGAAATCTACATATCAGAAGATAGGAACAAAGGAATTTGGACTGCAGAACTCTTGCTTACTTTTATTTTAATTCAAATTCATACAGGTTTTCATTCTGGCAGGTGTAATTAGTCAAAGAGAATAGCATTAAATAATAAAACATAAGCAATACAATAATAAAACCAATATAAAAAGTAGTTCTAACCTCATCTCGTCTTCTACCAGGAAATAATGATCTAAGTCGACTTGGTGTGTTTTGTTTAGGTTCTCTTTCTCGGTTTGGCTCTTTTAATACTTGCCTTGGTGTCATCTCAAAGACCTAAAAAACACAGATAGTTGTACATTATTAGATATTAGATAACTTGTAAATTTGAAAATTTGGGAGGATTTTTATCAGTTTTTCTCCAATGCAATTACATTTCATACTAAAATTAGGCCTAAATAATAATATATTTATATTTTGCTAAAAAACAATTAAGATTAAAATTGCTAGATAAAATCATTACTAACTGAAAATAGAATAACAGATATTTACACTATCAATTTATATAGATTTCTGCAGATTTATTTAGTTTATTGCTCATGAAAGAAAGTATCTTATATACTATGTGTATATGCACATCAAAATGTTTTATTTATATTACACACTTAAAAACATTTGACACATTTTTTTACTCATCCATCCTCAAAACATAAAAAAAAAAGAATCAAAACTATTCGTCAGTTCTGTGTCATTCAAAAAATGAAATGAACCACAGATCACTTTTTGGAAAAAAAAAAAGAAAAAGAAAAAAAAAATGAAGGGACTAAAGTTACTTTATTTATGGCATAAAAGTGTCATTAGCGAAAATTATTTTTAATATCAAGATTTTAATGTCAGCGGTTCATTTTTGTTTTTACCAATTATTCCTAAACTGCATTATTTTTTTACTTGGAATTTGGCACATGGTTTAGGTTATGAATCTTTAAACTTCATCAAAATTTGAACGCAATTAGTAGAGCTGATATTGAGAAACTAAGTATTTTATAAACCCCATGGCTGATATGTTGGTATATTACTGATAACTCACAGACCAGCATATTTGAAGAAATTGTTACTAATAAGTTTTGTTTGTGTTTTTAGAGGATCCACATGAGCAAAATTTTACCAAAATCATTTAAGACGATTTCAAGAATATATTAATTTTCTGTGTTTTCTTGGTGGTTATCCCAAATTTATAGCTATTGAAAAAATGGCCATGAGATATGGCCAAAATAAATATCTTCACATATCAAATTTAATTAAAACCAGTTCACACATTTGGGTTATAGAGCGCTGCCCAGGCAGACACCATTATAACATTTTTGTGGAATCAAGGCACCTGCAAATGAATATATCCACAAAAAACTCAATATCAATTTTTTAACCCATCACAAAACTTTCTCCATATTTTGTGTATGTGAAAAAAGTACAAATTACATAGTTGAGGAGAAAATCTCTGACTATTCATTAATTTATGACAATAAATAAAGAAGTAATCAATAATAAACTAAATTTTAACCGTTTAACATACACTCTATCAATAAACAGGACAATCACATTAACCTATAAACCTAAAACAGGATGCATGCATCATTGATTATAAAGCATAAACAATCGAAATATTTAAAAATAATGGTTGCTTGTATGGAGAAAAAACTTTATATATATATATATATATATATATATATATATAAATATGTCACTTACGTCGTCTCATACACACTGATTATTGTCTCCAACCGGTTTCGCTGCTTCAATTAGTCAGCATCATCATCATTATATATATATATATATGTGTGTGTGTGTGTGTAAGAATAAAAAATTTGACTTTATTTGTCCGTCTTTGGGTTATTTTCCTAAGTATAACTACAGAACATGTTTCAATGAAATTCGACACAGATATTACTATGGTAAATGGCAAGAATTCAAAATTCTCTGATATCATTACAAAATTAGTTTTGTAACTGTTTATCATTTACAAACAGCTCTTTTATACAGCTTGATAACATATTTCCAATAATACAACAATTTAAGAATAAAGAAAGAAAGTTATGAGCATGAAATTAAAATTAAAAGTATAACATGCAACTTAGACAAAAAGTAAGTTGTAAAGACTCACTAGAGTAATAATTTTAACCGGATTTAATTAAAAATGTCATATAACAAATTTGTGAAAACAATTAGTAATTTCATAAACAAAATAATAAAATGAAGTAAAAAGTTCTCTCATTTCACTCATGAGATTTAAAAATAACTTAATTTTGGACTCTAATGGCTTGTAGCTTTTCTACAATTATTACTACTATTATTTCAAAACTCTGCTGAAAAACTTTACACTTTCATCGTTGGTTTTGACATTAAACTAAAATGATTGTCAGAAAATCTTTAGCCAATAACAAAAAATTTGAAAACCGAATTTCATCAAATTAGTTTCCTCAAATAATAGTTTCAAAATATATAATTTAAAATTATCATAGTGCTAAGGTTACATATTAAATTCTTGAATTTGAATACAATTAACAGTTACCCAAAAATTACTCTCAGCTATATTGCAAATTAACTTTTAAATACTTACAAATGAATTGACTATATATATTAATGAATGAAATGAAACAAGCCATATTTATACGAAAATAATGTTCATGATTTAATTTTTGTTAACTTATGTTATCTAGATATTTAAACTTTTTTTAGTATCATTAATTATAGAATTTCACCCATTTTTTCAGCACCATATCTCCAATATTTAAAATGAACACTGTTCTGATCACTAACAAATTTTATTATTAATGTATATATATATATATATATATATATATATATATAATTATATAATTATATCTCCATTATTAATTAAATTTCATCCACTCTTAAATATTATAATAACTTTTTTTTTTATTTATTTTTTATACAGTTAGTATATTATTAATATTAGTCAAGTTGGGTCTTGCTCTAGCACGTTTACTTACTTTAAAACATATTGGTTAACTATTTGAATAACAACTCAATTATTTTTCTTGACTTGCTCTTTAATCTGGGGTCTTAAGATTCGGGCTTTTTAAATGTGCAATTATTATACAATTTTAAACATATATCTTAAAATTCACAAATCACCTTAATGTTATTAATATTTAAAAAAATTACAGTTCAAATATTTTTATATTCATAAAATCTATATACCTACTAAAGTCCAAATAAATAATTTTGAAATTTGTTTAAATGTTTATTCTTGAAGATATTACAAATTTTGGTATTACCTCAGACTGCTTTATAAATACTTGCAATAACTCTTGTATTTCACCATTCATTCCTTTGACATGCTAGTATTATTAAAATATTTAACTTTTCTATAAAATCCTTCTTTTAAAATTGCTTAACAACGAAAATAAGTCTTGCCTCAATGGAATTTTTTATATAACTCTTTATTATTTTCTTCCAACAACCCGGGCTACAATGCAGTCCCGCCATCACTGGTATATGCTCCGCTATCGGCTTTGCGTATGACCGTGCACTCAAACATATCAAATATATTTTTTTAAAAGTCCTTTAATAGTCGTTTTAAACGGTATATTTACGTTATTTATAGTTTGTAGACATATCTGTAGTTAAAATTGTTTTTAAAAGGTTATAATTCATACACATTCACTTTTTTTATATATTTATGTTTTTTATACATCACTGCCTAGATTTCAACGATAGTTCTAACTATCGTCAACAGTACGCACTATTTCACTTTATTGTATAATTCGTTGTAAACACTAAAACTAACCTAATTTATCCTACTCGATTAGTTTGAAATTTAATTAACTATTACACAATATATATTGAATTTGAATTAAAACTAATTATCAAAACATGAAATAAATTACAAAAGAATAGTAAAATGTTCTTACTCAATCATTTTAGGTTATTAAGTAAAGTTACTGTTATTATTGTTTTTGAAATGGTATGTTTTATTTAAATTAGCTGTAGTTAAACATGCATCTAAGATCCCACTTTTCTTTTTACCACATATCCCTCAACCCATCATCAATTCATATTGTTTATTTATTATAAATGTTACAATATATTATCCACTCTTGATATATTTTATATATCCACTCTTCTTCATCCACCCATACAAATAAAGCTGCTTAGATATTATTAAAATTTATAACAATATTGACAATAGTAAAAAACATTTTTTTCTTAAAGTGAATCATGCATGTTGAATTCGTAAATCATTCCAAACCACGAAAAATAATAGCCACATGCAGTATACTGTATAAAGTAACAGACCTGTTTGCTACCATTTTTACTTGGTGTAGGAGGTCCTGGCCTTTTGTACATCGTCTGTAACAATTACAGTTTAAATACTAAGAGAAACATTACAGTGATTTAATAAACAGTGTTCAACTACAAACATACACAATTTATCATTCATACATAAATATAAAAATATGCATCAAAATCACCATCATGTTTAAATAAATTTTCTCTGATGTAGTAGATATGAAAATGAATGCAATATTACACGAGTGCTTCATAAACATGTCTGATTGTACATCATTAGGATTACTGCTCAAGGTATCGAAGTGCCACATCTAGGTGGGTTGGATTGTCCAAGTGCTATATAAGCGGCTCAATTACCGCACAATCATTTAGTTCGGAATTATCTTTAGTGGGTTGCATTCAAAGGCACCATTTTAATTTGCTTCCTGAAAGCCTGGGATTTGTTTCATAAGCTGAAAAATTTCTTTAATTTCATTTAACTGAACAACAGTGTTGTCAATAATGTGAGCTCAGCAATAATTTTATCAAAAACTTCCTTTTTAACTACCCTAGTCCATTGTTCCATGATTCAATACCTAGTAGATGACGTCTTTAAATTTATGTTTCGAAGCACCCCATTGTCCACTGATTGTAGCAAAGTTGTTACATTTAGAGGTATATTTTTATTTCTCCACAAATTAATTCTCCTTTTGTTGGATGGAACGGATCGATGTCAACCAGAAATAATACCTAGGCTTGATAAAGTAGTTTTTCAATTAATATTTTTACATGAGGAACAAACTGATTTTTAAACCAGTCTTTGAAATGTGTCCTATTCATCCAAGCATTTCCGAACTCTATAATGTATAGGAAGAGAGTTCATATTAATATATATATATATATATATATATATATATATATATATATATAGGCTACTGGGTATTTTTGATTTAACAATAACCATAAATGAAAACTTATTATTTTCTGTGGTGATAGTGCCTAGAAATTTTAACTAATTGGTTGGTTAGTATAGTTTAATTATATTAAATGTTGAGTTCAGGTTTGTTGTCTTGGACTAGTGGTTAAAACATCGAATTTGCACAATAAAGGTAACGGATACAAAACGGCATTTTGTTCATTAAAATTAGTTAGCAAAACAGCTGATTTCTCAACAGTTTCACTTTGCACACTACTTTGCTCACTCCGAATGGCAACCGAACAAAACGAAATTTAGGTTAAGTCTATTTGAATTGATTTATAATATACAGGAAATGTCCCGTATGTAGGTTAGATTAATTCTTACATGTAAAATAACATAAATAGGCCTAAACAACAAAACAACGTTTTAAATTTGAAAAAGGAAGTAATTATTCATGAAGATGATTGACAGTGTATGTACACGGACAGTATTTTTCGTTTGCCGATTTTGAAGTTGGCAATCCCGTTTCCTCAACAATACACCAAAGTTATTTGTAATATTCATAAATAACCTCAGTTTTGACGTGAGAACTTCTACTCAGTGTTGATGTGTTATTTAGCACTACTGCTATATTTCGTGTAGTTAGTTTTTAAATATGGACAGTTCAGAGGATGAAAACCTGTCAAATACCCCGCCTAAATTAGCGGAAAAAGCTAACAACGTTGTACTAAATCTCCTTCCTGTCAAATCAAGGAAAAAGTACGACCACCAGTATGAACTGTTTTTGTCATGACTAAAGGAAAACAATGGTAACAAAATAACAACTGTAGACAAAGTATAATGTGCAGTTCGTGAGCAAAGTGTCCTTTTTAAATTCGATAAAATTGACGCACTCGGCAAGCACTAGTTGCACAAATAACTATTGTCTACAGTTGTTGACAAAGTGGCCATTTAAATTAGTTTGCAAAACAGCTGATTTCTCAACAGTTTCACTTTGCCCACTACTTTGCTCACTCCGAATGGTAACCGAACAAAACGAAATTTAGGTTAAGTTTATTTGAATTGATTTTCTAATATACAGGAAATGTCCCGTATGTATGTTAGATTAATTCTTACATGTAAAATAACATAAATACACAACAAAACAACGTTTTAAAGTTGAAAAAGGAAGTAATTATTCATAAAGATGATTGACAATGTATGTACACCGAGAGTATTTTTCGTTTGGCGAGTTTTGAAGTTGGCAATCCCGTTTCCTCAACAATACACCTAAGTTATTTGTAATATTCATAAATAACCTCAGTTTTGACGTGAGGTTGAACACTATTGTATTAAATTAATGTTTTATTAAATTGTGTTACTGTTGAAGTATGTTTTTTATTTGTCACAAAATAACAACTGTAAACAAAGTATAATGTGCAATTCGTGAGCAAAGTGTCTTTTTTAAACTCGATAAAACATTTTTCTCTCGTTTAAAAAAGTGCCACTTTGCTCACTAGTTGCACAAATAACTATTATTGGTAATTATTTTTTTACTTTCCACTTTTACACATCCTTAATTACTATTGAAATTTCATTGGATTATTTTCCCATCCTACTCGATTTATTTATACAAAATTTATTTAATTCTTTCTTTTTTTTGCATTACACGAACACGATGAAATTACTTTTTCATTTATCAAAACAACAATACAAAAGGCTGTGGCTGAGTTAAATATGTTTTGTTGAATAAAGGTATTTGTTGAAGATCAACCGTGAACTTTGTTCTTTAGTCCTACTGTGTTGTTTTTTCTTTGCTTCGTTTGTTTATTATTAATTATCTATTGTTTGTTAATTAAGCAACCTGCTGGCCGTTCAGGTTAGGCCAATTATTTTTGGTTCAGTATAAATACAGCTCTTTTATAAAATTAAAATTTACAGCTTGATGAAAGAATGTTTTGTGAGGCTATACTATAGTGGACTTAGTTTCAATTCAATTCAAAGTACATTTACGGGAATTACTGAAGATAGAAAAGTTCCATGTGTGTCCACTTTTCTAAATATTTCAGTTTTCAGGTTCAGTTAGGATTACTATGGATGAACAGGTTATTGAAAATTGTTTGTTTTCGAAGAAGAAACTGAAACTGTTTCTGCTGCTGTTGTTCTAAGAACATATCTTTAAGATCTATTGAAAATGAAACAGGAGTGTCAAAATCTACCGCTCAAAAGATTTTGCATGGGCAAAAGTTCGTCATAAATTTCATAAGCACCAAGAACTGCTTTTAAGTGATCCTGACCGTCGACTTAATTTCTGTGAATGGATGCTAGAAAGAGCCAACTCGAGTAGGGATTTAAAAAAAAAATTGTTTTACTGATGAATCTATATTTGTTACATAATGAACTAAATATGCAAAATGATCGAATCTGATTGAGTGACAACCCAAATGAAATTGTAATAACACAAAATACAAAAACCACAAAAAGTAAATGTTTGGATTGGAATATTTGGACACCATATCATTGGCCCCCATATTTATAGCAAATCTCACGGGAGAATTGTACTTACAATTATTAGAAGAGAATAAGAAGTGATACTAACATTAAGAATGATTTGGGTGAAATGTATAGGAAATTATTTTTCAGTAAGATGTCCAGCACATGGTACATGTAATATTAAATAATACATTCAGGGAACGGATTGGTAATTGAGGTATAATACTTTGGCCTGTCTGCTAGATCGCATGATTTGGCCCCCCCCATTATTTTTTCAATGGGGTACTTTAAAAAATAAACTGTATAAAAAAGATAAAGAACAGTTGAAGAATTGAAGAAAGCATTCAGGACGGAATGTCATAAAATAAACACTAGACATCTATTGAATGTCTGTAAAGAGTTCTACAAACAGGTTGCATTATGTCCGGAATGAAATGGTGAATAACTTCATTTATCAGTTATCAATAACTTCATTCCCAGAAACAACTTTAGAGTTACGTATCTATAAATTTATGATACATTTAAAAGATGTATATATATACAGGGTGTTTCATGGGAACCCTGACAAACTTCGGGAAACGGTTCTATGGGTCAATGCAAGAAAAAAATGTTATATAAAGATAGGTCCAAAACCTATTTGTTTCATATTTACAGCCAAAAATAGAGTTTTTTCAGTATTGCTTGTAGTTAAGGCATTTTTTGACCTCTGGATCAAAAACTAGTGGTAATATTTTGATAAAACCTACATGGTTAGTTAGTAGAGAAAATTCTACAGATATATCATTAGTTTTGGGTACTAAAATGAGGACTTTTATTCGGCAACAGCACTTACAAGATTAAAATTTACTAAAAAAATTAGTACTCAAAAATGATTTTCAATTTTTAAATGGCTTTCTCGAGTGATCCGATGGACCATTATGGCTGCAACTTTACCAAAAGTTGTAGAATTTCATGTACAATAAAGTTATTATGTTTAGTTTTACAATCAACTTTTATTGGTGTATTAATAAACTGTAAGCTAACACAAATTACAAATTACCTTTTAACTGGTGTATGATGCAACATGCATTATTGTTTGTATAATATGAATTCTACTAAATTTAAATAAACATTATTTATCTTACAATACTATTTACTGGTTTTTAACATAATATTCTTTAACTAAATAATAATCAATAATCTTAATTAGCTTATTTCATTTTTTATTACAAACAACATTTTGGATTTTGTAATGGGAGTTCTAGAGCAGCTGTTATTGAATATGGCAGAAGATTTCCTAACAGACTTGTCCCAAATAGACAAGTATTTACCGACTTACATTGCATTGTCGTTTTAGAGAGACAGGTTCATTTGCTAAATCTAAACTTGAAGGCATTAATCAAATTTCGCTTGATGTAGAACAGAGTATCATTGATTCGGTACAGCAAAGCCTAGGTACTAGTGTGAGGAGGCTTTCAAAGCAGCATCTGGTATCCTCTTCTAAGATTTGGAAAATCTTAAATAATGAAGGTTTGTATCCTTACCATTTGAAGAAAGTTCAAGCTCTTCAAGCCGGTGATAATATTAAAAGGTTTGAGTTTTGTCGTTGGGTTGAAGCAAATCGTCGGTTGGTCATGTTAATTCTTTTTACAGACGAGGCTTAATTCACCCGGAATGGTATTAATAACTCCAAGAACACTCACATAAGGGCCGAAGAAAATCCGCACGCCCCAGTTGAGACGAACATTCAGAGACGATTCTTAGTCAATGTTTGGTGCGGCCTCATTAATGACAATCTTGTCGGACCTTTAGATGGGGTACTGAATGGTTTAACATATTTACAGTTCTTACAGGACACTTACCAGAACTTCTTGAGGATATCTCAATCCAAACCAGGGCAAAAATGTTCTATCAATATGACGGAGCACCTCCGCACACGTCACTAAATATTGTTCGCTTGTTACGGAAACGTAATTACTCAGCGTGGACCAGTACATTGGACTCCAAAGTCACGGGACCTGACTCCGATGGAATTTTATTTGTGGGAGCACATGGAAACTGAGGTTTACTTAACCAAACCACAGACAAGAGTAGAGTTAGTAGAAAGAATATTAAATGTCACCCAATCAATCAAAGACAACCCTGCAATGATAAGAGCTGCGACGCCTTCCCTGTTAAAGCGAGCCAGATTCTGCTGAGATCACAATGGGGGACAATTTGAAAACATTTTAAACTAAGTATAATTATTATTATGGTAAAACCAGTAAGATAAATAATGTTTATTTAAATTTAGTAGAATTCATATTATACAAACAATAATGCATGTTGCATCATACACCAGTTAAAAGGTAATTTGTAATTTGTGTTAGCTTACAGTTCGTTAATACACCAATAAAAGTTGATTGTAAAACTAAACATAATAATTTTATTGTACATGAAATTCTACAACTTTTGGTAAAGTTGCAGCCATAATGGTCCATCGGATCACTCGAGAAAGCCATTTAAAAATTGAAAATCATTTTTGAGTACTAATTTTTTTAGTAAATTTTAATCTTGTAAGTGCTGTTGCCGAATAAAAGTCCTCATTTTAGTACCCAAAACTAATGATATATCTGTAGAATTTTCTCTACTAACTAACCATGTAGGTTTTATCAAAATATTACCACTAATTTTTGATCCAGAGGTCAAAAAATGCCTTAACTACAAGCAAAACTGAAAAAACTCTATTTTTGGCTGTAAATATGAAACAAATAGGTTTTGGACCTATCTTTATATAACATTTTTTTCTTGTATTGACCCATGGAACCGTTTCCCGAAGTTTGTCAGGGTTCCCATGAAACACCCTGTATATATATATATATATATATATTATTATTATTATTAAATGTTTATAATGTTTCAACTGTTTCTTGAAAATCCGTATAGTACAGTGAAAATTACTTGAGTAATAAATAACCATTAAGTTAAATAAACACATTGAACAAAATCAACTTAGCCAAATGAGATAAACTCAACTGTAAAATTAATTTACACTTTGCATTTACAATCAATGCTGAAAATTACGTTGTTGATGGATTGCTAAATTGCTCAAATATCTCGCTTTCAATCCTAAATAACAAATAGAAGAAATTAAGCTACCCTGAAGGTAGTGATTTTATATTTCAAAACTAATGCTATTACTAAAAGTAATTACTACTGGTGACATTGATAACTACTTACTACTCCTGAATGTTTATGAGACAAAAAACTGCATAGATTGTACTTACTTGTGACCTTGTTCTGTTTCTATCACCATGAAGATGAGAGTCTACTTCACCACTTTGCGATATTAAACCTCCCTGTACAACAAAAATAA
Organism: Aphrophora alni; assembly: GCA_963513935.1. Classification (NCBI taxonomy): domain Eukaryota; kingdom Metazoa; phylum Arthropoda; class Insecta; order Hemiptera; family Aphrophoridae; genus Aphrophora; species Aphrophora alni. The sequence continues at coordinate 91,508,568 of OY740767.1, forward strand.
ACATATTATAAACAACTTTATCCAACGCACATACACTCAAATATAACAGGACAAGAATGAAATTCAACAATTAATGATGCAGATACATTTTCCAGTAGAAATGAAAAGATCAAGAAAATTAGTGCCTAATATTTCTTCAGAATGTCAATAGCCAGGGGAATAGGAAGTTTTATTAATAGAGTACAATATTACATACAATATATATATATATATATATATTATTTAATTTTTCTATATATATACTATGGGAAGGTACACTATTATTATTTAATATAGCTATACAGGATGATCACTCCTTAACAACTGTTTTCAAAATTGTTTGATGTTTGGCCTTTTCGGAAATTAAAAAATCTGGTTTCATGTAACAAAGTAAGTACCTTAATATCATCTTCTCTAACATTTGGTTCCTCTAGAAACTGTGTCTCTGCTGGATATGAAGATTTCAGATGTGGAGGGCATAGGGAGTTACGATACTGGAGTGTGCTCAGACGAGCAGGGTCTGTAGATGCTATTTTACATCGTCCAGTCATCATTTCTGTTAGATAGGTGTTGTCAAAGACTTCATCAACTTCATCTTCTGCTGGAAAAACTTTACCTGCAACATTAAAACATGGAATTAATTATTGGTGCACAAATTTTAGGTCCAATTAAAACCTTTATTTTTGGTCACATAGATTTTATTTGCAACAGTGATTATACCCAATGTTCTGTCCTTCTTTTTTATACGTTTAAAATAATAATAACAGTTTTATCTATAGAATAATTTATCTACGATTAACATTTAAAAATGATAACAACACTTTTAAGAATATGCTACACCCAGCTCAAAATTTTACAAAATGTATCAGTATGTATATTTTCAATACAAATATAAAGTCTTTAATAAATTATAATAATTTATGCTGGAATTAGTTTATATTTGAAAATACAGTACTTGTAATTATTTTTATGGAAAAATTCAAAATGTATCTGTAAATTAACCATGAATAACATTTGTAATGGTTTTCCTGCATAAACATTTGTATTTTCTATACAATTTCTGTTAACCCATTGGCCTAGACATACGGAACTGTTCCGTATAGTCTCCGAGCGGCCCACTAATAGACATACGGAACTTCTCTGTGTCCCGGAAAACAACGTTCCTTATTAGGCGTAGGTTTGGCTGGTTTGACGTAGTTTTGAATAAATGTGTTAGATGACAGCAGCATCCAATGAGAATGGTTTCTTTGCATTTTATTATGAAAATTACGATTAAAATGTAATTAAATTGCACTTTTTTATGAGCTGTGTTCACGCGCAGTCCCAGTGAAACCTTACGACGCGTGTGATATAAGCTAGATTTATTCAGTTTATAATATGATATCGTTATTATACTTTTAGAATATTTAGATTACTTGATGTTGGCAACACTTGTAAGCAACGTATCAAATAAACAGATGACTTCTGTGTTCTGATTAGGTTATAAACATTTGTTTTGTTTACTGATTTAGTGAATACTTACGTTGTGCTGTGTTTCGTAAATAAAAAATATAGAAAATCGTTATTGTGCGTAACATATTTGTTATAGAGAGAATTTAATTTAGAATAAAATGGTGAAAACAGAACTAAAATCACAATTACGAATCAAAAGTTATTTATATTTTTCTAATAATGTACAAAATCAGTCATTTTAATTGCTAGTTTAGGGTCAAGCAAAGTTTCCGAAAAAGGCTAGGCCAATGGGTTAAGAAAGTGATATAGACGTTGGGTAAATTGTTGAAGTAGTGGTTAATTTGAGGCTATCAGTAGACTGTCTAAAACTTTAATTTGTTGAATTATTTCCAATTAGGTTCATAAATTGACATTTCTATTTGAATAATTTATTTCTATTTTTTGTTATCCAAAATAAACCTAATTCTAGACTTTAACAAGTTGAAATAATTTTGCTGTCTGCAATTTTGTGGCAAATTAATAATTCATAAAATTAAGGTAACACAATTCTGTACTAAGTTAAGTCCTGTGTCAAGTGAGGTATACCTATGGTTTTGTATAAAAGTATTCTATATTAACACCTATTCGCTATCCGGTATGTGTGCGACGGACTTGATAACCAGCGAGTCGTGCATCAACCAGCAATGAAGGAAGATGTCTGTGACAACACTCGTCGCTTCTTTTTTAGTAATACCCCAATATAAAATATGCCTTGCTAAACCCGCAGGAACAGGGACAGTACGGTCCTAGGGTTTATAACTGGGTGCGTCGGGTTTTTTAGAACCATATTTTAGTTTATATTAACATTTGGGTTTAGTCTAAATTGGTGTTCTATAATTATTTAAGAAATTTAGTTTTATGATTAGATCCCGGCTAGCCTAGATTGAGATTCGCCCAGTATACATATATTAATTTACCACGCGATCTGATGACCCGGCAACGCATAATAAAATCAAATCCACTATTCACCCAAAAGATTACCCCTGCATCCGCTTAAGACCTTGATAAAAATACACATACTTAATTATTTCCATAAGCTGTATATATATATATATATATATATATATATATATATATATAGCAGATAATTGGGAGTACATTATAAGCTGTATATATATATATATATATATATATATATATATATATATATATATATATACACAGCTTATAATGTACTCCCAATTATCTGCTAGCAGTTGATCCGCAAATATTGTTAAAAATTTTTTTACTGTTCTCTTTAACTGTTTAGTATGGGTAACAACCAGTAAAAGTACAATAACGAAGTTGTGCAGTAGAGCTAAGCTTACTGTCTAGAGTGGTTGGACTGTGACGCTAATGAGCCGGGATTGAGCAACTGACAGACCAAGAAATAGTAAACAAAGAAAGAGGGGTGAACGAAGAGCAAAGTGTAAGTGAAGAGGAAGAAGGATCAAATCACATGCACGATTGACACACGAAGTGGCCTTGCAACACATCAACAGACTGTACACTGCTACAGTATATAGAGGAACAAGATGATGACGCGCACTTGGCTGAAAAACTGATGCTAAGAAAAGTTCAGTCAAGAATCAAGAGACGGTGTTTTTTCAGTAAGAAACAAAAACAATGTTTGATTTTTTAACGTCAGGTAATTCAAATTGCAGTACTGTACTCATGTAGTGTAATGTGCTTCCTGTATTGTTCTTTTGTTTTACTACAATAACTTCTCGTTTATTACACTTTTTTTTCCATGTAAAATGTAAATTAAAATATTTTTAATTTATAGGTTTGTACTGTGTACTATGTGTTTTATGTACAGTATATTAAAGTCTTAATATGTCAAAACTATTTTTTTATTACAGTAGTTTCCCTTTATTTTTAGCATTCTTGCAGATTATCTGTGATTTTCGTTATTCGCAATGTCTGTGCCACCCAATTTCGCGGATAATCGGGAGTATACTGTAGTTGTTCCTATCTTTTTAAAGTCATAGATTATGTATATGTTAGCATTTGAATTGAAAAATGTGTGAATAAATTGTTAAAAAAATTGTGTTTTTTCAAGACAAATATAACTATTTTAAAACTATAGTGAATTTTACAATATAACTGGAATAGTTTATTACAAACATTTTTGAAAGAGTTCTAAGTGCATAATTAATAAACACTGAGTATTCTTATTGTTATTTCTTGTAGGGATTAAAATGAACGTATTAAAAAATTTGTGCTTAATCAACTTTGCATTAAATAAATTATTGTTAGTAAAAAATTTGCTTTTCTCTTTACCAAATTAACTTTTTAATTATGCAATGATTGTAAAAGATATCAGGATGACATTTTAGTTGCAATTTATTTGATAGTAAGAGACTGGAAAGGTTCTGTTTGATTAATAATGATTATAAACATTTATTTATAATCCCATTTTTAGAAAGTTTTTCTTTATAAATGTTTGTAAATCAACAATTTTTTAAATCTATTTCACAATAATTAAAGTTAGTGTTGAAAACTTCATTCCTAACAAAATGCTCAGGTAAGACGTTTCCATAAAATGTGATTCTAACAAATACTTTTTATAAAAATTGGGGAAAAACCTCTTTTCTAACAGTATACCGTACTTTTGTAATTTTTTACACACTGCCAGGCCAAAAATAATTTAGTATTCTAAAAATCATAAAAAAACTTGTAGTACTTTTCTTTAAATAATTGAACCACCGAACAAAACGTTTCTCTCTTTCACTTTAGGGTAATCTTAAAATGTTATTGTAACAGTATATATACTTTTAAATTCCCACTTTTCTGATGATAATTCCATATCCCCAAAACCCTCGATATGCTTCGAATGTTTTAAAGGGGCAGATTTAATAGAATTTCTAAGTATGTAACGTTCCACATTTTGGGCTTCATGTTGGGTTAGTACTTTGTTCAATATGTGAAGTGGAATTAGATGACGTAAAAATAATGTACGTCATACAGGGATTGCGACCCCATATCAGTATGAAGTACAGACAGACAGACAAATTTTAAATTTGGTTAATGTTGCAGACAACAGAGTAAATAGATCCTATGATTAAAAAATACTGTTGTAACAGGATTTTAGTATTAAAACCATTGTTAACAAGTATAAATATTAGTTACGTAAAAAATAATTAAAATCAGAAATATCCCAAATGTGTTTTAAATGCAGTACAGTGTTGTGCGTCAATGTTTTCTGTCAGATCTGGGAGTATCCGCAATTAACGATGCTCATTGGCTAACTGGACAGACCAATACAGATTCTTTCAGATCTGGAAGGGCTTAGTATGATTTTTGGAGGAGATTTGCTCATTTACACATGGCGAGGGAAGTCCTGTTTTTGACTCTCTTGACAACTACGAGATCTTTTCATATACCAGAGTGGTATCCTTCTGGAAGAGAGATGCTACAATGAGCAAAATCATAATAAGACAGTTTTAAATTTGAATTTAATTAAATTCAGTATTGCATCCTTGGTATAATCCGCCTAAGTTGTTTTCAGAACATATATTTTTATATACGGTTTGCGCCAAAATAAACAGTACTGAAGCTGAATCAGTTGTAGCTGCCTTCTCGATCAGCTGTGTCAATTTTTTATTGTTGCCATGTCTTCGTGATTATATTTCTTTCTTATTTGAGGTTAGCTTTTGCTGATATGTTGCTAATTACTGCAGAGAAAGCTTTTATCATAGAGCATTATTTTCGCTCATACGGAATTGTACGTGCGGGTGGGCCAAGTTTGTCACGCACTGCATTACGTTTCCAGGAACATTTTCATAAAGACCCGCCTAGTAGCTGTGATTATTAGTGTTGTTCAAAAATTTTGAAGAGCAGGTAGTGTTTTGACGCAGCGAAAGGACTATTCAAGTCGCCCAACTACTGTCTGTACAAATCAAAACCATGGAAGAGTGTTGCAGCAAGTGTTACAGTGAATATAAGCAATACGTCGTTGCGAAGAATGTTTAAAAACAATGGTGGTTTCCCCTACAAGATACAAACTGGGCAACCTTTGAATTATATAAACAAAACAGTCAGAGTTCAGTACTGTGCTTCAATGTTAGCAATCTGCTATGGAGAACCAGAGTTTCTGAGTGATGTATGGTTTTCAGATGAATTTCATGTGCACCTTAATGGTTTCATAAACAAGCAGACAACACGTTTTCTTGGGTTTGAATGTCCTGACAGTGTTGTAGAGAGGCCACAGCATAGTAAGTGTGTAACCATTTGGTACGCTGTGTGAGAGAGAGGCATAATTGGTCCATACTTTGTTGAAGACAATAATGGAAATCTTCTTACTGTAAATCAGGACTGTATAGTCATTCTTGATAGTTTTATAGGAGATCTCAGGAGATTTTGTCGTGCCTGAAACCTGTCTTTTCATTCACAATGATTCCAGCAAGATGGCGCAACCAGCTACACTGCCTTAACCAACATTGCTTTCCTTCAAGAAACTTTTGGCAACCGCCTCATCTCCCTTAGAACAAAATTTCCGTACTCAGCCCACTCCCCCGATCATATACCACCTGACACCTTATGTCTGGGGAATGTTGAAGGAGAAGATTTTCCATGAAGACCCACCAACTACCATCGTCTAATTCCAGGAAAAAATAAACAAGAGAGCATGAAACAACCCCTCTTCACTAAAATGATGCAAAACCATCAAAAACAGTACAAATGTTGCCTAAAACTGAACGGAGGTCATATTGAACATGTTATTACCCGAGTCTAACCGATTTTGCTTCCTGTTACTTGTATATGTTGGTAAAACTATGTAAATAAAATCTTCCAATTTCAGTAGGTTATTTTGGTGCATACTGTATTTGATTATCGTAAAGTAACTGGAACGATAATAAAAAACTAAAGAAATATTCTAGATAGTTTGAAAAGTTATTTTTGAGAGAAAAATTAATAACCTTATTTATATTGAAAAGTTATTTTTTTAAATAGAGACATCATAATATTTTAACGAATAACTGTAACTCAACTGTAACGATTTATTATATATTTTCTATGTATGACGAACTATAATTTGTGAATTTTACACAATTTTCCTAAAAAACAGAAAATCATATATTGTGAACCCCTTGTTTAATTTATTACTTATATTGTCAATTGCAAATTATTATAAGAATTATGTTCGTTATAGAGAATTATCTTGTTTTTAAGAAATACTTCTATAGTTGGAAACCATTGATTACATATCCATATGTGTATGTATGTATTTCAGGCACCAGAATTCTAATGAATATTAAATATTGGAATTCAGTCAAATCTGTGATATGTTTGTAATTAAGTATATTTTTCTAAAAGAATTCACGATCCTGTAATTTAATTTTTTAAAGTGTATGCGTTTCTCACAGACTGGAGCCTAACAAAGTTATATTTCAAATAAAAATCATAGCCCCAAAGGTAATTAAGGTTACAAGTATTGTCTTCTAGCAAGTTGTAATCATTCAAAGACCTTGGTGTTCTTAAACATGAACATCTTATTAAATACAGTTCTAGTAGAATTAGAGCTTGGAATTCTACACAGAACTGTACAATATAAGTATAACTCTTGGACCCATAATAATTACAACACAATGGATGACTGTATTTTTAAGTAGAATAAAATAATTTAAGCAGAGTTAATTATTATATATATATATATATATATATATATATATATATATATATATATATATTTCAATAATAAATATGTTACTAGCCTTCAAATTTCATATGCAAGATGCACAGCTTGATTAGAGTAGTAAGGTTGCAAAGTTAAAATCACAATCTTCTCATGCAACTTGTTAGAGGTTAGGAATAAAATCAAGGCAAATTTTATATGCTAATAATAGCACATGACATGTTAGCAACAACACCAGAAGCCTACAAATTGACAATAATTTATTTAAAAATATTATACAAATATTATTATACAATTTTTTTTTCACATGCAAAAAATTATTGTAATTATAACCATTAGAAAAAATAAAAATATAGTTTTTGACCTTTATTTATAGAGTTTTCAATGATGATATTATCAATATAGTTGAGCTGATTTTTATATTAGTTCTAAGGCCACTGAATTGCTTGTAGGAGAAAATTAAGGACCCTCATTTATCAACTTTTATATAGGGTTATTTTATCTATTTTGCTGTTAAAAACAAAAATTGGACTTTGAGGTGTACTAATAGACCACTCAAGAAAGAAATTAGTAAAAACAGCATAAAAATTAATTCAATCATTTAGTCTGTAGATACATACAGACATTATTTTATTTTATTTTTTTATGGATTTGGTCATAAGCCTTAAACAAAATGTCACGTCAATTTTCAAAATGTCAATGACATTTTCAGCTTTGAGATGTGATACCAAAAATGGTAATTTTAACTAGGATAACCAAAAAAATGGTTATATTAAGATTTGAATATTAAAAGTAACCCGGGAATTGTTGAAATTGAATGGGTGGGGGACTTCACAGGTCAAAAGAATGACTCAATGTACATGTTAAGACAAGAGAATATAAAATTTAAATATAGGTTTCCAAAATACTAATGTGATGTAAAAAATGTTAGTTATAAGTTCTATGAATATTTAAATAAAATTTGTGTAGTGAAAATAGGCAAAAGCTGTCGTCAAGCTTTTAATTTGAATAATGTCCGTTCAGCTAATCACGTGAACTCTGTAGCGCAGGAAGTGAGAAATACTCACATGTGGTTTTGACAGTTGAGTAAGTCAGACGTGTTTTCTGTTCAGAGAATTTTTTTTAAAAAGTAGTGAATATGTGAAAAAAGAGTCTTAAGAGGGAGTCTGGCGTGATCAGACGTATTTTTATGTATATAAACTTTTGTAAAATGTAGTGAAAACGTTAAGCAGTCTAGGTGGAACGTTCAAGGTAGTAAGACGTGTTTTCAGTTCAAAGAAACTTTTATAAAATGTGGTAAAAAAATGTTATAAGTAGCCTTAAGATCAATCTAAAATTGATCTAAGTGACACCAGTTCTAACTTAAAGCATGAACTTTTAATTTAAAGAATGCGAACTCTGTGAAATGTGTAAAAATAAAAGTCCTGCACGTGTTCGAGACAAATGAATTTTTTTGAATCGTGAACTCTGGACAAGATCGTAAAGTCTCATAATAGGAATCGACCACGTCAGCGACTCGACACAAGACGAGATGCATTGTCTACAAGACGTAGCCAAGGAATTGTGATTTTAACTAAAAAGAACGTGCCTGGTATACACGTTAAGACTTTATTTCTAAAATCATTTTTGTTTATAATATGATAATAATTTCTTAATGTTTAATTATAAGTTTAATTTGAAAATCTGGAGTCTAATATTGAGACAATGTCTTATATTATAAAATATTTATAATATGTATAAATATTATAGTAATATGAAATTACTAAAGTAAAATCCTTCTTTTAAAATAAATAAATTAAAAGAAACTTTATCTAATTTGTAGAACTAAATTACTAATTCAATTAAATGAACTAAAGACCTTTTTGCTTTTTCTTTTGAGTTGCAACTAAAAAATAAATTTAATGAATAAAATTCAATTTGATTCTTTAAAGAAATATGATGATGTATTAAGCTAAGATTTCTGAATATGAATGTTTAATAATATTTGATGATAACCTTGTATAAATGTTTTAATATTTGCATTGTAATAAAACATGTTAAGTTTCAGCACAACATCTAAGATTTCTTTATTTCACCAAAGACCACTGTGAGTACACTTTTAAAAGGACTTGCGACCCTGAGATATTTTTAACAATTAACTATTAACTTCTTTTTCAAAATTGGTAAGCTAACACTACTTGGCGCCCATAAACTGAGCAATTTTCATTAAATAAAAGTTTTAGAATAAAAAAGTTACAATTTTAAATTCAAATATGTAAATAATAAATAATTTTACAAGCCCTGTTTATTAAATTCTTATAGAGATAAGCCAAAAATCACAAGCCATGTCAGAAGATTAAAAGTGTCATATTACAAGAGTAGCCTACTGTGTTTAGCCAAAAAGCTGTAAATGAATTTCAAATTGGTCAACATCAATTTGACATTGCTCTAAACCAACTGTGCTTACTTGACCTCAAGAAAATGAAATGCCTCCATTGTGGACTGCATCTTGGTTTCTAAGTTGTATCTGTAAACCCAAATCTCATTCTTAGAATCTGAGTGTTCGGGAAGTCACCAAAAATATGGGGAAAACAGTGAGCTACTTAGGACTCACTTCCCTGGTCCAAGTGAATTTAAAAAAAAAACTGCTTAGACTGAGGAGTCTTAACTTAAGACAAAGATTGCATCTAAGATCATCACTCAAAACAAGGTTAGGTGGACTGTGGGAAGATACAAACCATGTAAGTCCCAGGAGGAGATGCAACATTCCTGGTACTGCTTCAGCATGGCTTGGAGCAGGTGTTACTGTTTAGGGCAAGTTATGCCTTGATATATATATATATATATATATATATATATATATATATATATCCTACAAAGATGATGAAAAGTGGCAATCATTCTAAAAGCGGACAAGTAAGAAATGCAGAGCCTAAGTCTTATAGCCTTATTAGCCTTTTCCCCTAAAAACAACGGAGAAAATAACAAATCAGCACATAGGAAATGATATTATTACAAAGAAATCACTATGAAACTCGGAATGTCTACACAGCAAGCAAGTCACTCAATGTTGCTTTACAACATCCAACCCGCGCCCCAAACCAGCTATTGAATGCAGCCCAATAAAAAATTATAAAGTTACAAACTTTATCAGATTTCTACTGAAAATACTACAAATGCAATTTTAAGATGCTATCAATTCATAAATGATTAATTTTTGAATTTAACATGTTCTTTAACAATGAGAGATTGATAAAATCATTTATCAAATGATTAATTACTTCTTGCCTTAATTAATATAGTCTCTTAGAACTCTGGCTTCCTACTTTCACCACTCAATAGATGTCTCTATGTGTGCTATGTGTATGCTGGTATGGTTTTTAATGTGCAATTATAAACTATTGAATTTAAAACAGAAGAAAGGTGCAGATGTTACATGTGTTTGTGGTAATTTGGCGATTAAACAGTGATTATTGATAAAATTTCTTCCTATCTACCTTTTGTAAGTGAAGAATTTTTTGGGGAATTTAGAAAGCATGTAACTATTTTTGTTTTATTATTAAACATACCATTCTAATTTTCAATCTATTTTGTTTTTGAATTCCAACATGCTTTCCACAGCATATCAAAAGAAAACTGAACCAATAAAAAAAAAATATATATATATATATATATATATATATATATATATATATATACATAGATAGAAGGAAGATAGTTCAATGAAAAGCGGACAGATATGTTGAGACAAATAATAAGGCAAACTGCTTTATTTGTAGAAAATTGGCCCAGTTTTCAAAAACTATAATGTAAAAAGGCATTATTACATGCTGCAAAATTAAGTGCATATTAACAAAGATAGTTATGTGGTTTGAAATCTCATAGCCAAAATATCAAAACTATATGCTGATGGTGAATTTATTAACACACTGGCTGCTAAGAAAAATATCCTAAATACCAGTAAAATATATATTTTTAAAACTTACAATTTGCTAAGTGTGAATAATGTTGCTTTAACGTCAATTCCGGTATTTAGGTGATGGCACTTTTTTATGGTGCAGTACCGAAAACCCAGAATATAATATTCCAAATGTCTCATACTAACTTATACATTATACTTTAATCACATTATCTATTTACATCCCCTCCCTCCTACCATTCTTTCAAGTTTTATGTTACATATTTTTATGATATATGTCAAAATACTCCACATTACACAGTCCTGGTTTATCAGGATAGCACACACAAAAGTTGTATATTTCCCCCAAGTCATCAGGTACTATACAATAAATCATAAATTTTCAGGCCATGAGGTTCTATCAAAGTATAAAATTATATACTATATTTGTGCCGTTTGCCTTAGATGTACTGTACAAAGAGCAAGTCAGTGTCCCCTCCATAATAACTTTCCTTTGTCTTATAAAAGTTCCTTGGTCGGAAAGTAAATATAACTCATTTTATTATTGAAATAATAATAATAGTAATAAGAAGCCTTACTTTCTAAAGCTGATCAATCGGTTGTTGATCTGTAGTATCGATACTTTTGGCAAAGTGGATGCACCTTAGAATGTTCCAAAAAATGGTCTCAGCTCATATCGTCCCAAAATATTGGTAAGCTGTGTAGCTTATTGGTCTTAAAATAATCTTGAATACGGTTGAGTCGGATAGATCCTATACGCAATAATAAACCCAAAAAAATTAAGCTCATCCACAGTAATGTCTTTGTACCGCAATATACGGGACTGAGGAACAGTATATGGGCCACAAAATAGCTCTAAGACATATCTGTTGGTTTTTTGGACTATATTACCAAATAAAGCTTCATCCAATTATTAAATTAAAGTAATCAATAGCCCTATTTCCCCCAGATACTGGAACAAACTATTTTTCCAAATAAAAGGTATTTCTTTTAGACCAAAAAGCATTTGCATTAAACGGGATTTAGTCAACATCTCCTAAATATACAAAGCCTCACAGCGCTATGGGAAAACGGCTGTGATGTCATAGTTAACCTACTGTATGGCCATCCGAAGTCATAGTTACTGTTTAATGCTAGTAAGTGTGTCTCTGAGAGTGAGGGGAGGGGGATATTATCATTGTGTTTACTAAGTCACCATAGCAAAATCCAACTCAGTGGTGAGATATTACTAACCTTGAAAAAGTTAGACTGACATGTAGAAATTACAGACTAGTTAGTACAGTAGTGTTCAGAAATTCAACTTGAAGTTTTACTCGCTAGTGATTGGGAAGTGTTTCTTTTTCTTTTATATACATTGTATTATTTTAAACATTTATTTTATTTTTATTAGTGAAATTTAGGTATGTTTATTTTTTCTTATATATTTTTTCTATATAAATTATCCATGTTTAAATAATGGCTCAAAATATGCGTAAGAAAAATAAAGTCGTAAACAGTGAAGCCAGAGTAATCAGTAACATTATTAAAAAATGTGATAGGGGAACAGCATTATTGTTTCCTTTAAAACAAGCAACGAAACGAGCTGCAAATTATTGCAGAAAGTCTGAGAGATTTATTGTTAAAAATCATCAAGAAATAACAAAGACTGCAGACAATTTAGATAAAAATTATCAAGTCCAGGGAAAACATGTAAAGCACGAAGGGGAGAAAAAAGTGTAGTGTCAAATGGTGATTTTGACAAAAATGCAATACTTACTACATTAATTCAAGACTTTTAAATTACCAAGAAAACTGTGCCATCCATCCCAAAATTGTTAACTGTTGTAAAACAAAGTATATATTTAATGTGTGGTGAAGATTCCTTGTTGAGAATAGTCACTAAAATGGAAATCTCTTGGCGAATCGGATAAATCTACCGATTCTGAGGTGGATCAAGATGAGACCTATAGTAATTCTAGCCGCAAAACTTCCATGAGGTAAAAAAAAAGTAACTTACTGTCAAATTACATACCCTAAACAAAAAACAAATATTGTATGTAACAGGCCAGTAAAACAAAAATTAAACAAAATGGTTTTAGAATAATATTTATTATTATTATTATTTCCGGAATAATCTCATGAATTACATTTTTGACAATAACTTCGTTATTTCTCATAGTAGAGAGGTGGGGTTGGTACCATTATAAGTTGAATAACAAGTTGAAAGTAGACACAGCCCAGGTGAAATTTAGAATAGAAAATTCCGTCTTCTTTTTCTGGATGTCAATGTAAAACTAAAGGACGACAAAAATACAAACTGGCATCCATGTTAAACCAACAAACCACCTACAATACCTCCACTTGAACAGCACCCATTCTATGAATACTAAATGAGCCATCCCTTATAGCTAGACAATCAGAGTCAAAAGGATATGTTCCGAGTAGAATGAACTATGTGAATTTAACAAATAAATATCTGCATTTGTAAAAAGGTGTTATCCTGAGAAACTGATTAGGAATCAGATTCATTTGGCACAAAACACAGATATCACACCTAAGAAGAAAAAAGATAACTTGTCCATCATTCTGGTCACCGATTACCACCCAGGCGTAAAGAGATTAAACAACATACTGAAGGAAGGCTTATTCTATAAACTTTCAACTATACCAAGAATCTTCTCACAGAACCTCTCAGAGTCTTGTTTAAACAGCCCAAAAATCTGAAATACATGTTAGATCACACCAAGCTTCCGGATCTCAACACACCTAAGCAACCCAACAATCCCTACGGTTCTTTTCCATGCAATAGGCCAAGATGCAAAATACATCTTCCGTCTAACAAGTTCAATAGATCACGTAGTAAAAAAGAATTTTAAATCAAAGGTCATCACACATGTAGAACAAACAATGTTATCTACCAACTTTAGTGCAGGTTTTGCCCAGCTCAATATATTGGCCTAACCATAGACAACTTAAGTACCAGGATGAATGGCCACAGACATGATGTGAAAATCATGGATATGTAGAAACCAACTGCACAACATGCAGCAATCCACAACGTTGCCACTTTTGATGAATGCTTCATGACAAAAATCATAAAATCACTCCCTTCAGAATGTAACCTCTCAGAACTAAGAAGAGGGGAACTGTCTCATCAATGGGTCATAAAATCTAGAGAACCCCATAATCTTAATCTTAGATTAATCATCCTTTATCCTTTTCCCAACAGACTTTATAAAAAAAAAATCTGTGGTTCAACACTCAGCACAGATCCATCCTAGATTAAAACAATTCAGTCTTCTTTTTATACTCTACTGATTGAGAAAGTGAACAGTGTCTACACAATATTTCAGAACTCTAAGTGTTTTTGTGTGTGTTTTGTTACTTGTGCACTATTAGGACCATTTCTACAAGGACCACTTTCCAAGGTATGCCTGTGTCTCCTATCCATATAAAATCTAATCTAATAGGCTATGTGCCCTATTAAACTCTAACCTCTATACATGGAATCCGAAAAATAATGCCGAGATTTCGAACGGCCATTGCTTGGGGACTATTCAAGATAACTAAACGATTTAAACGTCAAATAGAAGAAAAAAGTTTTCTTTTCCGCGGGAGGAAGTGTTGACCTTGGCATGTGCAGAACAGCTGTGCGGTGGCAGGTGGCCATTGTGACTCACACTCCTGACACGAGTCAAGAGTACGATGTTTACGAAGCAACAGAAGGCACAGTGCCTTATGTGGTACACACAGTGTGTATTTACTGTGGTACGCAGAATTTAAATCGATTGTAAGTGTGCAGTGTCAGTTTCGAGTTACGTATTGAGGTCAAAATTTGCCCAATGATAAAGCAATTCGTCGTTGGTTTAACCAGTTTCGTGACACAGAAAGTGTTTTGAAAGGACATTCACCTGGCCGGCCAAAAACAAGTGATGACAAAGTTGAAGAAATCCAACACTCTTGCATCAGAAGCCCGAAAAATACGATTGTCCGACGAAGTCTTCAGTTAAACATACCCAAATCGACACTCCACAGTGTCATTCGTAAAAGATTTAGACTTTGTGTCTACAAAATTCAGTTAAGACATCAGATTAAACCGATCGCCCTAAACGTACAGACTTTGCCAGTTTTATGCTCAGTGAGATTTATGACAATCCCAATTTTATTAAAAGAGTGCTGTTCTCAGACGAAGCTATATTTCACACAAGCGGTGTTGTTAATCATCACAATCGTCGTATATGGGGTTCGGAACAGCCTAACATTGTGCAGGAACAGATGTGCGATTCGCCTGTGAACGCATGGTGTGGATTAATGTATGACCAAGTGATAGGGCCTTTCTTTTTCGCCGAAAAAACAATTAATGGCATAATTTACTTAGATATGCTAGAACAATTTTTGTTTCCTCAAATTGAAGAACAAGCCAGTGAACGAGTCATTTTGATGCAGGACGGCCCCCCACCTCATTACCTTCGGGAAGTGCGTGACACACTTAACAACAGGTTTCCAAATGGTTGGATAGGCAGAGGTGCGCCTATTCCCTGGCCTCCCAGGAGTTCGGATTTGACCCCTTTGGACTTTTTATGTGGGGTTACGTAAAGAACATTGTTTATACAATGAGAAAATTCGTGATTTGCCACATCTGCTTGGGTGAATTTCGGAAGCGATCGCAACTGTGACATCAGAGATCTACACAACACTTGGCGAGAAATCGAATATCACTTCGATCTCTGCAGAGCAACAAATGGAGCTCACATCGAAACATATTAAGGTATGAAAAAAACTTTGTTCTTTTCTCTTCTATTTGACGTTTAAATCATTTAGTTATCTTGAATAGTCCGCAAGCAACGGCCGTTCGAAATCCTGGCATTCTTTTTCAGAGACTCTACCTGTGTGTGTATATATATATGTAGGTAGGCAGATAATTTGTCTTCATTTAACGTGACGTTAGGACCATTAGGTCCTCTCTTCCATTTAACCCTAAAGAGAGAAATAATATAAATTTATTTAACACTCTAAATGTATCATTATGCATTTCAAAAATTATGATTATAAGAAAAAAATAAAGGTATATACTTAGGTAATTGTTTACAAAGAAAGTCACGGCTTTTTTGCAATTTTTTTTATAAACATGTTCTACATACTTTATTTTTAATAATGAAATAAGTTTTCAACACGAAGCTAATTTTTTCACAGGGAAAAAAACATAATCTCAACTTTTCTAGGTTAAGGTCCATTAAGTGAGTTACGTGTTAAAATATGTATGTACGCGAATTTTTACCTTACAATTTTACGTAAATTTGTTAAAAAAAGAAGAAATTGTGCGTTATTTCCCAAGCGCTCACCTTCCAAGGACTAACCGCGCTCGATGTTGCTTGACTTTGGTGACATAAATGCATTGAATTTTGTAGTTTTGAAATTGCGTCAAAACTTATTTTATTATTAGAAAAAAAGGTATATAGAACAGTTTAATAAAAAATTTTAAAATGCCATAAAAAAGCTGACTTTCTTTGTAAACAAAATTATTACCTATACTTATTATACAGACCAATGAAATAGATTAAGTTAGACGAAGTTATTATAGTTAAATAGCCGATTTTGCACAGTACTGTTGTTTTGCTCAATATTGAGCCTGATTATACAATAATATCTGACTGTTACAACGTCATCAATTTATAACTTAAGAGGACCGGCTTTGCACATATTAAAGTTAATCATAAATATAACTTTAAAGAATGTGGGATTTTACAAAATGGAGAAATAAAAAACATCATGGCACTCCTCGATATCATCTTAATACATATTTGTCTGAATTCTTGTGGAAGTCGGTGATGAAAGCAGAAGGCAACGATCATTTCGAGGCGCTACTGGTTGACATCACAAAAATCATGCAGCTGTCAAAACCATCATCCTTTTCTTTTTGTAATTCTTGATAAATAAAATTGTTGAACCTCGAAGTTTGTCTAATATTTATACTGAAATTGCTACTCAGGTACTAATATTGCTACTGAAATTAGCTATTTAACTATAATAACCTGACCTAACCTAATCCATTTCACTGGTCTGTATATACGTAAGTACCATAAAAAGTGTTGGATTGGAATTTTAAAAGTATTCTATAATCCATAAAAGTAAACTACTTCAGAAATTTAAAAAAAATATATTGCAACACTTAATCCATTTAAAATACATAGTTTAAAAACATATTCAACATAAATTAAGCATTCTCATCTAAAAACGTATTCAATAATACTAAATCACACCGTAAATAAGTACGTTTGATAGATAAGATTTGAGTACAATTTAATGTTAATAGTGTATATGAGAACACCTGTTATTTTTATTTGTAATGAGAAGCCATGTCTCTTGTGTTTAGCTTATGGTTGGGAAATAATTGGTCATAAAGAGGGCATCTCAATCAATTCAACTTAAAATTATTAAGATTTTAAAATTGTTTTTGGGTTCTTATTTTAAAATTGTTTTGGGACTCTTTTTTTAACATGTACTTTTTTGAAACAGTTGTCTTACTTCTCCAAAACAACTATGGTTTGAAAACATTCAGTACTCTTAAATTCTACTGATCACCCTTGTATAGCTGACACATAGCTAACTATTCATTTGTAATTCTCTATCTGATAAATAACAAAAAAAGGCAATAATAAAAGTTGTTATAGTTAGATGAAGACTCTTAAGTGAGAAAGATAAGCTTGTTAGTAAAAAGAAACCAACCCGATGATAACAACTTTTTACCCAAGCCCGAGGGTACAACTCGAGCTCCTCGACGAGGGTATGATGATGAATCGTCAACAGAGCCCATGTCATCGAGTCTTCTGTGACTCCCTTGTGATGATTCACTGAAAGAAAAAAACTTTTATCATTATAATATTAGGCCAACTTGCATTTTAGAAATACACTAGAGGATCCGTGCTGCTCCGCAGCATTGAAATTAATAATAAAAAAATATATAAAAATTACTTAACTTAATAATGGTGATAATATTCTATCAAATTAGTAGGCCTGCCAGATGTATACATTTTTATTACAGTAATACAAAAATAAAAATAGTAATACAAAAAAATATTTAAAATGTATTTAAAAATTAAATATATAAAAATAAAACTAAAAAATCATCTTTGGCCTTTGTTGCTGTTATTCACAAACAGTACAACCATGGTAGAATGTTGATTTATAATTTTTTTAATTGGAGTAGGCAGTTTACGTCTGTACGAAGGACAGGTAAAACAATATAGGACAATAAACAACGAAGGACTGTAAGCATGGGACAACTTCCAACTAAGTAATTAATAAAAATAATAAAACAATTAACATTAATAATAAATAAAATAGTAACAGAGATAATAAGCATTATATAATAATAATAAATAATTGTAAAGTGTATCTGAACAATAACCAAATGATTACAAATGGACAGTGTAGAACATTACAGGTTTAAATATAATTTTGAACTGTGCGCGCCGATAAACCAACTGACGTTGCGGAAGTCCACTCCAGCAGGAAATTTAACCCTGGAAAAACTTAACATGAGCCTGAGCGTTAACTTTGCCTAGCGTCTTGTAGAAACGTGGCTTAGCCAGTATTTGTCAGTAGTCAGAGTGAGACAGTCTCGTTGCAGGATGGCTGGACAGACTCAACCAACACGAGAAAATGGTGGATTTTAAGTAAATGTGATTTCGAAGGAGGCGAGTATATTATGGACTGACATCTGTGAGTAAAGTGAAAGTTTGAAACAGTAATCATTAGGAGATGAGAATTAATGTTAAGGAACTATAAAAGTCGTTTAAATTGAATTTTACAAAGAACTTATTAATTTGTGTATTATCAAAATTGATTCTTAGATTTAAACAATTTGTCTGTTGACTTACATATAACATGTTTTCTTTTCTCTGTTTTAATAAAAAGGAGATTTCGTTATAATTAAAATGTCTAGCTAACTTCATTGTGAGAACCATGTGCCATGCTGTAGGAGTAACTGTTAAGTACGAATGAGATTGATACCTTGCCCTTCAGGTAAAAAATAATAGTAAATTTAATATTGAGTTTGTAAGAACGCAGACTTACAAACATAAGTAACTTAACTTTTATTTAAAAAACTCTTAAAGTATAAAGAATTAACTTAACTCCCCTTACAGGACGGACCAGATAGTACCACAATAAAAAGCCAAAGATTCACTGAATAAAAATTCACAAAATTTTAAATGGAAATATAGAACTATAATTGAAGTCAAATTAGAAAAGTCAAAATTGTCCTGATTTAGAGGTTCATTCCTCGCCTTAAACTTGTCCGATTTCAATAATCAACATTTCAAATGAAAGAGTTTATTTTTATGAGTATTTTAAGTCCAAAATATGTAAAAAAAAACTGGAGTTATGGATTGTTTATTGAAGACGATTCCTTCAAAAATTAAAATCTGTGTTATTGGAATCAAGCCGTTCGCATAAAGTTCATCCTACCAAAATAAACAATAGCTCTCAACTGAAAGCCTGTAATTTACTGATTGTTCGCATACAAAAACATATATAGTAACATAAATTATGCTGCAGAAATTGATCTTTATTTAAAGAAAACCCTTGGAAAAATTAAATTTGTTGGTTGTCCACAGTGCTTTCACTTAAACCAGGCGAGACAATTATTCACCCTAGAGTTCCATTGAATCTGGGTTGTTCTTTCTCCAGCGTATAAGCTCCTCGATCAGGTTACAAGTTTACACGAGTAACAAAGTATTCTAAATTCAATTCCAAAAAAAGCTGAACTTAACCTGGACGGGAAATACTTGACTTGACAAGAGCAAAGTGAGCAATAGTACAACAAGAAAATAAACTACAACAAGCCAAAGTAGTGAGGTTGTGCATTGTACTATGTACATGTTTATAGACATAAACATAACTTTGTTCACTATCACTTTTGTGTTCTAGAGACCGTTAACAACTTTATGTTTTGCTTCTGGATTATGCAACCTATTATAATAGCTGTTTTTCAACAAATTCACCAAAAAAAGAGTTATATACAAGACAACTGATTAGAACTTAATATACAGATTAAGTGTTGAATATATATATATATACATGTTTAATTACAATATTTGTATAAATGAATATAATAATACCATAATTAAAATTAAAAATAAACTTCATCTCAGGGTAACTCAAAATAATTCATCATTCATCAGATTGTTACCCGTATCAGTTTGTTTTTAAATAAACAGTGAATATAATTTATTTATTAAAGTGCAGTGTTAATTATATCAAAAGTGAGGTAAAAGAAATAGAGAAAAGAGGTTCATAAGAGGAGAGGAAGAAGAAGGTGAAAGCCATTATGAGGATTCTTGCTGAGACCATCAAACTGGACAGTTCATTTAAATGTACACAGAAAATATTCAGTGATATATTTAGAAATAAATACACAAGAAGACACAAACATAATCAAATATAACTAAAACATTAAGAACTTCTTCAAATTTTATTTTAAAAAACCTACCTGGTAATTATAGCTAATACAGGCGAGCCTCGTTAATCCGCACGCACGGTACTCCGAACGCCGCGCTACTCCTAATGGCATTCAGTTGCCATTTCTTAGAATTCCCATGTCACAACAACGGAAACGTAAACAAAGTAAAGGATGTAGTTGAGATGAGTCACTAGTCAGATGAAAACAACATTCCAGTGCACCAGATCCTCACCCTTCGTCAACTGCGTGAT
Source organism: Aphrophora alni (assembly GCA_963513935.1). Taxonomy (NCBI): domain Eukaryota; kingdom Metazoa; phylum Arthropoda; class Insecta; order Hemiptera; family Aphrophoridae; genus Aphrophora; species Aphrophora alni. The sequence continues at coordinate 91,529,246 of OY740767.1, forward strand.
GACGCGTTTCGTAAGTCGATAACAAAAAGCAGGTCAGAAAACGATTAAAGACTTTTTATGGTAAAGTTATTTGGAGAAATGGTTTTAACATACAGTACACAGTACTTTTTTTATTGTGTGACACGTATTGTACAACTTTATTATGTACTGTACTGTAGTTTTTTAATTTATTGTACAGTAATAAAATTTGTTTTAGATTATTTCTGGCGTTTTTTTTTGCATTTCCTCAGTAATCCGAACTTTTTGATAGTCCGAACGCCTCGAGCAAACAAATATTCGGATTAACGAGTTTTGCCTGTAATAACTAAAAATTAGTGAGTGACTGAAATTCCATTTAATCTTCACAAGACTCACTACATTAAATCACCTTTATAAATCATTCTGCTTGAACCAACAAATGAGATATTAAAAAGAGCATTTATTTAATTATTAATACTGATAATTCATTACCTATTGTCAAATCAATCATCCATCATATCATAAATTCACCCCAAACACACGCCCATATAGATTATAAGCATCACCTAACTATTTTGTTAATCTTAAGTTTTCTTTTCTTTAAGTTTTAATTGAAACAATTGTTAATCCCTTCTTTTTTTTTAATACTATATTCACAAGTAAAAGCTAGCCAAGGAAAATTCTAAATCCAATTGCATTAAGAACAATACCCTAGATTCAAACATTCAGACTAACTAATGTATTTAATAAATATTCATGACTAATAAGATAAAATAAGATGTAGATTTAAAATTTTTAATAAATCACTTTTTACCATTGTACTCTCACCTTTCATTGTATCACCTGAGAGTTTATATTTAATTATATGAATTGCTAATAATAATTTAGTAAGAGAACCAACGTACCTCATCTGATCTAAAGAGTTTGTTCTGGATCGTGTTTGTATGGGTGGTGCCATCTAAAACAAAATTATACATAACATTATATTATAATTATTAATTGATAAGTATTAATTATAATTGTAAAACTGAAATTAAATCATTTTTTGGTGTCTACTAAACGATCACTGATAAAATCTTTAAAACTATCAAAATTAATTAAAAGGAAGAAGCCCTTTTTCAATACTATAATATAGCCCTATTTAAATTTGTTATTAAAATTGTAAACTAAAAGTTTTTATAATGAAACTTATATTTTATATTTACATTACATAAAATACAATTTTAAGTGATTTTTATACAATTTTTAAAAAGGCATTTAAAAACACCTATATTTAAGGTGTGCAGGAGTTTAATAGACATGATTTAAGGAATAATGTCTTCTAAAAACCACTAAGAATATGTAAATAGCATAATTTTTTCAATAGGTAGCTGTGACTAAACAACGCTTCACTTCTTCGGAACTGCCAAACCCTTTACAAAGTAATCAGAAACTATCATAACATACATTCTCAGCACTATAGCGTCTGTAGGATCCTGGTCTCTTCCAGCAAATACTTTCACTCTCCTTCATCTCTAGACACCCATTCCTTTTAGATCCCTCTCAAGGTCTATCCCAGCCACCTTTTTTTTTTTTTTTTTTTGTTTTTCCATGGCTTTTCTTGGAATATCTTCTTTGCTATTCTTTCTTCTGACATTCTTTGTAAATAACCTGCACATATTTGTCGTGCCTTTTTTATTAATAGTTAATGTATTAAATCTTATGGCTACACCCACCTTTTTACATTAAAAAAAAAGTTTTGTTCCTTTTGAGTCCTTGGTCAATTTACACACCACAAATACAACACAACAATACAGCAACACTAAAAAGTTACTGACAAAGTTATCATATAAAACAAGAACAAAGGGAAAAAACAGCAATAAAAACTGTCTAACATTTTGATGAGAGATAAAACACCTTGGTTCTACTGAAACTTATTTATATTTGCCTTCCGGTGGTTGAAGGTTAGCTATGAATTTACTACGCTGTAATGTGACTGCCAAACTTTGCGTCTTTTGTAAATGGAAGGGGGAAAAGATTTGGTTGTGAAAAACAATTGGTGTTAACCGCCATTTGTTCTTCTCCACTTTTCATCTTTGTATAAAATAATGGCAACTTCCCAATTTATTTTATATTCCAACCCTGATTGATGTTCACAGATCTTTGAATAACATATGTCTTTTTTGAACATGTACTTCTACTAGTCTTGAAATTTGTTTTTGACCCAAAATATTTTCGACCAATTGACAAGAGATTTTTGTATATAATATTTTTATCCCTTCTACCAATGTTTGGTTTAACCCTTGTAAAACACTTCTCAATGGAGATCCTGATCTAAAGGCAATTCTGATGTTGAACTTAGAATTATATATACATATATATTCTCTGATAAGTACCTCATTTAATTTCTCACTAGTTTGTTACTTCTGTTTTTTTTTTAATAGCTTTCCTTATAATTTCCTCAGAATAATCATTGTGCCAAAGTTCATCGGAAACCCACTTTATCTCCTTACATATTTCAATTTCGTTAAAAGGAATTTTCCTGGCTCTCCAAAAGAAACCTTGTGCTAGACCATGTTCAGGATGAAAAGACTCATTTTGTAGATACTTACCAGTATTGTGGGCTTTCAATAAACAGAAGTAAGAATCCCATCACCTGACTATTGAACAAGAATATCCAGAATGGACAAACATCCGTCCTTTTCCAGTTCAACAGTATATTTTATAGAGTGTCTCAAACTGTTAATATAGTCCAAGAAACCATCCACATTTTCAGCTCCCTTCTACCAAATACAGAAAACATCATCAACATACCTGAGACATATTATCTGAGAACTAATATAAATATCAAGCACTATGTCTTCAAAAAATTCCATATAAATATTATACATAAATACACTAAAGGTGGGTGTACCCATAAGACATTTTATATTTTAAGAAATTCACCCCGCTTTGTCCTTTAGATAAACATTTTTAATAATATAACAAATTTCACCATATAACTGATGGAGCTCATTGTTTTGTCTTATTCTCCAAATTCCATCCTCCTTAGCAGTATCCATATGTCTGCCCTAAGATATCCCTCTCCCATTTTTGCACTTCTTCTTCTTCGCTTTTTATCAATGTATATACATGCTTCCTCAACATAATTATACAGAGTGGGGCAGTGAAGTATCCCTACTTTCGAGATGGTGTTGTGAATGGAGGGGACGTGTTGGAGAAGTAAGGGTAACGCTATAATGATGCTGTAGCCTTAGAAGTTTCCGTTACTGCCCCCATTAGTTGTAGATATGGCTTGGTCGAACTAGCAACGTGCTTTTGCTGTCGAGACTGTGTACTCGTTATAGAATTTCCCCTCGAAATACAGTTCCTAACCGAAAATACATTTTGTTATGGGTGGAGCACTTCCGTGCATGTGGTAGTGTTGTGCAAAAGATAGTTGCACCACCTGAACTCTAGAAAACATTGACCGTATAAGAAGATCGATTTTACAGTCCCCTAAGTATTCTGCTCGCAAGTATGCATCCGCCCTGTCCCTTTCTAACCGTACTGTGCGTCGAATTATCTACAAAGACCATATAAGATGGTCATCACTCAAGAACTTTCACAACAGGACTGGCAAAATCGACTACAGGCATGTAAAAGTTTTATTCAGAACTTGCATCAAGATGCAAGTGTTTTTCTTTTTTTTATGGGGCTACATCAAAGGTGTTTCAACATAGTCCCAGGACCCTAAAAGCCTTAAAGCATGCAATACACCTTAAAGTTGACCGAATTCCACATTAAATGCTTTGCAGAGTTATGCAGAACTTCAGAAACCATCTACAGCAGTATATTGACAAATGAGGGACATCACTTGAATGATATGTTGTTTAAAACAAAGAAAAATTAACTTCCAGTTGTACCCTTCTGATGCTGCAATAAAGTTTTGTTCTAACATTTTTTGTTATTTTTTAAATTTACCATCAAAGTTAGGAATATTTCACTGCCCCACCCTGTTTGATGACTGGCTGTAGTATGATTTTATAAATATTTATTTTTTTGGTCTTGATCAGCAGTTTAGATTTGACAAATTGTAGTGCAAAGTAGGCTCCATTGCTTGCCACTATTCCTGCTTCAATTTTTTCAGGTATGAAATTTCTCATTGTTGTGAACCCTTATACTTAAAACTTGACACCCTTTCAATCCACCTTTCACCTAGGAAATATCCATTAGACAGCCTTTGCTGTCTTAATAACACTAATAGTTTAGTTTTTCACATTGATTTCAAGAATCAGGCTCTGTAGTCTATAACCACTTCCAATCTTTCATATATTTCCTCCAGATCGCTTCCATTCCTTCTTATGAAAGCAACAGTATCACCATATGATAGGTACTGGTAGGTTCTGTTGTAAATGGTTCCTCCTTGATTATATGTAATATCTTGTCAAACATCTTTTTCAAGTACCAGATTAAAGAGCAATGAAGAAAGAACATCTCCTTGCCTCAAACTTCTTCTTATTTCAAAATATCAAGACAACTGAACGTTAATCCTTCTATCCACACTTCCTTTAACCACACTTCTAGTTTGTCTAATGAGTTTCATTGTTATTCCAAACTCACGCAGAGTGTGGTACAACTGATACTGTGTTATGAGCCGTAATTGGAAAACCATTATGATTTGGAGAGCTCAAGACGATTTACTTATATATTAAACACATACAATAAATATTAAGGCATTGTATTATGAGAACATGTACTCCTCAGTCATCTGTACCTACAGTTATGTGTCAGAAATTTACAATTTCATCAATTTCAATTTAGAACGCTGAATACCTTAAGAGATGTCCAATATAAAGTTCTTTGATTAAGGCTTTGTTAATTTTTTTTAGTTTTATGATAAGTGTCTCAACAATACTTTTCAGACAATGTGGATGTGGATACAGGTATTAATGAAGTATAGTGTTAATAAACAAAATTCTGATTACGCATAGAAGGGGGACACTATATGATAGAATAGAGTTCTCTTCATCTGCCAGTAATCAGCAGCTTGGACCAAGGGATTCAAACACAAGGAAGTTAAACCATGCATACATATTAACACTGGTTTTATTGCACATTAAAACATCAGTTTCTTCAGTCATAACAACCTGTATCATATTTTAAAATAAAATAAAAAACTACCAAATAAAATGATTTCTTAAACATTGTCATATTATAAACGTAAATGCCACATATAAATTAAATCTTTCCAAAATTTAAACTATGAAATAGTTTAAAACTAAAACAACTCCAAATGATGTTGTAAAGAAATTTGTTCAATAGAAAATAAATACCAGGAATATTATTCAAACGAACGATTGATTACTACGACGCCTAGCGACAAATTTGCGGAACAATTTCATAAATTAAAATGGCCTAGATTACAAGATTCCCGACCGAATAATATTAATAACTAAACATTTCGAAATTTAACATTAGCCTAACCTTAAAGCTAATTAAAGCCTAAACTTCCCAGCTATCTGTAAAAAATAATAATACTGCGGTAGAATGAAGAGAATAAAAGAAATCGACACAAACAAAAGCGAAGTGTCAAGCCTAGAAATGACCGTGTTAGAACTACAGTGTCAGCAATTTCGCAATTATAAGAAAACGGTAATAGCTACAACCAAACAAACCTGGCCTATGTAAGAAACAGATATTTTTTTATATAAAAGGTCACCTGAGATCATATCTAAACCCCAAAATAATTTACAATCTGTATAAAACCAACGAAAGTCCTAGTTAAAATGGCGGCCGAGAGAAAATATGACAGATATTTCAGAAGACACGCCCACCGACAACCAAATAACATGATTGGAGAATGTTCCTTCCATAGACATTGCGATGCGGGAATTTTCATTAGTTTTAGATTAAAACCAAGATATATGTATGTTAGTTGTAAGACAGCCTTTTAGCTTTAAGAGAAGTTATTTGGATCCCTAGTATGTCTTCAACAATTTAATTTATAGAATTAGAGTCAGTAAATGTAAATGAGGTTATTAACAACTTCTTGCTTAGTAAAAAATAGGATCATATATCATTTATTTTCATTAGTGTCCCAAACCAATACAAAGAAATACAAATACAGTACTACCTCATTTATCCGGACCTCGTTCAACCGGATGTCCGGATTATCCGGAACAAAAAATAAAAAAATTAATCAAGGATAAATTATTATTAATAATTATTTTGAATAATATTTTTAATAATATTTATAATATTTTGAAACTTTAAGCTTTTGCTTTATTTTATCCTTGAATATGGAGTTTCAACAAGAAATATCTGCTATTACATTAATGTTGATAAAAATGTGATTTCCTCAACACTACATTGTTGTTGATGCACTGGGAAAACCTCTGCGTCACCATCCCCCTACCCCGATGCAGCATGACAGTGACCTTGTCTATTGTCTACGCCGGCGGGTAGTCTGTCACGTGCTAGCGACCGGAATACATCATTACCATATCGTGCTGTGCAGTGTTTAGTTTTTTTACATTTTTGATCAGATACGGTTAATAGTATTATATTCGTGTGTTAGCGTTTGTGCGTGGAAATGGCGATGAAACAAAAACGTAATGTGCTTACAATGGTCCAAAAGTTAGACGCATTGAATCGCATAGACAGGGCCGCATTGAAACGTCACACCAAATTAAAACAGAGGAAGATAAATGACTTTTTTGTAAATAACAACTAAACCCTGTGTAAATTAAAAGCATGTGTAAATAAAATGTTTTTCGTCATTTACAATACATTGTGTAATTTCGTGTTTTGCGAATAGAGATATTTTTGTGTTTTCAATCCTTCAGCATGCCTACTCAACATCACAGAACACAAAAACAAAAACAAAAACTTTTAAAGTTTCAATATAATTAAATAAAATACGAATGAAATACAAGATACAATGTGCAGTGTAACAAACAGAACCACAGACCGAATGCGAACTCTATAATCATATGCACACACACTCCTTCACAAATAGAAGTCTTTATAAAGGGTAATGAAAATGAAAGCGAGTGAGTCACAGTAGAACTTCCTAAAACTAATACTATCCACTAATGTGTTGAATAGTCACATGCTCGCACTCATTTTTATCAGCCATTTTTATTATCATTATTATTTTTTCAGGCTGTCCAGATTAAGCAAAGTCCGACTTAAAGAGGTTCTACTGCTTTTTGCTTAAAAAGAATACATCAGTTCCAGATTTGTATGTTTTATACATTGGGATGCCTAACTACAATAACTATTCTGTTGTAAACAGGATACAAATGGTGTAATTGCAGTGTAACGATAGAGGAAAATAAATTCTTAGAAAGCAACTTATTGAAACTCTATTTTGACACATCTGTGCAAATCTTGATAAATTTTTCATTTTTATTTGGTAATAAAGTAAAAGTCTTGACAGACAGTGAACCAGAAAGCTCAGAATTAAAATATTACATGTAAAAATTAAATTGAATTTTGGATTTACATGTTGGGGATCATTTTGTGCTATTATTAAAGTTAATAACCCAATATTAATGTCAACACGATTTTTATGTAACTTAAAGTTGTAAAAATAAAATATATACAAATTTATGGAAAGAAAACTACAGAATTTATAGAGGTATAATAAATTACCTCAGTCGTCATTTTAGTTTTTAATTGTTGTCTTGAAGATGTAGATTTGAGCTGTTCAACTTCTTGTTTCATAAGTAATAGTTTATCGCTAGTATCCCAAAGTTGTGAACTTAATTGTGCAATATAATCTTGGTCTTTGGTTATCTGAAATAGTGAACAGAAGATTAAAATAACAGACAATACTTTAAAAAAAATATAATTTTTTTTTTTTAATTTAAAAAAAACACTTTATTTTTATAAAAATTGTTTAATCTAACATTAAATTTCAATCTACTTTAGCTGTTGAAATAAAATACAGCATTACTGAGCTCACAGGATTATGCAATGATATGCAGCAAATTTTTGGGTTAAATCTATCACCAAAAAATCACACCGTCTGGCATATGAATTTGCACTGATCCCAATGATCATTCAATACTGTTTTTGGCAATAGCCTAGATTCTTCCTAAAACAAGATGTGAATTCAGACCTACAGGTATCACTCAAGCCAAAATAAGTAGTTGGTAAAAACAACAAAAGACTCATTTAACATTGTAATGAGTCAACTGTGTGAACTAAAACGTAAACTTTACAAACCAAAACAAGTCGTCACATTTTGATTCAGAATCTTGAAGCTTTCGGCTTAGAAGAAAACCAATTGTAGTCAAATAAAATTTAAACTTTACTTTCGCTCATATTTGAAGTATAGATAAAGTATGTGATGGGTCAAAAAATAGGTGCTGAGTTTTTTCAAATATATCTGTTTTGAGGTCATCAGAGTTCAAAAAAGTAGGAATGATGTCTGTTTGGCTTCTGTTGTATGTGGTTTCTCTACAGCCCAAATGTGTTGACTCACTTTAATCAATTTGGTATATAGACATATTTTGGCCATATCTATTTTATTTCAAATTCAATTTTATTAGTCTCGTTTGAAAATACAAATATTGTATGAAACATGTCATGTGACTTAATACATTAATCCTAACATGAAAACAATAACAATTAATTATACAAAATTATCTATAAAAAAATAGGCATATTATAAATTACGTCAATTAATGCAACCTACTGCTTTTTGCTAAAAATAAGATATAATATTAATGGTTAATATTATCTGTAATTAATCCGTCATGTGATTTTTTGGTTGCGATGAATTTCTACGACACATTTCGTAATCAAACGACCTTAATCCCATTATCAAATTTTTCACTTTGTCAGGTACACATAAATATAATAAAACACAACATTAAAACACTAAAATACACAACACATACACTTTAAAAACATTTTTAAATTTGTTAACACCAAACAATTGTATTCAGTGTACACCGTCGTGTGATCCATGGTATACTATTTATTATTAATTAGTATGTAGCTAAAAAACTGGTTCTCAATGATAGTTGAGAGCTGTGTCAATGACCTGGATAGGTCATTACTCTGAAATGACAGCTGATCATTTAATATAGTGATTGGAATATTTTTTAATTCTATACAAATTTGAAATTCTTCGGTAGTGTTCATAAGTCTTCTTTTTATGCAAATATGAAGGGGTGTCAAATTTGTGTTGAAATTTGTGTATGAATGTTTATAGTCTATTATATGTTGAGCAAAGTTTGAATTCGTCTTATGCATGTTATTGTGGAGCATGTGTTTTTTAAATTGTTCTTTAAAACCTGTCTGTCCAACATAAAACTAGTTGCAATCAGTGCAGTTAATTCTGTAAACACCTGACTTCCTGTCTGTCAGCATCAATTGTTTGTGTTGCAATATCCTTTGAACACTGTTGTTGGTGAAAAAAGTGATGTTTATTTTATGTTTTTCAAATGTATTTTTTAACATTTGGGGAACAATATTGGAGTATTCAATGGAAACAAATATGTTGATTTCTTTTTTCAGATGTGGGATAGGGTTTTGTTTGTTTTTCATTTGTTTATAAAGTAATTTGTCTATCATAGAGCTGTGGTATCCATTCGCTTGTGCTATATATTTTATAATGTTTAATTCTTCATGAAAATCCTGTTTATTTATCGGTATGATGAGAAGGCGGTGGATAAAACTATTGTATGCTGATATTTTTTGAAAAATTGGGTGGTACAAATGTGAATGTATAGTTGTATCTGTAGTAGTTGGTTTATAGTTGAACTTATCTGACAATTTGGTTATGGTTAAATCTAGAAAGATTAGTTTATTATCTTATTCAGTTTCTATTGTAAACTGGATGGTTTGGATTGATTTTGTTGATACAGATTTTTAACCTTTCTGCCTGGCTCAATGTGCTATAAAAAACAATATAGATATCGTCGACATATCTTTGCATAAAAAGTTATTTTCTTTCTGTGTGAATTGAGCTCGGACATTATAAACTCATTTTCAAAATAATTCAAATATATGTCAGCCAATAGACCGGATAAGAGTGAACTCATAGCGAGGCCCTCATCTTGTATGGAAAAATCATTATCAAATGTGAAATAATTTTGTTTTAATACAACTTTAAGTAATGCCAGCAGTTCAACAATTTGTTTTGGACTTTGATTTTATTAAGATCGATTAAATTTTCTCTCAAAATGTCTAGGGTATTTTGTACGGGCACATTAGTGTATAGATTTACTATGTCAAATGAAATGAGTTTGTGCCTGTGAGAGACGTCCAAATGTTTTGATTTATTACAAAATCGATGGTACTTGAAATGCTGTAGTTATTTTTTAAAGCGATAGTATTTATTATTATTTGTTCTAACTTTTTTGCTGTTCGTAATCTAGTGGAGTGGTGTAATTAAATTAATTAATTAAGGGTCTAATTGGGTTATCTTTTTATGGATTTTGGGTAAACCAATGAACTGTGGAATGCGTTGATGGGTTTCAAATATAGTCTGGTAGGTTCATCCAATAACGAAATGCATTTATTGATGGCAAAATTTAATTCTTTGACTAATTTCTTAGCAGGGTCAATGGGTATTTTCCTAGTATTTTTTACAATGAAAAATTCATTGGTTTCATGACTGTAGTTTTGTTTTTGGGTTATGACCACCGTATTGTCATTATCAGCTTTGGTAATCATAGCGTCATTATTCTCTAATTTTGTTTTAAGCACTTAAAATAATCTTTGTATAGATTTTACAGTCTACCGACATAATTAAAATTATCTTTGCCCATTTTTAAGACTTTTTGAGTTTATTATTAATATGAACTCTAGTCTCATTTTGGAGTTTGATATAAGCTTGAGCTCGTTAAAAGGTTTGATAAAAGTTTAAAAAACTCATTCTTCATTCTAACTCAGGATTGTAGAAAGCTTGATTAAAGTTCGAGCTCAATTCAAATTTTTAAAACCGGGCTCGCACACCTATAACAAACAAGTGCCACGAACTTAGTAAAAAACTCCCTGGTATAAAAACTGGAATTAAAATGAATTCACCTTCTACAGAATGGAGATTATTCTTCACTGAGGATAATTAGACAGCATCGTGCGATTTACTAATCAGCGCATACAAGTTCGTACAAACTATGAACGAGAAAAAGACGCTCGTGATACAGCAAGAGTGGAAATGGAAGCATTAATGGACTACTTTTTATGGCAGCTGTTCTCAAGTCATTGCATAAAATTTGTATATGTGGTTAGATGATGGAAATTTTTCCACAACACAATGAATCTTTGAAATCAAGTTTCTCATCAGAAATATTAGATTTGATAACAGTGCGACAAGAAATGACAGCAGAATGTATGATCAACTTCCTCCGATCAGGGACGTGTTTGAAGGCGTCATTGAGAAATGTAAAAAAAAAAAAAATTCAGTTAGTGAATACATGAACATAAAGATTTATGCAGGGGCCCAAGCAGACGGTCCATACAAAGTAGAGAATTCAGGATTCGTTGTAGTATCTAGACTTGTTCAACCCATAAGCGGTACTTGAAGGAGTATAACAACCAACAAAATTGGTTTACGTCAATTTCTTTGGCTGAACATGTAATAATGTGTAAAATCAAAATTTATAATATGTTTAAAATCCGCGGGTGCATGAACTGAGACCGGATGTCTGGATCATGAATTGTATCTAGTAAATTCATTTATAGGAACAAAATGGATTTTCAAGACAACAGAATAAATAATCATGTCTAATTTTAGTATAATTTAGTTTAATTGTTATGATATGAAAATTATTTGTGTTTTACGGGAGTGTGTTATAATGTGCGAACAGCAAACGGAAGTAACGCCTCTCGATGTAGGATTTTGGCCTCATGGCAACAAGTCAGTCGGAGTCCACCGCTTGAATGGACAAGTTGTGTTTCTTAAAAAGTCTTAGTTGGAAGCTCATAGGTGATGGTTGTGTCTGAGTTAAGTGCTGAGGAACAATGGACGTGCATTCAGAATACTTTAGTTGTGTATTTGGACAGATAAAGAGTGTCATACAGACAGTTTTAAATAAGTACTTGGACAATGTAGACGAGTATGATAAAATCGTATTAATTTTGAAGTAGAACTGACTATTAGAAGTGTTTGATACGAATAGCGTGTTACGAAAAAAGACAATAGACAATCGTGCGTGTAGTATCAAAATATGGTCGGAAGATGAACAATCATAAGGTGTAGAATGGACTAATAAATTGATAGACTTTCTCAACACAAACATTCGCGAATTGCGATTGAAATTTTTCCGCGGACCGAATGGCGACATCAAATACCACGCTGCCTGGAACACAATTGAGTAATGTATTTTACGACAATGGACTAGTAAAACTTGTTATTTAACATGCTGAATTTAATCTGTTTATTGTATAAAATTTATTATGTTTGATTTTTAGTTTTTATAAATTTAAAATTATATTTTTCATGTAAAAGAAAAAAAAATGTCTACTGACATATTTATCCTTTTAAAGTAACGTAAATTCAATAATAAAAAATAGATAAATTTAATCTTTTCAGTTTTATAAATAATTTTCTAGTAGCAACATAAAGAGTAAATTCAAGATTTTGAAATTTAAACCTTCTTAAAAGGAAATAATAATCTTCAATATTAGGATGTATAAAATAAGTGATTTATATGATTTATTTCAATATTGATGTTAATGTGTTTTTTCTTTCTTTTATTTAATAAATTTTTTTGTTGTTAACATTTCAGCCAAAGTGTTCTCATTTGAAACCAAAATCCACTGTAAGTACACCGATAAAAGAATTTGCGACCCCAGAGATTTTTTTTTAATATTTAAATTCATTTTTTTTCTTTTTCTAAATTGGTATGCTAAGGATACCTGGCGCCCTAGTCGAGCAAATTAATAAATTAATAAATAAATACTTAGTAGAACTCTTAAAGTTCGAAAGAATAATTTTTATATTATAAAATAGCTTCACTATTAAATAACTTATTAGCCTCATTTTTTTAAATTATTACAATTGGCTCCCAACAATGAGGCGTTTATGGTCGAAATAAACAGTGATTTTGGTAATGCGAACACTTAAAATCAAGGTAAGGACTCTATCATTAATAATAAGAAAGATTCTCTTAAAATTTTGTGTTGGTTAAGTAATAGATTCTGTTGTGTTAAATATAAGATAAAAATGGAGTCAGAAATTATAAATGTTAATAATAATGAACAGGTAGGGTTAGAAAATGAAATTCCTTTAAATAACGTGGTACAAACACTACAAAGTAATGAGCAAACAAATGAACAATTTGCACAAAATATTTTAGACCAAGATGTAGATTTAGATAATAGCAGCAGTAGATGTTCAAGTGTGAACGGGAATAGTAGTTCAGGTTCAGATTTTAAAGGATATAGTAGTGATGGGATTCTAAATAGTAAAAAACAGTTTGAAGATATGAATAAAGAAATGGTAGGAATGTTAGGAGTAGAAACAGTAGAAGAAAATTTAGACAAAGAATTAAGTGATGAACAGGTTAGGATAGATAAGAGTGGGGAAAATAATGATCAGAATAAGAAAATGGAGAGTATGTTTGAACAATTGATGAATAAATTTGATCAGAAATTTAATCAGAGTAGGTTAGAAACAAAACAAGATAATTTAGAATTAAAGTTAGATAGTGACAAAAAATTTGAAAATATGAATAATAAATTTGATAAAAATAGCTTAGAATTTAGGCAAGATAATGATAAGAAGTTTGAATGTATAAATAATAGGTTTGATCAAAACAATTTGGAATTAAAAGAAATAAGTAATAAATTTGATCAGAATAAGCTAGAAATTAATGCAAAACTAGAGAATTTTAATATTAAACTTGAACAGAATAATGTTAAATTGGATAAGATAGATAATGACTTGAAACAGAGTAAATTAGAGCTAAGACAAGATAATTTAAATTTAAAAGAAGCAATGTGTAAAAAATTTGAAGAAATGAGGGTTGAATTAAAACCAGATTATGTAAAATTAGAACAGAATCTTAAAATGGAAATTAATGTAATGGAAACTAATAATAAAGTAGAAATTGAAGTGAGCTATTGTGAGAAAAAAGTAGAATTTGAATGGATAAATAATGTAGAAGGTGCTTTGATAGAAAATATTAATAATTTGGATAACAATTTAGATCAAGCAGTAGCTGAAGTAGAAATTAACAGTTTTAATGAAACAAAAGAGATGTCAGATGATTTAATAATAATAGAGGACAATTGTGTGAATGATTGTGTTCAAGAAATTTCTAAAATAATGAATAATGGGTTAGGTAACAAGGTAAATCTAGAAACAACAAATAATGTTGAAGTGAATAAGTCTTGTGGGGTGAAGCGTGGTATAATTAATTCAAAAAACAAAGTAAAAGTAAATAATGTGATAACAAAAGAATTAATTGTATTTGTAAGGAAACAAAGCTATTGTAGGACAATAGGTTTTGAAAGTAACATAATGTTAAAATTTAGAAATGTTTTTAGAATCCAAGAGCAAGAAATTAAAAGTTTTTGTGAAATGAGTAGCTTTGAAAATAAGTATGAAAACATATGTGCAATAGAAGATTTTATAATAGGATACAGGTCTAGTGGGGTGATAAACTCGAAACTGACAGCTGACAAATTTAGGTCAGTAGATTCTAAGATGTTTGAGAGAAAGAGAGATGTAGGTATGTCCGTAAGAGAGAAAGGAAAAGTTGTTTTGTCAATACTCCGAGACAATAACAAAGGGCGATCTTTTGTTAGGAAAGGGTCTGTTATGATGACTAGGCTAGACAAACTGTCCGTGTGGACAGAAGTATTTAACATTAAAAGTGTGTTAAAAAATTCAATCATGTACTTTAAAATCTTTCACCAATCGGGAAATCATCGCAAAAAATAGATAATTCATAATTGTTGTAATAAATTGAAATTTGGAACGACTGATATAAATGTAAAGACATTTTTATAGACACATGGACTTGATTTTGAAAAATAATTAATAAAAAGTAGTTAAGATTTTGTTAGTAAATAGTTTGAATTTGAATAAATGTATAGTTTATAATTTGAAATAACAATAATATGAGTATTAATAAATAACTAAATAATAAGCCAAGTTAAAAGATTAAGAGTTTAGTTTTAGAAAACGTTTAGGTATTTGCTAAGTGAAAGACGCTAAGGTTTATATCAGTGAATAACCGAATGTTGTTTACTCCAAGATAAATATTGACTTTACGTGTTAAGATAAAACAGATTAGTTAGAAGCAAAGATTCAGAGTAGTGTTGAAGAAATAATATTCAATATTAAGTAGGTGGATTCAATGTTGAATATTCAATAATGTGACGAGAGTTGAGATTCATTGCAGACCGTATTGGAGCTAAAAGGATTTCATAGTCAATTCCTTATCAGTAGTAGACAGAAGATATTGCATCATACCGAGAGGAGTTGTTTGCTTCAAATAAGCAAGCCTAAAATTCCTTTGCATGACATTGAGACGAGATACAGGGTGTTATAAAAGTACTGTTCTGAAAATGAAACACTTTTGACTTATAATCGGAAATTAACTTGCGTTTTCAAATAAAAATTACTTAAATAAAGGATAATTGGTTTTAGATAAAGTAAATAAAAATAAAAGTTGATTACTTGAATAACTTTTATAGAATTAAATGTAAAATTTCTAAGTAAAGAACTTAGAATAAATTTTAAAAATAAAATTTTCTTTTTGAATATTGAATAATAACAACTAGAAAGGATTACATAAACAGAAAATCGACGATGCTAGTAATAAGATTGGTAAAAATAAACATTATTTCAACTTCGGATGATACGATTTGAATGAAATTTTTTATGAATTTTAAAATTTTCTTCGTGTAAATGCATTCAAGGGTACATGAACATTTGGGAGGAGGCAGGAGTTTGTGTTAGTCAAAATGGAATGTTTTATTCGTCAGGATAAGGCATTCTGAGACTGCATGGAGGGCGTGTTGTGGAATAGGGATGTGTTCTGGGCTTTATCTTGAATTTAGTAGAGATATTGCATTCAACCATTGCACATTTCAACGTCACAACATGTTACTCTGTGTAAGAGTCTAAAGAGCAATTAGAAGTATGCACGGTATAAAGTAGACGGTTAGAAGAACCTTTGTAGGAGAGGTTAGGAAGAAAAATGCATAAAATAAACAGAAAATTCATAAAAAATCAAATAAAAAAGGTATAAATAAAAAACAAAATAAAAATGGAACGTTGGAGGGTTTTATTAATCGACGTTCGACAGGGTTTTATAATTAGAATAGAGGAGTATAATTCAATTACTGTTACAATTATAAAACCTGGTCGAGTTTTGAAAAATAAAATAAAAAATATACAAAAAACAAAAACAAAAAATTGTCACATGACTCATGTAAATGAAATATAGTTAAAATTTTGACAATTTTGAGAGAAGTTTAAAGAACAAAGAGTTCTTGTTTGTATTAAGAAATACAACAGTATTGTAGAAGAAGTTCAAGAGAGAATTAGGAGTTCTTGAGTATATTGTAAAATATAAAGTTTGGTAAGCGAACTGTCTTTCGAGGCAGGATGTAGCTATGTTCGAGAAGTGATATGATCAGGGCCTAAGATATCATTTCTAGAAGGTAGTGATTTAGGGTTAATTGGAAAACCTATCAAAAAATCCAACGTAGTTGTTTAAACTTCTGTCACATGTAATTTTGGGCAAAAAACGTAAACAATGACTTATGTTTGTAAGTGTCATAAACTTTCATAGATATAGGAAAAGTTTTTTTTGGGTCTATTCTAACAAGTAGAAACGGATGTTAAAGGAAGTAGTCAAGGGACAATAGGACAATCCTTTCAGGATGAAAGGAGGGGATTTTGTTGAAAACAAAACTTAGGAATAACACCGGACGTGACGAGAATAAGGAGTACTTAGGAAACAAGGTGGAAAATTTCGTAAAACTGTAAATATGTTAGTTGATTAAGATAAATAGCTGGATGTTAGTTTGTAAAGTAATAATTTGAATGTTAGACATTGATAAATATTAAGGACTATTAGATAAAATGATAAAAAGTTGTTAGTCTTAAGTGATTTATGGTGTGGAAAATTAAAAAATAATTGGTTAAAGTTTGAGAATTTATGTGAGTTTTGCTAAGACAGATAATAATAAAGTTTTTTATGTTTTTTGATGTAAAATAATGAATAAAGGAGGTTAAGTTTTTGTTTTTTAAAGGAAGGAGTAATAAATTAATAATGATAAGAGAGATTTTAATGAAATTAATAAAATGAAATAAATAATTAACGATTTTTAATAAATAATGTTTGAATTTGAAATAATAGATGATTGTGAGAAGTTATTTGATAAAGGTGTCTAAAGATTTTGATGAAATACGGTGTTAGCTGGGAAAACAATGTAAATTTTATTTTTTGGAGTTTTTGTATACAAGTAATAGATGATTAAGAAGATTTTAATATGAAGTAGTTTAAATGAGAGATTTTTTGAGTTTTATATGAAGATGATGACTTTACAGAATTGTTGAGTAAAGTGGTATTTGAAAAATGAAGTTGTTTTGTTAAGAAACTTTTATAAAAAAAAGGTAGTTAGGTTGCATTAATGGTAAATTTTAAGTATTAAGAGGTTTTTTGAGTACTGCGATGATATATAAAGAGGAATACGGCGATTTTAATGAAACAAGAGGAGATTTAAGGAATTCTGCGAATAAACGACGATTATTATGATTTTTTAAAGGAAGCTACGTTGAGATAAAGAGATTATTTATATAAATGATGTAGATAACCTGCTTGGGCTACATAAATATGAATGATAAAGAGGTTTTTTGGGGATTAATGCAACTTGAATTATTAAAATATGAAAGATTTGAGATGGAAGGAATTTTGAAGATAGGATACTGAGAGACAAAACAATTGTAAAGAGGTAATTTTGAAATAAATAGATGAGTTTTGTAAGTAATTTTTTTTTTTTTGATAATAATGATGTTATATTTTTGAATTTTAGTTGAAGAAAAGAGTTTTTTGTAATTGTTAAATTAGTAGTTAACATTTTATCCCAGCGAGACAAAGAGTAATTGAGAATTGATAAAGAATAAATAATTATTGGATTTAAACTAAAATAATATAAGATTAAAATTGAAAAGTTTAAAGTAAATTGAAGTAATAAGGAGTAATAAGTAAATAATTTTGTAATGGTGTTAAATAATAATGAGTAGTTTAATTTTTAATTGTGTTTAGTTGAAAAATGATTCAGATGGATAGTGAAAGATGGATGTAGATTTTTATAAAAGATGTAGAAATTTCGTCTTGGCAAAAGAGAAAAGTGTGGGAAAGGAAATGCTAGATGGCAGGAAAATATACAGACGGCTGTCTGGGAGATAAGCTTTGAGTGACGGGATCCTGTCAACAAAGAATGTTGATGGGAAAGTTTCAGTCAACTGCTGTTGAAAAATAAAGCGGATGTAGGGCTTTCTTTATATAAATAGAGATAAGGATTAGCGCTAATGGAATTATATATAGTTTTGATGAGTTATGATAACTCAACTAATAATTAAGATAATAACATAGGATCTTTAGTGAATAAATTTTTGTTTTCTTATATATGAAAAGAGAATCTTTCTTAAATTAAGTATACTAGGGATACTTATTTTTTTTATGAAGTCCTTAGCTTCTGAAATGAAATGTCTTGAACATCCATTAAAATTTTTTGTCTCGAATTGAAATTTATATATAAAAAATTTTTGTATTGCAATACACGTATTGTAATACAAATATTTGTGGGGTTTTTGTAATAATGTGTAAAATCAAAATTTATAATATGTTTAAAATCCGCGGGTGCATGAACTGAGACCGGATGTCTGGATCATGAATTGTATCTAGTAAATTCATTTATAGGAACAAAATGGATTTTCAAGACAACAGAATAAATAATCATGTCTAATTTTAGTATAATTTAGTTTAATTGTTATGATATGAAAATTATTTGTGTTTTACGGGAGTGTGTTATAATGTGCGAACAGCAAACGGAAGTAACGCCTCTCGATGTAGGATTTTGGCCTCATGGCAACAAGTCAGTCGGAGTCCACCGCTTGAATGGACAAGTTGTGTTTCTTAAAAAGTCTTAGTTGGAAGCTCATAGGTGATGGTTGTGTCTGAGTTAAGTGCTGAGGAACAATGGACGTGCATTCAGAATACTTTAGTTGTGTATTTGGACAGATAAAGAGTGTCATACAGACAGTTTTAAATAAGTACTTGGACAATGTAGACGAGTATGATAAAATCGTATTAATTTTGAAGTAGAACTGACTATTAGAAGTGTTTGATACGAATAGCGTGTTACGAAAAAAGACAATAGACAATCGTGCGTGTAGTATCAAAATATGGTCGGAAGATGAACAATCATAAGGTGTAGAATGGACTAATAAATTGATAGACTTTCTCAACACAAACATTCGCGAATTGCGATTGAAATTTTTCCGCGGACCGAATGGCGACATCAAATACCACGCTGCCTGGAACACAATTGAGTAATGTATTTTACGACAATGGACTAGTAAAACTTGTTATTTAACATGCTGAATTTAATCTGTTTATTGTATAAAATTTATTATGTTTGATTTTTAGTTTTTATAAATTTAAAATTATATTTTTCATGTAAAAGAAAAAAAAATGTCTACTGACATATTTATCCTTTTAAAGTAACGTAAATTCAATAATAAAAAATAGATAAATTTAATCTTTTCAGTTTTATAAATAATTTTCTAGTAGCAACATAAAGAGTAAATTCAAGATTTTGAAATTTAAACCTTCTTAAAAGGAAATAATAATCTTCAATATTAGGATGTATAAAATAAGTGATTTATATGATTTATTTCAATATTGATGTTAATGTGTTTTTTCTTTCTTTTATTTAATAAATTTTTATGTTGTTAACATTTCAGCCAAAGTGTTCTCATTTGAAACCAAAATCCACTGTAAGTACACCGATAAAAGAATTTGCGACCCCAGAGATTTTTTTTTAATATTTAAATTCATTTTTTTTCTTTTTCTAAATTGGTATGCTAAGGATACCTGGCGCCCTAGTCGAGCAAATTAATAAATTAATAAATAAATACTTAGTAGAACTCTTAAAGTTCGAAAGAATAATTTTTATATTATAAAATAGCTTCACTATTAAATAACTTAATAGCCTCATTTTTTTAAATTATTACAAACATCTTCTCAATGTTCATAAATTGATACTTGTAGGAACACTAAGGAAAACAAAATGGAGATTCTACCTGAATTCCTGAATACCAAGATCCGTCCAGTCAATTCAAGTATGTTCGCCTTTAGGGCTAATTTGAGCTTAGTGTTATACAGTGCTAGAAGAAAAAACTAGTCTCATTTTTATCAACTATAAACCACAACGACAATATTGACCCAGAATCAGGTGAAGATAAAAAACCATTCATTCTTACATTTTACAACTCAACAAAAGGAGGTGTTGATGTTGCTGACGAGTATAGAGCATATTCTGAATCAAGAGCAAGTAACTGATGACCACTCACAGTGTTTTTTTCACTACTGAACTCTTTTATTGTTTACAAATATTCTACGCATTGTTCAAGACAAAGAGAGCAGATTGCTAAAGAGATTTGTCAGAACTACTTGATTCATCGTGGTTTCTAGTTAAAACTACCTCGTCCACTGAAGCGAAACATTAGACAAATGTTAGGAATAGAAGAAGAAAGGCCAGCACCAAGAGAAGATAATGAAGATTCAGGTCACTGCAGTCATTGTGACTATAAGCAAAATAGAAAATTGAAAACTAATTGTTCACTTTGCTGTTATTTCATCTGTAAGCACAGTACCATTATGTATGTCAAGTGTGATGCCAGTCCCACTATAACCTAATCGAGAGCTCTTCAGATACAGATTAAAAACATATGTATATGAACTTATTCTTATTACTTTATTATTATTTGTATTAATTGTATTATAAATAAATATAATTAAAGTAATTGTAAAATTATTTTTAATACTTAGAATTTATGATTTTATTTTTAAAATTTTACAAAACATACAATTTTATTATTATAAAACATTACTTAAAAAGCCTGTTTATATTTTCATTTGATTAATCTACAATTTTAAAAAATTGTAATAATATTTTTTATAAACTTTTAGCGGTTTTATTGACTACTGGTCAAAACGACAGTGGGCAACCCTTTACATTACAACCAGTATGCGACCCCTGCCAGGTTAAATTTAGGTTCTTCCAAGTCTACGTGGTTTTTTAATTTTATTTACAAAATAACTAAATAGAATTGGATGATTTTCTAAATCAGAGCTATAGTGGATTAAAATTGGCTACAAAATTAATGATCAAAGACGTATTTAATATTTTCCCAATAACACAAAAATAGAAAAAACAACAAAAAATTGCAAAATATAGAAAAGGTTTGGTTTTCAGCTAGACAATCTGTAACTATTTTTTATTTCGAAATAATAATAAATTACACTAATTCTGAAAAAAAAAAAATTCTTGAGTTATGTGTTATTTTGTTTGTTTACAAATCATATTCAAACACCTATCAGAATTAATTGTACAATTATTCAAGTCAGAAGTATACTGTATTTTCTCCTACTACAGGAGAATGCATGTTTAAGAGCAGTTTTTAATGTTGAGACGCATAGACTTGATAAGGACTAAATACAAACACCTGTTCAAAACCTACTATTTTTCTAACTCATTTTAACTAGGCTCAACGCTAGTCATTGTGATAACACCTTGCTGCTTAAATCGATGATTTTATTCTCAGATTTTGTTTAATTGTGTTTTGTTCGATATTATATATTTAAATTTTGTATAAAATAGTTTACCAAAATTCGTGAATATTATAAATATTATTTACGATACCTGACATTTTAAAAATTTTATTTGTCTGTAATAAAATATTTAATTGTTAAGAAAATATATGAATGAAATGGGTTTGTAATCCAATTTTATCCCAAAGGAAGTTTGTATTCATTTTGTTAGATTGAGAGTGTCTATTTCCTGTCAATTACACCCACTTCACCTTTTCCTCCACAATGGCTTTTCAGTATTACTTATTCCAAAACAAAAGGTCAAGATTATACTGATTACATTTCAGTTTAAAATTTATACAAGCTCGAAAAATACTCAAGCTCAATCACAGCTTGATCTCGTTAAAAGGCTTGATAAAAACTCAACCTTGTTAAAAGGCACAAACTTGTATAAAACTAAGCTCAAGCTCGAACTAGAAAACTCATGCTCGCATACCCTTAAAAGAATGATATAGTAACATTAAACAAAACAATATAAGTATTTTTCTACACTATTAACTTATATATTGAATTTTGAAGAGAAAATGAAAATATATTTAATTGCTACTTACATTCTCTTTATATTGTTGGAGTTTCTTCTCATGATCCTCAGTGACTTTTGAAAGTTCCTCATTACACATTGCTTTCTGAAATCAAAGTAAAAAAAATTTAAATAAGAATTTTGACATACAATAAAAAAACACAAAATTATAATCCGTTTACTGATCAGATCTTAGCCAAAATTACTGTTCAGAAATAATTACATACATTTACTTGCTGCTAAGTTGGTTCAAACCATAAAATTATGGTTTTGGTTACTAAAATTTTATTAAAATACTAAAATTGTTTGGAAAAATTTATAGGTACCATATTCAATCTTCAAGTTGCAACATGAGGCTACATTTTTAACTTATAGTGTTCTGACCCAAAGAACCCTAGACATAGAATATTTAGAGAAATAAAAACTACATTTGAGTCAAATTGAATGAGCAAAATTTTTTAAATATTAAATTAAAACAATTTGATATATAATATTTGTGTTTTACCACAACTCACCATTTGTGTTTTTAGATTCTGCAATTTGCTTTCATATTTTTGTTTAATTTTCTCTTCACAATTCTGGACCACTATTTCTTTTAATTTTTCTCTGTCTACTACTAATGATTGTAGTTTTGATGCTAGTTCATCCTTTTCATTATTTAATCTGCAAAGAGGGAGACAATTTTTAATCAAGACATAATAAACATACACTCTAACATTGTATGGACAAAATATAAAATATGATCTAACATAATCCCATTACTCTATAAACAAATATTGCTTGGGTATGGTATAGAGTTTTTATTGTTGATGATCGAGGTTCATTTTTTTATTTTTTATTTACTCATAACCTTAATTTTAATTATTTGCAATTTTTGGCAAATTATTTTGATAATAAATCCTCTTTTCTACCTAAAATTTGATTGAAATTGGTAAAGAAAATTTTGGGAAATTCTGCTTCTAATGACAACATAAGCTCTTTTAAACTTCATTCATACAGATTAGGGGGCATCCGAGTAATTAATAGGTTTCATATTGAGGCCCTAGGAAAATCAGATTTTTGGTTGTGATTTCTATAAAAATGTTGTTTCTGGAGTTACATCAAAAATAAAAATGAATCATGAATGGGGTCCTAAAAATGTTAATATCTCAAAATTATAACAACTAAGGGTCTAGTTATACGAGCGTTAGTAACTTTGCTTTAAGAACGGAACTTTAACGTTGATGGACTGGGGCAATGAGTTTCGTGGTGCCAACTATACGAGCGCTTTCAACGTCAAAGCTTCTGCGTGAGCAGTACGTTATGCATTAGCAATACAAACAGACTTGTTACTTTGATACATTGGCAACACTGAACACGGTTATACAGTGCGTTGTCAACTTTTATCGTCGTGTTACAAGTATCGATAGAGTCTCATGAGTGTCAAATTAAATATGTTTGACTCGAAGGAATGTATTTATTTAATGGAGAAGCAGTCACCGTTTTATAATGTGCAGTCAAAAGACTATTGTAAGGCAGCTGAAGGCAAAATGCTGGAATGAAGTCGGAGAGGGGATACACGAGAAATGGAATGTTACGAGTCCCGAAGAAAAAAAAAGCAGGTAATTTTTTAATATTATTATAAAAAATATGATAATACAGATATGAACAGTAGAATCACATCCTGAGTTTTCTCGTGCATTTCAGAAACAGTCGCTCAACAAACTTCTGTTTGTGAGTACCAGAATACTCAATATTTTCTTAAAGGCTACCCTATGTGTTAATTTGTTACGTTATTTAATTTATTATTTACATTGAGAAATTACAATTTTGTTATCGGAATCCTGGAATCATTATAAGCAGTGTTAAAATGTCTGTTGGTATTATGAATAAATATACAAGTATGTAAAAAAAATATATATGATACAGGAATTTTGTTAATGAAAGTAAATAGGATGCATGTGTTATATAATTTATTTAATTATCTACATACGCTCGGATCATTGTAATAACATAACTTTATCCAGTCAATTTCTCTTTCTTTTGCACTAAGCATATCTCTCTTACCACGCTAGTGTTCATGGACCGTTGAAGAATGTAATGGACGTTCCTCTACTAGTATGATAGAATGTAAGACACACCACTTATTGCTTAAAATACTGAACGCACATTCCACAGTACGAAAACACGACAGTGCCTACAATTGTACACCTTCCTTTCTTTAGTTACACCCTTTCTGGCATATGGTCGTATAGGACTTTTGACAACCCGAAAGCTTCATCCCCAAGACATACAAAAGGTACTGCAGGACCTGATGATGGAAGAGGTTTCTCTTCCGGGAGACATAGTTACTAAATATCAGTTGATATACAAAAAGAGACATACTAGTGAAATCTAGTATAGAAATTAGAGTTCAAAAAATAGGGTCCGACGATAGCGTTGCATTATCGACGAAACGTTTTCAACGTCCTGTAAAGTTTTTCAATATAACGGATATTTATCTCCACTATCAACGCAACGTTACCAACGCTTGTATAACTAGACCCTAATGAGTTTAAATTTAAGTGAATAGTGAAGATTTATGACTAAACCAAAATATGAAAAACTCAAAACAAACTCTCTTCACATTTCAATATAATTTTATTAAAATTGCATGGATCTATTTTGAGATTTTTAATATGGTGTTGATGGTTCTTTTTTTATCGAATTGTTATTTAGGGAGAAATGGTGACCCATTAGTTTTGTTTAGAATTCTTTAGATGCTACATTAAATGAAAAATATCACCAATAAAGCAGATTTTAATAAAATTGGAATTTTTTGCCTTACGACAACAAACCCTAAATTTTGAGTTTTACAAAATTTTTAAAAAACCCTCTAAAAATGATTAAATGTCTAAACTATGAACAGTAGAAACATAATATATTACCATTTTGTTATACAAATAGCTCATACAAAAACAGAATTTTCAGTCAATTTAGACATTTTGTTCTTCAGTTATCTTGACTTGAGAAAAGAGTTGTTGAATAGACTTTATAAGTTGTTGAACATTGAAAAGAATAGCATAAAGAATTAAAAATGTTATTGTCTAAGAAAATTACTTTTAGAAATTTGTCAACCAGATCCAATATATTTACCGATTCTGTTAATAGCTATAATAAAAATAAATAAATATGTGCATAACCTTCTTACCTTTCATACTCTATTACCAAATTTTGGTATGCTTCTTTCAACATAGGGTCTTCAGTTTTGTCTTCGACTTTCTTTAAAAGTGTAACATTTTCAATAGTCAATTGTTCAACAGACTTTTTGGATAGTTCCAAAGCTTTTTGTGTTACATTCAAAGTTTCTATCATAGCTCTTGAAGTAGAATTTAAAGATTCAACTTCTGATGACTTATTTTTTAAATCAGTGCGTAATGATTTAAAAATATTTTCATAGTTAGTTTCCTTTTTAAGAAAGTCATTTTCTAGAATATGAACTTTTTCTTTTGTGTTTGTAAGTTCTTGCTTTAAAATGTTAATGTCAGTGTCCTTACTATTAATTTGATTTTGAAGATTCTCGACTTCTAACACAAAGCTCTGAATTTTGGAATCACTTTTTCTAAGTAAAATTGAAATTTCCTCTTTTTCTTCTCTTACTTTCTCCAGGTTTATATTCTTCTCATTAATGGTACATAGTAGATTCTTCACTTCTTCAACAGTACAATGCAATTCAGATTCAGTTTTGCTTAGTAAAACACAGAGTTCTTCCTCATCTTTCTTTAATGTCCCAATATATACATTCTTCTCATTAACAAGAGATTCAAATTTCTTTACTTCTTCCGCCAAACTATGTAATTCAAAATCAGATTTGCTAAGTACATTTGAGATTTCCTCCTTTTCTTTTATTAATTTTTCAATGTATATATTATTCTCATTAATAATAGATTCAAGTTTCTTGACTTCCTCCAAAGAACATTGCAATTTAGATTCGGTTCTGCTTAGTACACCTGAAATTTCCTCCATTTCTTTCTTCAATTTCTCATTACGTACATTTATCTCATTAATGATAGAATCAAGTTTCTTGGATTCTTCAACTGCACAATACAATTCAAATTCAGTTTTGCTTAGTAAAATATTAGTTTCTTCATTATCTTTCTTTAATTTACCATTCTGTATATTCTTCTCATTAACAACAGATTTAAGTGTCTTGATTTCTTCTGTAGAACAATGCAATGTAGACTCAGTTTTATTTAGTAGTCCTAAAATTTCTTCCTTTTCTTTCTTTAATTTTTCAATTATTATATTGTTCTCATTTATAACAGAATTAAGTTTCTTGACTTCTTCTGCAGAACTCTGCAATTCAGACTCAGTTTTGCTAAGTACATCAGAGATTTCCTCCTTTTCTTTCTTTAATTTCTTCATGTCTATATTCTTATCATTAATAACAGATTCAATTTTTTTGACTTCTTCTGTAGAACAATGCAATGTAGACTCAGTTTTATTTAGTAGTCCTAAAATTTCTTCCTTTTCTTTCTTTAATTTTTCAATTATTATATTGTTCTCATTTATAACAGAATTAAGTTTCTTGACTTCTTCTGCAGAACTCTGCAATTCAGACTCAGTTTTACTAAGTACATCTGAGTATTCGTCCTTTTCTTTCTTTAATTTATCCATGTCTATATTCTTATCATTAATAACAGATTCAAGTTTCTTGACTTCTTCTGTAGAACAATGCAATGTAGACTCAGTTATATTGAGTAGTTCTAAATTTTCTTCCTTTTCTTTCTTTAATTTTTCAATTATTATATTCTTCTCATTTATAACAGAATCAAATTTCTTGACTTCTTCTGCAGAACTCTGCAATTCAGACTCAGTTTTGCTAAGTACATCTGAGATTTCCTCCTTTTCTTTCTTTAATTTCTCCATGTCTATATCCTTCTCATTAATAACAGATTCAAGTTTCTTGACTTCTTCTGCAGAACTCTGCAATTCAGACTCAGTTTTGCTAAGTACATCTGAGATTTCCTCCTTTTCTTTCTTTAATTTCTCCATGTTTATATCCTTCTCATTTATAACAGAATCAAGTTTCTTGACTTCTTCTGCAGAACTCTGCAATTCAGACTCAGTTTTGCTAAGTAGATCTGAGATTTCCTCCTTTTCTTTTTTTAATTTCTCCATGTCTATATCCTTCTCATCAATAACAGATTCAAGTTTCTTGACTTCTTCTGTAGAACAATGCAATGTAGACTCAGTTTTATTTAGTAGTCCTAAAATTTCTTTCTTTTCTTTCTTTAATTTTTCAATGCTTATATTCTTCTCAATTATAACAGAATCAAGTTTCTCGACTTCTTCTACAGAACAATGTAATTCAAATTGACTTTTGCTTTGTGAAACCAAAATTTCTTCCTTTTCTTCCTTTAATTTGTCAATAGTTATATCCTTCTCTTCAATGATACATTTTAGTATCTTGATTTCTTCTGAGGAACGATGCAAATCAGACTCAGTTTTGATTAGAACATCAGAGATTTTCTCTTGTTCATTTTTAAATTTCTCAATTTGTATATTCTTCTCATTAGTAACAGAATTGAGATTAATGACTTCTTCTGCAGAACAGTATAATTCAGACTCAGTTATGCTTAGTAAATTTGAGATTTGCTCCTTTTCTTTCATTAATTTCTCCATCTGTATATTGTTCTGATTGATAATAGATTGAAGTTCCTTAACTTCTTCTGCAGAACAATGTAATTCAGATTGAGTTTTCCCTTGTAAAACCAAAATTCCTTCCTTTTCTTCCTTTAATTTTTCAATATTTATATCCTTCTCTTCAATGACACATTTTAGTATCTTGATTTCGTTTACAGTGCTATTAAATTCTGACATAGTTTTGCTGTGTAATTCCGAGATTTCCTTTTTTTCTTCTTGTAATTTCTTTAGGTTAGTATTCTTCTCACTAATTAGACTGTCAAGTTTTTTCACTTCCGCAGTAGAACGATGTAATTCTGATTTAGTTTCGCTGAGTAAATCAGAAATATTACATTTTTCTTCTGTTACTTTCCCAATGTGTACGTCCTTTTCTTCAATGACACATTCAAGTTTTTTTACATCCTTAACAGTGGTTTCTAATTTTGATGCAGTTTGGTTGAGTAAATCTAAGAGTTTTTTATTTTCTGTTTGCAACTTTTCAAGGTTTACATTATTATTTTGAATTTGACTATTAAGATGCTTCACGTCTATAGTAGTGCTTTGAAGTTCTGATTCAGTTTTGCAGAGTAATTCTGTAACTTCTTTATTTGTATTAAGTAAAGTGTTAATTTCTTTATTTAACTTCTGTAGTTCTTCAACCTGTAAATCATAAATTACATATTATTAACAACCGAGTTATATTGTTCGTACAAGGTTGAAGTACATATAATAAAAATATCACTTTATTAAAAATAGCCATTCATCCATTCATGACTATTTAAAAAATATATAGTCATTGTCAATAGAAGAGGCCATGTTTATTGAGTCAATTTCCACTCATTTATAGAAATGGTTCCATCCCAAAATATTGTGTAGCATTTCTGAAAATCAGAAGAGAACTTCCATACTACTAAAGTAAATAGATACTATAAAAATATAGTCATTGTCAATAGAAGAGGCCATGTTTATTGGGTCAATTTCCATTCATTTAAAGAAATGTTGATGTTAGGTTTCCATCCCAAAATATTGTGTACATTTCTGAAAATCAGAAGAGAACTTTCATGCTACTAAAGTAAATAGATACTACTAAATCATATAGCTTTCAAAAGTTTACACTAGGTTATAGAGAAATTGATTACACTGGCAAACAATGAAAACTTTTCAGGCTCAAAAATAGCTTATTCTATATATTTCCACCTGCTGATTTAAAAAATCACCATAATGACAGATTAGCTCTTGCATTGAAAATAAAGTGTCACATAATTTTTTTAGAGTCAACATTTTCAGTTTGGAGGAAATTTTGTTTTTAGGAGTTGGCATGCCTGTCAACTGGCAAAACACAATGTTTCCAGCTATTTGTAGGTTATAAACATAAATATTGTTGCTTTGATTGTGAGTTTCATATTGTTTCTGTTGTATTAACACTCTGGTTTTGGAGTGCTTTTAAGGTTAGGTTTTTAAAAAAAAAGATGTTTATTGGGCTAATTTTTAAAATGTGACAAAATGGTCAAAAAGGTATAGATCAAAATATATATAAAGCAAAAAAAGTTAAGTAAGTTGAACTAAAATTAAATAAAAATATAAATAAAAGTTTCTCCTAAAGAAAATATAAAAACTATGTACAGTAGAACCCCGGTTAACCGAAATCGGGTTAACCAGAACCCGGATCAACCGAAACGGTTCCATAAATAATTATAAGTACGTAATATTAAAAATATATATATATAGTATGTAAACAGCGAGGCGCTGCGCTGAGCCTCTTTCTCCAGAAAGAGTGCCTTCGTGACTTATCGGTGATGCGCGGCGATGCGAGGGACATCTGACGTGTCCTTGAGATGATTCACCTCCCCCACCACGTCCCCACTCACCCCTTCCGGTCACCGACCTGGCAATTTCCCCATTCCCCGCCGAGTCACTGTCACAATAGAGCTGTTAACGTGTTGCAGTAGTGTACCGTTTGTGATTAGCAAGTGTGTATGTTTTTGGGTGTTTTTATGTAGAGAAGTGTACCGTAAAGGTGTGTGTGTGTGTGATGGCATCGAAGCGAAAGCGTGTGGTTATTTCTTACGTGGATAAATTAGCTGCTATCAAACAAATTGAAGAAGGTTGTTTGCTAAAGACTGTTGCGGCTAATTAAGGAGTTGGCGTGTCTACTGTCTCGGACTGGATAAAATCTAAACCTAAGTTTTTAGAGCAAGTCGTAAAAAAACCTCTATTAAGTTAGCCCCCCCCCCCCACCGGCGCTAAATAAGTTCTAACCATAATTAAAATTAGGTGCCGAAGTCCAAAATTAGGTGCTCAAACCGTTTGGCAGAAAATTAAATTTATAATGGGGGGGGCTGACTTAACATAAGCTGCACCCCCATATAAAAATAATATAATTAGAAAAAAATAATGTGTAATAATTAGGTGCTAATTAGGTGCTCTCAGAAACCGTTGAGATATATACAGAATATATTTTTTTATACCACTTTACACTTGTACGGCGATAGGCGCGACCGACATTTAAGTCCGAAATCCTGCCAAACGGAACAAGCACCTAATTAGGCGTTTAGATATCTTAACATAATATTAATCAAGGAATATTTTGATACCAATAACTCTCGAGCACCTAATTTTTTTATAGCACTTTACTCTTGTACGGCGGTAGACGTGACCGATGTTTAAGTCTGAAATCCTGCCAAACGGAACGAGCACCTAATTCAACGTTTAGATATATTAACATAATATTAATCAAGAAATATTTTGACACCAATAACTCTCGAGCACCTAATTTTTTTATAACACTATACTCTTGTAGGCGGTAGGCGCACAATTATGTTAAAATATCTAAACGTTGAATTAGGTGCTCGTTCCGTTTGGCAGGATTTCGGACTTAAACATCGGTCGCGTCTACCGCCGTACATGAGTAAAGTACTATAAAAAAATTAGGTGCTCGAGAGTTATTGGTGTCAAATCATTCCTTGATTAATAGGCTATTATGTTAAAATATCTAAACGCCAAATTAGGTGCTAGTTCCGTTTGGCAGGATTTAGGACTTAAACTTCGGTCGCGTCTACCGCCGTACAAGAGTAGAGTGCTATAAAAAAATTAGGTGCTCGAGATTTATTGCTGTCAAAATATTTGTTGATTATTATGTTAAGATGTCTAAACGCAAAATTAGGTGCTCGTTCCGTTTGGCAGGATTTCGGACTTAAACATCGGTCGCGTCTACCGCCGTACAAGAGTAAAGTGCTAAAAAAAATTAGGTGCTCGAGAGTTATTGGTGTCAAAATATTCATTAATTAATATTATGTTCAGATATCTAAACGCCGAATTAGGTGCTCGTTCCGTTTGGCAGGATTTCGGACTTAAACATCGGTCGCGTCTACCACCGTACATGAGTAAAGTGCTATAAAAAAATTAGGTGCTCGAGAGTTATTGGTGTCAAAATATTCCTTGATTAATATTATGTTAAGATATCTAAACGCCTAATTAGGTGCTTGTTCCGTTTGGCAGGATTTCGAACTTAAACGTCGGTCGCGCCTACCGCCGTACAAGAGTAAAGTGCTATAAAAGAATTAGGTGCTCGAGAGTTATTGGTGTCAAATCATTCCTTGATTAATAGGCTATTTTGTTAAAATATCTAAACGCCAAATTAGGTGCTAGTTCCGTTTGGCAGGATTTAGGACTTAAACTTCGGTCGCGTCTACCGCCGTACAAGAGTAGAGTGCTATAAAAAAATTAGGTGCTCGAGATTTATTGCTCTCAAAATATTTGTTAATTATTATGTTAAGATGTCTAAATGCCGAATTAGGTGCTCGTTCCGTTTGGCAGGATTTCGGACTTAAACATCGGTCGCGTCTACCGCCGTACAAGAGTAGAGTGCTAATAAAAATTATGGGGGTTGAGAGTTATTGGTGTCAAAATATTCATTAATTAATATTATGTTCAGATATCTAAACGCCGAATTAGGTGCTCGTTCCGTTTGGCAGGATTTCGGACTTAAACATCGGTCGCACCTACAGCCGTACAAGGTAAAGTGCTATAAAAAAATTAGGTGCTCGATAGTTATTGGTGTCAAAATATTCCTTGATTAATATTATGTTTAGATATCTAAATGTCGAATTAGGTGCTTGTTCCGTTTGGCAGGATTTCGGACTTAAATGTCGGTCGCGCCTTATGCCGTACAAGAGTAAAGTGGTATAAAAAAAATATTCTGTATATATCTTAACGGTTTCTGAGAGCACCTAATAATTACACATTTGTTTTTTTTCTAATTATATTATTTTTATATGGGGGTGCAGCTTATGTTAGTCAGCCCCCCCCCATTATAATGTTAATTTTTTGCCAAACAGTTTGAGCACCTAATTTCGGACTTCGGCACCTAATTAGCACCTAATTTTAATTATGGTTAAAACCTATTTAGCGCTGGTGGGGGGGCTAACTTAATAGAGGTCGTAAAAAATGGTAACAGAAAAACTTTGGAGACGTCAGATTTTGAGAAAGTTAACGAGGCCTTATTTCGTGGTTCACGCATCAAAGGGAAAAAGGCATGCCACTAACAGGTCCCTTACTACAAGAAAAGGCTAAATTCTACTACCCTTTATGTTAGCAGAGTTGTTAGGTGACGAAGGGGAAAGGTTTTGTGCCAGCTCAGGTTGGTTAGATCACTTTAAAAAGAGGTATGGGATCTGTCAACTGAACTTGTGCGGTGAAAAGTTATCTGCTGATTCAGACGCGGTAGATGTTTTCAAAACAATGTTTGCAGACTACACTCAAGGCTACAGTAAGGACCAAGTTTACAATGCCGATGAAACGGGCATTAATTTTAAGATGTCCAAACAATCTATCGTTTCAGCAATTGAAACGTCTGCCCCTGGTCACAAAATGAAAAAGGAACGAATAACACTTCTCTTAGCTTCAAATGCCTCTGGCACTCATAGGTTTCCACCAATGTGCATCGGCAAGTCAATGAAACCTCGAACTCTGAAGGATATTGTGCCAAACACATTGCCAGTATTTTATAGAGCGCAAAATAGTTTCTGGATGTGCAGTGACTTATTTGAAGAATGGTTTTTAAAACAGTTTGTGCCGCAAGTTGAAAAGTATTTAGCTGAAAAAGGTTTGCCGATAAAAACTATTTTATTAATTGATAATGCGCCCTCCCATCCCAGTGAGTTAAAAAAAGGCGATATTGTTGTTCGCTTTCTTCCCCCAAATGTCACTTGCCTTATTCAGCCTCTTGATCAAGGAGTGATCAAAACATTCAAACGGCACTATCGAGGGCTGTTGTTGAGAACTATCCTACAAGATTGTGAAACACAAAATAAACTGATTACTGACGCGCTGAAGGCAGTTAACATGAAACACGTGATTTATTGGTGTGCGGAGGCTTGGGTTAACATTAAGGATGAAAAACTTCAAAGGTGCTGGAGGAAGATTTATGACGGACTAGACATAGAAGAAATTGAAAGTTTTGAAAATTTTACAGAGATGGTTCATAGGATACCTGGATGTGAAGACATGAATGCAAGTGAATGCAATGGGTTGTCGCCTATGATTCTGATGAACTTTCCGACCAAGATATTGTAGAGGCAGTGTTTCAGCCAGCTGACAACGCAACATAAAACAAAGCAGCCGACGTGGATGACAGAATCGGCAAAGTGACACCTGACGACGGATTTAATGCATTAGAGGTAAGTCAAACATTACTCTATGGCCCAGATACAATAATTTAATTAGAGATTTGTTTTTAAACAAGTTAAATTACAATCACTTTTATTATTTTAGGTTGCACTAAAATTTGTGTAACAATGCAGCGAGTCGACGCCTACTTCTAATTAAAAGATGGCGGAACATCGCCGCTCGAAAAATATGCGAAGGACTTGCAAAAAAGCAAACAAAAATCACTGATTTCTGTAATACGTAATGTACAATTCTGTAGTTTGTTCAGTTTATAGTATTTTCTAACCTATTATAACATTTTTTGTAGCTGAAATAAAACACTGTATTATATAGAACATTGTTTGTAAATTCATTTTTTCTACAAACTGTTAGGAATATATTTAATTTAATCTTATGTTAACTATATATTCATTTTAGTATAATATCATCATACAAAACTCAGAATGGCCCAACTATATTGTGAAAGAATTGAAAAAGTGTTGAAATGCTTGACTTGCATCGGAAGTAGAACACCACGAGCGATGAAAGATATATAAGCAGCCGGCACCAAGTGGAGGGGATCTTTTGGAGGTTAGAAGATACCGGCTGCGTCGCTAGCCGTGGTGGAAGACAGCCCAGGAAGTTTGAATACAGACGGAAGGACAAGAGGGGATTGGCTGAATTTGAGACTCTACAAAGTGAGCAAGCATTGATATATGAAGGCACTTGTAATATCAGTAATTTCAATTAAACAAAAGTAATAATAGTTGGAATACTTCTGGGATTTGAGTGATGTATATTTAGTTTATATGATTGTGGATATTTGTATTAGAGATAATAACGTGTTTTGATCCCACCATTCTATAATTGTGTAGTCTTTTTTTGTATTGTATTAAATTATAAGAAAGATAGATATAAATTTATGTTAATAATAAAAATTAATAAAACGTTGAACCACTGTTTTGATTAAAAGAAAGAACCCAGGCAGTTTAGAGGAGCCGTTCCTAACAACACCATGTTAATAGGTTATTTTAAGCATATGACGGTTTAACCGAAAAATTGGTTATCCGTAACGGCTCCCCCCCCTTTATTTCGATTAACCGGGGTTCCACTGTATATTAACAATCAAAAGAATCATAAAGATGTTTCCATTAAAAAGTTCTCTTTGTAAGTTATGGTGCTGGGTCAAGAAATAGGGAGAAGTTGTAAGAATATATATATATATATATATATTTTTTAAAGTTATTAGTTACTTTTTTTTATCTCAAAAATAATTATCAGATCATTCCATTTCCTTTTCTTTTTTTTTTTTTTAAATTCAAAAATAACACTTCAAATACATTTTTATAAATATATTGCTGATTAAAGAACCACAAAATAATTACTGTAATAAAAAAAAAAATCTTAATTTTTAGTAATACAGGCAGTCCTCTACTTACGAACATTCGACTTACGAACTTTCGAAGTTACGAACAAAGCCCCAGGACATTAAAAATGATTGACAGGCGGCGGGCGTGGCGGGCGGGAAGATATGACCTTGAGAGGCGGGAAGAACGGAACGTGGCTCAACACGATTGGCTGTTAGCTTAGCTTTTGCTATTGTATGGAAATACATACATGACCAGTGCTACAACAGGTCATTTGAGTCTGGACTTTAGTCGCGTTAGTGTGTTAGTTTTTTTATTGCCCTCACAGTTTTTTAATTAGTTTTTGTAGTTATTAATAGTTAGTTTTTTTAAATTTTACCTCACAGTGTTTATTAGTTTTTTGTAGTTAGATACCTGTTTATTGATCATGAGTGGAAAACGTAAAAATAGTGAAAGTGTGAAGTGCGTAGTTAAGAAGAGACGAACAATCACTATGGAAAACAAAATGGACATAATTAGACGATTTGAGAGAGGAGACAAAATGGCTGATATTGCACGGGAATACGAAATGAATCGTTCTACGATTGCAACGATTTTAAAAGATAAAACTCGTATTTCAGAGCATATTAAAAGCTGTACCCCTATGCAGTCTACAATTATTTCTAAGAAAA
The DNA here is from genome assembly GCA_963513935.1 of Aphrophora alni. Lineage (NCBI taxonomy): Eukaryota > Metazoa > Arthropoda > Insecta > Hemiptera > Aphrophoridae > Aphrophora > Aphrophora alni. Next base: position 91,564,872 of record OY740767.1, read on the forward strand.
GAGGCACAATAATAGAGGAAATGGAAAATCTGTTGACCGTTTGGATGGAAAATCAACAACAACGTAGAATGCCTCTTAGTCTTAATCTTATACAAGAAAAAGCAACAAGTTTATATAAAGACTTGAGAGTAAAGAAAGGTGATAGTTCAACTGATGCAGCATTCACAGCGAGCCATGGTTGGTTCCAAAGGTTTAAGAAACGTTATAACTATCATAATATTAAAATAACAGGCGAAGCTGCCAGTGCCGATGTCACTGCCGCTGTTGAATTTCCTAAGATTCTTGAAAACATTATAAAGACTGAAGGATACTTGCCACAACAAATTTTCAACGTTGACGAGACAGGCTTATTTTGGAAAAAAATGCCAGATCGATCATACATATCGAAAGAAGAAAAATCAATGCCAGGATTTAAGTGTGCAAAAGATAGGTTTACATTAATGATAGGAGGAAACTGTTCAGGAGACTACAAAATTAAACCTCTTTTAATCTATCGCGCTGAAAATCCAAGAGCCCTAAAAAATATTCCTAAAGATTCATTGCCTGTTGTTTGGAAATCAAACAGTAAAGCTTGGGTTACTTTGGCGGTTTTTGAAGAATGGTTTCTCAATAACTTCATTCCCGATGTGAAAAAATATTGCAAGGAGATCAATATTCCTTTTAAAATATTACTCTTGCTTGACAATGCTCCAGGCCACCCACAACAGTTAAATGATGTTCATCCAAACGTCAAAGTTATTTACTTGCCACCTAATACAACTTCCTTGCTGCAGCCTATGGATCAAGGGGTTATTGCATCTCTAAAAAAATATTATTTGCGTCGTACATTTAAGCAAGCTATTAAGGCAACAGATGACAATAATTGTACAACTCTTAAAGAATTTTGGAAGAAATCTAATATTTATGACGCCGTAAAAAATGTAGGTGGTGCGTGGTCTGAAGTTAAGACTTCAAACATGAAAGGCGTTTGGAAGAAACTGTGCCCACATTTTTTTGCAAATGAAAACGGTGATAATAATGATGTGGAGGAAAATGAGGAAGAGGTTATAAATAATATTTTAGATCTTGGTAACCAATTGAACTTGGAAGTAGAAGCAGAAGATATTCATCAACTACTTGAAAGTCATTCACAGGATTTGACAAATGAAGAGTTGCTTGAACTAACAGCACAAAATGAAGGACCTGATGATGAAACTGAAGAAGAGGAGCCAAAGACATTTACTGTCAAACAACTGACAGAAGGTTTCGGTTTCATAGAAAAGGCACTGGCGTGTTTCCAAAAACAAGACACAGATAAAAATAGATTTTCAAAAGTTTCAGCATCTGTACACGATGCCCTTATGTGCTACAAAGTGATACTGGACGAAAAGAAAAGAACTGCTACTCAAACTTCTATTACTCAGTTTTTTACTAAGAACTCTAAAGTGGCCTGTATTGTGGAAGATCCAATGCCATCAATATCAAATGATGAATGAGTGGACTACCTACACGATTTAAAGTTAAAAAAAAAAAGTTTTATAGTACATTAAAGTGTATTAATTATATTTTAAAAACAGTTTTCTTTTTAAATTTATATATATTGTAGTTGTTTTAGAAAAGTACTTTTAATAAATGAAGTCATTGATTTGTACGTATTCATACATCCTTTTAGCAATTCCAGTAGCCTATACAGTACAGTACGGTAACCTAATTGTAAAAACAGTGTTGTGTTTGAATTCTTGCGCCAAAATCCGTGTTTTCCGAGTTACGAACTTTTCGACTTACGAACATCGGCGCGGAACGCATTAAGTTCGTAAGTAGAGGACTCCCTGTAAACCAAAAGAAAGGCCGTTCTGACTATTTATTACATAAAAATTACAAAAACAAAATTCTTTCCATATAGTAATAAATTTTAGTAAAAACTAAAAACACGGCTGATGCACCATTTATTAGGATTGGGTTCTTTGCAATCAGTGGTTCAGTTTATGAGTTAATAAATACTTTTCTTTATATTCTTTTACATTTATAGCATACAATGTAAGTTTAAACTATATAACATGTTTCCCTGATCCATTCAAATATTAAGATAACAATTAAAATCTATATTGCATATATTTAAAAGATGAACCCAGAATAGTTCCAGCTATTTAAAGAAAATGAATTTAATATATATATATATTGATGACTACAAGCTTTGATAAGTTGTCTATTTGCTCACCCTTTCTGTAATTTTGTAAAGCCGCTACTACAGCTTGACACTCTTGAGTTTATGGGTAGCTCCAACTCGCCAATAGAACCTTCGCGCCCTTGTCTGACCGCTTCAACAGCTGATCCTCGCTCCGGCCTCGAACATTCCCTCTGACGTGCTCGCTACCGCAGTTGATCGATTGATCCCCCCTTCTCTTGACTCGCCGCTTATATCTCTTTGACCTGCCTTGCGAAGTAGGTTGCCCATGCAAGGCAAGCATTTCATCATTTTCTTATTTCTTTCACAATACTTGTCACTATTCTGGGTTTCATGTATAGCTTCTACTTAAATATTTTCCAAATTATTATATTTTTATTCTAATATGTATCTAATCCTAACAATGACTTGTGTGTAATTCATCTAATATGTATTTACGGAATTTATTTGGAATAATTACTTTATAACCCCACATTATAATTCCCTGTTCAATGGTTAATTCTTCCTTTCTTTTGAAATATGGACCTAATTCAGGATATTCTACAGAAACATGATTTGGCCATCCATACATTACATAATTATACACTTTTCTTAATACTATATGTTTTTGGGTTTCACTTTTAATGTCCTCACAAGTAATAGGTAATGAACTTTCTTTAACATACTTTAATGTAATAGCAGATATTTCTTGTTGAAACTCCATATTCAAGGATAAAATAAAGCAAAAGCTTAAAGTTTCAAATATTTATTAGTATAAATGAGCTACAATTGTTTCGCCTTGCGGCATCGACGGGCTACTGATAATTTACAGGTATAGACAACTATTCAAAACATAAGTACAGGAAACTGAAATACAATAGAGAAATCGGGAAAGGTAGGGGGTGACCTAGCAGGTAGATAAAGGTTGATGAACTATGGTACGGATGGGTTTTAGAAGAGGTGACGAATTTAATACAATTTGGTCATTTAAGTTGAGAATAGGCCTAAGTGAAATAGATCTATTTATTTCTAAACAATGTTAATAATAAGTATGAGGTTAGTTTAATAGATATTTTAAGAAAAAAGTTAAAGCGTAGAGCTGAAAATTTAGTCCACTCTTCCCATAACGAGAACATTGAAATAGTTAAATATTGTAAATTATCTTATATCAACAGAACTAGTTATAAAATCAGTAACCTTATTTCTACTAAATGTAATCGTAAAGTTGCATTTTATTGTACAAAAAATCTAGGGAAAATGTTGGTTAATAATAAAGATAAAAAAAAGAAATGTTAGAAAATAGTGGAGTTTATAAAATATCTTGTCAAGATTGTGACTCTGAGTACATAGGTCAAACAGGTAGATCTATAAAAGTTAGAATTAAAGAACATGTAAATAGCTGGAAACATGGCTATAGAAACTCTAACTTTGCTAACCACCTTTTGGACTCGGGTCATAGTTTTGATCCGAAATTGAATGTTAAACTCTTACATATAGAAAATAAAAGCAATAGATTAAATAATTTAGAATGTTTAGAAATAAATAGATCTATTTCACTTAGGCCTATTCTCAACTTAAATGACCAAATTGTATTAAATTCGTCACCTCTTCTAAAACCCATCCGTACCATAGTTCATCAACCTTTATCTACCTGCTAGGTCACCCCCTACCTTTCCCGATTTCTCTATTGTATTTCAGTTTCCTGTACTTATGTTTTGAATAGTTGTCTATACCTGTAAATTATCAGTAGCCCGTCGATGCCGCAAGGCGAAACAATTGTAGCTCATTTATACTAATAAATATTTGAAACTTTAAGCTTTTGCTTTATTTTATCCTTTCTTTAACATAATATAGATAAGTTCCTAACCAATCTAACTCTTGTTTATTGTCACCATGCTCGACTTTGAGCGGCAAAAGTGATAATGCATCTGCATTAGCATGTTTAGCTGATTATACATACTCAATCCTAAAACTATAGCCAGATAAAAACAAAGCATATCGTTGCAATCGACTTGCTGCAAAAGCAGGTAATCCCTTTTTGGACCCAAAAATACTTAATATTGGTTTATGATCTGTACATAAAATAAATTCTCGTCCCCATAAATATTGATTAAATTTCTTTACCCCATAAACCAAACTCAAAGCTTCTTTATCAATTTGTGAATATGCTTTCACTGCCGTGGATAAAGTTCGTGAAGCGTATTGTATCGGCCTCTCAACACTGTCTTTTCCAATATTAGACAACACATAACCTAAACCGGTTGGTGATGCGTCACCTGCCAATTTAATATTTAATTCAGGATCATAATGTGCTAATACTTTAGAAGAAGCTAACAGTTTCTTGACTGTATTAAAAGCTTTTACACATTTTTCATCAAATTTAACCTTTTGAGTGCCACAAGAAAATTTTCATAACTGGAAAATTCGGTAACACATCTAAAATGCACAGACTCACCCAAAAATGCCACAGGTATAAATGGTTTTTTGGAGAACTTTGTTATAATTGACACAGATTAAATTGTATACAAGATATCTTAACAAATTTAGTGTCAAAATGTTCAGTGTTACCTAGGCTACAATTATATTTGTAAATAAGTTGGATTCTATATGTAAAAAAAAATTATTTATTAAAAACCAAACTTTAGATAATTTAGAAAAAAAAATTTTAATTTTGTTTTTTTTTTTACCTCACAAACCAAAAATATTTTATATATGGGAAGTGTGCTATTTTCTATCTATATACTGTTTTCTATAAGTGACCAAATTTTTAAATTATTTGGTTGAAAACCAAACTCAAACAAAAAACTTTTATCTCAGAACTAACCTATCCCAACCTATCCTAGGCCTATTTTGTTTACCTGATGTACTAGGTTAATCTAAGTTTAAATCAATATCACTATCACTAAACTGATTGTCACTATCACTTTCTGGTTGATATAACGGGTCTAGATCACTGTCATCCCCAAATAAATGTAACAAATCATCTTCAGAGGCTAAAGAGTCATCGTCTGAATAACCTAAAAGTAATCTGTCTACTTCGCTACCTCTTAGATTTTCTTCCGCCATTTCAAAGCAATATATTATCCAAAATACTACTTTAAACTTGTAATAACTAAAATAATAACCTTCAACAAACAAATAATAAAATAACACGAACAACAAACTTCAAAAAAAACTGATGACTGTAGCGAGAAAATAATATCAACACACAATAATATCAGTACACTTCTAACCTGCAAGTGAAAATGACAACAGCTGATTTTGTGCATCAGTAATTGTTGTCATCTGTTTAGTTAGCTAAAACAAAATTTTTTCCACCACTGAATATCACTGGATATACCACAAAGTATTTTAAAACACCGAAATACTATATAGCAGATTACAAATAAATTAATTAAACTACGAAATACGCAGTGGCGATGGATCGTCACCGTGGCATTTCTCGCACGGAAAAATGGTGACGATAGATCGTCACCGTGGCACTTCTCGCACGAAAAAATGGTGACGATAGATCGTCACCGTGGCACTCAAAGGGTTAAACAATACATCCTTTTTAAGTAAATTATAAATAGGATTCAAAACACTTGACATATTTGGTACAAATTTACTGTAATAATTAACCCTTAAACCGGAACGCGACCTACAAGTTGGTCGCCCACATGCTCCCAAGTGATTTTACCAACTCTAAAACACGTATTTTGCAATTCACCATTACGCCCAATTAGAATTGTCCTATCACAATAAATAAAATACCGTTGGAAAAGTAATGTTCCGTAGATGCATAATCATGCAAAAAAATACTACAAAACGTTATAAATAATGTTCCAAAAATTGGTGAAGTTCACGTATTTTTGTTGCGTAAAATCGTAAATTTCAACTCTGCGCCTTTTCGTATAACGCGGCTCCATTTTTCCGATACGATTACAACTCTATTTATCTGTCATTTAAGTCAACTAAACCACTGTTCTATAGATCATATGTTTCTCTTTCTAACCGTAGATTACAAATTTTTCTGCGTCTCATAGATCCAGAGATATTTCTACTTGAACATAGAACAAACTTGACGAGACGAAATTCAATTGGCATTCGGTGCATTTTACGAATAGACGTAATCATTTCTCTATGTTTTTAAAATTATTTTTCTTTACAGTATGTTGTAGGGGAAATTTCATTCTACAAGTTGGTACTACTTAACATTCTCTACAGTTATTTTCAGATTCCTCTTTCCAAGACCAAACGTAGGCAATACTTCGCGATGCAATGAAATAAATTAGACGCAAAAGGGCGTGGCATTTGTGTAATATTTTTATTATTTCTTTTATTTTGAAGGTTTGTGTATACAAATTGTATATAAATTGTGTATACAAGTTACAATATATGTATTTTTATTTCTAAAGTTTATGTTTTTGAGTGAATGTACAGTTTATATATGGATAACCTAAAAGGCAAGTGATAATTCTAGGCTATAACCAAAATTTCTTATATTTAGTGTTTTATATGATTATACAAGTGAATATGTGTGTTATTCTTCGTAAAGTATTGTCTTAGTAAAATCTAATGATTTTGTCTTAGGCCTTGCTTTAGAAAGTTACTAATTACGCCTAAATGTCAAGTGTTCAAACCTAACCTCAAGCGTCAGAATAGCAATTTTTGGAAAATTGTCATTTTTATATTGAAAATCTAACAAATTTTTTTCCCCCTAAATATATTCACAAATATGTTACAAATAATGTCAAGTAATGGTTGAAAAAATTCCGATAAATCTATTAGTATGTTATTCATTACCATTTTTGTGAAATTTCTGCTCCGTTACTCTTAGATTTTTTGGTATTTGACCAAAAAACTCCAAATGTAATACATCTAACATTTTTTTTCACTACACACCTACATTCTATGCACCTTTCTGGACATAATGATATATAGAAGTTCTGTATAAAATATATTTTACTATTTTTAATGTTTTTTTTGAAAAAATAAAGAGAAAATTCAGTTTTTACGTAAAATTTTTTTTACATTTTGAAAATGTAACAAATTTATATTTTTTTTCCCTAAATATATTCACAAAAATTGTGTATATCTTAGAAATAGGTAGTAAGCTATTGATTTTGTGATACAGGTTTTTCTGAAAAAAAGTTAATATCATTTTTGACATCTAACATACTTACTCCAAAACCGTTTCAAATTTTTTTTTTTTTTTTTTTTTTTTTTTTTTTTTTTTTTTTATTACATAGATGAATTCTATGCATCTTTCTGAGAAAAATGATATCTTATAAGTTAGGTTTTATGTAAAAATAATATATTTTATTAATTTTTAAGCAAACGAAGAATTGTCAAGAAAATTAACATTGCCGACTTTAAGGTTAACTAATCCTAGAAATGATTTTACCTCTGTAACATTAGAAGTTGTTGGGGCGTCTAGCATAGCTTTAATTTTTGCTTCGGATGTGTGCAGACCTTTCTTGTAGATAATAAATCCTAAATATTCTAATTTATCAGAGAAAAACTTACATTTATCTTTTTTCAAGGTAAACCCTTTTTGGTTTAACCTATTACAAACTATATGTAATAGTTGTTGAACAACGAAAAAAATGTTGTTCAGTATTTTCAGCTGTTCTCAATATATCGTCAAGGAAAGCTACAACACCTTGTAAACCTTGAATCGTCTGCTCAATAACTCTTTGAAAAATTCCCGGTGCAGAATTAATACCATATGGTGTTTTTTTATACGCAAATAAACCTTTATGAGTGCTTATTGTACACAATTTCTTTTATTCATTGTCAAGCGCTAGTTGCATATATGCTTGGCTTAAATCTATTTTTGAAAACAATTTCCCCTTTTTCATACAAGCAAAAATATCATCTATTCTTGGCACTGGATAACGATCTATTTCTAAAGATGGATTTAGAGTAACTTTAAAATCACCACAAATGCGTAATTTACCATTTTTCTTAAAAACTGGAACTATTGGTGTTCCCCTTTCAGAACTTTTTACAGGAATTAAGATTTTATCTTCTACTAATCTATCTAACTCATTTTCTACTTTACCTCTCATAGAAAAAGGTAAGGGTCTTGGTTTGAAATATTTAGGTCTAAAATTCTCTTTCAATTTCAAAGAAACAATTTCTGTTTTACAAGTACCTAATTTTTTAGTAAATACGTCTGGAAATTCCTTACATAATTTATTTACTAAATCTTCACGTTTAGCTTCATTTACAACTTCGTTTGGGTTTGACTGACCCAATACTCCTAACAATTTATTTTCAAAACAAATATTTATTTCCAAGGTCTTTAACCAATCTCTGCCTATTAAAGGATGAGCCCCCTTTTAATTACATACAAATCAAGCATTTTACTTAATTTGCCATGTTTAACATTAACCTTTAATTTTCCAGTTGGGACTATTTCTTCATTAGTATAAGAATTTAATGTTAAATCATTAGGATATAGTTTACAATTACTAAGATTTCTCAAATAAAAGTTTTCATTCACTACAGTTACTGCAGATCCTGTATCCACTTCAAAAGTAATAACTTTACTCCCAACTATTACCTCAACTGTAATAGGCTCTACTTTAACTCTTTTTGTATTATTTTCATCCTCTACTTTAAACAGATTATTTAAATCATACACATCATTGTCTACATTTGACACTCTATTTCTATCTAATTCTTGAGTATTTTTCACTCCAACGAAATGACTTTTGTTGTGTTTATGAAAATTAGAATTATTTCTAGATACATATTTATTCTTATTCTGAGATTTGTTAACCTTTTTCCTACATACCTTCGCCAGGTGTCCTTTAATTCCACAATTGAGACAAAAACTATTTTTATGAAAACACTTATTTCTAAAATGACCTTGCTGGCCGCAACAATAACACATCACTTTTGGTTGACACTTTGAATTCTTCCTGCTTCCCAGGTTTCCATTGTCTCGATGTAACTACCATTCTCTGCATTCTGAGTTGAAGGTCGCTGCCTCCGGCTATTGTTTGCGCATCCTTTTCCGCTCCCTCAATAGAAGTACTAATTTTCACTGCCCTCTCATATGTCAGGGTAGTCTCAGATAAAAGTCTTTGTTTGATTGCGTCACTTTTTAAACCGCTAACCAATCTGTCTCTTAAATGTTCGTTTAATGTCGCACCAAACTCACAATACGTTGATAATTTTTTGAAATTAGTAATATATTCGGCAATGCTTTCGTGTTCGTGTTGCGTTCTTAAACTCAATTTATATCTTTCGGATATAAAGGAAGGTTTAGGGTATAAATGTTCCCTAATTATTGTACATTTTTGTTCCGGGTTTATTCGGAGTGCATAAGTCTTGTAATAAGCTAAATGTTTTTACACCTACAACCGTTAATAAGGTCGACACTTTTTTATTATCTGGAATGCTGTTACATTACACAAACAGTTCAAACCTTTCTATGTACGAACTCCAAGTCTCGTCCGCACTATTAAATTCAGAGAGTTTCCCAATTATTGTGGTAGACATGTTGCTTATACTGGACACTGAACTATTCTGATCCTCAGACATAAGAGAAAAAATAGTACTGCCACTACACGTTCTTTTCCCTCCGTAACTTTACACTTTTGTCACTAACGAGAATTTATTTAAACACTTTGCAATAACTTCCCTAACACGTTTTCATGTCGTTTAATCTTCTACAATTCATTATAAACCGCTATTCTCGTCGCCACTGTAATATATGGTAACTATATTACTAAGTTTGGGTTCATTAAATAAATCACATTGTGTTAGATTATAGCTACGACTGCGTGTTTTAGGTAGGAAGGTGAGTTCAAGACTGGCTTGAATATGTAGCCAGGGAAAGCGTCAGTAATAAGGGCTGGTGGGAAAAGGTACTGGATTGCAGCCAATAGCGTTTATTAATTTGTCGTATAACATATTGAACCATATGACGTCACACATCATACGATGTTGCGATACTCCCACTCTTGTACAATTGTATAAATCACAGTAACCAGCGATCCCGTTACTAAAGTAATAGAATGTTTCCAGTAACGTATTATCGTAATCACGCCTTGTACTTGGTAATAGTGTTATTCATATTATTATGTTATATAACGCCCATCCATATTACGGACCACTAAAGTTCTTGAAGACCTGTATAGTTAGCTAAAGGGAAGCCAAAAGATCTAATTATGATTGCTAACCAAAATCATGAGTTGGTCTTGAGTGACTGTACGATAATTGGAGGCAAGAGGGAGGATGATGGCCAGACCCTCGTTCTTATCATAAACAAACTATCGGCATAGAGACTCATGGCTACCGAGTGGAAGGTGTACCTGGACTGGAGAAGGTACACTAAAGAAAGGTACAACTAAAAGTTCTGTAAGACAGAGACGAGGGAGATTATAATTGTAATCTTAATTAAAATCTTGATTATAACTGTATGACTTACCCCCATTTACATAAATATTTCATTTTCTTCTCTAAATCTAATAGTAAATCGGGACTTTATCCAATATTTCTAATATCTCTTTCAACTTCAACAAAACTTTTGGTATATTCCTCATTACTATAGCTCTACTAAGATTTACTACCCAACCAATCTAAAATGTTCTGTTCAAATTTAAACTCAATACTTTTATTAAAATCCATTTATATTAATTAATCACAAACAAAACACTTAACCTAAACTGGTAACAATGTTGTATACTGTAACTGGGTTATAGAATGAAAAGTCATTCAGCTGCATGACTCGCTGAACAGCTGAGAAAAAAATAACAGCTTCTTAATTACACAAATTATTAACAAAATGTTACTTTAGTTTACTTTTTTTTATCTAATAATACGATTTTAACGAATTTTGGTAACCAAACTAACAGACAATTGAAAGTCTAAGTCATAAATTAATAAACTAATATAATTTTCAAAATATTTTTTTATGTACGGGATGATCCAAAATTTAAGATTTTTCTTTCCTCAGAGTTTAAACATAAATGTTCACAATGCTTTCTTTTGTGCTCTTAGGCAGTGTGCTAATCTTGTACAGTAACCTCTCATCTGATTCCCTATCACTTCAGGAGTAATGAGAGGAAATAAATATACATACATACACATAGATTAATATAGACATTGATAACTTCTATTTTAATAAGGAAACAAAAATGAATATTATGAATATAAAACGATTTTTAAACTAGTGAACTCACCAACACGACACATTTTTGCCGATTTTCTTCCAGTTCAATAGTCATTTCAGATAACTTTTGATTCTGGAGCTCATATTCCAAACTTTTAGGAAGCTCAAATGTAATAAGTTGATCTTCTTCCTTCGGCATTTTCAGATCGTTTATAGTTTCCTTCTGGAACTATAAAAAAACTCTTAAAGTGGTGGAGCAAAGTGACAACTTCTTAAACCATATAGTCACTGGGGTCTAGACATCAGTGTCACACACAACTCCTGAACTAAAACTACAGTCCTTCAAACTTCATCACTATGAAGAATGAAATTTAAGGAGGTTGCCATGGACCCTGCCTTGTCTTCCACTTTTTTATGACTATTCAAACCCTGACCACCGCAACACTTGTTACTATCCGTTGGGTCAATAGAAAGGTGCTGGGTTCTTTTATTTTTAACTAGCTCTTCCCCGCATACTTAATTTACAGACAAGAACGTAATTCACAGACAAGACGAGGTCTGCTAACCAGTGTGAAGTCACTAGTACTTTTTACCAATCAACAGTTTGTAACTTTCTGTTTTGATAACTTCACTTGTATTTTTTAAGTTTAAATTTTGATTTTTAATTAAATTTTGTCACCTTTTGGACTAATTTCAAATTTTTGGACTAAATATTAATTTTTCTACTAACTCTTTACTCGAGGCCGTGCCTTGTTCAAGAATTTGTTTCCAAAAATTTTATCTATACTGACACATATATATTCATGTATAATCTTAAATTTAAATAATGAGCACAAACACAGAAATAGCTATAGATCACCTGAAAAACATAAGTAGCCAATATGAGGATCTATTGAATAAATTATGTAAAACAACAAAATTTTTAAATAATCTTTACTTAATTTCATTTTAATAATAAGTTTGAAAATTGCATATAAGTTTCAAATATTGATGAATAAACTTTTACAATTTATTAAATGTCAATTTAATATGCACAAATTATTAATAAAGAATATTTAATTTAACAATTAAAACAACATAAATTTTTTCTTCTTTGAGGACCCGTTTTAAAACTTAAGCATTACCCGTTTTAAAAATTACAATGAATTTAACAAATTTAACATTTTCCCAAAATTAAAAATTTTCTCAGTAGCAATTTTAATGAAAAAGTTTTTCTATATTTTGAATAATCCAATCATTTGTATTGTTACCTTTAGCACTCTGAAGAAGTTTAAAGTTGGAAGTTGTAAGCCTGGATAGTTTCTTCTGACTCCTCTTCCAACATGTTGTTGGCACAAGATTTCATGAGAGAGTGTTGTTGCAAGTTCAATTTTGCTAATCTTGATTCTTTTTGATTTTTTCTTCAATCTGCAATAACTTTCGAACCCATGGTTCTATCTAGATTTTGATTGTAGATTCTTCTTCCTCTTGAATTTGTGCTTCTGTACGAACTCGATTTGTAGTCATAAACCGCCCAGTTCTAAAGTTATCACACTTTTTTGAACATCTTAAATTTCCAAATTTACTTACTTTTTAAATTAAAATTGTTTTTCGAAATTTTAATGTTCTTTATTTGTTAGTCTTGCTCTAGAAAACGAAGATTTCACTTTTTTGTTATGTCTCTTAGTTACAAAGATATTCACCTTTGAAGTTAACGTTTTGTTGACTTTACGAAATAAAAACTATTTTTTTACAATATTTACTTGTATTGTTTGATCATCTTACAATAAATATTACTCTCACTAATTCTCTTTATCCATTTAGCTTTCGATCCTAACACTTATTTTAATCTTTATTCATCTTGGTATATTTTCAATTTTAATTATAATAAATATTTTTTTAATTATTATTGCAATCAAGCTTATATTGTATCATTTTGTAGCCATTTGTCTAAATTTATTATTATTATTTCTATTGTTTATTGTTTTCACTTTTTTTATTAATGAAACCCCCTTTCCCCAGAATAACTATCAATGCCCCTTTTCACTATCTTCCTCATTTAATTGTTTTATTATTTATGATTTTCTTATTATTCTCTCTTAACAACTTCCCATGGTTACTTTTTAATTATCTTATTTATTTCAATTTTTGGTATTGCACACTGTTTAAACCTGCATATTTTTGTTTTTTGACGAGTTTTAATTATCTTTTATTACTTTCCCCCCTAATTCAACCCTACTTAACCAGTTTTAATAAAAATATCTTTATTTTTCATAAAATTAGTTTTTGTTAAGTACAGGTTTTCATGTCAGATCTAGTCAGTTGTAGACTAAAACATTGCTAATGCCTGCTGTAGCTTTACAATTTCCTTACATTAGCCCTATACAATTGTGTTCTTATATTAATTTTAAGATTTCATTTTATATAATTTGACTTGTACAATCTAGCTTTCCCAGACCGTTGCAAGATGTTTTTCACTCAGAAGATCACATACACAATGTTTTAGGACAATCAAGGTTTGTTGTAGACTTCTTGACTGAAGACTTCACAATCAACCAGGTAGCTATTGCAAAATATTTAATAGCTTGCACCATGAGGTGCTGAAAAAACAACATGGCATGCTTATACGGTGTGTTGTGCTGTTTCATGACAATATTCGGCGATACACTTCATCTGAGAACAATTCAATTGCTCCCTCACACCAAGCAATTTTTATGTGTTTATGTTTATATGTTGTATATTTCTGTGAAGTGTTTATATGGATTAATGTACCATAGTTCAAACTTAATAAATTACATTTTCCTAATTTTGAGACTTTGTCCAGTCTTAATTTGAATAATAGGTTTACGTTTTTCATCTTCTAAAGACTTTTCTTTTTATAACGCCTATACGAATGAAACCAATATGTAATCAAACTGAAGAATGACAACAGTTTGCATTCAGTTTGTCTAGTTGAGTGTGAATAATAATGCAATTCTGTCAATAATGCTGCTAAAACTATCTCTCATTATACCCCTCCGTTTCCTTCTCAATATTGCAATCAGTGACTGCCTTAATCTCTACTATTATTAATTTTTCTGAATACATTTAAAAAAAAATCAAATTTCTTCCAAAACAATATATTTAGGTTATATACTATATAATACTTTATAAATAGTTTGGGTATTTCATTTTTTGATTAAATTCATGATTTTGCCAAATATTCAGCACTGACATCCAATACTGAAATTTACAATCCAACTGAAAATACTCGATTCTATAAAATACTGACTCTATACCTAAAATTTTGGATACCAACATACCCCTACTTAATAAAATTTGTATCCTAAAACTAATGGTAATTGTACAGTGAAACTGAAAATATCTAGTAATATAAAAATAAGAGAGTTAATTTGGTTCTATAATATATATGGGCCTATAATAATTTCAAAAAAAACTTATTTGTTATGTGGCTAGCAAATATATACAGTATATACTAATTACTTGTAAGAGTTAAGGCTAAACATCCCTGAAAAAGTTGTGTTTCTGGCCCGCTAGATAGCAGCACCTCTGCGGCAAAATTGCATTACTGATAATTTGCGTAATTATTGTCCGATTTTTGTTTTGTAAGTTATTTTGTAAATAATATCAATAAAATATTTACGCTACGAAGGTGAAACTTTTTTAGATTTTTTTATAAAAAAGTTGTTGAGCAAAAATATTATTATTATCATTATTTTTAATCGCAGGTAGTCATTTTTTAAATAATAATTTTAAATGAATTTTGCCGTTTTCAGATATGAAATCGGTCAAATGGTCCTATCGGAATCGTGTTTTAAATATACTATCATTATTTCTCTCACGCCCCGCGCCCCCCTTCCGCGTGGCGCACCGCCATACTGCCCAGCCGCTCTAACGCGAGGCCCCTCCTGTAGTGATGTGGTGCTAATTAGCAAAGCAGCTAACGAACGTTAGCAGTTTCAGAGCACTCCTAACAACTAGAAATAGCTGCTTAACAATTAGCAGAACTTATACTAGCTGATGGCAGCACCTTTCATAAACTTAGAGTTCAGTCCGTTTGTCCATTTCAATTTCTTAGATGTGGTTGTATACTTGTTGCTTCTTTGCGTTATTTGAATGTGTGCAATATATATTATAAATTACATAAGTTATTCACCATTCTAAATAATTACTCCATTTAAAGAGTTCTACCTTTTATATGAAATGGAAAAACTATTAATCTGTTTTGACTAAGTCGAAAAGTGTTTGTATATCAGATATAAATTTGTCTCAGATTTTTAAATAATATATATCACTAGTTTTAAAGAGGAAAATTATCTTTATTAAAAATTTTGTTACATATTTTATGTATGAATTAATCAATTACGAATGGTTACGTAGTAATTTATCTAGGAGACTAATTTATATTGGAAACTTTGGTTACAAACTGAAATGAAATAAAAGATGTATTAAAAATCCATAATATGGAATAGTTTTGGGTTTTTGGAATAGTAATATATTACTGTTCATATTCTTCCCAGAAACAATGTACAGTTTTATTAAAAATATTAATTGTTTTAGAGTAAATTCAACGATCATTACATTTTACTTAGTACAACTTATTATAAAATTGCATTAATTTTAATTCAACCCATCCTACTTGTACTCCTTATTTCTAAACATCCAATGAAAATGAAAATGTATTTAATTTATATTTTTAAATGATATATGAAATGTTTTTTATTCCCAGTTATTCTTCACAAGTGGTAATAGAATGAACAAATTCTCTGATTCAAAAATGTGATGTCTTCGAAGGAAATGTTGTGATGTTATTTTAACTTTATACAATTAAATATTATACAGTTCAATTGGCAATGACAATAGAAGGTTGAGATGTTATTTCAAGGTTTAGAATGGAAAATTTTATAAATATGTTACACAATTATAACATATATCATGTTTATATATGTTTATTTATACACATAAATATAGTCTATAGTTCAATAGTATACTGGATTCTTTTTATTGTTTGTTTTTAGTTATTATGGGGTTGTTATGCAACAAGGCATGGTTAATCATGTATAACTTGTGTTAACAACTGTTGATGGAATTTAATTGTGAATTCAAAAATGTTTTGATATTTCAAATCCGTTCAGTAGTTTTCGAGATACAAATGATTTAATAAAGGCGTGTCATCGCATTTCAATAAAATGCAAACGCTAATGTACGCGGGTTTATTAAATTGTGTATATTTTGGGAATTGTTGAACGGATAAAATTGTATGTCCGTATTAAAAAATAACTTCCGATAATTAGTTTTCGATATATAAGCGTTTTTGTACTATCGCCTGCCCAATTTTTATACTCTCTGTACGAAAATCAAAACCGAGTACGCGGGTTTACTAAATTGTGTTTATTTCTAGAACCGTGGAACGGATGTTAATTACCTAAAGAAAATTGAATTCACAATTGAGGGAGGGGGAGAGAGAGAGAGAGAGAGAGAGAGAGAGATTAAACACAAGTAAACTAAACAATACTTTAATAAAATTTTTAAATTAATGAACACAAATTAAACTATATAATATTTGTATATTTATATTTGACCTGACTTATACAAAAGACTAACAAAGTCCAGACAGATACTGTTATTGTGCGAAGCGGACACTACCACGAATTGATACTTGATAGATTCCACGAATCTAGCTTTAGACGATAACAGATCAAATGACTTTCTATTTAATATACGAAACATTTTTACAAGGATCTATGTTCCATCGTTTAGGCTATTTGGCCCTTGATATTTCGCCATTGAATCCCTCAAGAGGAATCTGTTTTTTTAGATTTGGTTGTTCCTGGGCAATCAATGGAGAACATAAAAGTTTAACAAAATAACGTTCCCAATAAAAATTATAAACAGACGACGAAACAAATCCCTAAGAAGAATCACGGTAACTAATAACCGAGAGCACATGAGTGGAAGGGCGGGAAAGTAGTCATCCAGCACAAAGATTGTAAGACGAGCGACGTGGTGGGGGGTGCCACAGTGAGTCACCTCGGCCCTGCAAGTGTTTCGTGTCTCCCGCGCCCTCATACCCCTAAGAGGAATTATTTTAAATGTATAAAACATGATACCGATTTAACCACTCGGGCGATTTTCAATATTAAAAGTGTAAAATTAATTAAAAATTATTGTCTACAAAATGACTACCTGCGATTTGCATATTTCTTTTTTTAACATGAAGATCTTATTATTATTTTTTTAACCAATAACTTAATTAAAATTAGGCTTACGTAGCGTAAATTGTAATATTATTCTGTTTACAAATCAGTTTTTCAAATAAAAATCGGACGAAAATTCCACCAATAAACATTAATTCAAAATGACTCCATTTTGGTGCTGCGCCGTGGTGGCAGAATTTGTACCTAATCCTGGGATTAAAGATTTTAAATCTAAAAGAAGCTACATGCATACTTACTTCAATCAATTTTTGTAAATCTCCTTTTTTTTCTTCAAGGTGTCCAATTTTTAATTTCATATTTTCATTTTCTTCATTCGACTGTAGAAATTTTTCGAACCACAATTCTTTTTCTTTCTGTGCATGGATCAGCTTAAATAAAACAAATATGAATAAATTTCTAAATAAAACTGTAATCTCTGATCATATCCGTCAATAAAAATTACAACATAATACATACATATATTGTAAACACACTGAACAAATGGAAAAACCGAATAAAAAGTAAACAAGAATATGATATTCAGTTTTTAAAAACTTCATCCAGTTTAAGGGAAACAACACAGAATTACCAAATACAAACAAGTTTTTAAACAGATATTTTCAACTTTTTTTTTAAACTTATTACAAATATTTTCAAGTTAAATATTAGGTATACAGTTGAAAAGGTGGTGTAATACTGTTGCCCCCCCCCCCCTACTTGTTTGTTTGCCAACTTTAACCTTATTACTATTAAAAACTACTCAACATCTAGCTGAATAAAATGACTTGTTATATTATATAGGCTAAGTAGGATCTACAAATAAAAAAAAAAAACACTGTAAAACTGCCGCTCTACTGAATTTGTCAACTATTAATTTTTAGTAATCATCATATTTATTAATAGCAAAACTTAATCTACAAGCCAAATTTGACTACAATAAAAACAAATAGTACATAATACAGTATACTCACAACTATATGGCTGGTTTAAGTAAAATATAAACAGCTTATATATAGGCAGTAACAAAATAAAATCAGGAATATTAAAAAAAATACAACATGATGTTTTTTAGTAAACAAAGATATTTGCCAGTATTTTCCTTCCGCTGGAAATTAAAATTTATCAATTATTTACTTCGTCGCTTACTAGTATTCCATAGAATATATCTAGAAGAAAAACATGAATGAACTAAATATCGATTAAAAGTAATTCCACTCCTTCATACTGACTTTCATTCACTCTTATTTTAATCAGTTCATAATTCGAATTTAAGATAGAGAAACCGAAATTAAATTTTTTTTTTGTATATGTCCATTCATATTCAATTTATAAATATATTTTTTAACAATTTCTTTTTAACAGATTTGTAAAATTACTCATATTTTAGATGGTTAAAAAAACAAAATCCTTACAAAAAAATTCCTAAAAATAAATACTATATTTACAAATTAATCGTCATCAATTATTCATCATTATAGAGAATATTTATTATTATTAATCTGTTTGACAAAGATGAATAATTTTGTCATATATATATATATATATATATAACAGTAACCTCAAACTAGGATTGTGTCTGGTGTAAGGAGCGTGTCCTCCCTTCTACTTGCTTCGCTAGCCTACCTTGACGGTACAACCCATTCCAAGAAAACTAGGTACACAAATTACTGCTTAGCTATAACAAATTCTTAAAGTTACAACTTCGTGACAGACTTTGGTAAACGTTTTATTCTTATTTACACCGATAAAAGAAACAAAAGTAAGGTATGCGTTTACACGGAAGTATTTGAGGTCTATAATTTTTTATTGGGGTTGTACCACTGAAAGTAACCATAACAAAGTGTGGGGGCCCCTCTTTTCCTCTTCATCCCAGACACATATCTACCTTGAGGATACTGTAGTTTTCTAAACCCATATTTATTAGTTTTCTCAGAGAGAAATATTTCAGTACTGTATATCTTATCGTATAAACAGTGCTGTCAATGAAATATCTAATAGTTTATTTCAATGTATAATTCCATTCAATATAAGCATTATTTTAATAATTTCCAAAAAAAAAAAACTATTTACTCTTGTTTCAAATTTGGGTCTAAGAAAATTATTTTATTTTATACAATGTTATTATGTAAAATGTTGTAGTATTGTATTTATCTGTGTATATTTTAATGTTATTGAGTTTAAACATATATTAATATTTCTCTCTTTCTTACTTTATTTACCATTTACTTTTATTTGTGTTACTATGTAACCCTGAATATGTTTTGATTTGTTAACTATTTTGACTACATTAAAAATATTATACAGTTGGCAAAAAATAAGGAGTATTTAATTTCAATAAAACACTATAAATCCCAACACTATCTTTAACATGTCAGAATTATGTCATTATGTCATGTTTGGAGTAATTATCTTTATTTCTTTATTATTAATAAAATTATTTGAATAAAAATACATATAGGAAAACTGGTAATGTACAGGTAGGTGACTCAGAACAGCCAGGTCAGTTAGGCTGTAAGTGCACATGTGAGAGCACTTGGGTAACAAGGGTCTCATGACCAGCCTGACAAAGTATAAGTTGAGATCCAAATGTATAACAATCAAGAAAACAAATTTATATAGTGTCTAATAAAATTAGATTCTTAAATAATATCTTTCTCCTGAATTTACCTTTCCAGAAACTTTAGATATTTTTTCTTTGAGCTGACACAATTCAGACTCTAAACTTCCAGAATATGTTTCAAGTCTCTGTATGTCATTTATCAATGTTGTTTCTTTCTTACACATAGATGTTGTATTTATTTGATGTACATTTTCTAATTCTTCTATTGTACTCTTCAAGAAATGTATTTCCTTGAGTCTTGCTTCGAGTTCTTGGTCTAATAAAACATAAATAGACTAAACAATAATTTAGGTATATGTAGGTATAGTTTTTAATTATCACAATCATTTCAAATGCTCTTTGCCGTTTTAAAAAGTTTTAAGATTGAATATTTACAGCAACATATTACATTAAAGTTAACATATTATGTTACAACACAGCAAAAATTCACAATTATTGTCATGACGACTAATGGTTGTTGTTGTTATTAAAAAGTAAAACATTACACAGTTCTTTCTGAGAAATTTTCTCAATATCTACTCTAGTTTGAGAGTCCATAAACACATTAGAGTAGTCAATTTATATTTTGAAACTTAAATATTAATCTTCTTTATACAAATATAAATGAATAAAAAATAACTTTAAATTTATCTAATTTTCCTATCTGTGAAACAACTATTAAAGATATCTGACCAACAATCCAGAGGTGAGACCATGAATGAAATATGCAATGATCCTGACTTACAGATTGTATACACAAATGTAGTAGACTCTCTCTAATCCAGACCTAAAAGACCAAAACCCTGTCAGATTACAGAGAGTGTCCGGACGACAGAGGGTCAAGAGAGAAACATACATTGTGCAGTACAACAATAGGTCTACTTTAATGGAAAACTGCATTACTACGAAACATTACATAATACAGTACACTATGTACTATAAAAAAAGGGAATACAGTCACTTAGAATAAAGCCAATTGAAATAATCAACGATTATTTTTGCTTTTTTGTTTTAAAAACATTAATGATTACTTTGCTTTGAATATCTTTGAGTAATTAAACATTATCATAAACAAGACCTCTCTCCCCAAGGCTACCGTAGCAGAATGTTAGCAGCCAACAAAGCCTTGCCACAGCAGACAGTAAAACTTCTTGGTGCCTCTTGAATTGTATCGTCATTTACTAGCCTCATGGGGGTGTTGGCGGGGGAGGGGAGAGGAGGGGGATGGGCGAAGGAGGGATGGGCCGATGAATAATAATGAAACAATTAACATTTGGAGAAATCATTTCCCATTGCTATCATCATGTTCTATCACGATACATAAATCGCAGGATGGGACTTTCGATGAGATTGTTTATGAATACGACAAAAACCACTCAATAGAATTAGTGTATGTTGCCTTATCGAGAGTGACGAGTATTAATGGTCTATATATCACTACAAAAGATGACAGCAACATTTTCCACCATAGCAGAAGAAATTCTATAGGTACAACAGATATACAGAGAGAATTTCAAAGATTATCACTCAATAGACTACCAACAATTATTGAGTCTTTGGGAAGTTTTATTTTTTGTAATAGGACAGGAATAAGTTTTATTCAATAAATAGTCAAAGTCTCATTGCACATGCACTCGATCTGAATGACAGCGTATTCAAACAATGTACAATAGTTATACTATCGGAAACACATGTGAGAGATGGGAAAAACATCGACATTCCGAATTTTCATTGCATAGCAAAGTATAAGCGAGAGAATGTTGCTGCGGGAGGAGTAGCAATTTACCACATTGAAAGTGACCATAATAATATAGTCACTTCTCACATGGATGTTCATTCAAGGGCATCGGAATCTCTTGTTGCAGCACAGTCTGCTATTGGAGAAATTTGTATTAGTAAATGCATTCCACAAACTGGTCGACAATTCGTAGTTGTAGCGCTATACATCTCTCCTGGTAAAACTGTGAACCAGATCATAAAGTTTATACACCAAAATTTATTAATTTATACCAGAAAAGGTTCCGCACTGCTCGATGAAAATTTTCATGAAATCACAATGATAATGAGCGGCGATTTCAACATCAATTTTTCCGATGAAAAAACAGAGCCATTTATAAATTTTCTAAAAGAAAAACTAGACTTGGTAATGTAAAATGATAAGAATCAAAGTACGACCAAATACGGAACGAACATCGATGCTGTATTTAGTAGATATCTTGAAAAGTTTGGATCTAGAATATTTGTTAGTTACTTTAGTTATCATAAGCCGATTGTGTCTTTCCTGGAATACAGTACGATTTCTAATGACCAACCAGAAAATGACCACGATGAAAGAATGATTATAGAAGAAATTACTGATAATGATAATATATAGGTGTATAATATAATACTGAAGTCACTTATAATATATTGAATAACAGGGGGGAAATGTTATATTTCATTTATGTATCCTGTCTGTCTGTGTGCGTGTGTGTGAGTGAATGGTATGTTTGTTTTTATATTCCTTTTAGGATAAATTCAAGATAACTAGTTTTTTCTTTCATTTACATAATTAAGTCTCCTTCAGAGACATGGAACATTATTTATTTTTATGATTAAATTTTTTTGTTGCAACATTTAAAACGTAAAATATGAAATTCATAAAGCTTAATTTTGATTTAAAATAAAAGAAGGAATTCAAATAAAAGTTTTTTGATCAGCATTTAACAATAGTATATTAATTATTATTTATGTTTTTTTTATGATATTTGTAACATGATATGTGATCTAATAAACATTTTATGTACAATTTCAGCAAAACAAGACTTAGAATCTTTCTTGTATCACCTATTGCAAAGTACCTCTTGAAAAGAACTTTTGACCTCGAGATACTATAATTTTATTTCAAAATTTTCATTTTTCAAAATTGGTAAGCTAACACTACCTGGCGCCCATAAAGCTGTGCAATTTTCATAAAATAAATATTTAAGATTACTAGATTTAAATCAATATTATTAAAAGCAGTTCAGTTTTAAATTCCCTCATATTTAAATTTATTCAATTGTCGCACCAACGTGTGGCAATTAATAAATGTACACTTCAGTATTAAACTCTTTTTATTTAAATTCTTTCAATTGTCGCATCAACGTGTGGCAATTAGTAAATGTACACTTCAGCATTAAACTCTGTTTATTAAATTCTTACAGTTGGTTAAATATCATGATTAGTGAAATCATTTTATAAAAAAGTGGTTTTTACAGATTTTCTGCTCAGAAGTGTATCATATTTTTTGTCAGACATAAATAAGTCACATATAGATTAGAGTTTAATAGGGTACTTAGCCTATTTTGTTAAGATTTTGTATAGATAGGAGACACAGGCTTACCTTGGAAAGGTCCTTGGTATTACCTAGTAGTATACAAATAGAAAAACACACCATAAAACATAAAGTTCTGAAATATTTTGACAATTCACTTTCTCAATCAGTAAAGAGTTTAAAAAAGAAGACTAAATTTGTATCAATTTAAATTTCTGTAAAACATGTAAACTTAAGCCAATACTAATGTATTCAGCCCAACTAAATTTGTTTGAAATATAACTTTTTGTGAATTTCTAATAAATTAATTAGTAGGACATTTTTTAACCCCCACTTGGTCATGTGTGTTACTAGAAAATACTTGGTCCATCTAAGGTTAATTATTTGGGACAGAAAATAAATAAAAATGTAGGATGGAAAGACCATGTGAAAATATTGTCTAAGTAAATAAATTTTGCATATTATGCCATACAGATAGTTTCTAGCCAAAGGAAAAAAGAATCTCTAATATCTGTTTATTACGGATATTTCCATTCTCCCTTACATTATGGTATAATATTGTGGAGTAATTGTGATGAAGCACACAAAACATTTAAAATACAAAAACGCGTTATTAGAATTATCGCAGGAGCATGACGCAAGGAATCATGTAAGCCTTCCTTTAAAGAAATGTGCATTATGTCTATGGTTTGCATTTATATACAGTGTGTCCCACGAAGGTATTTACATCTTTAAACAACTACCAAATACATATCCATCAACCAAATTGTAAGATTTTTTTCATACATATTGGACACATATCCAAAAGTGTACCAACAAATTTTTACGCTGATATTTTCAATAGAAATAAAATGGCGGCTGTTGGCAGCGATTTATGGTTTAAACGATAGCAAGCAATAAAATAACTTTTTATTCTTTTATAGACTTTAATAACTTTTTTATTTAATTACTACAATATAACATATAATAAAATTTCTTAACCAAAAGATGTTTCTTAACCAAAAAAAACCATTCAAATTGAAACCCGTCTACTGATACGTACTGGTAGCAGCATGGATGAGCCTAGGCTCAGTCATTGTCCTCTCAGAAATGTCGTAGGAAAGAACTCCATTTTGCTGACAGTGCTGCCCAAACTGCAATGCTCTTTGATCTAAGTTTCTTTTCTTCTGCAATATGAGGATTTGTAGTATTGTAGTAGTTAACATTTTGTCTACTTACTATACCATTATGATAAAATGTAGACTCGTCTGAAAACACCAAACGAAGATACCACTCATTTGTCAGTCTCGTAATTTTCAGTCACTTAGGAACAAAACTACCCTATTCTGTCTGGGTTGTCTTTAAGAACCCCGTGTACTCTGTGAAGTTTGTAAAACTTCACACCATGTTTCTTGATTATTCGATGTACTGTAGACTTAGGCAAACCAGTGCTTAAGGATACTTTTCGAATCAATTACTTTTCGATCGGGTTTACTAGAAGACTTTAAAATAGCAGCACACACATTTTCAACCACTTCTAAGTCAGGTTGCTGCCGGTAATACTTTTTCTGTACACTACCAGTTTCAAGTAAGAGCTTCCTCCACTTCGCGATGGACATGACTGAGGTAGGTTCAATCATAGGGTACATAGCTTGAAATATTATGTTTGCTTCGTTGTCATTATTAAAAGCAATAGACCAAGCACAGCACCAAACCTTCTGCTCTATCGTAAACAACATGGCAAAAAGTTAGAACAACCTAAGTTATGTTTGTTGTCTCAGAGAACACAATAAAAGTTGTCAACAATTTGGTACACTTTTGGATATGTTTGCAATATGTATGAAAGAAATCTTACAACATCATAAAGATAGTCTAGAGTATCCGGATATGCTTGAATAACTATTTGTTATCTTTGACTTACCGCCAGCAATCCTTGATTAGTTCTTTTTTTTCAGTTTATATTGTCATATATTTCATTACACTACACGTGTTTCGGACATTGTCGGGTGATAACACTTAGTTAAAACATTCAACACAAAATACAAGTATACACATAACATCCACGCACAAGAACAGTTTAATAAACAGATCTACTAGTTTACTTTAAAAAACAGATTTTCCACATGAAAATGATTAACCCAAAACCACCCACATTAACAGGATTACCTAAGGTCCATAAAGAGGGAATGCCTATCAGACCATTGGTCAATTTCAAAAATACAAAATAACGCAACATACAAAATAGCGCAACATACAAAATAGCGCAACACATTGGGAGAATATTGCGTAAAAAATTAATTCTAGAAAATGACCGTAGCTTGACCAATACATTAGACCTAAAAAAAAAGATAAAGGACACGGACATCAAATCTGGCATGAAGTTAGTCTCCTTTGATGTGAGTGATTTATACACTAGCATACCAGTCCATGAAACAATAGAAATAATACAAGACAATTTAAACAAACACAATAAACTCAGCACACCGGAAATCACAGATACTATCAATTGCATTAAGGAAATTACAAGACAGAATTATTTTCAACACAACGGACAATATTATATCCAAATTAAAGGAGTCCCGATGGGCTCTCCCTTATCGGGAATCTTAGCTGAAACATTCCTCAACCACTTTGAAAATAACTTCATTCTGGATAAACAAAACAAATTCTGCGACAGCATAATATATTACTACAGATATGTTGATGATGTAATAATGTTGTTCAGAGGTAGTAACAGAGAGATCCAGGAACTAAATACTTACATGAATAAAATACACCCAAACATAAAATTTACACATGAAGTTGAACAAAACAATGCATTAAATTATCTAGACCTGACAATATCAAGACTAGAGGGGAAACATAAATTCAAAATCTTTAGAAAACCTACAAACACAGATTAGACCATTCACACAACATCCAACCATCCGATTACACATAAAATGGCGGCCTACAACCACATGGTCAACAGATTAATATCAATTCCTATGGAAGAATCCGATCACATAGAGGAACTTAACATAATAAAACATATTGCACACCAAAATGGATACAAACCGACAATATACTAAAAAAAAATTAAACAAAAGAGAAACATTACTATGAATATAGTAAAACAGGACAACAAGTTTGTAACAATACAACACAACCCCAAATTCAATAACGCAATAGCTAATATATTCAGACAACAGGGTTACAAAATAGCGTACAAAACCAATTCCAACCTGAACCAAATACTAAGTAGGAACATAACCAATAATCAGGATAAATACACAAATACTGGTGTATATAGATTGAACTGCAGCTCATGTAATAAATTTTTCGTGGGACAGACAGGACGCTCGTTTAAATCACGATATAAAGAACATATTCAAGTGCTAAAACACCCTGAAAAATCCAAGTTTGCGGAGCACTTGATATATAGTGATCATAAATATGATAACATGGAAATAAACATGCAAATACTACAAAATTGTAAAAAGGGCAACTATATGAACCGCATGGAAGAATACCAAATTTATCGCGGCGAGTTGCAGAACCCTGATGGATTGTTGAATGATAAAAATAAGGTTTGAGGCAACCCCCACCTTCGAGCTGATAAACAGATTGACTACCATACGCACATAACCAATGCATAGTATACTATGTAGTGCCGGCGCGGTGACATTAATGAAAAAGAAAATATTGTGTTTCTTGTGCGTGAATGTTATGTGTATACTTGTATTTTGTGTTGAATGTTTTAACTAAGTGTTATCACCCGACGATGGACGACAATGTCCGAAACACGTGTAGGCTAGTGTAATGAAATATATGACAATATAAACTGAAAAAAAAAGAACTAATCAAGGATTGCTGGCGATATGTCAGAGATAACAAATAGTAAATTTTACAATTTGGTAGGCGCATATGTACTTGGTGGTTGTTTAAAAATTTAAATACCTTCGTGGGACACACTGTATATGAATTATTTTGTTCATTTAAATAACACACATATTTCAAGATAGAATTTTACAGCATAAACATAAACCTGAGGTAAAAATGTCCTTCAGTATTCCAGGCATTACCTATCTGTCTATGAGGCTGGTTCATTTTACATGGGAATCAGACAGTACAAAAATTGCAGTCTGATATAAAATATAGCTCAAGTGACACCAGTTTCAAGAAATAAATTTAATACACTTTTAAAAGACTGATGTTTTTACTCTGTGGAAGAGTTTATGAAGTTTAGAGGTGTCTGAGACACTTCTTCTGTTGTAGTATTTTTGTATCACTTGCCATCTATTTTTGTATTACTTGTTATCTATTGTGACATGTTGACAATTCCTATATTATTATTGGCACTGCCAGGCTTTGTAATCTAAAGGAAGCTGGATATTAAATTTAATAAATAAATATTCTAACTAATCTAGAATTCGTGTATGCTCTTTAAAGAAATTTACATTTTACAGCCTTTCAGGCAAGGCCGGATTTAGCATTTTGGCGCCCCTAGGCCCAATAATATTTTCCGCCCCCTAGTCGGTTAAAGTTACTTCCCAAAAACCTTTATTAAAAAATTATATCAAGCCTATGTCGTAAAAAAGTTGATGCGTAATGTTGAAAAATAGTTTAACTTTACCAACAATTATTTGTTCCAATGAACTTCAAAATCAGAATGATTTTTTTGTAATCAATTCAAAAAATATGTTGTTATGGCTATTTATTTTTATTTCTAGATATTAAAAAAAAAAATTCTCTCGGCCGTGCGCCCCCTGGGAGCTTGCGCCCATAGGCCCGGGCCTTCAGGGCCTATTGGGAAATCCGACCCTGCTTTCAGGCTATATATATATATATATATAATTTTATTCAGAATGGTATCTAAGATTATAATATGGAATAGGATACAATATGTTTTTACTTTGGAAAAAAATTCAAATATTTCTAATTGGAAGTAATAGTTCAGTACCTAGAACATGTATATCACTCGAACACAATTAATTGTTTATCTGAAATTGTCACACAATAGTAGTAGGCTATAAAATGGACTGTAAACTACATTGAAACTCTACACAGATTGTCACATAATAAAAAGTATTTGGAACTAATATTTAAAACGGAAATAAATAAATAAACAAACAATAAACAATAATTTTAGCATAAATTATACACATTTCATAAACTACAGCAAGCAATTACAACACTAACGACTGACAATCAACCAACATTTGACTTTTTAAGCAAAACATCCTAATCCTAACCAAATAGTGTTTTCATTATAGTATATAGAGCACATTTGTTGAACATATCGCTATTGCTTGGTACAAGAATTTACTTTAAAGGAATAGAGCTTAATACCAAAATTAGCCGATGAGTTTTGAACAACAAAATTCAATGCTTGTTCGTTAAACAACCAATTTTGAACAGTGAATTTCTGCATTTGCCAGATTTATGGTTAATTGTGGAATATAAAACTAGATACTATTGGATGCAGATTTAAAAGCTGCAAAAATTGAGAAAGAAGTAATACATTAATCTATAAACTTTTAACAAGGGCAAGAGTCAAAATATACTACTAGCTTATAACTAAGCTTATAACTATTTATATTAGCCTATTTATATGTTCAATTTTGGTGAATTATATTGAAGCCATATTTCAAAAATAAATATTACAAATGTTTTTTTACTCTGAGGACCTAAAATAAGTAAACGAAATTTGGTACAGGATTTAAGTCACAGCACAAAAGATTCCTTTCTATGTTTGGAATGAAGCTAAACAACTATAGTAAACTTCTCTACGTGCTGTGTACACTAACTGCCCATTGCATTAATGTAAAAACTAGCTTTGCTATAACTAATAAACCTAACCTCAATTCTTAACCCTTTCCGTCCAACTGGTTACGCTATGTAACCAGGAAAATAACATTTGTTCCCCACTTATAGCAAGGTGGTTTCAAACTGAAACCAGCTCTCTACTGTTGTTTGAAATGTCTAGAGGAGGGAAAAAAATATTTCCCACGCCCTCATCACTGGCAGCAGCCTGTCTGTACTTTGTTTGGAACAGCTGACGAATGTATGTTCAATGTTACATGTTTTGTCGCAAATTATTGAACTATTTTCAGAATTGGAACATTGTAAATGTGAGTTTGTGTTTATTTTGTATTTATAATAGTTTTTAGAAGATAATAATTAGAGTTGTAACGGATATCCGGTTAATATCCGGTCTATCCGGCCCTTTTTTTTAGTATCCGGTATCCGGCCGGATAGTTGCAACTATCCGGCCGGGAACCGGATACTTAATTATGTAAATGAAATTACATAAATAGGTGATCTATACTTCCAAATAGGTGATCTTTTCGTAGCGGTCGCCATTAAACTACAAAAAACTTCAACCACAAAAAACAAATACCGAAAAACTCACTGATAGACCGTTGAATACTAGTGTTTGACGCATGAACGATACAAGCCACCCACTCCCCCACTACTACGGTCCAAGAGACAGGTTTGTACTTGTCTTTCC
Source organism: Aphrophora alni (assembly GCA_963513935.1). Lineage (NCBI taxonomy): Eukaryota > Metazoa > Arthropoda > Insecta > Hemiptera > Aphrophoridae > Aphrophora > Aphrophora alni. The sequence goes on from OY740767.1 coordinate 91,594,666, forward strand.
GTGAATCATCGCTAGAACTACACACACTACCTGAGTCGGATATCCGGTAGCCGGGTATCCGGCCTAGAACCTCACCGAACATCCGGTATCCCGTATCCGGCCATAACGACTATCCGTTACATCTCTAATAATAATCATAAATGCACATATTTATAACTATTTTTTTGTATGAAATATACAGTTGTAAAAGTGCCGGTTATAGTACATAACCAGTTTGATAGTGTGGTGTCAATATAAGTTATAGGTTATGTAGTCCAATACGTTTTTATTATGGACATATATGTTGTAATTTTATTTGGTTTTATTATTTCATTGTGTTGTAATTGTTGAAAATGAATATATTATGCTATTTATTGTTGTGTAGTTGTGTTATATTTGGTATACACAGTACTTTTGTATCAGTACAGTACCAATATAGGTTATATATACACTACCAATACAGTATGTTATAGGTTAGCTAACTGAAAAAATGTTTTTGCAGTTCCATTTCCAGAATGCAATTATTACATTTATCAAAAGATTATGAAACTAAATCTCAACTTTATTTTACAGATTATGTTTGTTTGGATAGAAAATTTCAAAAAAATATTTTGATATTTTTCAGTGTTCTTATAACTTTTTTTAAATTTTTGTTTTAGATATTAGAGTGGAGGATGGCAAATCATTGGAATGAAGGAGATAGATCATTATCTCTTGAGCAGATAGAAAAAATGTTTGATGACACATTAGAGGAAGCAGATATTCCTAGCAATTGTGAGTCAATTTGCGAAAATCTTTTTTATAACTCAGAGGATGAGTATGACACACTTGAATCAACAATTAATGAGAAAACACCACCTGATGGGGTAGGAAATCTTAATATGCTTATAGTAAATGATGAAACCACTTATCAGGTAGATATACAATATTCAGACACTCCACAAAATGTAAATATTTGTTATGACGATAATGAAGATTTTTTTCCCGACGATGATGATAACTATTTGGCAGATAGATTGAGAAATTTAGATGGCCTTTGGGAAAAAAAAGGGAGACGTTTTAATATAAGTAGCTTTACTGAAACACTGGTCCTATTATATATAATGATGTTATAAAACTTAGTAAAATTTTTTTACAGCTTTTCCCAATAAAACTTTTAGAACATATTGTTTTTGAAACAAATTTATATGCTGTTCAGAATGAAACCAAGAGCTTTCAACCTACTACTTTAGATGAAATTAAAGCATTTATTGCTTGTAACATGATGATGGGCATCACTAAGAAGCCTAGTTATAGAGATTATTGGTCTTCAAAATCTCAGTTGCGAGATCCATACATATCATCGATCATAAGTAATGGAAATCGATTTTCTGCTTTACATCCAACTTACATGTAAATAACAATCAATTGCAGCCTGAAAGAGGCTCAGATAATTTTGATAAATTATATAAAGACCACTAATCAATATTTTGTTAGAATCCTACAAATTTAATTATAAACCGGCTCGACACTTGGCAGTCGACAAAAGTATGGTTAAATTTAAGGGTAGATGCAGTATGCAACATATCTTCCAATGAAACCCACCAAAAGAGGGTTTAAAATTTGGGTTATTGCTGATGAACATGGATATGTTTGTAATTTTGAAATATATACAGGAAAAGTAGGTAACACAGCTGAGAAATCTCTTGGTGAAAGAATTGTCAAGACACTAACTGTAGACTATGCAAATAAGTTTTATTACATTTATTTTGATAATTTCTTTACAAGTATTCAATTGATGACAGACCATTTGCAAGATGGAATTTACTGTTGTGGAACCGTTAGAAAAACTAGAAAAGGACTTCCAAACAAACAAAAAATAAGACGAGATTTAGCAAGAGGCGAATTTGAATACAGGTCTTCCTTTGAAGGTGTGGCATGGTTGCAGTGGATGGATAAAGCCATGTTCCCACGGCCAGTGTTTTCGCAGACGACAGGCGGCCCGATGTCGGTACACGGATAGCGTGTCGCCTGAGTATCATCAGACAGGACCGTTCCGACGGCCCATGACCATGTGTAGGCGGCGCGGCCTGTAGTGGCCTGGCAGGGACACCAGCATTCCGACATTGATAACATTCAACATTCGAACAGTCGTGAATGTATGTTTAAATGATGAGTGAGTTGGACAGTGACGAGATAGTTGCGTGTGCCGCAGCATGTTATGTGAACAATGCAGCTTTAAGTGGCGAATATCTAAGAAAAGTTGGGAAGAGAAACAGGTGTTGGTGGATGGATTCATATAACAAAAGTCGTAAAATGTAAGTATTGTCTATGCTACCATTACCAATAGCTATACCGTTAAAGTGTCAGTGATTAGCAACATTAATTAGGAAACACCCTGAATTTGTTTTCCTAAACGTTCAGTTTTCCTTCTTTCGTTTTAAGTCCTTCAACGAACACTCAATGCTAATTTACGCCTGAAATTGCTTCCGTGCATCGTACAGACTTGGTTTCTATCCCTATGGTTCTCATTTTGGGGGTTCCAAATCGCGGGTTCAGCCTCATAAAGGTCTAAAAACTCAATAACAACCTTGTTTGTCCACTCCATTGCTAACGTAGTGACGGTCTCAGCTTGTCTGAGCAAACAAAATTATCTCGCCTAGTCTGGCGTCTTTCAGGTCATGGTAACGGTGCCTCGGAACAGACACACCTGCCTCAACTCCGACCACAGGCCTTTGTAGTGCCGCCTCTTTTCCCATTTTGTACGGGACCTGTTCAGGCAGCCCCAGACGTCCTATCCGTACGTACACGGGCAAGCTGTTCCCACGACCTGTTATCTGGTAGACGGCAGACGAGGCCTTACGGATGGCAGGCCGTGGGAACTAGGCTTAACAGTGTTGTGTCTGTGTTATCCAATTGCCATGACTCATCAGATGTAACAATAGCAAAAAGGAAAAACAAAAATGGATATAAAGAAGACATTATTTGCCCTGTAATGGTTTCAGATTATAATCGTTACATGGGTTGTGTAGACAAAGCTGATGCTCTAAAATCTTATTATGAAATCAGCAGAAAGAGCATGAAATGGTGGCACCAACTCTTTTGGCAGTTTGTCTATGTTTTAGTTGTAAATGCTTATGTTATTTACAATTACAGGCGTAAAGAAAACAACGAATCAAGACTACCAATGAAAGACTTTCGACTTTCTGTTGTAGCTGGCCTAGTTGGAGCATGGGATTCACCATTTCGTGGGCAAAAACGTCATGCCAGACCTGTAAGCTATTTCAAACCTCAAGTACCAATAAAAAAAGATTTGATCGTGTAAGTCACATGCCTGTTCGAACTACTTCCAGAAGATGTGCACTATGCAGCACAGATAAAGCACCTCATCGTTCTAAATGGCCTGCAAGACATGTGAAGTGGCATTATGTCTGAATGAAAAGAAAAATTGCTTTCTTGTTTACCACTCACAGAGAGAATAATAAAAATGACATTTGTAACAAACTTTCATGAATAAAAACTTATTTGTAAAAATAAATATTCTCTAACTTTATTTTTCTTATTATTTTAATCAAATATATTTCCACTTTACTAAAAATGTTTTCACATGATACTTGAATACTGGTTACGCAGTGCAACCAGGGCTTATCTCATAAAAATAATAATAACAATAAAAACAAAAATTCAATTTATATCTCTTATTTGTATTCCATTTGACTAGAAAAGTCAAAAAAATAATATATATTTTGAAAATCCATAAATGGTGACTGAATGCTTTGCAATATGTGGGTAGGAGATAGCTCTGGTTTCACTTCAAATTGGAATTATTATAATTGTTTATCTTGCTTCTAGAACTTACTAAATCATATTAGATTCAATTTTGTCTTATTTCTGGCCTTGTCTAACCTTCTTCAGTTGACTGTTTCAGGGTAACCATTACCAAAACTTCCTACTTTCGTCCAGCAAAGTAAGATGTATTAATTAAATATAACTTAATAAATCTATAAAATATCTGAAATACACCATTTTCTGATTTCTGGATGTATGTTAATATTTTCTATATTATAGATAAATATTGGTTTTTAGTTTATAGGCATATAAACCAAATAATTATTTTAGATAGAGTTGTTAATAAAATTAATACTTACTCTTAAATTTAACTTCCGTTTGGATTTCGTTTACTTTAGTTTTCAACTCATTGTTCATTTCTGTTAACTTATTGAATGCATCCTCTTCTTCATCTAACTGTTTTTTTAACATAGAAATTTCTTTCACTTTTTCTGATAATAATTTTCTTTGCATACTTGGACTCTAAAATTTTAAAAAAATAACTGAAATTAGGAAAAAAAATTCTTAAACTTTCACAGAACATCTGTTTATAAATAAATACATTTAAATATTTTGTAAGTTTTATTTTTAAACATGATTTACTAAAAGCTATAAGAGATACCTCCGAAGGATATTCACAACAAATATTAAACAATATTAATACATAATAATTTGTCTCAGAGTATGAGAGAAGAGAGTCGACTTTATGGACCCCAATTACAGAACTGATTTAATCTAGTGGTAACTTTAGCAACTATTTACTAATAATTTGTTTGTATAAAATTTGTTTTTTCCTTGAACTGTAATAATTCTCTTCTTCTTGAGGTTTAGAACACTGGATTGAGTTTTTATTTTTCATATTTCACCAAAATCTGTAGACTTTGAGCAGATTTTTAGAAATTATCCTTATATAACAGTTCCATGGGTTGTGTTATGAGGTTTTTACCGATAATCCTGAACCAACATTTTTGGAGATGGTAAAGAATATGTAATTACATTTAATGGTTGTAATCAAGTAATGGTGAAACAATCAGACAGTACAGATAAATATCAAAGGTCGATATCTTATCTCAGTTCCCATGTCTAGACAAATTCCTATTTTCACGATTATGGTTTTTGGTGTACATAAAAATTGTGATTGTAAAGCATGTTAAATGGATTTATGGTGATGCAAGCAACAGTTTCATGGAACTTGTGTTAATAAGAGCAAATCTAGAATGGAAGAACATAATGTCAGGAGTATTTAGTGAAGATGTGATCCTTAAAAAGAATATGTGTTAAGAAAAAGTTGCAGTAGCATGTTGCTGAAAGCAAAGGCAGCTGAATGAAGTGTTATGTTGGAAGACATTATGAAGGCTTTAGAGAAAAGGTCAGATTAATAGTTGTTAACTTTAAACATCACATGAATATTTAACCCTTTGGCGTTTTTGTGATTTGTGAGAAGTCGTTGTAGCGATAGTAAGTCTGGTTTTTCTCTCTTGTATTTTTGTGAATATTTTGTCTTTTGAAACGTGGTTTTTATTATATTTGATTATACTTTGTATAATCAATGTGTTTGTGTTTGTGAATTTTTTTTTTTTTTTTTAGTGGATTTTCAAAATATAAGTGATTGAAATTCTAGTCTACAAACACATGGTTTCAGGCCTAATTTTATCCATTATTTTATATTATTTTGACCTACACAATGAAAATAAAACTGTAGGGTTTGCTTTAGCGTATTATTTTGATTGATTTTCATATTATATGTTATATTTTTATAGGCTTAGGCCTAATTCTTGAATTATTTATATTGTAAGGCCTAGCTTAGACCTTGCAAAATCACATGGTCTGTGAAGTGAGATCTAATATTTTGTCTATAAGTTAAAATAAAAGTTTTTTTTTTTTTTTCATTACTGTTGAGACCGATGGTTCTTGGTGGAATTCCATGTTTAAAGATAATAAAACACAATTTTTTATTTTGTACTTTCCACTTTTTATTAGTCTAGCCCACCAATGGTTTCGCCTGCTAAGGCATTGATGAAGCTTAGCTAATTTGTAGTTAATTTGTACTTAAAATTTAATGAAGTTACACAAGCCTAATGTTCCGATTCGACCCGTAGTTTCTTTTGTACAAGCTCCATCTTACAAATTAGCTAAGTTCACAAATAACTATTTAAAAAATGTGTCTAAATTTCAACCAAAGTTTGGCTTAAAAAATTCATTACAGTTAGTAGACAAAATAAAAGATATATCGATACCACATAAGGCTAAATTAGTTTCATTCGACGTAAAAAGTCTTTTTACCAGTATACCTAGAAAGGAATGTTTAAAAAGCGTAGAATCTCTTATGGATAGAACCAAAGTAGATCCCATAGTGGCTAGAGAACTTTTGGATGTAATTGAGGTATGCTTGGATCAAAATTATTTTCAATTTAAAGATAAATTTATTGTTCAATGTGATGGTTTGGCTATGGGGTCCCCATTGTCACCACTGTTGGCAGAAATTTTTATGGACAATTTTGAAAACAAAATAATTAACAATAACCCATTTAAATCAGTTATTATTTATTGGTATCGTTATGTTGATGATGTAATTTGTTTCCTTGATGGCTCTAACCGCCAACTTCAATTATTTTATAAGTACCTGAACTCAATTGACGATGCGATACAATATACCATGGAAGTTGGAGAAAAAGATCAAATTAATTTCTTAGACTTAAATATAAAAATTGAAAATGGTAAACACAACTTTAGTGTTTTTAGAAAACAAACTTTCACAGATAACATTATCCATGCTTCATCTCGGCACCCTTTAAATCATAAATTGTATGGCAGCTTTCCATTGTATGTTGTATCGCCTCATCAAAGTTCCAATGTCTGACTCTGATTTCAATAAAGAACTAAGTTGCATTAAACAAATAGCTGTTAATAATGAATATGATGTAAAATATTATTAATAAAATGCTAAAGAAAAAACTTAAGATGAATGCAAGGCAACTTATTTTTCCAACTTCAGTTAAAAATAGCGCTAAATGGCGGAAAGTTAACTATCTAGGAAATGTTAGCCAAAAAGTTGGAAATATTTTAAATAGGGAAACAGAGTGTAGGCCGGCATTTTATTGTAGTAATAGTTTAGGTAAGATTTTAAATAATTCTAAAGATAAAATTAACAAAATGTTGAGAAGTGGTGTATATAAGATAACTTGCAAAATATGCAATTCATGTTATGTAGGTTAAACAGGACGTAATTTTAAATCTAGATTAAGTGAACATGAAAGAAGTTGGCGGTTAGGATATGAAGATTCCAGTTTTTCAAATCATTTAAGAATACATCAAGTGTCTGATTTTAATTCGAGTGTAGATTTTAAAATATTACATTTTGATAATAAAGGTAGGAAATTGAATGCTTTGGAGAGCTTAGAAATTAAAAGAATAAGATACTGTAACCCTAATTTAGTTTTAAATGACCAGTTAGATTTGTATAACTCTCCATTAGTAAAACCTTTAAAAGTTATTTGTACTTAGAACAACCAACTGGTTTTCAAAATATGTATTGTTCCTATGGTCATTGCCCAGGCCGGGTATTTCCCCAACCTTCCATTCTTTGTATCCTAACTCCCACCCTCTAGTTTTAAGGTTTTCTTTTCTTCAGTCTGTAATACAGCCTCGTCAATGCCTTAGCAGGTGAAACCATTGGTCGGCTAGACTAATAAAAAGTGGAAAGTACAAAATAAAAAATTGTATTTTATTATCTTTAAAATAAAAGTTTTATTTTGCTATAGTTTATTATTTTGGTTCATTATTCAAATTATAATTTTAATTTTATAGGCCTAGCCCTAAATTATAAGCCATGTGTTTGTTAGACTAGGTATTTTAGAAGTGATAAACGTATAAGTGTTTTTCTTTCAAGTGTGATCTTTCATGTTATTGGTGTTTTCTAGGCATATGTAAAAACTTTTATATAAAAACAAAAAACTTTTGAATTAAAATGGCATCCAGAAATTTAGCTATGTCTGATAACTTGGAGGGTGTCACCTGCGACCCAGAGTTATCAGACTTAGAAGGAGATTGCGATGACATATCAACCTCACCCCCAAGACCATGTCGTGATACAATGTTTAATCTTTTTGAAGACGATCTGCCTACAAGGGATGACTTCCCTGTAGGCAGTGGATCTGATAGAAGTTCAGACGAGGATGATGACATGTCTTTTGAGGGTGATGTCGTCGGAGTTACTGGTGAGGGAGGCTCAGCTGACGAATTAAATTTCTTTGGCTTTGATGCTTCAGACATTGTTATACCGCCACTAACACTTTCACAACTTGAAATTGGTCTTCCTGGACCATCACACATAACACCTACTCGTCATACAACACTTACACGAAAACGTAAACGCACAAATACACAAACACCTGTGGTTCCGTGGGTAAGGGCATATGCTCCAGAAATGGAGAAGGAAACAGAGTCAAAGTTCACGGTAAAAAATGCAGGCCCTAGAAATGTTCCGTGTAGTTCAAACCCGATAGCATTTTTTTATCTGTTTATGACCCATGCAATGTGGGAACTTATGGTGGAACAGACCAATAAGTTCGCACAAGCAGTGTTACGTCAACGACTAGATTCTGGTAATGTAAGACAACATTCTAGAATCCATGACTGGGTTAACGTAACCGTAAACGAGATGAAGAAATTCTGGGGAATGTTGATCAACATGGGATTAGCACCAAGGAACAATCTTAGAGATTATTGGTTAAGTCTTGGATCGCAATCTATACCTTTTTATCCCCGAATGATGACTCTTAGACGCTTCGAAATGATTATGTCAATTTTTCATTTATCATCGATTGAAGATCCAGGGCGTAATAGACCAGGACATGACTCCTGGTATAAAGTCAGGACCTTTATTGACATGATGAATGCATCATTCAAGGCACATTTTGTTCTGAGTCAAGAGGTATGCATTGACGAGTCCTTGATCGGTATGAAAAACAGGTGTGCATTCATTCAATACATGCCTAACAAGAGACATGCTCGTTTAGGAATCAAGAAGTTTGAGATTTGCGACTCGAAAACTTCCTATGTTCTCCAAGTGAGTTTGTACAGTGGTAGAAACTTCTTGTCCGATGACTCCGACCCATTTACCCAAAAAGTTGTCAAGGATTTGATGAAAAAAGCAGATTGTTTGGGGAAAGGTTACCACTTTTTTACTGATAATTTCTACACAAAGGTACCTCTTTCCTCATATTTGTTGTCGAACAAAACCTATTTGACAGGCACGATCAACAAAATTAGCAAGGAGTTACCAAAAGAAATGGTAGGAGCAGAATTATCTGCGGGTGAATCTTTGTATTTCAGGAGAGGTGAAACACTTCTCCTAAAATACAAGGAGAAAAAAAGTAGAAAACCTGTGTTGCTACTTACCACAGGTTATCATGCTGCTACCATTGATGTGAGAAACAGATGGGGTGGTACCAAAGCCAGGCCGTTTGTTATTCACAAATACAACAGCTTTATGGGTGGGGTGGATAACAAGGACAAATCTATCTACCATGTAACTTGTTCACGGACCTGTAGAAAATCCTGGCGGAAGATAGTCTACAACTTTGTCGACATGGCCATTTTCAACGTTTGGGTTCTGTACAAGGCACAGAATCCAAACGGTAGAAACCGGCAGTTTTTCATGATAGATATAGTTGAGAGTCTAACTTCCGCACCTGATCTTGACTATGCTCCTATTATGAAGTTACGGCACGGACCATCTACATCACAGAGTAGCTCGGCAACTTACCCTCCCACACACTAACAAGACTGCCACTTGATGGCAAAAGAATTTGTGTAGTGTGTAAGGACAGTAAAGTTTTGGGCGACAAAAGGTCACGTTTCTCCTGTCCAGGGTGTAACATCGGTGTACACGAGAAATGTTTCCCTAATCTGGACCATTACTGGAGGTCTTTGCCAAACAAATCTAAAGTGGCAAGCCTTCCTACCAGTAATGATGGTTCGTAGTCTTCCGGACAGCTGTTGTGCGGCTACAAGATAACTGGATGCCATTGTAAACGTAAGTACACAAAATTTATTTTATTTCACCTTATTACATTATATTATTGATATATTTGGTATTATATTATCATTTACATGTTGTATGTATGAATTTATCATTTACATGTTGTATGTGAAAAATGACCTAACCTAGTCGTACCACTTTTTATATAAACATAGCTATACCCTTATAAAAATTGTATAAATTGATTTAGACTTTTACCAACATTTATTCACAACTATATTGCAAAACTTTTGTATATATTGAAAAAATTCTAAAAAAATCTTTTATTTGGTTTATATAACTATTTCTGTGGAATTTTGCCTCGGTTACAGGGTAAATTTGTTGATTCCGTGCATAATAACTCTAAAATGTTTCCATATAAATTTTTTTGCATTACACACATAAAATCTATATATATTTGTGAGAACATAGGTAGTAAAAACTTTTGTTTAGAATAAAAATTATATTTTTGGTTACTGTTTGAATATAGTTAGTCAATATTCACATTTTACGTAAAAATTGCCACGTCTAATGAAAATTTTCAAAATTGATTTTTCTTTTTAGCAACTTTTATCCACAAATATATTACAAATCTCTAGGAATACTTCAAAAAATGGAAAAAAAAAACTTTTATATGGTTTATGTACTGATTTCTGTGAAAATTTTCTCTCCGTTACTCTCGATTTTTTGGTATTTGACCAAAAAACTCCAAATGTTTTACATCTATCATTTTTTTTCACTACACAGCTAAATTCTATGCACCTTTCTGAATATAATGACATATAGAAGTTGTGTAAAAGATATATATTACTATTTTTACTGAATTTTTGAAAAAAAAAATGACCAAATTCTCTTTTACCGTAAACCTTTTTTTTTTTAAATGTAACAAATCTTTTTTTCTTTTTTTTTTTAAATATATTCAAAAATATTACACAAAACTTTTGTATATCTTAGAAAAAGGTGGTAAGCTTTTGATTTTGGCTGATAGAGGTTTTTCTGAAAAATGATAACATCATTTTTTGACATGTAACATACTTACTCCAAAACCGTTTCAAAAAAAAATAAATTATTACATAGATGAATTCTATGCATCTTTCTGAGAAAAATGATATCTTATAAGTTAGGTTTTGTATACAAATAATATTTTTTATTAATTTTTTAAAAAACGATGAAAATTAACACTGCCAAATAGAAGGTTAAGGCAACTGCCTGTGGACGTAAGAACTTTTTTATCAGGATACAGAACTACCACAGAAAAAGAGGAGGTCGAGCAAACCTGCTAAAAAAAAGGGTACATGCTAGTTATGTGGAAGGAAAAAAACTCTTCAAAGACAATGAAGTGCAACACATGTTCACGATTTGTTTGCAAGGGACACGCTGAAAAACAAGTAATTTGTTCCTGCTGCAAGCAAGGCAATGACAACGAAGATATTGATGAATAAATGGACTAAACATTTTATTAACAACTTAATTACTTACCTACCTAATTTGTATCATGTAATAAGATTCAATTTTTTTTTTTGTATGATTTTGTATAATACACATTTTGAAATGTAGTGCTTTTTATTTTAATACCTTTAAAACTACAGTTAGGTGTTAAAACCACTTGCTCACATATAATAATATACCTAACAAGCAATATTAGTAAGTATCTACCAGGAAAATGTGCAAAAAACACCTGTTGTACAATGTACAATGCGCACGTCCTTGTGTTATACGAAATGGCACACGTCCCGGAAGGTTAAGTTCGTCACTTCACAAAGTAAACAAAATCAGAGAAAAATATTAAGCTTCGTATCACGCCATGGCACTTTCAAGAAGCATAATCTTAATACTATGGGATTATTCCAAGGAAACCTGAAATGCAATCAGCACCTAGAAACTGCAGAACATATACTTATAAAGTGCAAAGCATTAGGACTTAGGAGACAACTAATCTTCAGCTCAGATGTGACCTTTAAAGCAACAAGCAACCTCGCTAGGAAAATCCTGTCCTTACCCAAGGCCATAGAAATAAGCTAGTCAGTAATAAGAACTACACAAAAATTCTTATAGGCTGAACTGTCTAGGAAGTAAAACCCAAATGGAGCATCTTTGGACTGACGCCTTAACATTTTTTCTATAGACCTGTTAATTAGGACAGTGGCTAGGCAGAGGGCTTCTTGTCTGCAATGCGAGAGTTTATGCAAATAGTCTCATGGTAAGTTGGGACACTGTAAAATCACAACAATGGAGACATGATCTCTGATCATATGAAAACACATTACTCCTTCTTAAATTTATTTGTAGTAATAATACCAAAACGTGAGAAATGATCTAAGGGTAAAAGACCCATACCTCTAGGGAAACTGAAGTGGTTTACAGACGGTTCCAACACTAAGGAGGAACAGGTGCAGGTATCTGTGGAAGCAAATTTGGTTAAACAATTTCGCTACAAACGGGAGTTCACCCCCACAGTGTTGTAGCTGAAAATAACGGCTTTAATGGAATTTACCTATGAAAATCCAAGACTTGGGTACAGGGATAAAGAAATTCAGTCAGGCACCCTTGATAGCACTATATTCATAAGAAATCAGGTCAAACCTAGTCTAGGATTGCTACTAGACCCTATCACAGCTGGGTGGCCATAACAATTTTATTCATTGTTGAGTGCCAGGACATGCTGGAATTAGCGGATATGAGAACACTGACATGCTATCAAATAAAGAACGACAGTGAAGTTTGTAGGACCAGAGCAATTTTGTGGAGTCCCCAAGAAAAGGGCTATGTTCACCATCACTTGGACTGAGAAAGAGCATGGGACAAAGTGGAAGAACATCTTAGATCTAAGACAAGAGTGAGTAGACTCACACTTCATGAGCTTTCTACAAATTGCATCGATATAAGAAGGTGGTGGTCTGGATCACAGGGCCACTTCATATTCACAGGAAAGCATATTCACAGGATAGGAATCTTTAGAGAAGAACCTCCATACATAAGATGTTGAATGCATGATGAAAATGCAGACCACCTGCTCTTAGGTGAAACTGCATCAGTCTTGAGCAGAAAAGGATAGGCATCTTTGGATGTGTGAAGAAAGGATTAACAATTCCCCAAGACAACATCATAGAAAAGATCATCAAGTTCGCAAAACTTTTGGATCTCTAGGATGATGACTAAGTGGCGCACATCATCTTCCGGGATCGCAATAAGCCTCAATAGCTGAAGTGCCTTGGGTAACAAAGACCTTCTGAAATGAATTAAATTGAATAAGTACATGATATGATTATGTGTCAAGAGGCATTCACATCTAACACATTCTACCTCTTGTTACATCACAACATGGTTGAGCTGAATTGCAACCAGACGTCGGGATAAATTGGCCAAACACAAACTATTTAGTTTAATACTCATAATTATCAAAGTTTCAGAATATTATTTTGTTCTACTGTGATGAAGTAGTCAACAACAACCAATCTTCGGCATATTTTGTTCTGACTGATAGTGTCTAAAAGCTCAATTTCTCAGATTAGTAAAAATATTCCCTTCTTTTCCTAACTACTTAAAATTCCTCGTTTTTTCTTGATTTCCTGTAGTTTCAAAAACAGTAATGGTCTTGTTAATTAAGGAGCGATCCTTAGAAAAGTCTTCCCTTTCGTCCATATTCGTAAACACTAAATATTTAGGAACTGATAACTCAAGGGGTTGAGATGTCACCTCCTTAGTCTTTACTGTCTCGGAAATGTTGATAGACTCGTCAGACAAAACTGAACGAAGTTTCTTAGCTCTAATAATTTGAATAAGTTTGGCATTTGGATTTTCAGTATCCATACATATTTTTTTCTGGCATTTCGTGAAGGAGGAATCACACAGTCGATATAATCAGACACACCCAGCATAGCCACTATCTCAGGAAACTGGAACTAAAGGGAGTTACAAATTTAAGGAGGAATGAAATACATGTCTTTAGCATCCTCTTAAACATAGAGATGAATTCCGATAGGCTTATGCATTATGGTTCTTCACCCCCCCCCCCCAGTTACTTCTGACTAGTCACCTATGACTAGTAGAATATTATCAAACTGTATCAGTTATGGGTTTCAACCTCCATTATAGCCCAATATCTATTGCTTGCTAAGCATAGCTAAGTGGCCAGTTCCTGAACTCAAACTGTTAGATCCTCGGTAGAGCAAATCACACTTCAGGATCCACTGACTTGATTCTGCCAAGGCAATCACAATGTGCATCCCCACTTCCAGATTTAACAGACAGGAGCACTGCATTCTTTCTTTCTCAGACCCATAAAAGGTTTTAACATCAGGAAAGAATGGCAAAATCGCATCAAGTGAGGAAAATCTGTCTAAAAAAGAGATAAAGATGTACAGCACAAATAGGAATCCTAAGAGAAGGTGAAAATGTAGGTAACTGTATAATATAAATTAATTATATGTAAAATGGTAGATGATAGTCTGTATTGTGAATATTATGTGAGTGTTCGACTCAGTATTGTGAGGGACACCAATACCCTTTCAGTAGATGCAGTTAATCTGTACTCACCTGCTGAAACATTTAGTTATTAACTAGTATAACTTTCTCATGCAGCAATTTTTTTTTTTTTTTTTTTTTTTTTAATTGTACATTCTGTCGCCCTACCATTACCATTACATAAAGCAGAGAACTGTAGACAAAGTTTTATTAACACAAAAAATTAATTATCAATTAATAAGTATTAATAGTATGTGATATTGATTAAACTCAAAGATAATTTTGTATAAAATTCATTCTAAGTTTACAATTGCATAAGAACTTCTAAGCATATGTGGCTTTTGATTCTGGGTTAAAGTTATTTATTAGAGGTATATGAACATTAAATTTTCAATCAGAATCAAACTTGAAATAAACCAACATTTTTTTAATCTGAATCTTAATTTTATAAAAAAATACTATAATTTACTTAATTTTTAAAACATGTATGCATATCTCGAATAATTTTACAAAGTACAACTTGAATTCAAATTTCAAATCAAACCAAATTTATAAGAAATACAAAATTGAAATCAATCCAAACTTATAAATTTTTAAACTTCACAAACATATCCAAAAGAGCCAAAAAATTATAACAAAACTAATCTTACTTGAAAGAAGTCATTGATAGGAGAAGACGTTGTTGTACTAAATGACCCTGCAATGTGACGTAATGGGCCTTTCTTTGGTGTATTTTGTATTTTCAAGTCACATTCTGAAACAAATAAATTAAAAAGAAAACACAAATGAAACATTTATTATTTAAAATTTTATAATAAAAAACCTTTATATAAATTTAAATAACTGTATCTTCATATGTATATATGAGACAGTGTAACCCAAAGTGATAAGACATACAATGTTTATTCACCAATCAAAAAATTCAATTTAAGGTAAACCTACCTGGAATATTTCTGATAGCATTTTCTACATTCACACGTTCCATTTCAACATTATTAGTTTTCATGAACGTTTGAAAAAAATTAGTTATCGATGATTGTAAGGAATCATTTAAATTCAATAGCTCTTCTTTTACTTTCTGTATATCATATGTAACACTAGACACAAACATCAAGCAAGATGTCATAATCACTACATCATTGATATTATTCAAGTCTAGGAGTTGACCATTATTCAAGTTTGGAAATTCATCTGTAACATAAAAAATAGAAATGAAATAAAAAATTTCAGACACTTAAAATAAGTACATTATAAACATGCAACTCTATTATAACATGCAAACTTAGTTGTTTGGCAGTATAACAAAACACAGAACACAATTCTCACAAAAAAATACGCCTAAGTATCAATTTTAGTTGTTTGGAAAAGGGTAAATTTACTTGTTTGTAAACTTTTGCTGACCTTGAGGCCTTGGTTACTCTAGTTTTCAAAAAAACTTTGGTAACTTTAGCCTCAATTATTTTGCTATACAGCAAAACAATAATGCTTTAAAACAACTGAGCTAAGTTAATTACAAAAAAAAAAATAATAATAATCATGAAAGGCTTTATAGAAAGCACTAGAAGACATAAGGGTTATTTTTTATTGTATTTTTTTGTACATGAAACATGCTACAATAAATATTATTAATATGCTCTAATCGGAGATTTGCCATCATTTATGTGCAGTGAAACTTCCCTTAACGGACATTTCTAATTACCGGAAACTTATAATGAATGGACATTCTTGTATTCCCCAACCAGGATCGTGCTTTTCTAGCCTTTGTAGTGTTTCTAAATAATGGATTTTCCCAAAAACAAACAAGGACACGAAATTTATGCTTAATGGGACAGTCGAAACTTCCGAATAACAGACAGCAGAGCATAAAACATCATTTGATTTTTTTATTTTAATGCTTATACATTTTTTTTATAGCAGCTTAGTATTATTAATTAAATAATATTTGAAGTGAAAAATATACGTCCTAGAATGGTAATTGAACACTGGACCTTTGGCTTTACGCACCAATGATGTACCAACTGAGATATCATAGTCGCTTCCCAGTATAGGGTGTACACTTCTCACTTAACTTTGCTTTTGCTGCAATTTTCGACAATCATATGAATTATCTAGTTACAAACAACACTGCAGCAAAGTTAAGTGAGAAGTGTGCCCTATACTGGGAAGCGACTAGGATAGCTCATTTGGTAGAGCATTAGCGTGTAAAGCCAAAGGTCCCGGGTTCAATTCCCAGTCTAGGTCATATATTTTTCACTTGGAATAATATTAAATAAAATATCACCCTTTTCAAGGAAATTGTAGATAACACACAACACACATTGCAATGTCTGTTCGATAATTATCAGGAAGTTGACTTCCTAGAAAATAGATTTGCTTTCTTTGTGTCTTTCATACAGCAGTCGTCAGTAAACTTTAAGAATTCAGTTTCAATAAAGTTGCTGTGAGAACAGTGTGTAGTATAGTTGTGTATTGTGATATCTCTCAAACAAAAACATTTAACTTTTAACATTACATATAGTAAGGTTAAATTATGCCTCAAACTAGGAGTGTTTCTGGCGTGTCCTCCCTTCTACTTGCTTCCCTAGCCTGACTTAATGGTACAACCCATTCCAAGAAAACTAGGTACACAAGTTATTGCTTAGCTACATTCAATTCCTAAAGTTACAACTTCGTGACAGACTGCATCTCACTTATTTTATGATTTTGCCTACTTGAACACAATATTTATTTATACAAAGTTATAAAAACTAAAAACTAACAAAGTATAAAGTTGTGTAAAAAAGTAAATTTATGTAATGATAAACTGTAAAAAGTTTTTACATATTAAAAGTAATGACAAAAATATTCAAAACAAGAAAAATTTATATTTTTCAGCTAAATGATAACTTCCTGCAAGATAGTTGTAGATATTATTTTGTTGGTAGATTATTTTTTTACAATTAGATTAGGTACATTCTAGAAGTATTCGAATGCATTCTAGGCATACTGGTTAGGCTACTTGAATACCTATGAATATCACGTAATATTTACTATATTTTTGTGAGGAAAGTTAACAGGATGATAAGTTTGAATAAATTATAATTTATTTTGTAAGTTTTATATAATAATATTTTAATATATTTACTGTCGGTAGTTATAAAAACAGTGAATAAATGTATGGCCTAAACTGTCTAAATATTTTCATATTTTCACTTTATAGCTATCTGGAGTGTTAGAAAATGTTATGCCAAACTTTAGGTAATGGTTATATGGGTCAAAATAAAGAAAAAAGTTCCTGTAATCTATGTCCAGAAATGCCTAGATATTCACCATTTTGTTTGTTACAAAATAATTTAGATGATTGGAACGATTTGTTTGAACGCTTGATCAAAAACCATATTATGTTACCAACTTTCAACTTATTTAACATAAATTGCCCATTAGCCTTTTTTGAATTAAAAAAAAGAAAAGAAAAGAAAAAAAATTTTGTTTCCATAAATAATAATTCAATATTATTTTTATTTAGGTTAAATTTGGATGTTGTAGATAATTACCAAGAATTATGTTTTGAGTTTTTTCTCCATAACTCAGGTTATCAATTGGCCTAGGAAAATAATAATAATAAATGTAATTTGATGTTATAAAAGAGGAATTTTTGTCTTTTGTACATTATTCTTAAAATGAACGAATTTCATGATATGTCTCATGATTTAAAAGTGTCTATCTAAATGTTTTATTATTTAAATTTTAATTAATTAATGTTCAAACTAAAGTTCATTATTTTCGAACACTGTCTTTTTAATATTTGATAATAAATTAGTCCATTATTATTTGGACATTTACACTCCTTTCTTGACTTTATTTATGTGAGCAGATTTTTTTATTTTATTTTTTAACCTTAACTTCAGCACATTTTAATACTAAAAACTCTTACTTTTCTGCTGGATATTTTATGAAATTCAACCATTACTCTTCTTACAAACTTTATTACCTTAACATTATATACTTTTTTTTTTTTAAACTTTCTACCAGTGCTGATTTGGTGTCATTCTCTCTCATCGAAGACTTTGTAAGTCTCACTTTAATTTGAGTTTATACTTATTTAATAATGAAGCGCACATAACATATATCTTCCGTTTATGCTCACAAATAAATTATTAAGATGATTTTGGATTCCTATATAAGATATGTTTACAATTTTATAGGCTAAAGTGTGTCTTTACATCTTCAGTGATATTGTACATACAAATAGTGAATATGTGTATGAGTCTTTAAGTGTTATTTTTTGTGCATTACAAAGTTATGTTTATTTAAATTCATTGTATAACAAAACAAATATTTGGATAATATGTTAATATTTTATTTATTATAAGAACTTATAAGAGAAATACAGCAATTATATATTTTTTAAATGACACACAAAAGAAATTGGTATAATAACAAATTGTTTTTTATGTAATTCAAAATTAAATGATATTATTTCACTTTACATTAAAACAACAAAATTCGGTTTAGGTAAAATTAACAAAACATTATATTTGAATCATTGAATAGTTATTCAAACTGTCACTTTCTAAAAATTAATAAATATTCGTTGCTTATGAATCTTTGCTCTTTACCATAATATCTAAATTAAGAAATTAAAAAAAAAAATTTTTTAATATTTTAAATTTATAACCACAAAATTCTCCAACATTGCATATTCCAGATTGAGATAAATTTGTATTTATAATAACGAAATATAAAAACATGGAGACAGACAAAACTTACAATCTGCGGAAGACCATTAAACCAACCCAAAAGGCACGCGGAGACAAATCGGCATTGCAAGAACGCATACCACGCCGACACGATGAACGTACCGATGGAGGTGAAGAAACAGAAGAGTCGCGAGGTTCGGAAAACGCGATAGTTGGGGAAGAAGACATGTGTCAGGGAATTTGTATAGCTGGGGAAGAAGAGATAGGAAACTTGGATAGTCGTGACATCGTGGACGGAACAGAAGAGACGACCGCGGACGCGCCTTTGGTGAAATCAGTATCAACCTCTACTGCAACACAGACCACGAAAGACAATGACATGAAGGACATGTTCCAAATGTTATTTAACAAATTAGACGATCAGGGCAACCAACTAAATCATTAATTAGACGAACAAAATGATCAATTAAATCATAAATTAGATACACGTTTCGGACAATTCGAATACAGATTGGAATCTTTTGAGAACACGGTCGCAGAAAAGTTCGCTAGTCTTGAAGAAGAAGTTTGGAGAAAACTGCAGGAAAGTCGGGAACAACAAGAAAGGGAGCTCCAGGAAAGGTGAATACGATTACGGATGGAGCTGCAGACAGAAGTGGATGCCAAGCATAAAGAACATAGAGAGGACATCAGAGAAAACTTGAGGCAGTACAGCTCGGAGTTCCATCTCAAGATGGACGCCCAGCGCACTGAGATCCTAGAGTCCAGCAGACAGATGACCGTTGAAGAATGTGAAGCCCTAGAACAGCGGATGACTTTAAGCGTAAAACAGACCCAAGACAAAACCAGGGAACAGGAAGATGAACTGGGGAGAGTAGCTGACCATGTTGCCGGGTATCAGGAGGCGATCTCATGGCTAGAACAAGAAATTAGGAACCGGCCAACCCAAGTACAGATAACCTGCAGTGGAAACGGATCAATAACACCTGATAACATACCGAAGTTCAGCGGCAGGGAACACAACCCAATCGAGTATTTAAGAAGGATCCAAAAATACTGGGAAAAGTTTAAAGGTCGTAACGGAGGCATAGATGATAAAGAGCTACTAGTGGACCACATAGAGCAGTGCCTCGAAAACCACGCAGCGAGGTGGTTTCTGCTGGTCAAGACGGACATAGACAACTGGGAGGATTTCCAGAGGTTGTTCATCTGTAAATATTGGAGCCGGGAGATCCAGAAAGGAATCAGACAGCGACTCGAAGTGGAACGTTTCAGACCGGGAGGAAGATTAAATCGGGCTGAATATTTTACCGAACGCGTGGTGACCATGCGGCTGATGCAGCCACCCATACCAGATGAAGAGATAGTTGAGTGTTTGGCAGAGCACTTCGAAGATATCATCCAAGACGCAAGGAGGGTGCAGAATATTGTCACTGACTTAATCTGTGGAGACATTCGTCCTGTGCTAACTAGCAATATTAGATTAAATAGGTCAGATAACCAATCAAAATTAAACACAACCATACTCAAGATAAGCAACATGTACTGTAATAAAGACTTTTTATTAGAGGAAAATCCTACCGGATCGGACGAATCGCAGCGGAAAAGAGTGATACAATGCCCGGAGACCATGGTGCAGATCGGTGAACACTTCATACCGTCACTCATCGATACTGGATCAAATGTATCCGAAAACTGGTTTCGAATGAACAAAGACACAATAGGAAAATACGAGGAGTTACCCGTGTCCAACCTACCAATTAAAACAGCAACTGGATTTAAAACAAAAAGAGTAACTAGAATTGTCCTAGTCGATATTAAAATTAAAAATGAAACATTTAAATTACAAGCATTTTGATAACATAAAGGATATAATATTAGGAATGGACGCTATAGTAGATTTAGGGATGGAAATAAACTTTAATCGCAACGATATAAATATGGAAATAAATAATAAACATATACAATTAAAATTTGAGGAAGAAACCAAAGAAGGAATATTATGCCAAGTTATTGAAGAAACGGAGGAATTGGAACGCGAACTGATAAATAACAGGAACATACAAAATGAACATAACAGAAATAATATATTATATAAACAGAATCAAAATTTAAACTATGACAATTCGACGATTACTTCAGAAATAATAGACTCTATTATAACGCTAAATCCAAATTTGAAACTAGACCAACAACAGGAACTTTCATCATTAATTAAGTTACATCAACATGTATTTTCGGAACAACCAGGGTTATGCAATAAATACACGCACCATTTTCAAGTTAAGGAGGGCAAAATCTTCAAAGGGCAGAACTATCCTGTACCGTTAAGATACCAAGACGAGGTATCCCAGGAAATCACTAGAATGTCGAAACAAAAAAGAAAAGATATTGAACTCATTTAAAGTGGGATAGGACATCACGAACGAACACAGCTGAATCATGTCTAACTGCGACCTAATATATCCGCTTTAAAACAGCTTTCTTCAGTTTGCTCATTGTTAGTATGTATTTTGGATAAATCCATTTGTTTTAGTCAGATTATTGGAATAACTTGTGAGGGACCAAACAAATGTATTTACCAAAAAACTTGTGAGGGCCACCCCTATAATCCCTCGCCCCGTCTGCTTGAGCTGTACGCTGCCAAGGCGATGAGTCGCCTACTGGCTGTGTTTATACAAAGTTACACTTTCTTAACAGAATAATAATTTGTCATGTTTAAAAGTATATTTTAAATCTAATAAAAAAGTTATGATAAATGATACCAAACTCGACCTAGGTATTAGAACATTTAATACTGTTTAGAACATTTACTGTTTGGGTAAAAGTAAATTGACCGTAGAATTTGTTACTAATTGTAAATCTTTTACTGAGATATAATGTGTTTAATACAAATTACAATAACAATCGGAGAAAAAGTTATATACACAATATGCTATATACAATGGAATATAATACTATACAATACAAATCCTACACAACAAGAAAAATACAATACTACACGATAGTTTATTAACTATTAAACCTACAGCGGTCTGAACTAAGTAAAGCTTTTAATATTCATTACAGCTTAAAACTTGCCTTCTAAATTGTCTAAATAAAAAGTCGCAGTCACAATGTAAACAGTTCTTAATAAAGTTCGTATTAAATGTTCTAATACCTAGGTCGAGTTTGGTATAATTTTTCATAACTTTTTTATTAGATTTCAAATATATTTTTAAACATGTTAAATTATTATTCTGTTAAGAAAGTGTACCTTTGTATAAACACAGCCAGTAGGTGACTCATTGCCTAGGCAGCGTACAGCTCAGGCAGATGCTGAGAGGGATTATAGGGGTGGCCTCAGGTTCACCCGCCAACCCGAGTTCACCCGCCAACCTGAACTTGATAAAGTATAGACTTCTTCTCCATAAAAACATATATAACAAATAGTACTGAATTTGTTTCTTTACAATACATATACAATATATATATATATATATATATATATATATATATATATATCAATTTGTTTATATTGTATTGTAAAGAAACAAATTCAGGATATATATATAAGACTATGTTAAAATAAATAGATACTTCTCTCTGTCTCCCTCTCTCACACACACATACCTTTAAAAAATGTGTCGATATATTCTTTGTTACTAAGATGTAACATTTCAATCTTTGTGTTTCTTTTTTTTGTCCATCTAAAACAATGGAAACAATATTAATAATTTTTTTATATCATATATTTACTTTTATACTTTAAAAATTACAGATGTATGACATTTTTCCAAGCAGTCACCACAACACTTTTTAAACTATTAAAATACTGTATAAAATGTAATATATGAACATTAAATATATATATATATATATATATATATATATATATTGAATAACATTAAGAAAAAAATTAAAACAATAATAATAACATTTGTTTTCAAGTTTGCCACATTTACCTCAAAGGTTTTCTCTGTGGTGTCTGGACTTTCTGAGGGCTATAATTTGGGAACATTTTTGTTTCAATTCATCATCATCGTAAAACCTATGAGATGGAAGCCAGAGATTAAGATGAAGAACGAGAAAATCGTTAGGTGCTAGATCAGGGTGGATGATTAAAGATTTCCCTATGAAATCATTTCAACTCACCCACTGTAAGATTTGCCATATGTGCAATGATGTACAGAAGTTTTTTGATTTTTGTTAATTCAAAAATTGAAACTATTCATTTCTCACTAATCAGTAAAGAAAGAATATTAGAATCAAGAAAAAACCTTGAAAACTGTTTTACGAAATCCAAAACCGTGTCTGGAACACACAGTTTTCTTCATTCATTCCAAAATCTAAGGACCAAATTAAAATTAAACATGTATGCTTCGATGCACATTTTTGCACAATATTTCATTTTACAAATGTATTACCACCTCTGACAATGATTGATATCAGTATTAATAACTATATAGTGTGCACTTATGATTACCATTGGGTCATTCCGTACCAAATCAACCAATTTGGCCTATAGGTTAGGACCTTGACCTCTCAGATTTCTTTGATTTTGTGGATAGAAGTTTTACCAACCAATTTTTACATTTTCTGATTTATGGTTTTTTAGTTACAAGATTTTTAAAATCCAAAAATTGACAATTTTCGATCGTGTTATCAAATAACACCAACTGCTTTAGAGAATATCACGTCTGGTATTGTAACAGTAGCATACGATGACTCTTTGTGGTTTGGGTGCATTGAACAAAAAGGCAACAAGTACAGAATGAACTTTTTACACCCTAATGGTTCAGCTCGTAGTGTGTTCTACCCACAACCAAGGGATATATTAGTGATACCAGGATACACTCTACTGCAAAAAGTGGATCCATCAACAGCAACGGGAAGAACTACACCTTAAGTGCTGATGAGATGAAGTTATCTTCTGTTGCTTTTGAAAAATTTCTTAAAGAATTACAATGAACATTCAGATTTTGTAATTTTTTTTAAAATAGTTCAATGGGTTACAAACTATATAAATGTTAGACTTTACAGTTGACCATAAGTGTAACAATTGATATTGCAATAAAAACATGGAAATATTCAAGGTTAGCCATTTTATTAATAAATTGATTGGTCCATTTTTAGGTACATACCAAATAATTTTTTTAATAAACTTGCTAGAAGAACAACTACATATCTAACTGATTAGGATACCGACTCAGTACAGCTCAGGTTTCATGATACCAGGTTCCTATATAACATTGGCAGGTGACACCTAGCCGTTATGTACTCTGATACCAAAATAATTTTTTAAATAAAAACCCATTTGTATCCCACTCAGAAATTTTGTATGCATGTAGTCAATTATAGTATAAACCACATATATTTTTTTTTGGAAAAAAAAATCAAAGGGACATATTTTGGGTTTTTCAAAAACTCAAAATGAATCAAATATAGTTGTGACATATCAAATAAAAGGCATTTCAAATGTAAAAGAATGGCACAAATGTGAACTCTCTATGTGCAACAGTTTTTGAGTTAAATCATTTTAAAGATTTCAAAACACTATCAAAAGTCAATTTTGGGATTTTTTTTAATTTTGTAACTCAAAAACCAAAAGTCAGAAAAGTCTAAAATTTTGCATTTTTACTAGTTTTTACAATTTCTATACAAAAAAATCAAAGAAATCTGAGAGGTCAAGGTCCAAACCATGGGTTTTACGGATTTAGTGTTAGCAAAAGATGAAATTGAGTGCAACATTCAAGTTAAATTTCTGCATCCCCATGGACCTTCTAAAACTTTTTACTGGCCTTCAAGAGAAGAAATCTGTTCGATACCTATGAGTAATATCATGTCTTGTGTCAACCAAGCTGTTACTAAAGGCTCAGGGTGAATGTATTATTTTCCTGAAGAGAAAGTTCAATTGATTGACAAGAAGTTGTTAAAACAAACACGTACCCACAAGTTGAATTAAGGTAACTTCTATTGATAAATTCTTTTAGTTATAAGACTCTTTCATCAAAATGTCCAATCCCAATATTTATGAAGTTGTAAATAAATTATTAGATTAACATACTGTAAGTTGTATATATTTAATTGTTCTACTGTCTGATGAAATATTAGAATATAAATATGTTTACATTAAATACCTTGAAGTATTTTTCAATTAAAAAATTTCTCAAAATCATAGTTTGACAAAGAATTATGTGGAAACATTAAATAATAAGTAAATAAATACATGTTTCCTATAATCTACTGACTTTTCTGAACATTTTAATAACAGAATAATGCTTTTATGTTAAATATTAGAGAAGTTACGAATTTGTTCTTATAACAATGTCACCGAAGGTGATAGCATCGGAATCATCATTTTAACGTTATTGTATTAAATTACAAAAATTCATAACTTGAAAAGTATTGAAAATAACTTTTTTAAATTTTATATGGGTATTAGGATGGTCAAATAAACAATAAGAAAAATCAGTTTAATCTAAGGTCATGGGTATATATATATATATATATATATATATATATATATTTTTTTTTTTTTTTTTTATCGGATGATTTGAAATGAAATGACCCAAACTATACAGTTAGCAGTTCTATAAATAGTGGAGATAAGAAGATAACAAATCCAACAATAAACCTAAATTAACCAATTACTAAAATCCTATCACAACACTACACTCCATTTAATCTAATTAATATTATTTTACTCTTGAAAGTCCCAATATTGTTGACAACAAAGAAGTCAACCCTTGATGATACAACTGCACACAGCCTCAGTAAATAGGGAATGGCTCCTGAAATCCATAATTGGTGACATGATGTTCTTTGCGGATAAAATGCTAATGCCTTGTTTGGTTTAGCACTCTAAAATCTACAAGCTGCAGTAACTCATAATATCCATTATGCCGTTGACAAGCTGGAAGAAAAATTTAATGTCATGATGCCACTGTCTTTCTCAAAATTGTCCACAAACATACATACTTCAAGGCATATCCCTATTCCCTAGTTATGTCCCAATTTCATCTCCACGATACGGGCAAAATTTCTTTTTATCTTCTAATTTGATCAATTTGTGTTGCATAGTATGATGGCCAAATCACTGAATTATAATTATATTCAAGCACCTGATATACCAGTGATTATACAACATCTTCAAGGTACACAAAAGACATCTGAATATAGAGTTGTTTATTATTTGCTTTACTACATATTGAGTTAATAAGGGTTTGTGGGCTACGGGAGGATGTAGGCACTACTCCTAACATCAGGGAGAGAAGGAAGGTCACGAGAAGCTAAAATCCCATTTATAGTGTAAACTAGAGTGGGTTGGGAGTAATCGGTGGAACATAATTATTAGACACTTTGAAAAATTCAGTTTCATCCCATTTTATTCACACCTGTCAATCACTATATTGAAACTGTCCTGTTTGACAAAGCATTATGTTTCCTAAAATCTGCTGACGTTTCTGAACATTTTAATCACCAAATGAATGCTTTATGTTAAATATTACAAAATGTATGCATTTTTTCTTATAACAATGTCACCAAAGGTGAAGCCTCGAAAAAGTCATTTTAACCTTATTTTATAAAATTCCAAAAATGAATAACTTGAAAAGTATTGAAGATAACTTTTTAAAATTGTATGTGGGTCATTAGGATGGTCGAATAAACAAATACTTAAAAAATCAGTTAAATCTGAGGTCATGGGTGTCACAACCTGGATGATGTGGTATGGAATGACCCTTCTACATCGTTGCTTTTTTATTTGTATTGCAACTATGAATTTTCTAGATTTGAGTTCTTACCTCTCAGTGATCTGTACTTGTACACCTTGCTATCTCAGGCAATATCGGAGAAATAGGTGTGTAATAAAATGAAAATCTATGGTGTTTGAATTTAATTTAGCCTATTTATAAAAAGAGAAAGGAGCTAATGTTTATTAGTATTGGGCGTCATGGTAATTCTATGATTACCAAATTATTTTAATATTACTTTAAGTTAATTTAATTTAAAAGTTTCTCAAGGTCGTGAATTCTTTTCTAAGTGTACTGCAGTGGCTGTTAAAAGAAAAGAGAAGTCCTTTTATGCTGAAATTGAACATATTTTATTGATTAACATTTTGGTTATGCATACACATACAAATTTATTATAATATTTATGTTAAACACCTTATTTTAAATAATTTTTTATCTATTTTCGCTGTTTTATTTACTGTTTAAAAGAATCAAAATTTTAGTTATCGAATCTACTTTTATGGTTGCAACTCATGAAATTGAAGTTAATTAAAAAAGAAAACAAATTTAATTCTTTTGCTTTAGAATAATTTAAATTGCTTTACTTGATAATATGATGTCTTTCATATTAACATTCTATATATATTCAAACATTAAATTTTTTATATTTATAAAACTTCTAAAGATTTAAAATTAAAATCATACATCTAACATATTGAACAAAGATAATTTTATATTATATATTTATATAATGTTTGATTTGATTGTTTTTATACATGTTCCCAATCATGTTGTACCACGATTCACTCTTTAGGGATTGATGCCTTGTAATTCCAATGTAGAATTCTCGCCAGATTCTGCACATGGAATGTATTGTTCTGGTTCAAACATCAAACAAATCTGTCCATCTTTCTGCTAGTCCCCGTCATTATGTAGCTAATAGTCATAGTTTTAGGTCAATCAACCTATGATTAAACAGTTCAATATTCTTTTATAAAATGTTTTTTAGTTGATTATCTAATGATATCAACTCAAGATTACCGTGAACACCGCGTGTACACTTTTTTAGATCATACTAACAAAAGTTCGGTTTAAGTTCATGTTCACTGATCTTTCGTTCACAAAACACTTCTCAAAACAGTTCATCCCTGATCAGAGATAAATGTACGATCCGAAAACACATAAACTATCTAGCTTACCGCCATTTTATAGTTCTTGTTCAACATTACAGCCCGTCTTTACCGTTTAAAATCTATTCCACGAGTGCCTACATTAAATTCACAGTTTACACGTTTCTAGTCTTTAATTTATGTATGCTAATTTCACTTCAAAAGACATACTTTCACAAATTTCATTGTTACATGAAAAACCTTTACACGAGCGATAATACGTCCACACAGTTCGGACGCTACTTCCAGACTCTCTTTGCCATGTGTCCACCTTACTAAAAACACGGACGATGACATCACCTCACTATTTTCACATGGTAACAGATTTTTCAAACATATATAGGCTACTCGAAATTTTACTTAGTTCTTAACTCTACCTTAATTCCAAACATATTTATATTACAACATTTCCTTCTGGATACATTTGACAATTATTTTTATTTTTATTTTAAATAATTTCTCTAGACTCTATTTTGACTCGCATTCTTTTTCTGGCATTTTAAAACAATCATATTTCTAGCATTGTACTGACTTAGCCAATCATGCTCTTTTCGTTTCAATTCAAAATTTTAAAATGTATGTATTACAGGTGTTCTCAATAAATGTCATAAACTCATTTCTTATAAATATTATTTAATTTGACGAAAGAGCAAAATATTTTGTATAACCTAAATCTATAATAGCCTATTAATTACAATTCATCATTGTGCATTCTACTAATAGAAATCATTGTCCATTCTTGAATTTATTATACAAAAAAGGAAAACTAATTGTCTGTTTATAGTACCTCTCAGATATTAAATAAGTATTAATTTAAGCAGTCATGCTCTGAATCTTAATGATTTTCTTACTTGCGGAGTTGCCAAGTCCTAGTCTAAATATTTTTATTCACAAACAACTCATAACTTTTTATTATTTACTTCATTTCTTATTCTATAACCCTTATTAAACACTTCCATATGTTGTCTAACAAATTTCTGTCCATCTCACTTACGTTATCAAAAGTTGATTCAAAACTGCACACATCTAACTTTGACTAAAGACCACAAACAACTCTCCAAGTCCAGCTCCTACAGGAGACTCTACTCAACTGGCTACCAGGTAACATGCTCTTCCTCTCCAGTGCCAAACATTTTTCTCAGAATTTCCCTGTTTATTACCTTATTTGGAACATCGTATGATCATTCCTCTTTCCTTATTTGGACATGATATGATCGCTAAACACACCTCCCTCCTTGCTTCGAGAGTATTCTTTCTTAATATACTGACAAACTAAATTGTTTATATAAGTTCACTTTTTATTAATTTATTTCATAATTATAATACATTTTTATATAATATATTTTTATTATTACATTTGAACTAAATTACTATTTATAAATTATTGATTGGTTGGAAGATGTCCCATGCTTACAACTGGAAGGGGGAATAGTGGTTTGATTCACTAGTTAATTAACTTAATAGAAATCTTTAGATATATGGAATTTGATACCTGATTTATATTATTCAAAGTCTAACAGCGCTACTTAGGCTACATACATGCATACACAATATAAGTAATATTACATATTTAGTACAATTTTAAACAAATGTTATTTTTTGAGTCAGGAGGCCACAAATATCAAATAAACATTAAGTACTTTTCCTACTTTCTCGAGATAGTAAAAGCTTATTTCTTTTATATTAGAAAATTAACAAATAATATCAGATCTAAATTTTAAAGAATACATTTTTTCATTGCACAATTGTTTGGAATTGGTCCAATTGATATTTTAAGTAAAGATTACCAAAGTTTAAAATATTGTAATAAATAAAATTTGTGTAGGCCTACAGTATAAATATTACATTAAAAAAATGAAATAAAACTAAATTGATTTATTAAACATAGTAAACGAACCCAGGAGGGTGCCAACTAGACTATAACACTGAAAAATACATTGATAGTTTTTGGTACTTACATATGAATTGATAATTGGTTATTACAGGAATGATAATACTAAAGGATATCTTCCATTGCTTAATTTAATTTATTAAGTTAATCTAAAACAATCTATTGAATTAAGAGAGGAGTGTAGTGTCATTTATATACAAGGGAGGAAGACTATTATGGGGTAGAACCGAATGAGTTGAATTAAATAGTGAAATCAATTCTTAAGTTGAAAGGATAGGGTAAGACAGTCTCTTGCTCTTATTTTTAATGCATTATATTGAAGGTGAACCCAAAAACTGACTGCCTAAGAGGTTGCCAATTTTCCTGTTTTTCCATTCAGTTGTCATAATTCAAAGTAGGCCTATTTTGATATGTTATTTAATTAAACAAATTGACTGATCAATAAAATGAAAAAATACTTATACAGTATATAGTAGGATATAAGGAGATATTATGTCATGTATTATGTCATTACTTCAGATATATCATATCATATGTTTTATAACGATCTCAAAGGATCAACAATTGATAAATAATTAATTAATGTCTAGTATAAAATATTAAAATAATAATAATCGATAAAAAGGTTAAAATTAATAAATAATTGTAAGAATAAGTAAATTGGGACAAAACACATGTTACCAAGCAAACTATACCGACAATAGCAGTTGCAAAGTTAAGTTGGGGAGATAACGGTAGGGTCATTCCATGTCAAATCAACCAATAAAAAAAAGTTTTCAACTTGACCATTTCAGATTTGGCTGAAACTTGGTTTATTTATACTCTCTGACATCCTGAACTCAAATATAATTTTCAAAAAATTATATCCCCGACAGTTTTTTAGTTATACATTTTTTTAAATCACAAAATGCTGTGTTTTTTAACGTGCGCTAAAATCTAAAATAACTTTGGTTCTATTAGTGCTAGAGAGCTGAGAGATAGCTCATTTTAAAGAGGGTTTAATGGGCTTTAATGTGATACCCAACTTGAATACATTAGGGGAAAAATATATTTTTAGTAAAACTCAAAAAATCGTTTTTGAAAAATTTTTGAGTTGGTGTTTTTTAATTTTTTTCAAATTTATATATGTTTTTATATATAACTTTGTGAGTACATCATACAAATTTCAGAGTGGGACCATGATGGGATCAGGAGATATGTTAAAAATACATCACTGAAGTATCACAAAATTTTTAATTTCAATTTCATGTTGAATAATTTCAGTTATGTAGGCCTAATTCTAATGTTTTTATAAATGTTGGACCTTAGTATAGAAACAATATTGATGCTACATGTATATAAAAATTTATTTTGTTTATCAAGCTTGCTTTTATTGATCTGCTGACACTTGAACAGACATGTCCCTTTCATGTCCTAACATGAACAAGTGATGACTGTGTTCCATTGTTGTGCTACTCGTTTCAGTCTGTCTGTTACAGTCTGTCTTGAAAAAGTTACATTTATGAATTGACAGAAGTTCATTAACATTTCAAATTAAATTAATATTTATTTAGCCTATATTTTGTAATACAAATAAATAAAATAAATAGGCCTATATAAGCTAAAATTGAACACTTACACCAAGTTAATAATTGCTCTAATGACTTCTCCATTACATAAATCCTGTATATCTTGTATATCTTGTATATCCAAACTGTTGACCTAGACCCAAAAAAAAAATTATTTTATTTTATATAGCCTATATATCAAAATTTAATTACAAATTTACATATACATGAAAAGAAAAACCTTACTGTAGCCTACTGATATAAAATTAACATAAAATCAAAATATGAATATCAGAGAAAGAGTTTCAAATATGTTAGGCCTATAAGTGATTCTTCCTATACACATACATACATAGTCCCCCTTATATACTCTCACGCTAGCCTGTAATAAAATTTCTGATTTAAAATAAACTATCATTGTACATTATTTATTAAGTAACAAATACCAACTCTTTTGTGTTTAAATATTTTTATATGTAGCCTTTATCTAAAACCCTGTTTTCCTCCCACTTTAAGGAACTGTTAGTGAAAATTGACAAAATAAATTAGATTATTATAATAAATATAAATTACAAAAATTACAAATGTAGTTAAATAACTAACTGAAACCCTACTTATTTTATAAAACAATAAACCAGCCTAATTAAAAAATAAAATTTGCCTCATTTTGTTGTTTTATTGATGTCAATGATAATAAGCCTAAGCTGGTACAACCATTCATATATCTTTGCCTACTAATAAATCTTCTTTAACCCGCAACTACTATACTCACATTCCTTGATAGTCCTTACATTCCTTGATAATGTTGTATTATATCTAAGATTGGTATGCCTATAGGCATACGTTGAGTAAAAATCAGATTTTTACAAAGAGGCCATTATTTATTTTTGCTGAAATGGTTTAATAGCAATGCACTTATGTAAACACAGTATATATTTACCTTAATTTATGGAATTTATAAAATGTTTAAAAAAGGTACTGTGGTATTAAAGATAAGTTAAACGTTTAATAAAAAAGAAAAGTTCATGGTTGTCTAATAGCTATAACATACAAAATGTTGTAAATTACTGATTCTTATTATTCATCAGAACCAATAGTGTTAACTGTCTATCCATTTTTCAAAAAATTGATAGGCCTATAAACAAAATTTCTGACAAGAACTTCCGAAGTTATCTTGCTTTTTACTTGCCGATCTTATTGTCAAATAAATTGCTTGTATAAGCGTTAACAACATTGTTACATCAAACATTTTTTAAGTTGTATACCATTATTCTACAATTCATAAGTATTTAAAATATGAATCAGCCTTGTTTAGATCCATCAAAAATAACTCCCAAGTTGGCTGAAATTGTTTAGGAGTTCATGTAAACTAGGGTATGTAAAAAAATGGGTTTAGAAGTAACACCAATTTTTTTACATAATCCTAGAGAGCACAATCCACTGAATAATAAAACAAAGAGAGAGCGTCCCCATTAATATGAAATATGCTAACTCAAAGTCGAGATAGTGAGAATAAATTACCGCTTCGTGCGTATGGAATATAGCCTATAACAACCTAGCCTAACCTATTGCACAGTTATCACACATTTAACTTTATCTAATTTAACCTTCTAAACACGTAGACAATATACTACCATAAAAACGTTGATTTTAAAGTAGCCTAATGATAAATTGAATGAGGAAATGGGGTGGTGATACCGTGCTTAACCATTAGGCCTACCAAAAGTAAAATAATCCAATATATTACACTATAAAACAACATTAATTTGAAACTTTATAATGTATGCCCATATTTTGGCAATCAATAAAATGCAACCTTCATTCTTATATTACAATCTAGGTAACTAAGACTAGTTTAATAGTCCCAGTTACCTCAACACATGCTTCAATAGTATACTTATATAATTAAGGTTATTTATATCTTCTGACTTGTAATATAAATCTTCAGGACTTCTGAAATAATATATACATTTTATTCCACAGTATGTCTAGATCAATTTTTTACATAAATCTAATAGGCAAACTAATACATACAGTTTAAAAGCTAACTTACCCATGTTATTAGAACTTTTTTCCAATCAGGTAGTTTCATTTTTTAAATAAATCGTTGTTAAAATCTAAAACAAATTATAAACTAAAATTATTCAAATGGACAATTTTTAAAATTCAGTTGCAAAAACCGTTATTTAATCAATTGGAGACTTGAGACAACTTTTTACAACTAGCAACATGCAACATCTAACTGACTTTTCATTTTGTTTAAGTTTGAAATGAACAATGAATATACATTGCAGGTAACAGTTGAAAACAAAAATCGACAATCACATAGACGACATTTGAGGTAAAATGTGCTAACTTCTGACATATATGTAACTTTGAAGAATGGTACTCCTGGATATTGATATTCTGAAATCTGATATTATAGACACCACAAAACCGTAAAAAAATTATTTGGGCTTTAAAATTATATTGAAACAATAGTTTTCTGAATATGTTATATGAGTAAAAATATTACGTATTTTAAACTTTTAGAAACATATCTCGGGGCGGTTACGCTGAATCGGATTTACTCGGCACCAATCGACATTCAAGTGCGCTCGGGGTTGGTGCAGCACTGAATCGTCTATGACTCTAGTCTTCATCAGCCTAGTTTACTTTCCGATAAGAACTGCGTCGTTCCAGTGTTATTGTGTATGATCAGTGTAATATTTAAATTTTTACAATTTGTGCACCATTTCACTAATAGTGAAAATTTTATTTCGCATCAAGGCAACTTCTTCCATTTCTCCTATAATATGAAGGACTTGGACCTTAATTAGTATAAGCAATGACTACATAAATACTATAAGATACGACATAGGATAGGGAAATAGTCTATGCTTTATGGGTGCTGTTCATCACAAGTTTGACACACAGCTATCAGAAAGCGCTAGCAGCAGGTGCTTGACTGTACGCATCCCACTTGGTCGAGACTGTACAACTGTTGACCTCTCTCTCACAAACCTTCTCACTTACTTCCTCAGCATAGTCAGTGTTGTCAGTTCGTGCGCTGAGATAAGCGATTCTCGACCTTCCCTCGCATCTCTGGCCCATATGTGGCATCAGTGCGTTTTCTCTTACCCGCCTGAAACATTGTTTGACCGTAGAGCCACCTAGCGCGAGTCACATCAACTTCAGATTCTCTAGCAGAGCGACCTAGCGGGTATTGGACAACTCAAGAATAAGCGTAGAATATTTAACATGGCCATGTCGTGTCTTATAGTATTTATGTAGTCATTGGTATAAGTTTATAAAAGTATGATATTAATAAATTTATCGCAGAAATAAATGATACTACAATAAATAGTTTTTTAGGTAAAAATTCCATGCACACTTTTTACTCCCCATGAAATATTATTTTCTTTATTTATATATTACTATAATGTACACATTAATAAATCTGTATGAACTTTAAATGTTCATGTATTTACGATTTATACTACTGACAGACGCGACGATACTTGGTAGAACTCCATTTGCATAAAAAAAAAAAAAAAACCACACACAATATTTATTTAGTAAATTCTACATTTTATTGAGATGTCAGATGTGTAAAGCTGCCTCGTGAATGCCGTCACTGGCGAAACCATGGTTGGCAAGATTCAATAAAAACTCAAATTTACTAAAAATTGTTTGTGGTTTTCTTTCTTGTTCATGTATGTATTTATTGCTTTTCATAGCATAAAGTTTCCTAACCTTACATATTATACCGTGTTATATAAGTTATATAAACATATATATTACCGGTATATAAATATAATCTATTTAAGTAAATAAATAAATTTTAACTTATGTCGGGTGGTCTTAGCCACACGCCGTTTTTTTTTTTTTTATTCGGAACTTTGTAAATCATTTTGTTTGTGTAATACTTAAATTTTAATCACAGAAAATACCCAGTGGCCAACAATACTTCAGAGTTTTAAATAATATAGGTTTAGATGAAACAGATCAAATGAACACATCTAAATAACATTTTTTCTCCGCCAACATTTTCAACTTCGGTTTCAACTTTAACCATCCTACTCCGCACCTAGAGTTGTATAGTGAAAGGAACAGAATCTTTTGGCTAGAGAAATTTATTTCTATCTTGACTATCATTTTCAACTTGTTCAAGAATTCCTTTGGAACTTTGCTTATGAACTCTTATCTCTACTACTGTAGGGATAATTAAATTAAATCCATGCAAAGCTAAATTGTTACTTTACAAAAGAAGCAGAAAGCTCTTGAAACCTTAATATATATTTTGAACTGTAACTTTTCAGGAGTTCCTTTAAATTTTATTTAACATCCTTAAAAGTAAAGATAAAATCACATTTATTTATCAATATGTTTACCAATTAAATGAAAGTACGGTATATGCTACAACAATACGATATATTTAAATCGCATAATGTGTTACTAATATGTAAGAAGTCAAAAATTTTGTTTACTAAATCCTTCAAAAGTTTAAACAAAATTGATTTCCCATTTTAACTGATAACCAGAATTTTTGCTAGTTTTCTCATATTTAAAGGATAATGCTAAAAAAAAAAGAAAAGATACTTACTAAATATAAGTTTGGTTTTAGTTTGAACAAGTATTACAAAACTAAATATTTATAATGAAAAAGATGGTCGAAATATAGTATATAAGAAGTTTTACAATAATTAAATATCATAAGGATTGGTCTCTGATGGGCTAGTTTTACAAATTTATTCACTAAAAGCAAACTTCAAATAATATGAGGTAGCATATTTTTTTATAAATTAGTTTAGATATTTCCTGTGACCGCCACTCCATTACAAAATGCGGTCCACAAATTGTTTCTTTTTTTAAATTTTATTCTTTTATTTTTTTTTTGTATTTGTAAGTGCATTTTCAAGTTTTTTTACTATGATTTTTCCTTAAGGTTTACAGGAGAACTAACTCCACGCTATTGACCCACATTCAAAGGTTTATAGGAGACTTAATTCTATGCTAGTGACCTCAGGGGTTTATGGGAGAATTAACTCCACACCAGTGACCCCCACACATACATATACACCCTCACAATATTACAGTAAATCATAGTTACATTTAATACTGCGTAATGCACAATAACTATTTTTATTATGTTCTAACATTGACGTTAAAAACCTCAAAATCATATATTGGCTTAAAGACATTAACACTGAAAAAGTGATCACTGATCCTTACAAGTCGTTGCATCTATACATTCTCAACTCAATATCGATAACTTCGCTGCCCAGTTTGCAACGATATTTGGTCTATTCGCCCTTTATTTAGTCAATATATGTGTTCTTTACTTAGTCATTTTTAAATTGAAGCGTAATAATGTTATAATTTTAAGTGCTTGTTCCAAACATAGGGAGTTAAAATCCCCAAACACCAGAGTATTATACTAAAGCAACTTTAACAATCAAAGTTCCCTTAATATTTCAGAAGCGGAAAATTAAAATTTCATTAAATCTCTACAATGTCAATCTACAGGAACACTCTACATGCTTAGGTACTGATACAATAACTTTTACTACTGTAACTTTTTTGTTGTTAATTGTAGACATAAAATAACAGTCTCATTTGTGGAGATATACAATGTTACTTAAATAATTTTTTTCACGCCTAAATTCTGCAGCATTTCGTCCTGTACAGATAAGATTTAGAAAACAAACAAGTTGTTACTTCACACCCCCCTGTATAATGGGCTAAGGGGAATGGGCTAGTGGATGCCAACTGTCATTGCTGCTAATGGTCCTTTTATTTGATTTTATCAATATACAAGTAATTCAGTTGATGGTCTGAAGAGGGTATCACTACCCTCGCTGCTTAGATAAGTAGAATACACTTAATTGTAAAACATTATATATGTTTATTGAAATTGAAAATATTAATATAATATACTTTAATTAGTTATTGAAGTATCCACTACTCGCTGTGGAAAACATAACAAGCTGTGCTATAAATTTTTCTCACTAATAACAACCTTATTATATTCTTTGTCTTTTGTAACCACATGGCCGAGTATCATAATTTCCCACATATCTCCTTTAGGCCCCATTACTTTAAATACTTTTGTTTTATTTACAGTTACAATATCTATATCTTTATTTCTACTAATTCTATTCTCTACAATTTGTAAAGACAGTGTAGCTTCGTTCAGTTTTCTTTAAGTTTTTCAAATTAAATTTTTTCTGAAGTCTTAAGATTAGGTGTTAGACCTTTAATCTTACACACCTCTAAATTCTGCCCGAAACAAATTCTAAAATGTAGGATCCAGGGCCATACTGTTCCAATTCATCAGTCATTTCCCCTAAGTAGTCACCAGTAGCAACTTTCTGTGCACCCTCCATGTATGAATAAATAACACTATCAGTGTCAAAATATAATAAATACCTGCTCTCCTAAAGCATTAAGATGCTCATACAGTTTAAGACGAACCTGACTAGTTTAGTACACTGCCAGGTCGACATTTACATTTTTAAATGACTCTCCAACCTCTTCTAAGTTTTGCCAATTTACTAAAACAGCGTCTTCGATAATTTCTTTTCCTCTATTAATCTGTAATGCTGGACCTGTTAGCAATTAAAAAATACCACAGCTTCTCGTGTTAAAAGTGTCTTATTTTGGTTTTCTCATTGGCTAAATTTTCCCCAAAAAGAGTTTATCAACAATTTTGCAAGAGAGCATAGACCACAGTACTTTTCAATTTTAGCATAGCTAAGTATGATACCTTTGCTGTTAAAATAATCTTTCACATACTTGTCTTTGTCCCACTCTGACTTACACCAGGCTGGCCATCCACTAGCTTCTTGCTTGATTCTTAAAAATTTGTTGATATAATTTTTAAACAACCCTCCTTTCTCAAAAGTAGTCATCTTGTACTCCCAAACTTCGTACATGTCTGTAATCACATACCCTTCCTCCACAGATTTCCTGAGCTCATCCATTGTCCAAATTCCAATTAAGACTCTCTCTTTACTACTATGTTCACACTCATTAGTACACAAATTTTCAACACACTTACGACACAAAACAAACATTAATTTATCATTCATTCTTGTCAGAAGCACCAGATGATACAAAACTCTAGGTCGCAATACTTTACATTTTAACAGGCCCTCCACTTTCATTCCCATGGCCAACGGGTATTTTCTGTACTTGCATACCAACGGATAAAGCGTACATACGTCCACATACTGAATGGTTTTGTCATCTGTAAAATTGTAGTATGTTTTTGCATTTCCCATTCTACCTCTGAAAAAAGCATCTCTCAGGTTAATTGTTAAGGTGTTCAATATTGAAAGCGAGTTCAAATAATTCAGATTATGTTCTTCTTTTTAGGTCTTAAAAGTATAACTCCCCATCTGTACTACTTCATAATGTTTTTGAAAGTTTTGGTTTTTGTTCTTTCATACCTTAAGCACAGACTATCTGAAGGATCCTCTTTTAGAGGATCCTCCGTCTAGTATAGGAAACATTTAGGACATCCATGGAAGTAACAACCATAAAACTCATAGATCCGTTCCCCATTAAACCCATCAACTTTTACACCTTCAATTTTGACTTCCCTCTCATTATGGATTCTAACACCTTATCCCACATCAGCCATTGTAAAGCAGAGGCCGATTGGTTGTCCACAAGATGATATCCGTGTTTGGGGATCAGCCCAATTGTATTTGTTTAAAAGAAGTTACTCCTGAACGCCAATTTGCATGCACTTGCTATTGTAACTGCCTCTAAAAAGAAATCCATATTTCTCTGTTCCAAGAACATAGATCTGAATTTTATGAATGCCTGAGCCAATGTCCATGTTCGAGATCCAATAGTCTACAATTTATTTTTGCAAATCAAGAACATAGTTAGTTAATAGCTGCTCTTTATCGCGTTTTTCAATCTTTGTAGTCTTTATTGAACATAAAGTCCGACAATGAAACTGTTGGGATTGTAGGATTTCCAAGATGTACAATCAAAAACTTATGGAGGGGATAATTTCCCTTATATTCTATAAGACCGATTACAGTAATTAAGGGTTAACTATAACCTATTCCTTTAATTTTTGCATTTGGATAGAATAAAAATGTAATAAATTAAAATGAGTGACATAGTTAACTATTTGTTTTAAAATATTTCATTTTCTTAGCTTCCATATGAAGATAAAGTGCAAATAGAAAGACAGGTAGGACACAGTTGTCGCTGTAACAACTTAAAAGTGAAGACAAAGAAAAAACAGAGTTTATACTCGATGTTTTAGTGGAGCCAACTATAACAAATATCCTTGGTTAACTGTTTCGAGGGTATTGAATAATTTTTTTTGCTGGGCATGATAGCTTTTTTCCACTGATGTTGTTGGCCGATGTAATAAGACAGGATTTAAACATTTGAATTATTGGGTAACTGCATGTGACAAACATCAAAAATCTCAGACAAATCATATTTGGACATTCAGTGTTTACAAACTTTTGGCTCTCTTAGAATTGATTATTCTATGAATTTACAGCAAAAGATTTCAGACACCCAACATAATGAGAAAGTAAAAGAAAATATACTTGTTTAAGGAGACTAATTAATTGATATAGTAACATTTCTTGGAAAACAAGAATGTGCATTCAGGGGTCATAGTGAGACTGAAGACTCAAACAATAAGGACATGTACATAGAACTTTTGGAATTTTTAGCATTTATAATTTAACAAAATCCAACCATTTAAAAACAGCTACAATATTTAGAACAACATCACCGATAATTCATAATGAAAAAACAAACTTTTAATGGGGCTGCTGTAATGGCCAGTCATGACTGGAATACAGATATTAGTAACATAAGTATAATGGGAACCTTTATTCATTGCTATAGTCAGATTAAATTTGGTTCTGTCAAAATCAACAAATTTCATAATCAAATATAAATTATTCTTCATTTCTTTATCAGGAATACCTGAATTTTTTTTTCACACTCAACAACCAGCACTAGTGCTCTAAAAAATTATATGAAGAAAAATTACCAATATTATTACCGACAAGATGGTATTTTACATCAA
This sequence comes from Aphrophora alni, assembly GCA_963513935.1. Lineage (NCBI taxonomy): Eukaryota > Metazoa > Arthropoda > Insecta > Hemiptera > Aphrophoridae > Aphrophora > Aphrophora alni. Next base: position 91,634,991 of record OY740767.1, read on the forward strand.
GGCTTGTAAATACAATAAAATTAATATGAATACTGAAATCAATAGAAGAGGAACCTGGTGACTGGACAAGTGAAGAGGTCAATACTGCTTCAGGCTTTGTACGTTTTCTGAAAAAATTTTACACAATTTCCTCTTCTCACATTCAACAATATTTTTTCACATTTCTGATATATTGTTTGATATATAACAAAATAACTGCATGGACATTTCTCACTTGCAGTAACAAAGTAAAAAAATTTTATGATGCTTTGCAGAGAATTAGAGACTATGGATTTAATCAAATATGGGAAGCAGTAACAAAGTATTCTGATAATGGAGGTACAGAAATGGAATCAAGACCAAAAAGACAAAAAAATAAAAAATAAAACTATTGTAAATTATAGCAGATTTTTAACGACATTTTGGGTACATTAATGGCTCAAATAAAATTCAGATTTGAATCCCAAAAGTACCTGAATTTATACCTTTATTAGATTCAAGCAATTACTTTTATTTTTTATTAAAAAAAAAAAAAAAACATTTCCTCATAACTTGATAGCAGAACTTAAAGAACCATATTTTTCATTCTTTGATATAGTTCGATTTAAAAACTAACTTAATGTGCATTTAAAACTAACTTAAAAACTCAGGATGAATATAAACGCAAATCCATTTGTGACATTACAAACTACATAATACTAACCTTTTTAGATATAGTTTTTTGGGCTACGATATGCCATTACCACTGAATTATCATTTGACAATACCTTCTTTGAATCCGTGTATTGTTTAATACTAAAATAATTTTGTTTAAATAAGCCATTAATTTCTATAAGCAAAATTCTTTCTTTAGAAAAAAATATATTCAAAATAAAATTGGAGCTCTAATCAATAGTTAGAATAGTAATCATTTATCGATGGTTTAATGTTCATTCCCATATTGATCGAAACACTTTGAAGTCAGGGATATTTTCTACAAGACCAATAATAATTATACAATAGGCATTGCGTTTTATTTAAATGTACAAATATAATTATATAGTACATTTGTAAGAAATATACCAAGATATTTAATGAGATATTAGGATTATTTTCCTAATATCTCATTAATATATATATATATATAAGTTTCATTACTGTTGAGACCGATGGTTCTTGGTGGAATTCCATGTTTAAAGATAATAAAACACAATTATTTATTTTGTAAAATCCACTTTTAATTAGTCTAGCCGACCAATGGTTTCGCCTGCTAAGGCATTGACGAGGCTGTATTACAGACTGAAGAAAAAAGACAAAAACAGAAAACCTTAAAACTAGAGGGTGGGAGTTAGGATACAATGAATGGAAGGTTGGGGAAATACCCGGCCTGGGCAATGACCCTAGGAACATTACATATTGGGAAAACCAGTTGATTGTTCTAAGTACAAATAACTTTTAAAGGTTTTACTAATGGAGAGTTATAAAAATCTAACTGGTCATTTAAAACTAAATTAGGGTTACAGTATCTTATTCTTTTAATTTCTAAGCTCTCCAAAGCATTCAATTTTCCTACCTTTATTATCAAAATGTAATATTTTAAAATCTACACTCGATTTAAAATCAGACACTTGATGTATTCTTAAATGATTTGAAAAACTGGAATCTTCATATCTTAACCGCCAACTTCTTTCATGTTCACTTAATCTAGATTTAAAATTACGTCCTGTTTGACCTACATAACATGAATTACATATTTTGCAAGTTATCTTATATACACCACTTCTCAACATTTTGTTAATTTTATCTTTAGAATTATTTAAAATCTTACCTAAACTATTACTACAATAAAATGCCGGCTTACACTCTGTTTCTCTATTTAAAATATTTCCAACTTTTTGGCTAACATTTCCTAGATAGTTAACTTTCCACCATTTAGCGCTATTTTTAACTGAAGTTGGAAAAATAAGTTGCCTTGCATTCATCTTAAGTTTTTTCTTTAGCATTTTATTAAAGTGGATTTTACAAAATAAATAATTGTGTTTTATTATCTTTATATATATATATATATATATATATATATATATATATATATATATATATATAAGTTTGTAGAGGTTAGAAGTAAATATCATAAACTTTATAGTTATCTCATTTAATTTTTCTCTGTTTGTTATTTTGTTGTTGTTGTTGTTAATACCAAAAAGTAAACACTATTTGTACACATATTTTGTTAAAAACAACAAAAATGTCTAATTTGCTAAAAAATAAGTTTTATATATCTTAGAGTTTTATATAAACAAATTGAATGTTTAATTCTTCCAAACATGTTAGATATAAGATAGTAAGTGAAATTTTATATAATAATATCGAAACAGATAAGATTCAGATTTGTTGCATGCCACAAAGATCTACTTATAGTCCGGGAGCCTGTGTACATATCATGTAAACATTTTAGGAAGTTTCATTATATCAAAAATCAATTGTACCAATATCGCTTAAATACGAATTGGGTATCAGCTGGCTAAGTAGTGGTGGGGGTGGCCGCCAGAAGAATGAAAACACTGGAAAAAAATCGTGACATGAAATCATTTTAGGAAACATGAAACTTCTATGAAGAAATGATTATCTTATATAATAAACATTGAAGATTGTCGCTGGGCGTTGATAATGGATGGTCCAAAAACACGAATCATTAGAACCTTATTGGGATGTTTGAAATTTGGGTGGATGCTAATATTTATAGTGTTTAAAAAAAAAAAAAAAATGTCAACTGCATGTATGTGGCTGGTTATCATCTGGCGCAATAAAGGTACTGAGTGTCGACACCCTAAAATGCAGCATGTACCACCTTCATTGCATCAGCTGACAACTTTCCTACCCACATACATCCAGCTAACAATTTTTTTCGTAAATCCCACTATCAGGGCCGGCCTGAGAGCAAAATGCTGTGTGTGCAAGGATGAACTTTGGCGCCCTTTACAAAGAGAGTTGTTAAGTAAAACATAATGTACCTGAGTTTGTTAAGCCTTAATAGGCGTGATGTACTAAATTTTGTAAATAGCAACTCCTAACTGATTCTTGTAGTTTATTTATTGGTTTGACAGGTAAAAAATAAAAACCTGTGTTTTAATTATAGAAAAATCTTTGTTTGGTTTAATACTCAGTAAAAATATTTAAGTTACATTAAAAACATATTAAAGTATGTATTAAAGAATTAAATAATTTTTATTCTTCTTATAACTGTTATAATTTAACTCAGCAAACGATTAATAAATATAATAATTTTTCAATAACTAAAACGTAAAGTTAAAACCCACCTTTGTTTGGCATGAGGTCTTTCATAGATATCAGCTCCTCACATAACTCCGCTCCTTTGTTGTCACTGCCATTCTCATCTGAAAGTAGGTCTTCTAGTTCTTTGCATTTAACAAGCAAGTCCTCTCTCTTGGGCAACTTATCAATTTCAAAAAGAAACTAGACTTTTGATATTTTGGCTTTAAGCTGTTCAAACCTCTCCTGCAAAGCCATATTGGCAGTATCAACTAGTGGAATAAAAAATTCAACTTTAAAACTCTCTTGGGGGTCTATTATTGTTTCATCATTGGCTTCGTAATTAAATTGCTTTTTATTCCTTCTAACGCGTGGTGTTTTAAAGCTTGCTTCGACTTCTAATTCTTCAGCCAGCTCTTTGGCTTTCACTAAACAGCTTAGAAATCCATTTTCACGGAAATCTTTCAAAAAATTCCCAAATGACTCTAAAATAACTACAGCTTGAGGGAAGTTGACAGTCTTTGATTGCAATATCTTACTAGCAATGTTTATTTGAAATAAGACATCATACCACGCAGTCAACGACACTAAGAAACCAAAATCTTCAATTGCTTCGGACAAGGAATTTGCTTCATTTCTAACCTCGTCTTCAAATGATTTATCTTCATGAAGGTCCCAGAGTGCTTGTCGGATTTGCACAATCTGGTATCTTACTGCTTTCAGTGATTCGATTCGTGCTTCCCAGCGAGTCACACAAAGCTCTTTTAACGTGAGGGAAGGCCCAAATGCTGAAGACACTTCACATGATTGTGACAAACTCTCCAACAATTTACTCCAACGTTTTGTTGATGAGCTGAAAAACACAAACAGCCGTTGATTTGTTCCAAAAAGGGTCACTGTTGACACTGATGTTTTTGCAGCATCACTTAGTACCAAGTTTAGGCTATGACAACCACATGGTACAAAAAAGCTCTCTGGTTTTTTTCTAAAATTAGTTTTTGTAGACCAGAGTGTTTTCCTTTCATATTTGCCCTGTTGTCATATGCCTGACCCCTGCAATTAGTCCAGGTCGTACTCTTGAAGTATTTTAAAGACAGTTTCTGACATTCCCTTCCCTGAAGTGTCTGTTATTTCAATGAAACCGAGGAAACTTCCACAAATATCAACGTTTTTCTCCTTTGTTTCGTGGACATACCTCAAAATAACAGAGAGCTGTTCTTTCCTACTTAAATCGGGCGGGCAGTCAAGAATCAATGCATAGTATTTCGCTCTTTTAATTCTGTTTATTATTTCTTCCCTTACTTTGTCTCCCATCAGAGTTAATAACTCGTTTTGGATGTTTTTGCCCAAGTAAGAGACACACCTTTGCTTTTCATTATCCAATACTCTAGAAATATGTTCTTTCAATATAGGCTCAAATTGAGCAATCAACGCAACAAGCCCCAAATAAATTCCGTTGTCCTTTTTGTATAGGGTTTCATTTGTTCCTCAGAAAGCCATTTGGTGCTGGGTAAGAAATTGTGTTATGGCAATAAGTCGTTTAATAACATTATACCATCGTTCTTTTTCTTTGGCAATTAATTTTTGGTTTTGATCGGCAATTGTTTTACCTGTGCTCAGTCTTCTTTCTGCCTCCACCCATCTTTCATAGCACTTTAGATGGTTTGGGGAAGTTTCATGACGTGTTAATATAGTTCCAATGTGCCTCCAACCACAGTTTCTGCTCTTATCTGACAGTGAAAAAGTTGTATTGGGACGTGCAGTTGCAGTACTAAATAGCTTACAACAAAAACTGTAAACACTATTGTTTTGTTGAGAATATAATAGCCAACGTCTCCTTACTTTTTCACCATTTGGCGCTAGTCGATAGTAAAACAGATTTGAAATGATCTCTTTGTTCCATCCTTGTGTTATCTTTCTAAATACAGTGAATGCGGCCCTTCAGCTATAATACAGTCACGGTAATTTTGATTAAGATGTGTAGGCCATGTTGCAGGGTCTTTCAATAGGAACAGAACTGTTGCATTCGCCGAGCTGGTGCCACCACTTCCTTGCTCTTCCAATCAACGATTTACAATTACAGTTAGAGAATCTTGACCTTGAACATTTTCATCCAATGGTAATGTTCCACTATCTTCAGAATTTGGTGGTTGTAGTTCTTGTCCGTTAGTGTTCTCATCTTTTTCGGGTTTATCAGTTACGGATACGTCTGTCGTAGCTACAATTTCTGTACAAGAGCTCGGGTTTTGTGGTATCGATAAATACTGGCTTCCGCTTCTTTCAAGGATTTAGCTTTCCGCTTCCTATTTTGACTTCCAGATGGTTTGTAAAACATTCTAATAACATTAACAAACAGAGTTATTTAAAAATAATATTTACACTAAACAAAAGACTAATAAACACAAGACTAAGATTGATTACTAAACACCAAACAATATTTTATAACATACACACATACACAAGATTAAGTATTTGTATGTTTCAAATAGATTCACTTAACACTTGTCACTACTCACGCTGATAAACGACTGAAGACTGAACCTGTCTGCTGTTACGGAATATGTGCGCACCAGTTATTCCGAGAACACGAGTAGAGGGAGTGGTGAGAGACAGCCCGAGGCGCCGACGCGACACAGACGAAACGTCCTGTGAGTTTTGTGACTCATTTATCTACAACTACCAACTGTTCATTTGTCAAAACAACAAAGAGGAGTGATTGAAGCATATATTTATTATTCATTCAAGTAACATTTTATTTGTTAAACAAAAGTTATACAAATTTAATTTCCATTGAAAAGTCCATTATACTTAAATTTTTACTATGTAAAAATGTAAGGTTTTTATTATTTTTCCCTTTTTCGGCCCCCCCCTAGAAAACCGCATGTGTGCCACCGCACACGCCTTAGGCCGGCCGTGCCCACTATAAATATTATCATCTACCTAAATTTCAAATTTCTTGGTATCGTTCTTGACAATATATTGCTGAAAAACATGTGTGGAGCACTCCCAATCTGAAAGCTTAAATTATAATCAATTTAACTAAATTTTCAATTTATTATTGTTCAATATGTAATTCTATGACATTATAAATTATTTATTTATATAAAAATATGAAATTACATAAGGCTTAAATTATTATCAATCATAATTTGATTAATTTTCAATGTATTATTGTTCAATTCGTAATACTATGAAATTTTCAATACAATATTCTATAAAATTATTAATTAAAATTTGTATTTATGTAAAATTATAGTATTTATTTATATAAAAATATGAAATTATCAATATATTATTCTACTATAAATACACAATCTATATATTTTCACAATTAAAAAATATGCAAAAATTTAAGATATTTAATTTTAAAAATTTACAAAAGTCTTATTTATTTAAAAATTGAATAATTAAAAAAAGAGTTATGTTCCTCATTCTGATCACATTAGACTCATCACTCTCTTCATGCCCATTGGATAAAAGATCATCGTCTTATTGTTCAATCACATCTAAAAAGACTAATTATTGTTTTTATAAAATCAATAAAGATTATAATGACATGAAAAACACAAATAAGATTAATAAATACCTTCAGTATTTTCGATATTTCGAGTAATCATTTCCACAGTAGGAGGTAATTAATTGATCGCCATCAAACCGCTTACAAGTAAATTTGTTTTCCTCAAGCTGCCATCCATAGTCAATGGGAGCTAATGTTGATGACACTTGTTTGTGTGCGTTGCTTCAAATTGTGGATATATAAATAGTCCTTAAAACTTGTTGTAGAAGTTCTGATTCTGACAGTGACAAGAGGGAAGCATCAAAATTTTTGTTCGGTAATCGAAATTCATTTCAATCTTTGCTTAATTTATACACCTTCATGAAGTTTGCTACACAACCATCATTTATGTTTTTTAAAGCTAAAAACCCTTACAATTAAATTATAAAGAAATAACTATAAGTTTGATTATTCAACATTTAAGATAACGAAATATTTTCATATACAATAAAACTAAAGATTTTCCCATCATATTTGAAAATTTACCATAATATTTTCAACTTTTGTGTATAATGTTCTTTAAAGATAGTTCGTTAAAATCAAATAATTTGTTAAAGTTTTTTAAATCACAAAAATGTTTATAACAATTTTATAAGTACTTACGACAATGGTGCTTCACTTTGCACATTTGAAGTCGATGGACCTGCTTCTCTATTGAAAAGTTAATGATATTTATTTTAATAATCATAAAAATAATTATAACAATAAAAATAATTGAACGTCATATTTATAATAAAAATAACCGAATAATATAGCAATATATAGTTTGCAGAAATGTAATAATTAGTCTTAATTTTTATAATACAATGATGTTTATAACAATTCTATAATGATTGAATTATACAAAGTACTTACATCGATGGTGCTTCAGGTTGCACATTTGAAGTCGATGGACCTGCTTCTACACTGAAAAATTAAGGATCTTTATTTTAATACTCATAAAATAATTAGTTTAACATCATATTTATCTTATATTCCACTAGGCACCAATCGTTTTTTAAATTTTTTCCTCACGTTTTTTGTTTCCAAAAATGAATTCACGCCCCATTTTTTCCATCGTTTTCAACCCTCTGACGGGTACCCCCACCACTACCTAGCCAGCTGACACACCATTCATACCTAAGCAATATGTGTACAATTAATTTTGGATATAGCGAAACTTCCTAAAATGGTTACATGAAATGTATACGAGCTCCCGGACTATTATTAGTTAGTTATAATGCTAATTGTGGAATATGTCTGATTATGATGATGATAATGTCTTAAGCAATCTATCCTTAATAAAGGTTTATTGAAAAGAAATTATAGATTTAAAAATCAATTTTAAACCATAGAATTTTAGAAATTCTCTTAAAACTTGGGTACTTGTATTTCTCTTTATTTTCTTGTCATGATGATTTTTAAGTTGATTCTCGAAATGTATTTAATACATCTTAATTAGTACATCGGAATGTACCAATGTACTAATACATCGGTACATTCCTATATTGATTCATTAATGTTCTATGGAAACAAAGACATTTTATAATTTATGAAAATTTGTTGTTTAATTTCTTTTTTAAATCAAGTAGTTTCAGTATTACTTAAATATATTAGAATATCAGAACAAAATCAGTTTCCATTTTTAGAATGATTATATATTTTATTAATAAATAAATATTGAACGACTTGCGAGATAATATTATGTAGAACAAAAACTCGAACACAAGATCTCACAAAAACTATGTTTATTCAATCAAACACGTTTCAACTACAAAGTTGCCATCCTCAGTGATACAACAAAACTATAACTACAATGTCGATAGATCTTGTGTTCAAGTTTTTGTTCTACATATATTTTGTTGTTTACAAATTTTAGTCTCTTACCATCTCTGTACAAATTCAGTTTAACAATAAGCTCATTTAGAAAATATTAAAAGTTGGAAGAAAACTTTACATTTAATGTTTGGATTTTGGTGCTAAAACGTTCTTGTCTTGGCAATCTTGTCACAGTTTTCAAAGTTTTTGCTGTTAAACATTTGGTCTCTACTATCTTTGTAAAAACCAAAAATCACATCAAAATCTTAGTATTCATTTTTTAACCTAATGAAACACCATCTTTACATGAAAAATAAAATTTTTGTTGATATCAAACTCAGTTAGTTGTCTCTGGCTTTTTATGAACTTTGTATCAATATTTTGTAATGATGGCAAAAAACAAAAACAAAAATATACCACAACTAACCATAACACTCATTCATCCATACAGACAAATTGTGTTTCACCTGTTTGTGGTGGTCAATTCTCAACCGATTTTATAATAAATATCATAATGGTGCTGAACTAAACTTTGTTATTTGTTATGTCTAATATGAACTACAAGTGAGGTATGCAAAAAGAAACAAATTAAAACCTTTGAGAAAAAACCTATATTCAGCTTTTTCTAAAATGTTTGGTATCACATCAAACTTCTAAAAGTACTGTATGTTTTATGCAATGATGAAATATTAACCTCAAAGTTAAGTTAATAAATTAAAACCAAATGTAGTTCAGTTGTTCGTCTAAATATGATTACTTATGACAAAACTAATCCATAATACAAATTCATACATCTAATTTTTTTTTATCATCACTATCCATCATGTATGCATTGAGTGTAGGCTACATTAGAGAAATGATGCCCCTAATTATTGATGTTATTTTAACATACATACATAGTTTTGTTTGTATAAGGAGAAAAGAGCACAAGGTAGCCTATGTGATGTTTTGATCAAATTGATTTTATGCATTAAAACACTTCTAATAAGATTATATTTTGATTGGGGAAATGATGGTAAGTTAATTTTTAATTAATATACAACAGTTTTAATATTTACAATAGTCACTTTTATTTATAACATTGAATATTAGCTTACAAAGTTAAGTACAACATGTAAATATAAAATAAGGGAAATTTTTGGAATAATAAAATACTGCTATAAAATGGTTCTAAAAGTATATAAATTTGTTAGCACAAAGCTTAACTTAAACCTAAGTGTTATACTTTCATTAATATTGTTCAACAAACTTAAATAGGGATAAAATAAACATAATTTTATAATTGAACAGAGTAAATAATAATTATCAATGATAAGAAAGTTTTACACAAGTTTCTAATATTTTATATATTATAATAATATAATTGGTAGTAATTAGGCAACCTAAGAGTAATTATTTTGTGATAGTAACATAACATCAACAATTGTTAATAGACTAGAAAATTAGATCATTTACATTATATTTTTTTTCACATTAACAAGTTAAATATAATACTAGAAAAGAGTAATCGACAGTCAATCTATGATTATTTGCAAATTTTAATGGTGGTGCTTGTATAAACAATACAAGACGAAACTACACAATTTTGCCAAATGCCATGCCTAGAGCTAAACCAACACAAAATGAAGCCATGAAAACGTGGATATCTTGAAATACAATATCTTCTTCATTTCCAGAAACCCTGTTAAACCATTTCTTTGCTTTTTGTTCTTTCTTCTTCAAAATACTTTCTGCCTTGTCCAGTTTTCGGTCAACAAATTTCTCAACCTAGGCAGAATTACATTTTACATAAACAACTGACAGTTATTTGTCATAACATTAATATAGAAGATAAATACAGACGTTGTTTAACTATTATATATTTTATGACAGTACAAAAACCAAAATTGCACAAGTCATGAAGGTAAACATTATCAGATATAATATAGGCTACATCTATTGTGTAATGGTGTAAGCATGGGACATTCTCCAACCAATAATAAATAATAAATATAAGGATGTGATATGTATTTAAATAAGAAACTGTCATTTAAATTTTAAGATTACTCAAAAGACAATGAACGACGAATACTGTGTATATAATTTGAACTCTAAATGCGCGCGGTGGTTGAAAAATGATACCCCTTTAAGACTGAATCATACAGTAACATGTATCCCAAGTTGCATTGCGTTAGCGTCACCTGCACACAAGAAGAAGAAAGCCAAGCGTCCCCAGTCTAATGAGAGGAGTCATAAGAGCAAGACGCAAACTTTGCGTTAGGTATGGAGCGGTTTAAGTAGTTGCATATATAAAGAAGTGTTGTAAAGTGACTTTAAGACAATGCTTTGTAAAGTAATTTTGTTTACAAGTGTAGCACGTGAGTAAATATGAACAAATATCTGCGTAATCAAAAAAGTAAAATGAGTAATCTAAATTAAAAAAGCTTTAAGATGAACAGTAGTTGAGAACTTTGTATTTTTATAATATTGGAATATGTTAGATTAAGACCTAAATTCATGTTAATTAACTTCAGTTATAAAAATTAATAATCCATCATGTTCGTAATTTACAAATCTTTAGTAATTAAAAAGAAAGGTTTCTATTAACTAAACATGGCTGGCTAGATTCATTGTGTATAAACCACTGTCCCATGCCACATATAAACAACCTGTAAGTACAGATCAGAGACTGAACCTTGTCCTTTTTTATATAATAGTAGAATCACCTTGAAATAGAATAAATAAAGACAGAAGTAATTGCAGAAAGAAAGTAGACTCACATGTTTGCAAGATAGCGTCCAAGATGACGCCTATCTTATAAAATTAAGTTGTTTTATTGTTTCTACCAAATTGCCCCTAGTGTTTTGCATAAATTAAATTAAATTCAAGTTGTAAGTAAGCCGGAGAAACTTACAATGGTATTAATTCATTAAAGGAACCAAAGGCCATAAAATATAAACTTAAAACTAATTGTGTGCAGTGTTAATTAATTAATAATACATAAATATACAATGTTTTTGTATCTCATTAATAAAAAGTAAACATTAACACAAAGTGGGCTGAGATGGAGTTTCCCTTGTATATAATAAATTAATTTCTGTGATTGTTCTTTTACTGGCAAATTACAAGTGAAAATTTGCAATCTTTATTAGTTTTATCCAGTCTCCATCTCACCAGTCAGTAGCAATCAAAATGTCAAAGCAACAAGTACACATTGTTGGTTTTTAGGATGGAAATTTGTCACAGGAGAGGGTGTTTATTTAAGCTAAACGCCTCAAGAAGGATGGTGAATTGCCCCATCCTCAGCTATTAAGCCTTTTTGTAAATCATGACAATGTTTTGAAAGTGATGTGCTTGATCGGGTTAAGTCACTGAATGACTATTCTTGTACAGGCACATGATGTAGAAATATTCTCTTTATTGATTATGTGTTGTAGTATCTAAGATCCTTTATAAATAATACCCCTTTTCCTTAGCCACCAAATAGCTAAATTCACCAATTTCGCTTAAAAACAGAATAATACAGTAAATTCCTGATTGTCATAAAACTAGTGTAGGGGGTTGGGATATCTCATCACCTAGCGGGCTATCCACTGCAAACAACCTCCTCAGATCCCTACTCTTCAGGTTATTCTGAGGACTTTCTTGTCTTTTTACTCCTGTGCAGGTGTTTCTTGATCTATTCCGTTAGTCCTTTTCCACCTTAACTCCCTCCTATCATATCTTCATCTACTCTCTTATTCTGTTTTCAGGCCCAACCATAAAATGTAATGTTACCCATGCCGATGAGTTGAATGGCACTGGACAAAAGATGTCGCATACAAAGCCAGTGGGATCCTTGGTGACCACTCGCGTTGTTTAGCCTTACTTGATCAAACAAGGATCTGGCCAGATAAACCATCCTTTTTCTAGGTACTCAATAGATGTTTCAATTGTTATAGAAACAATAAGAAGGATAATAACAGAGGCCAGAAGTCCAACCCCCCATACCCGCAGTAAAGAATTAAAGAAAAATCAAATTGGTGTTTCTCTCCAAAGAATATCCGGAGAAGATATTAAATGCTGAGGAATAATCAGCATTAGTAGAAGATAAGTTTCTTGGAGCTTAGAACTGTAGTTTGCAGGTATTCTACTTTGCAGGTAGTCTGCCCAGGAATACTACTAGTGGACTGTGTCACAATACATACAGTAAAGTGGTTGGTCAAAAGAGTATACAGGCTGAAAAATTAGAAGAAAGTAGGAGTTGAACATCTATTTCCAAGCATTGAGGGCAAAGAGCCCGAAACTGGTAGTAATAATACAAAAGAAGAACTATGCATTAATATGTGAAAACTGCAAAGAAGAAAGAGGGAGTGTTCACGGCAACTCCTAACAATAGGAATGTATCAGAAAACCCACAATAGATTTGTACGGATGAAAATTCCATCTACTAGAGATTTGGGAGAATCCCTGTTGATGGCCCGAAGAGAAAACCTCTGTAGAATCTAGTTGTCCAAATAAAGAGAAGAAAAGTAATAAGGACATCCTCTGGTAGAATAAACAACTGTCAGAACTAAGAATCAAGGTACAAGGGGTTTTTTAAAAAAAAACTAAGAGGGAGGACAGAAATTGGCAAAGATACACTGACAAACTTACAAAGTCCACCAAAGAAAAAAGGATGGCAAAAAGGAAAAGCTTCAGAGAGTTTTGTAAAAGTATCTCAATAGTTACTGCAGGAGTCTGTCTACATGAAGCTATAGCATATGGCAGACTGCAGGGTGAATGGTGCTCCAGAAAACAGATAGCAGCTACACTTAGAGTGAGGAGCAATGTGTTCTAGTTCTGTAAGAGACTCACTTCCCAGGAGGTGTGCTGACCAAGGATGGGCTCAGTCAAACTCAGAGAAGACCAGCAAAAGAAAATTGGGAAATGATAAAGAGAATCATCACTCCATAAAGGTTAGATGGGCTATGAACACTTTGAAGCCTTTTAAAGCATAATAGTGGAATTGTATCTTTCTGACACTTCATCAATGAAAGTAATAGAAAATAATACCACACCTAGTAAATATAACCAGACATAGCCTGGCGCTAGGGTACTAACAATCTAATTGAATAAGAGCACAGATCATCTTCATTCCCAAAGCTGGGAAGAAAGATAATACTTTGGCCAAATCATATAGAGCAATCAGCCCTATATTATTCTTATTGAAAAAGGCTGTGGAGTACGGGTTTTACAGAGAAAAGGGATTATGAAGGGTACCTTTACATACAGAACAGGCAGATCTACAGACACCGCACTCCATGAGGTGGTAGGAGTGATCCAAAAGGCTATAGAAGAGAACGAAATTGCAATCTGTGGATTAGAATATGTCATTGACATTAACTCCCAAGAGGTTGTAAAAAGGACTCTAGTGGGGAAAGAGCTAAACTCAACTACATCAACATAGTTGGGGAATTTTAGTCTACAAAAACAGTAACACCATCCAGGCATGTATATGACTAGAAGTTGTCAACAGAGAGATGCACTGTCACCCTTGATGTGAAACTTAGCTGATTGGGTAAATTGACTGATCACGGACTCATCTATATTTGATATACAGATGACACTGTCATTGAAGTTAGATGTAGATTTGAGGAAATATCTGTCCCACTCACAAACGGATAGTGCAATTTAGTGGGGGTAAGTATTAATCCAGTAAAGTCCACACTGGTACCTCTTACAAGAAGAACAAAGCTTCAGGATATAAAGCTAATCACACTCGATAAAGCAAAAATTGAGTAGAAGTCAGAAGTAAAATATTTAGGTGTAACACTAAAAAAAACTTCTATGGAATAAACATATCATGGAGATGACAAGGAAGGCCACCGTCCTAATGACATGTAGAAGCATTGCAGGGAAAACATGGGGATGTAACAATAATACCCTACAATGGATGTATACAATGATAGTGAGACCCCCATAAGCATGTACAGAATGATAGCTTGGCACAAAAGAACTGAGCTAAATACTGGAAAGAAAACACTGGAAAAGGTGAAGATTTGCATGTCTTTTGGAAGGCGAATTAACAATTGACAATATGACCTGAAATCGGTTTAAAACATCTCTTTCATCATCCAAAGGACTCTATGTTAAAAAGTCAATTTTTCAGATAATATCAACACAAAATTAAATACAAAACTATAATGGAGAGGTGAATCCAAGTACTCCCTAAAGGAGAATACTGATGAATTTAAGACCAGAGAGCGGACTGAGGTTAGAGTATTTGAACCAAGAATCAAGTACTCTGATGGCATGGTCAAGTACCCAAGCATCTTTCAAGCAAAGATCCATAAAGAGAGATTTGTACAGTTTAACCTCGATAGGAGATATAGAAATCGGGACATAGCTATAGACAGGAGTTCACCATCATAGAAGAAGTAGAGGGGGGGGGGGCACAATAGATCTCTAGAGGACTATTCCTCCCCCACTCCCAACATCAATACTACTATATTGTCATAAAATACTCAACATAGCTTTGGAGTGAGGCTAACACATGAGCAGACTGTGGGTTCCTTAAACAATAACTCCTTCATTAAGCTGGAAGGTGTACATTATGTACAGGTAAAGCAACTTTAAATGGGGTATTTGATTGCGCTTTTATATCTAACTTCTTATGTTGTAAGAGCATCTGAAAAATTTAGGTGTCATTCCCTCTTGTTCTGAAACAAACTATGACAGTTTTCTGAAACATTCATGATATGAGGATAGACATGGTGTTGTAGAAAAGCTAGATAAATAAATAAGTTTAAAAAGTATTGTATAACTAAGTAAATCAATAAGTTTTAGTTAAATACCACTAATGTCATTTTACATTAAATCTTGAACTTATTTCACTTCTTTGAGGGCTAGACCTACAAGCACTCTCTATTCCTTAACTATTACTTATTAATGTAGGTTAATTTTATGAAGGAAAACTTGACATTTATTTGGATGATTTTTTCAGTGGTCAGCAAATGATTTTAATGATGACAGTAATACAAGATGAAAGGGTTTATATAGAGTGACTTGCTAGAATATCATGATCATAACCTCATATACTTTAAAGTATAGATAGTTTTAGGTTAGAGGTAATAGGGCACATAGTCTATTAGATAGTGTATGGATAGGAGACACAGGCCTACCTTGGAAAGTGGTCCTTGATATTATCTAATAGAACACAAGTAAGAAAACACACACAAAATTACTAGGGTTCTGAAATATTTCGTAAATACTGTTTTTTTCTCAATCAGTAGATAGTATAAAAAGAAGACTGAAATTGAATTCATAGAAAATCTAAAAAAAGTATAGTTAGTGTAATCTAGGGATATGACCAGACAGGAGAAATAATACAACAAAAGAGTGGACCTCCATTTGTCTATTATGCTAGTGTGTATACAAGCCATTTCATTCAAAAGCGGTCCTCTTGGAATCTTCATTTCAATATTTGATTAAAACTTATTTCCATAAATGACAGTAATACACAAGTTAATATTTGTATAACAAACACGGATATAAAATAATAACAGGACTGTTTATTTTTTAAATACTAGGGATATCTGAAATAGGTAAGTCATGTTTAAGAATCTAAATCCTTCCTGAATACAATTCTTTTACTGATACAGATATTCATGAAACTCAAAACATGTTAATTAATAAATATTAATGTTACGCTATAACAATTCATTTTTAAAAAGTGATTTCAAAATAAAATTAATTGTATTTTGAAGTTTTGACACATTTTTCAACCAAGTAGAAGTTATTAATGATTCTACTTATAGCCTACATCAAAATCATCCTGTTTTATCAACAGTTTTTATTCTTTTGTTTGATTGGAATTTCAAGAGTAGTTCATCTCCTTCTCATTCTTTTTTGGCCTGACTATTTAATGTGATTAAAGTATTATTTAAAAAAAACTCCCATTATGGTCTACATCCTTTCCAGTACTCCTTCAAGTCGATTATATAACCTTCATATTTATAAAGTTTAATGAATTGACTTTTCATTACTTTTCGTGATAAATTAATATCTTATATTGAAAACTAATATGAGTGATATGGTGTAAAATATAGGTGAACATGTTTGAGATCACTTATCCAGTTTGTCAGTTTTCATTGGAGGTGTTTGTACAGATCCACACATACATGGTAGATTGTGATGATAATAGATAAACACCATCTGCACATGAGAACCACACATTCCCCACTTATGGTATCTGTAAGTTGAACTCATGCAATAATTTTGAAAACAAATATTTAGACCTTATTTTTTGGAAAATATTCCACAATTTTATGAATGTTCTAAGAAAACATTTATTTGCTATGATTATATACCAATAAGTTTGTATGACTCAGTCAATGTCACATGGAGGGGTCATATTTATAATTAGGTGGGTTTCTTATAGTCTTGGACCTCATTTTATTTAATGATTCCTTCTAGCTGGAATGTTTTGTTTGACTTTCATACCACAGCTTTGGTTATGTTGATTTGGTATTGGTATTTGTAGGAATTAAAATAAAGATTTTGCCTTCATTTTGGAATGCAAAAAATCTAATATCCACCCGAGTGGTTTGAAAGTGAATGCTCTAGCTCAGGGTTTCTCAACCTTTACATGCTAGCAACATTATTAGGTCTGAAATTTGGCGAACCTCTTTATGTAATATTACAGTAGAACTCGAATTATCCGGATTAATTGGGACCGGACCCGATCCGGATAATCAAAAATCCAAATACAGTAATTGGATTTTTCTCGAAAAAAGGCTATTTTTTAGGGAAAAACGTTGTAACATTTTTAATAAATAAACAATATGAATTGATGATGGGTTGAGGGATTTGTGGTCAAAAGAAAAGTGAGATCTTAGATGCATGTTATAGCCTAAATGTAATAACTTCAAAATTCGTCCTAGCCTAATAATTTAATTACCTTAAAGATTTTGGACATTTTAAATGAATAATATAAAGCACATATTATAATAGCTACAGCTAATTTAAATAAAAACTTACCATTTCAAAAACAATAATAACAGTAACTTTACTTATAACCTAAAATGATTGAATAAGAACGTTTTATTATCCTTTTGTAATTTATTTCATGTTTAGATAATTATTTAAAATTCAAATTCAATGTATATTGTGTATTAGTTAATTTAAATAACAAACTGGTTGAATAGGATAAATTAGGTTAGTTTTAGTGTTTACAACGAATTATTACAATAAAATGGAACAGTACGAACTGGCAGCGAAAGTTAGAACTATCGTTGAAATCTAGGCAGTGATATATAAAAACATAAATATATAAAAAGTGAATGTGGATTAATTAAAACCTTTTTTAAAACAATTTTAACTTCAGATAGGTATGTCTACAAACTAATAAAAAAATGTTAATATACTATTTAAAATGACTATGAAAGGACATTTGAAAAAAATATATATTTGATGTTTGAATGCACGGCCATACGCAAAGCCGATAGTAAAAAATATATATATATACCAGTAATGGCGGGACGGCATTGTAGCCCAGGTTGTTGGAAGAAAAAGTTTTTATAAAGAGTCTGAGGTAATACAAAAAATTTTAATATCCTCAAGAGTGAACATTTAAACAAATTCAAAACTATTTATTTGGACTTTAGTGGGTATAAAGATTTAATTATTATAAAAAGATTTGAACTGTAAAAATTGTTAATATTAATAACATTAAATTAAGATGATTTGTATATTTTAAGATAGAAGTTTAAAAATGTATGATAGCCTAGTTGCACATTTAAAAAAAGCCTGAATCTTAAGACCCGAGAATAAAGAGTAATTTAAAGAATTGAGTTGTTGTTATTTAATATTAAATCATTATATTTTAAAGTAAAGTAAACGTGCTAGAGCAAGACCAAACTTGACTAAAATAATAATAACTGTGTTATTATAACGTAAACAAAACACAATAGAGAACATTTACAGTATTTATTAATAAAAAACAATATCAATGACAATGTTTACATTACGTAATTTTTTTTTTAATGTCCGATATTGTTGATGTTCCCACTTTGTACACCTCGGCTAAATGTTTACCCGAGACACCTTTGTCCAACTGTTCGATAATTTTAATTTTATCGGCCAACGAAAACACTACACTTTTCCTCTTAGAACTCATCGTAGTACTGCACACGATAATCTCAACACTAAAGAACACGAAAAGTCAACGTATCAATTCACCCGGCAGTATATATCAATTCAGGGTGACAAGGCAGTGTGAGTCATCGCTCCCCTCCCCCCGTCATGCCCTCATAACTATGTTCGCAGTTAGAAGGGTCAACTATTGTGCGCGATTCCTGCATATTCATTGCTCGCAGGACGATGTGCCTTTAAAAACCCGATTTTAAAATTTATCTCAATCTGATCCGGATAATTGGAGTTCTACTGTATATGTTTACCGTCAAATGTTATTATTTTTATTTTAGTGAATTTCAAATACTTTCAACTTCTATCTTCAAGAATTCATATTTAATGAAAAAAGTTAGTCAAAAGTATCCCCCCACTTCTCTTGCTGATAATTTTCCATTGTCTTATGAATTCAAGGAATTTTTAGTAATTTAAGTATTGGTGCCGACACTTTCGCAATTTATTTCCTGTTAAATCTGATATCTCAAGATTTAGTAGGTGTTAAAAATCATAAGATTATTGACCAACATCTTCACTAAAGAAACTTCAGGATAACTATAAGTGCTTAATCCTTTCAACGAGTGCCGAGATAAGTGCTCAGATCCTCTACAAGTTGATGGAGTTGTTAACTGACAAATCTTTACAATTGACATTCATCTGTAAAAATAAATATTTTTAATAACCAAGTTGTTCCATCAAAAATGAATATCATGGATTGGTATCCACACCTTTTAAGGTAACCATCCCTTTTGCAATGTCATACCTCTGTAGACCTCTGCATATGTCTGTAGGATTTCTACAATAGTGAAGATTAAAACAAAGGCTAGAAACCTTATAGAAATTGAAAATGATCTTAAATAATATATGTTACAAAACTAGAATCAGACTGTTTAAATCTCAAATTTCAAAATAACTAGCTTTTTTGTAACAGTTAAAAAAATATATGGTACAATGGTTCTAGGCCTAGATTTAGAGATATTTCAAATAAAAATGCAGTGAACTTTTCATTGCCGATCCTTAGTGCCTATATGATTTGCTTAGTGGGTATAATTATTGTTAACTATCAAGTTAAATTATTAATGAAGTTTTTCAGAATTCTTTTATATAATGTATTTATAATAAATATATATTATTAGTGTTATAAGTTTAATTATTTTTTCTTTTATAAATTTTGTCTACATTATTAAATATTTTCAAATACAGGTTTTCTCATATGATATTCTAGAGTAACCGGATATGCTTGAATAACTGTAGTTATTTTTGACTTACCGCCAGCAATCCTTGGATAATTCTATTTTGTTTATATTGTCATGTATTTATTCACAACACGTGTTTCGGACATTATCGTCCATCGTCGGGTGATAACACTTAGTTAAAATATTCAACACAAAAATACAAATAACACATAACATTCACGCACGAGAATAGCGCAACACATTGGGAGAATATTGCGTAAAAAATTAATTCTAGAAAATGACCGTAGTTTGACCAATACATTGGATCTAATAAAAAAGATAAAGGATACGAACATCAAATCTGGCATGAAGTTGGTCTCCTTTGATGTGAGTGATTTATACACTAACATACCTGTCCAAGAAACAATAGAAATGATACAAGACAATTTAAGCAAACACAATAAACTCAGCAAACCGGAAATCACAGATACTATCAATTGCATCAAGGAAATTACAAGACAAAATTATTTTCAACACAACGGACAATATTATATCCAAACTAAAGGAGCCCCGATGGGCTCTCCCTTATCGGGAATCTTAGCAGAAACATTTCTCAACCATTTTGAAAATAACTTCATTCTGGATAAACAAAACAAATTCTACGACAACATAATATATTATTACAGATATGTCGATGATGTAATAATGTTGTTCAGAGGCAGTAACAGACAGATCCAGGAACTAAATACTTCCATGAATAAAATACACCCAAACATAAAATTCACACATGAAGTTGAACAAAATAATGCATTAAACTACCTAGACCTCACAATATCAAGAATAGAAGGAAGACATAGATTCAAAATCTTTAGAAAACCTACCAACACAGACCAGACCATTCATACCACATCCTACCATCCGATCACACATAAAATGGCAGCCTACTACCACATGGTGAACAGATTAATATCAATTCCTATGGAAGAACCCGATTACATAGAGGAGCTAAACACAATAAAACATATTGCACACCAAAATGGATACAAACCAACAATAGTAGACAATATACTCAAGAAAATGGAACAAAAGAGAAACAATACCATGAATATAATAAAACAGGACAACAAGTTTGTAACTATACAACACAACACCAAATTCAATAACATAATAGCCAATACATTCAGACAACAAGGTTACAAAATAGCACAATTTAGGTGAGGAATTTGGTAAAGACAATCCTTTATTTAAAAATATAATTTATTGGTACCGTTATGTTGACGATGTTTTGTGTTTGTTTAGTGGCACTAATAGACAGTTAGACTCTCTCCTTAAAACCATAAATTCTGTAAATAGCAACATTCAGTTCACTATGGAAGTGGGTAACAATAACAGCATTAATTTCTTGGACCTTAACATTAATATCAGTGATAGTTATCATAAATTTAAAATTTTCAGAAAACCTACTTATACAGATACAGTTATACCTGCTGATTCTAACCATCCTAACAGCCATAAACATGCTGCTTTTCACAGCATGGTACATAGACTTATTGGTATACCTCTTTCACCTAATGACTTTTATGATGAACTGAATGTCGTTAAACAAATTCCTGTTAATAATAAGTATGATGTTAGTTTAATAGATAATATTTTAAGAAAAAAGTTAAAGCATAGAGCTGAAAATTTAGTCTACTCTTCCCATAACGAGAGCATTGAAATAGTTAGATATTGTAAATTATCTTATATCAACAGAACTAGTTATAAAATCAGTAACCTTATTTCAACTAAATGTAATCGTAAAGTTGCCTTTTATTGTACATAAAATTTAGGGAAAATGTTGGTCATAATAAAGATAAAAAAGAAATGTTAGAAAATAGTGGAGGTTATAAAATATCTTGTCAATATTGTGACTCTGAGTACATAGGTCAATCAGGTAGATCTATAAAAGTTAGAATTAAAGAACATGTAAATAGCTGGAAACATGGCTATAGAAACTCTAACTTTGCTAACCACCTTTTGGACTCGGGTCATAGTTTTGATCCGAAATCGAATGTTAAACTCTTACATATAGAAAATAAAAGCAATAGATTAAATAATTTAGAATGTTTAGAAATAAATAGATCTATTTCACTTAGGCCTATTCTCAACTTAAATGACCAAATTGTATTAAATTCGTCACCTCTTCTAAAACCCATCCGTAACATAGTTCATTAATCTTTATCTACCTGCTAGGTCATCCCCCCTACCTTTCCCGATTTCTCTATTGTATTTCAGTTTCCTGTACTTATGTTTAAATAGTTGTCTATAGCTGTAAATTATCAGTTGCCCGATGATGCCGCAAGGCGAAACAATTGTAGCTCATTTATACTATTAAATATTTGAAACTTTAAGCTTTTGCTTTATTTTATCCTTGAATATGGAGTTTCAACAATAAATATCTGCTATTACATTAAAGTTAATTATTTTGTTATTTGAAAATCAAAGATGTCTACTGACTTCAAAAACTTATTCAGATAAAGTAAATTAAATATGAAGAAAAGCAGATAATACTAATCTGTTAGTCTTATTAAATAATTTTCTGAAAGTTGCAACCAAAGTAAATTCAATGTTGAAGATTTTGACCTTCTTAAAGGGTGAAATATAACGATTCTAAGTAGGATGTATAACTTATAAATTTATACTTGAATTATTATTATGTGTATGTATGATCAATTTAAATAAAATAACATGTTCAGTTTCAGAAGACCAAAAAGGATTTCTTATTTACCAAAATACTATTTGGGAGTACACTTTTAAAAGTATCTGTGACCCTGAGAATTTTTTAGTTAATAATAATTAAACATTTAACTTTTCAAAATTGGTAAGCTAAAGCTACCTGGCGCCCATAAGCTGAGCAAATTATTTTCTTCTCTTTTTAAAAAATAAAATAAATTCAAACCCTCATTTTTTAATAAGACTACAACAATAATAAACTATGATAAATAAAATAACCAATAATTAAAAACAAATATTAAGGAAAAAATATTTACCTGTTTAGTACAGGTAACAACCAGTAAAACTACGATAATGAAGTTGTGCAGTAGAGATAAGCTTACTGTCTAGAGTGGTTGGACTGTGACGCTAATGAGGCGGAATTTGAGTGACTGACAGATCAATAGCAGACAAAGCAAGAGTGGCAAACGAAGAGCAAAGTGTAAGTGAAGAGGAAGAAGGAACGAACATGCATGCGCGATTGACACACGAAGTGGCCTTGCAACACATCAATGGACTGTTGACTGCTCAACAGGAACAGATGATGACGCGCAGTTAGCTAAAAAACTGATGCTAAGAAAAGTTCAGTCAAGAATCAAGAGATAGTGTTTTTTCAGTACGAAACAAAAAACAATGTATGATTTTTTGATAAACCGTCAGGTAATTAAAATTGTAGTACTGTACTAGTGTAGCATAATGTGTATCCTGTATTGTTCTTTTGTATTACTACAAGAACTTCTTGTTTATTACACTTTTTATTTCATGTAAAATGTACATTAAAACGTTTTTACTGTATGTAATTTATAGGTTTGTAAGCTACTGTGTATTATGTGTTTTATGTACAGTATATAAAGTATTTTTATGTCAAAACAATTTTTTTAATAACAGTATTTTCTCTTTTTTTTAGCATTCCTGCAGATTATTCGTGAATTTCGTTATCTGGGATGTCTGTGCCACCCAATTTCACTGATAATCGAGAGGACACTATGATAATATTAATAGTAAATATTACCTCTAATTAATCTGTCATGTGACTTTTTGGTTGAGATGAATTTCGAAGACGCGTTTCGGGGCTGTAATCCATTTTCAAATTATTCACTTTGTCATGTACACAAAAAAACACTAAAATACACAACATGAACACTTTATAAATATTTTTAAATTTGTTAGCACAAGACAATTGTATTGTGTGGTAATATTTACTATTAATATTATCATATATCTTATTTCAATAAATTTTTTTTTGATATTTTATCAAATATTTTTCAGTGACCCAAAAGGACAATACCCGATCAAGGACCTGAGCACTATCCCCTAACATCCCCTGAATAGAATTTTGGTAGGGAAAATGTCCTATACACACCACTCAAAGCAAAACATTCAATAAGGATCTGTTTGAGTGTTAACAACACACCTCAACAACACACCTTGAAAAATGGGGATTGTGGCAGATTCCTGTGTTCCATCAGAAATCAATGAGTGACCATGGAATGACCAATATGAACACGAGTAATCACCACTTCCCCTCAACAAATGGCAAGTATGTATGTATTCCATGGACCGACAGTATCTTTTATTTCTTTCAGCTTATTGGATTGTTGGATTGTATATTTGTCCATTCTTCCTCCCATTGCCTATTCAAAACTAATTTAATAGTTGATACAAGGTTGGAATGTCATAACACGCTTGTGTAATTGACATCTAACTTGTAACTTCATTTGTTGCTTCGTCAGCTTTAATGTTTCCAAAATTCCGCAATGCTCAGATACCCAGCAAAATGATACTCCGACGTCTGTGTATGGAACACAGTATATCTTCAACCAATTCTTAGAATATAATATATCCTGGATAGCCTGTAAAGGACTATTGAAATCGGAACACAAAAGATAGAAACGAAAACCAGATGGAACGGTTTTATAGCAAAGAGCTCAAAATAGTAACTCAAAATAGCAAAGAGTTTGGCAGAAAATACACTATAAGATGAGGGAAATCCATACATACACGTCTGACCAGATGAGTAATATGTACAACCAACTTTATTGTTCAGTTTAGAACCATCTGTGAAAATAAATTTACAAGATGGGTTTTCAAATATATAATGAAGCTTCGGACGATATAATACATCAGGAGTGTTGTACTTAATGAACCTGGACAGTGAAAAATCAAAGTTGGCACTTGAATGAGCCATGGAGGAATAAAACATGGAGCATACTCATTCACTGGAGGAAGTACAAGTCCTAAATTTTCAAGGATTCTAAGCATTCTAATGGCAAATGGAGCAGTCCAATTCTGATGATATCCATATTGTTCAGCCAAATGATTATTAAAAAGGATGTCATACATGATACAGTTTGGGGCATGAGACTACTAATATATATTATAATGAGTAATAAATTAATTTATATTACCTTTATAGTTCCGTCATGTGACTTTGAGTTTGTCTTTATTACAAAGACGTGTTTCGGAGACGTATCTCCATCTTCAGTAATTTCACTCCGTAGAGGTCGTTAAACCATTAAATATCACAAAAACATTGACACTATACACACAATTAAATAAATACACATATACGTTGATTTTAACATTTTTTACATGCGCACGGTTTCATGGTTCGCGAACTACTGGCATTACGGTGAGGCCAAGGTAATGCCAGTAGTTCGCGAACCATGAAACCGTGCGCATGTAAAAAATGTTAAAATCAACGTATATGTGTATTTATTTAATTGTGTGTATAGTGTCAATGTTTTTGTGATATTTAATGTTTTAACGACCTCTACGGAGTAAAATTACTGAAGATGGAGATACGTCTCCGAAATGCGTCTTTGTAATAAAGACAAACTCAAAGTCACATGACGGAACTATAAAGGTAATATAAATTAATTTATTACTCATTATATTATACAAAGTGACTTGGACACCAAACAATGAACATTAATATATATTATTTGTAGTAGCTGTCTTTGTTGAAAAAGAGATGCTTCACCGGTCTCAAGCAAGTAAGCTGGAAATTGGACACGAAAGAAATGCTTCAGCAACAATACGCAGTGCAGAGTTAAGTATCAAATCAAGCTTCTTAATGGCTGATGGTTTTGCGGATAAGTAGACTATGAAGCCATAATCAATCCACAATCAAACAGGAGCACAGTAGAATCGTAACAAATCCTATCGGCTCCCCACCAAGAACCGCTTATGAACACATAACATTTTTAATATAACAGTGTTATATTACACTGTGTTTTCGGATCAGACACATTTGAAAGTCTTTGACCAAATAACACACCTAAAATTTTAGCAGTTACAGTACTTCCTTGTGTTCCATTGAGAAATAATATATGCTGAATTTTAGTCTACGGTGACTAAATAATACATTGCAGTTTTGAGGCAGAGAACTTAAATCCTGTCAACCTTGACCAAGATTGCAGTCTATTTATAAAGTTGAAATGTTCTTTCGGCAGCTGCCATATCTCAAGTAACCACATATATAGCAAAATCGTCAGCAAATAGAGAACAGTGGACAGGGCACTGAACATTAGCAGTAATGCTGTTGATTGCCATAGCAAACAAGAGTCACGCTCAGCACACTATTCTGAAGGACACCATTCTCTAAATGATAACAATCTGACACACACTTAGTTACAACACACATTCTGAAATATCTGTTGCTAAGGAAGTTTTTTATAAAATCAACACTATTGCCATTTTATACCCCATGACTTTAAAGTATTCAAAACTCCACCTAGCCAAGCCATATCATAGACCTTTTCCATGTTAAAAACACTCTAACCAGTGTCCGAAGTAAGAAAAATGCATTTTATATGGCAGACTCTAATGAAACCAGCTGATCGGTAGATGATCAACCCTGCCTAAAGCCACAATGTTTATTACTTTGTGCCAAACAAGGCGCTCATTGACCATTCATTCCCTTTAATAGCTTGCAGAGCACACTAATGAGAGATATGGGACAGTAACTTGCTGGTTCAGTTTTGTATTTACCTGGTTTTAGAAGAGGAATTACTATAGAATTCAACCAAGCATCGGGAAAAGATTGACCCTGAACATACAATTGTATATTTCAAGGAGAGCCAGCTTCCCCAAAGTTGGGAGGTGTTTAAAAATAGAATAAACTATGTTGTCAGGGCCTGGAGTCGATTCCTGTCCCAACATCATAGCAGAACCTAATTCCTGTAAGGAAAATGGAGTATTTATGTTTATTCTTTGGATAGACTTACAGTGAAAAGTATTGATTCTAGAAACCTTTTATACAAATAAAAGGCACCGCTGCAAGATGCAGTTGGTAAAAAGTTTAAAGTGATGAGTTTAAAAATACAATGTCATAAGTATTTGTAGTCAAATCCTGCTGCTTAAGTCCTAATAAGGGAGCAGAAAGAGGAGGACTAAAAACAGAATGTAATTTCTTCCACACTGTTGACATGGGTGTGGTTCTTGATATTGTTCGAATGTACTGGGCCCATATTTCCTTCCTACCTACTCTGCCTAAGCACTCAACGTGCTTTGCTTGTAGATTTGATGTTTCCGAACATTGTTATCTACTGCTGTAAGGAGTGCTGTTGTCAACAAATGTACTGCTTCATGAATAAGAACATTACTATTAATATTAGATAATACAAAGTCATCGGCATAATTATCCCATTTTGTTTTGCACCAATCCACCTGGAACGGCGACCATTACACCGATAGAAGTCAAAAAAGGTAAGCTTTACAGGAGTGTGATCATTACTGTATGTGTCAGATATAATGGAACACTCAAATTTAGTATGAAGACAAGGGTTACAATAAGACAAGTCAACAGTTGTCCAACCACCTGAAGAAGCCGTTAAATGAGTTGGTGAACTGTCATTAAGCAGAATCAATCCAAATTCTATTAATGGATCGAATTCTATTAATACAGTCTCCTCTAGGGCTGCATGTTTAATCCTCAAGTACAGTGGTGGGCATTAAAATCTTCCACCAAAAGAAATGGAGCAGGCAATTGTCTGATAAGATCAATCAGTTCCCCTTCTACTAACCTGTAATTAGGTGTGAGGTACACGTAGAAATTTGTCATTTTGTATAGTCTAGTGATCATTATTGTTACTGCTTGCAATGAAGTCCTAAGTTTCACAGATGTACCATAGATGGAGTTGTGGGCGAGTATTACCACTCCATCTTTAGCTCCATCTGCAGTGACAAAATCAGTTTAAAAAATGATAACCCCCTCAAACTACGAGTAAATGAGTGGGTTGGATTCAGGTGAGTCTCTTGCAGTCAAATGATTAAGGGGGTTGTGGGGGATGTATCACGTATAAGAACCTTAAGATCTTCAATATGACTCCTTACGCCATTAATGTTCTTTTATATCACACAATTTAAATTTAGATTTATGGCTACATTCTGTGAAAAATTTTAATGGATTGTTCTTTCCACCTGCTTGGCTTGAATTTTCATCAGGTGGTTTTTAGTTTGTTTTAATATTTGTTGTTTCAGAGTCAAGTTCTATAGCATCCTTAACAACTGAAACTGGGAAGAGGTCCGAGGTGATTTTCGGAAGCCTTTCTTAGCCTCTGTCCTTTGAGATTTAGAGGCAACAACCTCTACTTTCACATTTTAAAAATTAATTTTAATTATCGATGGCTCAGATTTTGAAGCCAACAATATTGCTTTGTTGTAGATAACGAGATATAGTTTTGTTTTGCTTTTTTAAAAATTGTTGTTTTATAACTGATGACAAAAGCTTTATGTTTGTCCCGGGTGTAATTTTTAGTGTCCTGTTCTCCGAACCTAGGCTAGAAGTGGATGGTGGTACCTCTGGAGGGGGAGTTATGAAACCTTTAGGAAGATGTATGTTATCCGGGTTACTTTGGGGAAAATGGCCAATAATTTAACTGTTAGTAATTTACTCGTTTTGGTCAGCTCTTCACAGTTTCTACAAGATGCCTTTTGTTTGAAGCTGCAGCAGCAAAAGATTTTACCAAAACTGCAGGTTTATTAGCTTTATACAGCTTTCTGGTATTGGAGAAAGGTATTTTATTTTTTGACATGAAATACAAAATAGCTTTCTTTTCCTAGTATTTTGTACAGTTGAAGGATCTAGCAGGATTATTGCCACCCCAATTGGAGAATTTGTCGTCCTTCTCCACCCTTCACTGTGACCCTTTGTACCACATTGTCTGCATACCTTTGGGTTTCCCTAGATAGAACTCATGTGCTCATAACCCTGACATTTAAAACAACATCTAGGATTGGAGACTTATGGTCTAACCACCAGCTGTTGGTAACTGGCATAAATGTGTGCTGGTACTATTAGTGTGGAAAATGTCAATACCAACGAAGCAGTTGGGACTTTCTTCCCATTCTTTATTCTCATAATCCGTTCATCATAACATTCATCACGGATTGATCAACCAAGTCATTCTTGTTCTCCTCCAGGGTAATGTGGAGCAGATCCCTACAGGTGACCACACCCTTAGAATAATTCAAGGATTGGTAGGTTTCCACCAATACCTTGATTTGGTCAAAGAACGAAGTCATTTTTAGGTTTGTTCAATAGAACCCGTATGATCGTAAAGTTACTAATTCAAAATAAAATTTCTATAGAAATTTTGTGCAGAGAACATAAAGGATCATGTCACACATTCCACTAACTCCAAGCAACAACACTTTTCCATTTATAATCAAGCAAATTCAAAATTATATTGTCCTTTGCAATTATAATTATTAACCCTTCGCACGCTGAAAACGGATATATCCGTTTGACTGACTTTGTTCCAAACGCTAATAACAAATATATCCGTATAAATGCAAATCACTGCCCGGGGGATAGTTGTAGTTTTCTAAAGTTTCGCTAGCGTGCAGGAGTGTGTTGGTTGTTTATTTCTTGTTACCTAGACGCTTTATTTGGCGCGCTAGGTCATCTGACACAGCGGGGGAAGGGGTTTCAGTCCCACCTGGCAGCACTCCACGCCTGTTTGGTGTTGTCTACAGCGCTAAAAACGAATATATCCGGCGGTCGTCAGTCTACTCTTGGACGCGTCACTAAGTGGATGTGCGTTTCGGTTTAGATTACTTTTTAACGATCTATTGCAGTAAAGTGTTACAGTAAAAAGCGTGGATCTATTTTGTTAAATATTTAGTCATTACTTTTTTTTGCAATTTATTTTTAGGAAGTTGTGTGCCGTTTGTGTAATTCATTCTTTTACTTAGTTAGTTTTATTGAATAAATATCTTTTTAACAATCTAGTAAAGTGTTGTAAAAAGCGTGTATTTATGTTGTAAATATTTAGTCATTACTTTTTTTTGCAATTTATTTTTAGGACGTTGTGTGCCGTTTGTTTCTTTCTTTGTGTGTTTTTGTTCGTTTCTTTTACTTAGTTAGTTTTATTGAATAAATATGGAAAAACCGGACGATCCAAATTTTGAAAACTTTGTGATTGGTGCTATGGACATATCATTTTCAAGTGCATTTAATGACACTGACATTGAAGATGTTATTATAAATAATGTTATAAACTCTAGTGAAAGTGAAAGTGACAAATTCGACCAAACCTAGCAGACGGCCGAACCTCCCGCTCAACTTGCTGACGAACAAAACAGGGCAATAAATCACCCGATACCTGTAGCCGGGAAACCACATTTTATGGGAAGAAAGGAAAAGGGGTCGAGTCAATGCCAAGTATGCAAGAAGAGAGGAATGAGGAAAGAAACTATATACTTCTGCAAGACTTGCACCGCCAAACCTGCTCTACACCCGGACACCTGCTTTGAGCTCTATCACACTGAACCTAATTACTAGTTGGACTTTCATGGTTACACTCAATCTATAGCTTAGTTTAGTAACATTTCAATTTGTTTTTCAATTTTTTTATTGTATATATGTTACATTGCAGTTTTTGTCTTATTAGGTATATGTTGAAAAAAGTTAATTTTTCCAGTGATGTTTTTGACTAAAAAATGGCTATGTATAAATAAAAAAACATTTCTATGCTATTTTTTTATTTACTTTTACCATATTAACCAAAAACAAAAATTAACATTAAGGAAATAAAAAATTTTTTTTTTAAAGTTAAATTAGCATTTGGGGATATTTTGACACATTTTATTCAGCGTGCGAAGGGTTAATAAAAGTCAAGGACAAACATTTGCAAAAGTCAGAATATATCTGTTAGAACTAGTTATTTCACTATGCTTCATGTTACCTTTCTCGAACAAGACCAATGGACTTTAAATATTTACTAAAATCCTTGAATTACTTAGTGGCAAAATTTATTGTATAATTTAAATAAAGTTCTAATTTTCTGTGTAGTAACAGTTTATTATTTAAAAAACAAAAATTTTCATCGATTTCTTAGTCTTAAGCTTTTATGAGGCATATTACATAGTTGAGAATTTAAATGTACATAGCTGGGACTTTTGAGGAATACAAGTTAAATTCTAACAATTTAAATTATTGTTATTTTTTAACAACAAACTCTTTTATAATAGCATTGTTTTAGAACAATAAGGGTATTTATTTTGGGTGCATGGTTAAATTTATTTTGTAGGCCAAATTTTGAGAAATAGGCCACCTGTATTTTTGATGAGGGTTTTGATTTTTTTAACAACATAACCTTCTCAGATAGTACAGTATACCAGTATTAAAGAGTTAGTTTTTATTATTTTATTACTACTACAAAGATGGCTTAGAAGTCTTTCTAAAGAATTGCCTGCTAAACATCCCTGAAAAAGTTGTGTTTCTGGCCCGGTAGATAGCAGCACCTCTGCGGCAAAATTGCATTACTGATAATTTGCGTAATTATTGTCCGATTTTTGTTTTGTAAGTTATTTTGTAAATAATATCAATAAAATATTTACGCTACGAAGGTGAAACTTTTTTAGATTTTTTTTATAAAAAAGTTGTTGAGCAAAAATATGATTATTATTATCATTATTTTTAATCGCAGGTAGTCATTTTTTAAATAATAATTTTAAATGAATTTTGCCGTTTTCAGATATGAAATCGGTCAAATGGTCCTATCGGAATCATGTTTTAAATATACTATCATTATTTCTCTCACGCCCAGCGCCCCCCTTCCGCGTGGCGCACCGCTATACTGCCCAGCCGCAGAGAGAGAGAGAGAGAGAGAGAGAGAGAGAGAGAGAGAGAGAGAGAGAGAGAGAGAGAGAGAGAGAGAGAGAGAGAGAGAGAGAGAGAGAGAGAGAGAGAGAGAGAGAGAGAGAGAGAGAGAGAGAGAGAGAGATTAAACACAAGTAAACTAAACAATACTTTAATAAAATTTTTCAATTAATGAACACAAATTAAACTATATAATATTTGTATATTTATATTTGACCTGACTTATACAAAATACTAACAAAGTCCAGACAGATACTGTTATTGTGCGAAGCCGACACTTCCCAGAATTGATACTTGATAGATTCCACGAATCTAGCTTTAGACGATAATAGATCAAATGACTTTCTATTTCGTTAAGCCTACTCACTACTGCTTATTTATCATTGCATACGACAGTTAGCAGTTGCTAATTTTAGCTGATAATCAATATTATCATTAGCATAATTAGAACGATAATACTTTCAATTAAAACGATAAATAAATAAACAATAAACAGTGCAAAAGACCTTAATTTACTTAATGCAGCTACATAACAGTCACAAAATGTACAGTGCAAAAAATATACAAAACATTTTTACAAGGATCTATGTTCCGTCCTTTAGGCTATTTGGCCCTTGATATTTCGCCATTGAATCCCTCAAGAGGAATCTGTTTTTTTAGATTTGGTTGTTCCTCGGCAATCCATGGAGAACATAAAAGTTTAACAAAATAATGTTCCCAATAAAAATTATAAACAGACGACGAAACAAATCCCTAAGAAGAATCACTGTAACTAATAACCGAGAGCACATGAGTGGAAGGGCGGGAAAGTAGTCATCCAGCACAAAGATTGTAAGACGAGCGACGTGGTGGGGGGTGCCACAGTGAGTCACCTAGGTCCTGCAAGTGTTTCGTGTCTCCCGCGCCCTCATACCCCTAAGAGGGATTATTTTAAATGTATAAAACATGATACCGATTGAACCACTCGGGCGATTTTAAATATTAAAAGTGTAAAATTAATTTAAAATTATTGTCTACAAAATGACTACCTGCGATTTGCATATTTCTTTTTTTAACATGAAGATCTTATTATTATTTTTTTAACCAATAACTTAATTAAAATTAGGCTTACGTAGCGTAAATTGTAATATTATTCTGTTTACAAATCAGTTTTTCAAATAAAAATCGGACGAAAATTCCACCAATAAACATTAATACAAAATGACTCCATGTGGTGGCAGAATTTGTACCTAATCCTGGGATGTTTAGCCTTAAGGAAACAAAAAATCGGATTAAATATGTTGCAGCAGAAGAATTTTCTGAACAAAATAATTGCATAAAATGATAAGAAAGTTGGTGATTTTTTTTTCAACTACAGATGGCACAGTAGAAAATATTAATTCTTCCAGATGGCAGTAGAATTTTTAAATCTTGATTTCTTATATTGCATATCTTATAATTCTGTCTTATTTATAACGTTTTAAAATATTTTATTTTCATCTTACTTATTTCTCATTTAAAATTGGACATGGAGAGATTGGATTGAGAAACCGAGCAACACTGGGTTTATCAACTAGCCCTATTTACTTATGTTAAGAACACTAGTATTAAAGCAACCAATATTCAATGTCTTGAGATCAAAATCTTGTTTGTCTGTACATAAGATACCTACCTAATTTCAGTCAGTTTCAAAACTTGAAATATTTACAATTTATTCAATTAACGTTTTTTGCTTATGTGTAAGAACTTCTATTGTGGTACTCAATTTTCTAATTATATTCACTTTTATAGGCTTTAAAATTATCAACCTTGGTAGATAAAAAAAATCTACTTATTCTTGATTTTATAGTTTATTGACTTACATTCTGTGTAAACACATACTATCTGTTTTATCAATAACAATAAAGAAATTCAAATATTGTCATATCACACACTGTAAAACACGTGAGTAAGGCCAATTATAAAAATAAGGTTCTATACATTGTTTTCTGCTAACAATAATATCAACTATTAATAAATTCTCAAGTCACTATATTCTAACACTCTCTCTCTATATATATATATTCTGACTGGGCATCATTACTTCATTATTATTTGCTATTTAAATGGATAAAAACCAACAGCAAAATGTACTTGTTGAGGCTTGACAAGAAAAAAATGTGCTAAATCTCAATTTGATTCACCAAAATAACCCCTCACAATATTAATCACATTATTTAATTTCCAATGTCACCCATTCTTCATTTATAATAATTAGCCAAAGAAGTTGTTTACACAAAATATTGTATACACTAGGTCAGTCTTTAGAAAAAACTCAGAATCTCGAAATAATTATACTATAAATTCTGTATGAATTATGATAAGTAATTTATCACCATAGTAATTAGCATACAAGATTATAAAAAATGATCCTGAATTCAAAGCTCTAAGTATCATAATATTTTTTTACTTCTGCTTATACTGGACTGTCGATAGGTCACATAATCTAAGACATGTAAACTGCTATCCAAGCTGGCGAGCCAGTATTTCCCATTGTGATACAAAGAAATCAGAGTACGAAACTATAGACTAGTGGAATTTGTAATTTATTGTTATTGCTAGTGCAAGGAGGAGTAGGAATAATAACTCTACTAGTAATTGGAACTATAAATATAAATAATTAAGAACTGGCAAGTAACATATATTGCTTACTGTAAATTTTCTTAGTATTAACTAGGCTCCATCTTCCTCAAGTTTTTAATACAGTATAAAGAGATTTGTGCATTGGGACAAAAAACTTATGTTGAGTTTTTCATGAAAATATTCATTTTCAGGCTCTCTGATTACAAAAAAAAGAAAGGATTTTAAGTTTCTGTTGTTTGCACAATGGTCTACATTCCAATAGGTGGGCAAATTTTGAACAAATTTGGCCATATCTCAGTGTTTTAATTTTAAACTTATGCACTGAGAATATTTTAATTTTCTAAAAATCGCTCTGATTCATTTTTATTTTCTTATCAATAATCCTTAATCAGTAAATTTGGAGAAATGATGAAAAATAATGTTTATATTATTGATTAAGTTAATTTGAACATGGCCATTATTTATGTATATATAAAGTTAATACAAGATGTTTCGAGAGTATAGACCAACGAGAGTTTTATAAGTAATTTTTATTTGTTTGGGATTTAGTTTTATATATAGATATGAGAAAGTATATGAAATATTTATTTAATTGAAAATGTTTCTTTTGGGTTTATAATCAGTTGTCCCATAATGTTCTCTCATTGGCTTTTCATATTTTTTTATCCCAAAAGCTAGAATGGGATATTTTCAAAAATTAAAAGACCTCGAGAAAAAAAAAAGTTAAATTTAAAGTCATATAACTGAATTTTTAATTAACAATATCAATTTCAAATAAATTGCTCTTAAGTGTCTACTTTACCAATATTCTTAAGCTAAACTTTACATGATATTCACTGGTGGGGAAATACCATCCTCAATGATTAAAAATGCTATAAGTGGAGACAGCATTAACCCATTGCGGGCGAAAAGAGATGACGTTCACGTCCTAGCGTTAGGTGGACCAAACTCTGAAAGACGTCTATGTCACGTTCAATTATTCTGCGTTGTCAACTAACAGTTGACGGTCAACTAACAGTTGTGATTCATGATAACTCTGCTAGATTGTGTGTTTTGTGTTTTTAATTATCTCCAATAGATTGTGCGCGGATGCCTAACGATGTGTTTCAAGAAAAATCCAACATATTGTTTGCGAATGCCTACTTTTTTTTTATACTGTCAGTTTGCCGCCGTTTTGTGAATGAGTGTGCCGATCTATTATTTTTTGTTGGCGAGATGGGTGACAACTTACGTTCATCGGAACTTGATAGGTTATTATTAGAAAGTGGTAGTGACAGTGATAGTGATACTGATCCTTCGTTTTTGGATGGGAATGAGTTATTATTAGTTCATGTTTGTCCCCGTCTGCTCGTGAGTAATCCAGTATTGTGCGAAGCTTTCGACGAGCTACAAGTGGTTGAACCTTGTAAGCATGGGACATCTTCCAACCAATAAAATATAATAAAACAATAAATGTTAGTATTAATATTAATAATGTATAGAGTAATAATAGAAAATAAACATTATATAGAAATAAGTAACTGAAAAGTGTTCCTAAACAGTATTTAAATGAACAGTGATAACCAATGATTGTTAAAACAGTTTAAAACAATGTATAACATTGAAAGTTTGAATTTCAAAATGTGCGCGCCAGATCAAAATTACCAGACGTTGCACAAGCCGTTCATGTAGGAAGTTGAACCCTTGAGAGATTTCCCATGAGCCTCAGCGAGCGTTAGCTTCGCCAGGAAAAAGTAAAACATGGGCAGTCCAGTCTTTGTCAGGATCCGAAATAGAACAGTCGCGTTATGAGACGACTGGACGGACTCGCCTTCAACATTAAGATGAAGGATTTCAAGTAGTTGTGATTTTAGAACAAACTAAAGTTTATGGACATGGTAACTCGTGAGTAGAGTGAAAAACCTAGAAAGTAGCACCATTGGTTTGATTGAGATAAAAATGTAAAAGGAACTAAATCCATTGGAATTAAAGAAACATGTTGCTAACTATAAACACTACTGATCACAAGTTGTAAGAAATAAACTGTATATTTAATGTAACAAGAAAAATA
Organism: Aphrophora alni; assembly: GCA_963513935.1. Taxonomy (NCBI): domain Eukaryota; kingdom Metazoa; phylum Arthropoda; class Insecta; order Hemiptera; family Aphrophoridae; genus Aphrophora; species Aphrophora alni. Next base: position 91,671,383 of record OY740767.1, read on the forward strand.
ATTTGTATATATTTAATGACAAAGTAATCTGAATAAAGAAACAATGGGAGTTAGTTATTTCAATGATTGAAAGAATATTATTCAAATCAATAAATATTTAAGTTAGTGTGGTTTTTTCCACAATTTATGATTTGAAGATTTACATTTCCTCAATTTATATGAATCTTTTTAATAATTGTTGTTTTGATTCATTTATGTAGTCATTATTACATATTCCTGATTTTTAGAAACTTTTTGACTACCGGTATATTAAGTTATTTTTTTCTTTTGTTTTTTTATGCTGTGAAATTAAACAATTAATAAAAACCTCATGTTTTCTATGATGTACTCGTATATACAATATTTAAAAGTTCTATAAACAATTAAATAAGAGAATGAATAATGTCAGCGAAATAGGGTTCCATTGTGTAATTGCAGAAAATAATAATACTATATTATAAATCATTATAAAATTATTAGATAAGTTGAGTTATCATAATTTAAACATTTATAAATTGTAATTTTTGTTTTAGAATTTTGATCCTTAACTTCAAAAACAAGATACAATTTAACTACACTATATTCAAGTTAGCATATAATTTTAGATTTAATTTTTTTATAATAAAAAAAGTTGAAAGCCTAAATATTCCCTAAATGGTAGGATATATTTTTTTTACAATTATTTAGGGTAAAACAGTTTTAAAATGTAATTTAATACAGATATTTATGTAAAAAATACATTTTGCAATTAAAATGTTCAAAATAGTATTCAAAATTATAACCCAATATAAAGTGAACATAAATTGATAAATTTTACTTTTTATATGTTCTGCTTTAAGTCACTTCAAACTTTCTTCATTACTGACAATAAAAAAAAAAGGTTTATAAGCCCCCCGCCATGATGAAGAATTTTCACTATTATTATTAGCTTTACAACAAGCCATGGAAGCTCTTAGCTGCTAAACAAACAATAGATCACAATATGCTCTAACCTGACAGCAAGTAATCCAGATTTGAATATCTAAAATATTTAAAACCTCTTATATATTACGCATGTAGCAGAAATGTAGAGTTTTCCTTGTTGATATTTCCTACACAACTCATTTAATTTTCCTTGATATGTGTATTATTTGTACATGCCTATTCAGCCAAAGTCTTTCAGTGTTATTTTGGCAACATTGTCTGGCTCACCAAATTTACAGTGTAACTCGTTGTTTGTTAATACTTCCCATTGATAATTCTCTGAATCTAATTATAACCCAAAATCTTCCCAAGTATCTTTCCTTAGAAAATTCTTAATTTGATATCTTCTTAGTTAATGTGTACAAGCATAAGTTATATTGACATTATTAATGTTTTGTAAATGTGGAGTTTTACATTCTAAAAAAGATTTTTTTTTTTTTTTTTTAACTTGGTAGAGAAGTTTCAATTGGCTTCTTAATTTTGAAATTGATTTCCTCTGCTATTCCATTTGTTCAGGTTATCATAAATCTAAGGTAAAGCAAATTTTTAGCTGTCTAAAATTTATAATTTCCAATCATTATTTCATTTTGTGGTTACAGGTAACGAGATACAATGAAATATATTATTTGTATTTTACCTCGATTCATCTATGCTGATGCTAAATTTTATCTTCTAAGCTATAAAAATACATTTACCTGATTCATAACTTGCACTATTTTCATAACTACCAAAAGTTCTGTGTGTCAAGGACTACATTAAGCTTTCATAATTGTACAAGTTACTGACTCAATGTAGAGTAGTGATTTTCAATTAAATTACAGAACAGAATGGTTGCAAGGTCAAAGTGGAATAGAAACAGAGATAAGTTAAGAAATTCATTATAGCCTAATAAGAACTGATTGAGTTGATCTAAGGATAATAAATGAGGAGCGAATAAATATATAAATATGTTCTTAGTGAATAAGAAAACCACTAATCTAGTTTTTACCAGCTGATTTTTTTCTATGCATTATATAAGAGTAGAGATGTCAAATCATAATTCTAAAAATTTAGCTTTTGATTGTACAAGCCACGTAATTTAAAACTTTAAAAACAATAAATAAAAACCTATAAATAAACAATTATGTAGGGGTTATATTGTAGTAATCATTAGATATTTAAAATGCTTAAAAGAATATAGTCATATGCCATTCTTAATTATATTTTATTTAATATCCCCTACACCCATCACTCAATTTTACTTTGGACCACTTCGAAATGTTGACTTTATTAATCCTGATACTTCTGTACTAAAAACTTACATTGCATTAAAATGTGTGAATAAATTATTAAAAGTTTATTGATATTTCTCCCATGTATTCATTTTTTTACCACAAAACACCAAAGAGTTTACTTTTTTATTTCACTTAACTAATTCTGCAATGAATAATCATATATAATCTCTAAATATAAACTTTTATTACAAAAACAAGGAACAAAAAAATATGCAAGTATACACTACACAAGGGAGGGAGAAGAAAACTAATGTGCTAAACAATCAACAGATTTGCGACACATACAACAGATACTTAGGAGCAAGCAGTCCCAATAAGAAACCCGCCAGCAAAGCCTGCTGCCATGTAAGTATTCTCTTGTGCAAATTTGCCTACCTGCAACATAAGGTTTGATTTTTTGAAAATATTGTGGGATGTTTATTTAATAATAGCCTAAACAATATATTATATAATTATTGATCATTGATAAAACAGTTCATAGGATGAAGTCAATATTACTTTACAACCTCAAGTAATAAATTACTACATACTTGCATTGTAATAAATTTTATAGAAAATGTTTAAACCAAAACTTAAATTTTTGACTTTTAGATGAAAAATACATAAATCTTGCGAGTTTGTCAATAAATACAAAATTTGGAGTTTTTTTTATGGTATTTTGGTCCAAGAACATGTAAACTGATGTCAAATTCGAATTCAGATTTCCAAATTATCAAATTAATAAAAAATGGACTATTAACACATATTATTTTAAATTGTAAGATTAGCTCATGTTTACCCTCTCCTTAAGTGCTGTTAAAATCTAATTATTCATTGAAATACCAACCAAATTTTTATACTATTTAAGCCACCCATTCTTGTGGTATTGTATAAATAACAGTTATTTTTCACTCCATTCTTCAGGAGACTAAATATTTATAAACTAATCTCAAAGTAACACTAAAAAGATTTTCATAAATTTGTGACAAACTCTTATTCTCACATCATAAGAGGTTTTAAAAGAAATATAATTATTAACCACCTACTCCTTAAGAAACCCCAACAATTTAGTTTTACTGACTACTCAAATTTCAGGTAGGCTATAGTAATGATTAACAATCACTTTCATTCACACACTATTTCACCCTCTACCTAAAATGTAATCATTCCATGGAATATAATATATCTCACATAAAATCTTCCAATTTTTTATTCAATTTTGGTAAACTTGACAACCAATTCTCATGATAATGTATGAGGTGATGGGACAGACAGATGGGCATTATACATATTCTGAAAATGGTGTAATTGTGTTCCTTCCTATATTGGGGGTGGGTTGGCAAGACAGATCAAAAATGCTTCATAGAAATTTAACATGAACACAGTACTTTCTTTACTTCATATTTAGAAAGTACAGTACTGTAGTAATAATTGATATTGTCATTACATTATTTTACAATAATCCAAATCTGTTATTCATTCAAAATAAGTTTTCATTTAATTTTGTTTTTTTAGAAGATCTGTAAGGTGATCTAAAATTCAACTGAGCACACCAAAACACACACACACATATGATATAATATATTAAAACCAAAAAGTCCTATGATTAAAAAATAAAGACTCCTATCGCTTGAATACATTAATAGCGTCTAAGTCAGAAGAGAACAAAAGTGGTCTAGAGAGACCTACTAGGAAAGTGGAAAGAGAAGGATCTAACCCAAGAGTACCTGAAAAAGTGTAAATCTAGCTAGGTACCTCAGGACTCAAGACTGCCTAGCCCATAGTCACTATATTGGAGGACTATTACCTATTAATGTCACAAAACAGACCATGAATGAAAATTTTCATGGATTGCAGGACAACCCTAAATGTCACCTCCACCCCTTAAAAGATTTGATTCAAATCTAAACATGTAAGCCACACCCTACAAAAATGTTTTAATTCATGCCGTTACCTAAAATAACCACAGATAGGACAGACAGAACTTTAAACCATAATGCAATACCGAAATTTTAGCACCATCACTAAAAATAATTCTTAATTGGAAAATAAAAGATAATACATTGTAAAATGCATAACTGTCATTGTCTTAAAATAGTTCAATTCATAGCAAACAGAAAGTCTGCTATCAGCGTTCACATACGATGACGTCTTTCCAGTGTGACCAAACTACGGATACCGACACAACCATTCAATACATTAGTCACATAGAAAACAAAAAATGTCACGTTGTACAGTAAAAAAAAAGAAGAAAAGTTTAATAATTGAAACATACAACTGTAATTTCCTTTAAGTTTTCCTCCTACAAGTCTATTATCACAACTTTAAATTCATGTAAAGATGTTTGAAGATTCGACATTATTTGTCAAGTTGGCTACACTTCGTTCTGTCGTCTGCAGTGTGAGTACTGAGTGTGAGTGAGATTTCATTCTAAGCTTACTTGCAAGTTAGTATTGTGGTTGGAGTGTATATTGATTGTAAGGTCACTTGTTAGGCTGGATAAAACTGACTTTTGCTGCACTTCATGTGTTAGTGACGTAGTGGTTATTCCCTTTTAAGGTTAAACTTTTATGCGACAAAGAATATTTGCTACGTGTTCTAAACTGTACTCCATAATGGCCGAAATTCAAAAACCAAGAGTAGTTTTTGTTTTGGGTGGTCCAGGAGCCGGTAAAGGAACACAATGCGCTAATATTGTGGAAGAATTTGGATTTGTGCATTTATCTGCTGGTGATTTATTACGAGAAGAAAGGTCTAAAACTGGTACGAAATATGGTGAACTTATCGAAGGCCACATTCGTAATGGAACAATTGTACCTGTTGAAATAACCTGCAAGTTGATAGAACAAGCAATGATAAACTCAAAACAAAATTCATTTTTAATTGATGGTTTTCCAAGAAACCAAAACAACTTGGAAGGTTGGAATAAAGAAATGGCAGACAAGGTAGAGCTTTTATTCGTTTTGTTTTTTGACTGCCCTCAAGAAATGTGTATTGATAGGTGCTTAAAACGTGGTGAACAAGGTAGTGGCCGTTCAGATGATAATGAAGAAAGTCTCAAAAAGAGAATTCAAACATTTATAAATGATTCTATGCCTATCATAAATCACTATGACCAAAAAAATTTAGTTCGCAGGGTAGATGCTTGTAAACCTGTAGATGATGTTTTTGAAGATGTCAAATTAATTTTCAAAGATATTAACTAAGGTTTTAAGGAATAACAAAATCTTAATCTATGAATAATTAAATTCAATAATTATGTAACCTGCATTAGAAAGTTATTTTTCTAATTCTTATCTGCATTTCTAATTAGAAAGAATTATCTAGCCTTTATGTAATTTATTATACATTGGAGTATCTACACGTTAGGTAAGGGAATGTTTAAGAGATATTCAATTTATTTTAAAATTTTTTAACATAAACTGGGCCATGTTATAATTTCTGGTTGGAGAAACACTACTTAAGGTAAGGTTATAAGTAATATTTTATTTAGTTATATAATTTTGAAAATAACAGAAACCAATTTTCTTTTTCAAAGCTCATGCACAGGCTATTTAGTTTCTGGACTTTTCTTACATATTCGTTTACCAAACATGTAGCCACAATCTCTTGTATAGGTAATTAGGCCTATTATAATGAATAATGGAATGCAACAAATAATAATTTTAATTTAGAATGTAGCTAATCAACTATGATAGGTTAGTTATATTATTAGTTGGATGTATTATAAATGTGCCCTAGTAATAGCCTAATCTAGTATATAAATATATTTTAATTATTTGTATTAAAGGAATTCTGGACCTATGTCTGTAGGCTATTATATATATATATATGTATATATGGAGGTAAATTTCGATTTTTCATGGTTGGCTTGGTATTTTTGTCATTTGTTTATTAAAACTTTCATATATAAATAATAGGTTAATTGTATAATAAACCAAATTAAGCTAATTTAACCTGTCCTAAATAGCCAAATATTTGTAGCTGGAAGTATAAACTTCATCTGACAAGTTAAAACGCTTTGAGGCATTAATGAAGAATCTGATTATACAGTTCCTTTTTGAACAAAAAAATTAAAGAATCAAGGAGATCGAACACTTTGTTTCAAATTATTAACTTTTATAGCTGTATAGGAGGTAAATTACATACTAGGTCCTAATCCTTAAAATGTTTTATAATCCATACAAGGAAATTTGGCATCAAGGTTAGGTTAGCTTGGTTTTAATTTACATTTACATATTGATGATTATTTTGAAATGTCTACTTTATAAGTCATGAAACTTTTATTCACATGAAATGTGTTTATTCACATTTTGAATTTACCAGAGTATTAAATATAATCTTCCTATAGAAATAAATCTAAACAAAAACATATATTAGGCCTACATTTTAAATGATATTTCTTTTACATATTACATATAAAGGTATCTAAACTGTACAACAGTGGTTTTATTCTTGTTCAAAACAATATTTCTGTATTATAGTTACGGAGCAATAAATACATTGCATATTTATTTCACTGACATAATTTACGTAGAGTACATAATTTATGTCTTTTTTCATGGCTTGTGATAATTTATGTGTGATACCTTTTTTACTTTCTCATTTAGCCTATTCATTTATGTTTTTATAATTTTGAAAACAAATGTAATGTAAAAATAAACCACCATAAAGTGGATGTCAATAGAGGAATTGGGGTTTTATAAATTACATTAAATTAGACAGTTTCCTTTAACAATTTTTAAACAGAATGAACAAGTTTATTTTAAATAGAAGACTATTTAAATGATATTGATTAAGATAGTTTATGTTAATTATGTATAGAAACTTTCCCCAGATTTTAGTTGTTAAAAATCATCCAAACTTAAACAATTTATCTTGTTTGTCATTAATCTGATATTTTTTAACAAGTCTCAAAATCCATTAATATTGAGGAAACTGACACTTTTAGACACAAAGCATTAAGGCTTAATTGGGTTATGACGAATATGTACATTACTATTTACAATTACGTTAATCAGGTTCGAGAAGGTTTCAGTGGTTATGTAATATAATGACAACGTGGGTCAACTGTATAACCAGTCTATGTTTATGTTTACACGCTGTACGTTAAATTAGTGTAAATCATGGTGTTTGTGTGTGTGTGTGTATATATATATATATATAGTTACCTTCCCAGACCTTTGTCCTTCAATATGTCTAACTAGGTAAATATATTGTTACCTGCACAAAACGTGAAATTTACTGATTTTCTAATATTATGGTGATAGTCTTAATGTACTGCGCAACTCGTAATTCATGGCTTCTTACTTCATACATCTGTTCCTAATGACATAATTTCTTTCAGTTTCCTCAATATTAATGAATTTTTAGACTAAAATTGTTTCGCATTGTTAAAAATATATCAGATTAATGACAAACAAGGTAAATACTCTTTGCATGATTTTTAGTGACTACAATCTGGAGGAGGAAGCTTTAATACATAATTGCCAAATTTATATATGAACATTTTGTTACAATTCTTTGTATAACAGATACCATATTGATAACAAATAGCCTCTTTTCTTTTTAGTTGTATCTAGCAACTGGCATTTGTCAAAATAACATGCAAATACCACCAAAACTAATTATGTTTTTGTTTTACATAATATAAATTTTATAGTAAAATTATTATCTTTACACTTTTTAAATAGCAAAATAAATTAGTTTAGTAGAAAATAAGTACAAAATCCAGGTTTGATTATTACGAATGCAAATCCAGCTCTAGTGACGAATGCCTAAATTAATAGTTATGACTACATTTTTCAAGTGAATATTCATCGCTCAATGTTTATTATTAAAACATATTTGTCATGGTAAAAAGTTTGTTTTATGAGGCCTGGCTAGGTGATGAGTCATAAAACCTACCCTGCCCAAACCTATTTCTCATGATTCTTCAATCATACAACGTCATAATATTAAGCTGTAATGTCCATGCGTCACAATATATATAGTAACCTAGCCAGACCTAATAAAACAAGCAATCACACATTTACTAACTTGACTAACGTAGTTGTAAAGATTAATGTAGGCATTCAAATATTAACCAGAGCTGGATTTTGTATTTTTTTATTTCTTATTTTATACTAAACTAATGTATTTTGGTACTTCAAAAGTGTCTTGTGCCTAATATGATCTTTTCTTCTTCTTCTTCTTCTTTTTTTTTTTTTTTTTTTTTCAAAATAAGGCATGTAGCGACAATTTTATTAGCTAAATTTAAGGGCAAGGTCGATTGCATAAATACCAAATCTTCATACGAGAGGTTATATCATTTTAGATTATAGGTAAAAAAAGGAATGTGATTATAGTTTAGTGATTATGGTTATAAGCTAGATAAAATGTTTAAATCTACCATTTTATAAAAATGTTGGTGGTACTTTTATAATACGCACTGACTATGCAACTACGTTCCTATGAAAGTTAGCCCATTGAATTCTATACAAATCTTGACACAACTGCATTCTTTCTCTAGTCTTAGAGTTCCGATTATATACAGAATTACATCAGTCATTAATCTTAAGAGGCAAATATATAGGATGAAATTGTTTGGCAGAATTTCATGTAACACAGAAAATTTGTAACTGAGACATAGAAATATAATGTTTAGTAACTAACTAGTAAACATATAGTGATAATGGTTTAGAAGCTAGGCAAACCTTATGGTAAGGGATTAACTTAAAAGCTTGGCATATTGTTTAATTTCCAACTGTTTAAGGATAGGCCTAAATAAACAGCACAAATTATATTCCACAATAAAATATAAATAAGAAAAGAAATTTTTTGCTGTTAGTGAATAGAAATAACCTTCTAATAATAATATTATTTGAATTGAACAACAAAAAGAGAATATTAAGCTAAATTATAAGGCCTACTTAAATAATCTTATTGATCAACTCTAAGTCTATGGTAACTATACAGAACAGATGCTTTTAGTGATTCTGAGTTTTTGTTGTTGTTTAATAGCAAAATACTTCTCGCAGGGGGGGGGGGAGTCTGTCATCATCATCTTATAAAAAGAGGAGGGAATAGTTTAAAATAAAATTAAACCCTTCTCTCCCCTAGCCTACCAATACTACAATCTCATGATGGTTGGAAAAGAACAAGAGTTGCTAATCCAAGACTACATGAAAAAAGGTGTAGATCCAGCTAAGTGGCCTAGGAATTGCCAAGCTCATACTCGCTGAAGTGAGCCCCTGAAATAGTACCTGATTTTGAATTTAAAATAGCCTATTATCTGAAAATAGCAAGTTTTCACGGTGAATTACAGTAACCTTTTTCAGTATAAAAAGGAAAACATCAACATTTGTACCATAATAAATAAAAGTTACATTACATAGTGTAGTTGTCAAGATTTCCTTGTTCAAGTTTTTAAAAGGCTAGTAATAAAAATAGACACATAAATTACAGTTTATTGAGAACATCTTTGCCCTGCTTGATGTATTAAAGAGAAAAACTCTTTAAAATTCCTAATTTAATTTCACGATTACTAAGTCTCTAATAAAAAGTTTTAAGTTTATATACCTAGATTTAGGAGCAAAGTAACAGATTTTAATAATAGATGATCAAATTTTGCATGACATTTGTTGCACGAGACAAAAGCTAGTTTTTGGTATTTTGGTCATTTGCTCACTGTTAGTATTTTCCAGTTATTTTGTGAAATACCGGTAGTAGATATTTTAACCTGAATATCAGAGTAAGTGAAGGCCGATATATTCGGTGTTAAGTTAATGTCATATATAAGTTAAATTTGGTGCAAATGTCTGACATCAGGAAAAAAATTAATGATATATTTGTAAATATTTTATACATTTATAATTCTTATAATAACCTGAGGTATAGATTTTATCAGCTCTTCAATATCCTTTTATGTTCTAAGACTAAATCTATCACAAACACGGTTTTAACTCAACTTGTCATTTTAAGCAGCCAAGATAGGTTTGTTTATTGATTTATTAAACATGTATTGACTATGGGTATGCTGACTGTGAACTATATAATAGAGGCCTATTTGTGCAAAGGGGATATCAACTGTTGCACTTGAATTCTTCAATATGTACAATAAATTGTCATATACCGGTACTCAATTGATCTTAAGATATTTAATTTAGCCCAATCAACTTCTGTTGATAAAAAGGCTTAATATACTAATTAAGATAATTGAAATAATAATTATGATTAAAATAATAGTCTTTTATATTTCTTTTACTAAGTATTACATATAAACGAATATACAGAAATATTTTAAATTTATATTTTAATTATTAACCTTAGGCGTTTTTTCATAAAATACCATTTGTTCTAGATTCTGTTTAATTTTATGAAAAAGAAAAAAAGAAAAAAACCTTATATGCTAACAGAAATATGTAAGATGATGAGGTCCTACCTAGAGGTTATTATGTTATGTTGTGATAGTTTTAAAGCAGAACCCAACATTAATTTTAAAACAGGCTGTAGTTTTTATATTTTATTTTTAGCATTGTTGGTATATAGTTCAAAATCAAAGTAAATATCAGGGTTAAAAATTATATAATTAGCATAATAAACAGTTTGGTACAATACCATATAATAAATAGACAACCATAATTTAAAAGAGGCTTATTTACAATTTGTGAGCATGAGATTTAATTGATTTAAATTGTTCTTTATTTGGAGGTTTCTTTATTGAAATCTTCCATATATTTATTTAAACGGAATAAAAAAGTTAATAAGGATTTAGACATTATTAAATAATAAATAAGTTAGATTTGCCGATTTCGTTTATGACAAATGTACCAATGTTGTCTAGGAATGAATGTATTAATACAGTAATAGCATACTTTAATATTATTTAATAGAAATTTCTGTCTCCAAAGCACTTTTTTAACATTATTAGGCATAATTAGTGAAAATATTTAGTGTTATGTTATTCCATTTCTTTCATCTTTATACATTTTTACAGTTCTTTTAATATAGGCTAATGTCAAGCTAAACACAAGACTTTAGTAGCGAAACCTTTAATGTTGGAGTTGTCGGGGAGGTGAATTTTAAGAACTAGATATCTTAAACAAAATGAAAGTTTAAAAAATCTAATACAGTACTATTATTTATTTTTTAAACTTTGGTGGAGAAAGTATTAATAGTTTTACAACAGTATGTACCATTCCACAATATCCAACTGGTGGCATTTAATCTTTAGTTACTCAGAGAATATGTAAGTATTTATTATAAAATTGTTTATAAGCTTGTCATATTTTTTCCATTTTTATTTGTGCAAAAACGTGTATAATTATTTTGTAATTATGCAATTTTTTTTACTATCCAAGTTGTTCCAATGTTAATAATTTATATTGAGGGGGAGGGGAATATTATTTTTAAAATAGCATTAATAATATATTTAAAATAAGGAATTTAGAATTGATTCATAGTAGTTTGAGAAAAATCACACAGTCATATTAAAATAAACAACTTTATTTTAAATATTAAATTATATAATGATGGCTTCGTGTCACAACTAAACAAACTTAATGTAAGTTGTGTTACACAATTTTACATACCATCACAAGACCAAGTCTATCTTAAGTTAACGGTATTTGGAGTGTTTACCCTAAATAACAGAAATTATTAAACAGTTATTAAATATAAAAATTATTAGCAAACCTTGTCCAGTAGTTTTGGTCCTTTGCTTGAAGAGGAAGCTTCTATTTTTTCAACTTGATCTTCGACATTCCTATATATTCTATCCCAGTTGACCTTAATGTAGCCATTATGATTAGCAATTTGTAAAATGATTATTCCACCACCAACGGCTACAGCTGCTACTTTGCCCACTTTCATCATCAAGTAGCCAGTGACCCTGCAGAATTGATCATTTGGTAGATTTAAGAAAATAAATATCTTTGTTATTGTATACTTGTTAAATACGGTAAACAATGTAAGTATATTAAAATTAGGAAGTTGTTAGATAATTATATCATGGTTAGTTTGAAATCTTGTTTTTGAGAACATTGTTTTAGATACTAGTATATATACAGCTATACAAACATATTACGATTAATTTAAATTAGATAATTGAATCTTATTTAAGATATATTAAGTATATAATACATAATATTATTACACTTATACAGGGTCTGGTGTTATTTTATAATACATATTTTAGTGCAATAAAAACTGAAAAATATTAAATTTTATTTATACAGATTTGGTCTACATATAGTGATATAAAAATGTCTCCAGGATGGCAATTTGTTTTTAAAAGATACAATCTTTTTAATACAAGTTTTAAAATCTTCATGCACATTCTCAATTTAAAATAATATATGTTAATTAATGTTTACAGCCAAGGTTATGTTACATTACTTGTTGTTGTGCTAGGTAATTAGACTTAGTCTATTATTATTATTGTTTATATTCTAAAACACATAAAATATTAGAAAATGATAATTCATAGAATAAAAATATTTATATATATTGTAGTGAGAAATTATTTTAAAGTGTTATTAAGAGATGATTATTATCTATGGTACTGTTTGGAGATAAGAAGAATGCCAGCATAAAGAACTCTTGGCTGGCCTGGCTTCCACCCCATACTTCGCAAGATTATTCTGGCACTGTAATTATATTCTATGGCTCACTATGTTTCTGTTCTCTGAGCAATATATATTTTCTCCGTAGTTTTCAAGTGACACTGAATGAAAATTATAATTTTCTTTTGTTGTCACATTTTTTCTATATGAAACTCATATCATGAAGTAGTTATTTATCTCAAACCATTTCCTTCCTTTAAAAAAAATTGATTAGCAATTATAGTGATTGTAAGTTTTTGTATTAAGTAAAAGTCTTGCTTCTCTTACAAGACTTTCATTGTTACAACTTTCCAATCAAAGTCATTGCAAAGAAGTTGAACTTCATTTCAAATGGATCTCTTCTTTCCTGGTATCTTAATTAAATTTCAATAGCTTCAGTCTTTTCTGTCCATATTTCTAAAACACTGAATAATAGCAGGGCAGTTAAATTGTAGTAGTTGTTCGATCATTCTCCTCATTTCCAGGCAGTACATCTCAATGTGTTGGAAAAGATTTATTTGTGTGAATTGTTATTATAATTCGTATTTAAAATGAATAATTTTTAAGAGTGCTACTAATAAAACAAACTTTATACCAAAACCAGAGCATTTTACAATGATTAATTTGAGTGTAAATATAAGTTAAACATAGATTTCCTGTTGGGATTATGCAATTATACTGATTTCATTATATGATTTATATAAGGTTAAAGATGTTAATTATTTAAATTATTTGTATAGTATAGCCTACACAATTATTGTAAAACAAAATGTATCTGATTTTAAAAATAAAATGTACAATATATTAAATATTGTTATTGTAGTACAATATATTTTAATCCTCCCCAAAAATATATTAACAGTACAACCTGGTTAAGTAGAGTCTTTATATTTTATTTAAAAATAACTTGCAGAATTCTTTCCTATTACATATTTCTACGAGATAGCAATCTTGTCTTACTAAATAAATAATTCGTTAATGATCAGAAATTTTAAAACATCACTGATAACATGAAACACACTTATGGAGAAGTTACCACTACAACCAGTTTAAAGTTCTTATTTGGACAGAAGATTCGATAAAATTTGTTTCCTTTGTATTAAAACACCCGTAATTTGTTAGCTATATTCTTTATTTTACCATTACTTTTGATTTATCGAGTGGTTATGTTTATTATTAATGTTCTTTTGATTTTTTTATATAAATTTTATAAACTTTGTGGCTGTAGAAGTGTGCAAACACCATGGTGTGAATTACAGTGAACATTATGAGTGATGTGTGTACGTTCTAGAACATTGGTAAAACTGTGAAATTTCAAGAATAATCGTGAACCTGGTCAAGAAAGCAAGAAGTCAACATTACAAAGGTGGAACATATTACTTCAGCAAAATATAATTTGTCTAAATAAAATTCTTAGACTGGTTCCCCAAAGATTAGCTACTATAATAACAAATTAACATTTTAAACTTTATACTTTTTGTCCTCCACAGTTGGATAAATAAAATATATTGCATGAAAAATGCAATTCAATTCAGTAGGGGATAAAAAATTATTGATGTGATATTTTAGGATATTTCAATAAAAATTCCTAATTTTGGAAACCATGATTAGCCCCCTAATCGTTTTTGGAAACCACTTATTTCTTCAATACCCCTTCAAAATACAAAGAATCAGGAGGGCTAGTAACTGGGAAAACCTGGTAAAGTCAGGAAATTTTACTTTTCTGATAATGTCTGGGAAAAATCTGGGAATTTTGGTTGAAGTCAGGGAAAACTTAAATTTTACAAAAAAAAAAAAAAAAAAAAAATCGTTAAGAAATAATGATTTGTAAAAGAGAGACTGATACAATTATTTGTAAAGATACAAATAAATATTAGAAATAGACACACTCGGCCAATCCCATAAAAAAAACTTGTATCAGTAAATGAAAACAAAGATTGGTGGAAGAGATAGCAGCTTGCAGTTGTCACATTTTGACCTTGATAACTTTCTCTAGGATGCATTTCTTACCAAAAAATGGTCTTTTTAATAGTAAATGTTTTTTGTTGTACGGAATTAGGGCAACTTTTAATATAATTTATCTTGGACATAAACAAAGAAAAATGATTTATTTGTAGGGTTTACAAAGAAAGTAAGAAAGTTTTCGGCGACTTTTTTAAAAATCATGTTCTAATACCTTGTTTCTTAATAATAAAATAAGATTTCAACACGGAGCTAACTTCTTCATCGAAAAATCGCAAATCAATACTACAGAATTCAATGCATTTATAGATCACTGAAGTCAAACAACATTGAGTGCAGTTAATACTTGGATGGGTGACCGCTTGGGAAATAACAGACAATTTCTTTTCTTTTACAAATTTACACGTAGGTCGGATAAGGTGGGTATATATATTTATCTTGTAAGGTAAAAATTCATGTACATACCTATTTTTAATTTGATAAGCATGTTTTTGGTTCCAAGTCACAATTTAAATAAAATATTTAATTACCTTAGGTCCGTCTTGTGACTTCGTTGTTGATTGCTTCTTACATGTTTCGAGGCCGTAACCCCATCATCGGAAAATTACTTTGTTCACTTTGAAGAACTCGTCATTGATTATATTAAAAAACACATTTAACATAAGAACATACACTGACACAAAAATAAAAACACATTATATGAGCTTGTCTGACATTGTGTGCTCTGTCGTGTCTATAGGAGTACTCCCATTCTAATGCAATCTAATTTTTAATGCATGATTCACTTAATGGAGCTTAACCTAGATAAGTTGAAATTATTTTTTTCTATCCTTGAAAAAGTTAGCTGTTGAAACTTATTTTATTATTAAGAAATAAGGTATGTAGAATATGATTTTTTGTTTAAATCGCCAAAAATACCAGTAACTTTCTTTATAAACAACTACCATTTGTAGTTTATAATTTTTAAAATTATGAAAATAATGATTCTAGACATAAGTAGGATATATTCTAAATTCAATAATTTAATAAATTTTAGGGTGAAGATGATTGGTCCCTGTCCTGCCCGTGGAACGAAGCATCAGAAGTTGCTTTTTCTAAAGAAGTCCTCTTGAAATGCCAAAAAGTTTGTCATCTCAAACAATATCTACAAATAGTTCTTGTCTGACCTCAAGACAGGCTTTAAAAAAGAAACACTCATATCCAGAAAGACTTAAACCAAATATTTAGCAAATTAAATATGATAACATACAAACTGTTAGAGAAGTTTACAATGTTGAAAAGATTTCAGAAATCTCCTTATATCGAGATGTGCCCTATATGAGAACAGGACATATTATCCCCAAATACACCTAAATAGATTTTACCTAGCTGAATCCCCTTGATTTGTTCTGTACATCTCTCTTAGGCAGAATTTCCTCATTTGGCAACTGAGTAATGCGACTCTACCATTCTTTTCAGATGATAAATTCATTTATGGGTATGAGAAAAAAAAGATGTCATGCTCGTCTTTGTTACGTCTGGGTAATGAGGGTCGGAACCCATAACTGATGTGGTTGAACTGAGTCAATAATTTTCCATGAATACATGGATGGCTAGTCACTAGTAATTGGGGGTGAGGAACCTAAACATTGTTCCATAACACATATCTATGTTTAAGAAGGGTGTGCTGAAGACATGTATTTCAGCCTCCTTAAATCTGGAACTCACTTTAGTTCGAGTTGCCTGGCCATGCCCGATTATCGACTGTTCAATTCTTCATCCCTAAGCACCAAAATTAAACATATATGGATATTTTTAATTTACATGCCAAATCTTGTAATAAAATTATTTTAAGAGACATTGTTCAGCTTCATCTATTCATGAATGCGAGGCATTGGAGACTAGGGATGTGGCTACTCAACCACTTTAGATGCCTGTATATAAATTTATGTGTTCTATAATTCGGAGAAAGATAATCATTCGCAGGTTCGATCTATCTTACTATAAATCTATTTATAAATCCATAACTGGCAAGAGGAGGTGCTATAATGTGTTATCAGGAAACTGAACAATGGGACTTTTCTAGTAGAAACAAGAAGCAAAACTTGTCTCTACTAAAATGAGTTCCTATTTTGATCAGGTTAAGTTATCGAATGGTGGAACATCCTAACCTAACTCAATCCTTAAACTAGTCAAAGCGAGTTGTTATAATATGTAAGGTTTGCTCCATTTCTCTGGTAAAGATTAAGAATGAATTAGCTAAATAAACGGTATTGATGTTATTTGGATCATGTGAACCAAGAATGAAAAAAAAAATTACTACTTGGATCATACAAACCAAAAATGTTAAATAAGTACCAACTTTTTCATTGTTATTACCATACATTGGTTATTATTTTTGGCACACCTATTTAGAATACCAGAACATATATATGCTAGATACCAATGTCTAGTCCTTAGAGCTTATGTTCCAAACCCAAGACATTGTTTTAAATGTCATGTGAATTCTAATTGTACGAACCCAAAGATATGAGGCCAATTTGGCTTGAAAGGGCACAACAGTGAAAGATGTAAGAATGATGCCAAATGTCCAAATTGTGGTGACGATCATCCTGCACATTCTTTCAACTATTCGAGATACAGAGAAAAGGGGTATTTTGTCTACCATGATAAAATATCCTTTAACAATGGCCGAATGTTTTATAAAATTTCAAAACCTGGAAAATCCTTTGCTCATGCAGCTTCAGATCTTGTGCCAATTCTGATGAACTGACAAAAACAGTTAAAATACTAACAGAACAAGTGGTTCAGTTATTGGTAATTTTCTCCAAAACTGTTTCTGGTTCGAAAGTTTCTAATTAACCATGACTTGTTGTTGTCTTTGTTAATTTATAAAATAAGAATGTTTCTAAGTTTGGGTCAAAAGGTTTCGATATTAAATTTTATGTCTGATCTGATTATTTTTGAGAAAATGTGTATAGCGATTAGGCTAATTTAGGATATTTAGTATAAGTTACAGTGTTTCGTTAGAATAGGTTTAGTTGTGGATTTGTTGTACTGACATAAACGATAAATACTGGGTTCATTCGAGTAATTTAGTGCTTGACAATAAATAATTTGGTGGTAGCAATTACTTTCACATAAGTTGAGTACAAGCCTACCGGGTAAACGCCATCATTCCATACTTAATTTATTAAATTTCTACCGTAAATATAGTTTATCTTGGTGGGTTCTTTCCAGTATATATGCTAGCTTGACTTACGTAGTTGTAGGCTTGAATGGATGTTATCGTAGTAATGGTTAGATGATTGGGATTGAAATTATATTTTTGTCAATATAATTTTTTTTTTAATGTGATTGTGAAAAATGTTGTAATATCCCTTTCCTACTTTTCCAGAAAGTTCAAATTTATTTGGAATTTAATGGAAACAAATCAACATGAGCAATCGTAAGGATTCATTTTGGATCATTTGATGTTTGTATTGACATCTGATACGGTGTTTGATGACATTATACGATTGGAATGGGGGGTAGGACTTTTTTTATGAATGAAAGCATGAAACAGCTGGTTTAATGTGTTCGACCTATATCTGGAAAATTGTAACTCAAATATTTGTATTTTTTTAGGGATGTTATACGGTAAGGCCCCTATTTCTGTCCTCCCTGTAGACTGCTGATGTAATAGGTTGAGTTTCCTATTATCTCGCTAATTTTATGTGGTCCACTAAATATCTCAAATAACTTGACCGTTTCTCGCATTTGAGAGTGAATGATTTTTTACCAAAACAAGGTCTCCAATTAAAAAGTAGTTGTTTGGATTTAGAATTTGGGTGCACTTCACTTGTGTTTCTTTGCTTTGCCAAATATGATTTGGTTTCTTGAGGGGTATCGAATTCATAGAAACTTTGTATGTACGGTTCCCAAAATCGTATTACTCTATGTCCAAGTTGCAGTTCGTTGGGAGTGAATCCAGTTGTATCATTGTGTATTTCATTGATCATAGTATTTATGTACATAATACACTTTGCCCAATCTTTGTTTCTGTGAACAATACGTTCTTAAACATTGTTTCACTTCCCATATGGGTCATTTGGCCATGTTCGTCCCATCTGTGTACGTGTTGAATATTGATTTTAGCGAATTTTCATTTAATGTTTTGATCCAAGCTCGACTAGGAAACTACATATGTGCTGTTGTCACTTTGGAGGGGTTGGTGTATTCCATAGGTTGGAAAGTGTTGGTTGAAAAATTTCTTGAGGATAGTTTTAGTGTTGGCTCATCTGATTTGGAACATAGCTTTACAAATTTAGTAAATAAGCAATGACAATAAGCACATATTTTGTTCTATCTACGCTAGTTGGTAAGGCACCAATAATATCAACTGCAACCTGATGATTTTATTCTTGACATGTTATGCCTTTGGCCAGACCAATAAATGGGTGGGGGTTACATTTGCACCTCTGACATATATCGCAAATAGCAAGTCTTGTTCTGATTCTTTTCCCATGTTTTTAAAAATAAAACTTTCCTTTAGCAGGTCTAAACATTTTTTTTCTCCACATACGATAATAGTAGTGGCATTTCCATATAAGGCGCTCAATTAAATTTTTGGCTAAAGCTATTGTGATTAGCCATTTCTTATGTAATCGTTTATATATAAGTTCGTTGTGTAGCCGAATAGTGTGATGCAGTTGTAAATTTGGAGGGGCAGTGTTTTCTGGGTTGAGAGCTTCGAATAAATATGATAAAATTTGGGTCTTATTTTTGATTAAATGTTAAAAAATTTTGTGATCATGTTGCAAATTTAGATCTTAGATTCTTTCGATGTAAGATATTATTATCTCCTGTTGTTCATCTGGTGTATTTGAATTTTGGTGTAACAGCATGCGACTTAGTGCATTTGTGGTACAGTTTTCGTTCCCCTTACAGTGTTGGATTTTGAAATTGTAGTCCTGTATTGCAAGAATCCATTGTGTGAGATGTGAGTTCAACAATTTACATATTTTTAAGAAGGTAAGCTTGTGATTGTCAGTTATTATAGTTAAATGGGTACCATAAATAATGTATCTAGTGTTTTGTAAGCAGTAAACTATATACAGGAGCTCTTTTTCTGTTGTGGTGAATCTTTTTCCGGTGGACTGTAAAGCACAAGATAAAAATATGATGGCATGTTTTTCTCCATTTTCGTTAATTTGGTAGAGGTAACCTCCTATTGCAAAGTCAGATACATCAATTTGTAAGAAGAAGGGTTGTTTGGGATTAGGGTGATGTAAAATTTGGGTTTTCGTGAATAAATATTTTATTTTTTGAAAGTTTGTTCCTCCTCAGGGTTCCAGGTGAATTTAATTTTCTTTGAAGTAAGTTGCAAAAGAGGTTGAATAGTTTCCGAATATTTATAGAAAATTTTTTTATAGTAATTTATACACTCTAGGAGAGATTTCAGTTGTTTTTGGGTTCTTGGGAGGGAAAATTTAGGATCGGCTGGACTTTGCTTTCATCTATTTGAAGTCCTGTAGATGTCATTTTGTAACCAAGAAATACAGCTCTTACAGAATACATTAGGCTTCTACATTTTGTATTCGAGCTCCTACAGAATAAAGATTTTTGATAATTTAATAGTCATGTTCGAGTTAGATCATTTTTATTAAATGGTCGAAAGATGCAACATATGGTTATTGAAGTCAGTATACATTATGCAGATTTCATCAATATAAATCAAAGTAAAATCTTCTACACTATTTCCAAAACTAGGTTCATAGCTCTAAACAGTGCAGCTTGGGATGTAGGGTCACCGAATGAAGTGACAGTATACTGGTATCTCTGTCCCATAAACTGAAAGGCTGTATATTTTCTGGCACTAGATATCTGTCAATATGACACTGTGAGATCTATCGTGCTCAGCCATTTGCAATTTCACAGCTTGGATAACAATTCATTTATGCATCGATTTGTTATATTTATGCTTCAAAATCCGGGACTGTTATTTGTTTTGTATAGGCGTGACAAACCATATAATCACAAATTAATATGGTCCGAAAATCACAAATTTAATTGGGAAGAGGCAAAAATCATACACTGGGAAAGTAACCTATGCAAACGTAAAATAATTGAAGCCTTATATATAAAACTAACGGACAATCCTATCAGTCAGTCAAGTATAGAAGTAAGGCCATTATGGCTCCCATTATTAAAAAAAGAACTAAAATTTGATTATAATACCCCTACAACTGAAAAACAAGCTGAAATTTTACCTGTTAAATCGCCACAAGGGGTTGTAACCCGCTCTCGGGCTAGGAAGCTTAATACAACTAACAATAGGCCACTCCCCTAATAGTTTGTCACGCCTTCTGGACCACATCACTTGTTGCTGTATCTTTGATACAACAACACATATTTGACATTAGTTGTGTGTTACCATGATGTGTTTTTTGACTTCTCAGTTTTAGCTCTGAGATGCATGCTTAGATATTAAGGTTGGTGGTATTCTTATTTAATTTTACTTCTTACATAGGCTTAGTTTCTAGTTTCATGTTTCTTTAGTTTTTAGTCACTTGGTAACGGGAATTGATTCTTATTCCCGTAACGTCGTGTTTTGATTTTTAACACACAAATGATGGCAAATGTCCGAAAAATGTATAATAATAAAACCTGAACATTCTATTTCTTGTGCAACTGCTTCCTGATGTACCAATAGGACAGGGTATGTATGTCCTTTGAATATTTACAATTTATTGTATTTTTTACAAAGACAAGGTCTATCCGAAGAAATTGTTTGTATTTAAATAGTAACTGTTTTGCTTTAAATTTTTGATTTGTTTCCAAATTGTTATTCTTAGTGTGCTGTCAATTGTGTCTTTGTTTAAAATTAAGTTATCATCTGCTGAGTCAAATTTGTAATTATGTGTTATTTTATTATTATAATCATCATTATATTTATATTTCATAATGTGACATAAAATTCCTTCTGGTGTGACACTTCAAACTTCATTTCGATCATTTTATTATTTATTTTCATTTTAATTACCCTTGAGGCGAAGTTTATTTCTGACTCTGGCTAATCCAGCCTATACCTAGTATTAAAATTTTGATTAATTTTCGCACAATTAAAACTTGTATCTATATTTCTTTATTGTTTATATTTATTCTTATCATTATAATCCTTGACATTCTTTTGATTCTGACAGTGGCTTTTATTCGAAAGTTCGTTGTGGGCAGTTCTTCATAATTTTCTAGATCTTGTTTATTTTCCAGGAAACATGGTTTAAATAAACAGAAGATATTTCATCTTCTGTCGATTAAAGACAGAATTTGGTGTTTCCCCAAAGTTACTATAATCTCTGGACATTTAATAACATTTGATGATGGTCTCATTAATGATTCATGTGTTGCTTTATTAAACAGGAAATCTCGGTCACAATATATATTGCTAATTATTATGTGATTATTCGTAGCATGGTGAATTGTTTCTATGAAGTTCTCTGGCTGGCTAATTCCAAGGCTGTTTGGTCACACAGGATGGATATCATTGAGTCTTGCGTAGCACACAATGTTGATGGTGTTCGCGATCTCGTGGCCATGCTCAGGAATTTTCCAGAGGTGTTCGGTTGCTCTGCTGGCTTGTTCCTAGTTGGTCTGGACCATGTATACTTTCCGCTACAGCATGGCATATGTTCCTTTGTTTGAGTGGGATAATTAATACTTCTAGGTCCTGTAATTTATTGGTTGTTCTGGAGGTTCTTGTCTTCTAAAGTTAAAATTTGGTCTTTGGTTGAAATTTTGGAGGGGTGGTTGGGATGATGTAAATGTGAAACTGTTTCGAGGTGGATGTGATCCTGAGGTGTTCTTGAAATAATATTGTTGTCCTGATGGGGTTGTGAATTTTGTGTTTGGAAATATGGTGGTCGTTGGTAATTATTTTGTGTTGGTAACCTGAACTGGAAGTTGATCCTGTTCGAGAGTCACGAGAAAATGGTCTCTGGGTAGGCTGTAGGTGTGGTGATGGTCGATTTATCCTTCTAGCTCGAATGTGGGAATCCTTTAAATCTTTTTTTTTTTAGTAACAGCTTGATATCTGTTATAGTGTCTATACACTGCACTCGTCTGGCATCCTGGATCACTTCTTCAAAATGCTCTAACAGACATGTCATGATTCCATCTTCCATGAGTGGTGGTTGCATTGCTTGAATGGTGATAACTCTTTCCGTAAAATATTCTGCTCAGCTTAAAATCTTTTAGGGGTGGTATTTCTTGACCTTTAGTCTTTGTTTGATGCCTCGTTGCACCTCCCGACTACAATATTTCTTCTCGAATAGTGATTGGAAATCATCCTAATCTTGATGTGGTTTTTAATCAACATAAACATTTTTTAGAGTAGCATGATTCTCTAACCATGACTATGATGTATAGTAGGGTGTCTGTGGGATTTGGCATTATGTAGAGATTCCTCTTCCTCTCATAAAATTTATGCATCCTCCGTAAATATTCTGTGGGGTTGTGTCACACAAAATAATTTCTTTTGTAATGTGTCGGTCTTCTCTCCTTGATTGTTAACAAACTGTTCTCAGTTCTCCAGACACTCTCCGTGCTCTACTGTCCATTTACGGTCTTCCTCCAGGATGGTGTAGATACCAGCCTTTACGTCATCATATTTCTGTTCTATAAAGGTTTGGCTCTCTTTTTTAAGTTCTTTATGCTGACTCCTCAGTTGGTCTTTGGAGAATTTCATCATGGACGTCTAATTGTGACTTAACCTGCTCCTGTCTACGTTCCTGTATGTTGTGGAACTCCACTGTAAGCTCTTGCTCTGAGTTTGGAACTATGCTCGCCATTCCTTCAATGGCCTCAATTGACCCAACCTCCAATTGGCTTATCTGGGCCTTTAATTCTTTTCGTACGTTCCCTAGGTGCTGGTTTAAGTTGAATCATTTTTCAAGTTTATTCTCCTGTAAGTCGAACTGTTGATGAAGTTCCTCGCTGAAAATTTGGTTAAATCTATTCTCCTGCTTGTCGAATCATTGGTTAAGTTCTTAGAGATTTTGGTTCTGGCCTCTGATACTTATTTTATGGTCGCCCTATGAAAGCACCTAGCCATGAGAGTTGAGATTCTGCAATAAGTTGTTTTTCTTGCTATGGTTCTGGGGTGATGTCAATTTGATGAGGTAGTCCTGCTATATCACCTACAAGACTGGTCCGGATATGATCTGGTGTTACCGGTTCATCGCGTGTCTACAGCCATTTCGCCTATACCTATCTGTTCATCCCATGCTACTCTTTCCCCCCTGTACATGTCTTCCTGCCGGTGGTGGATATTTTCTAGAGAGGTTGCAACCCTTCTGTCATTTTGCCCTTATTCATAGTTATTGGATTCCTCGACTACGTCTTCAGCATGTCTGGACGTGCTAAAATCAAGCAAGCCTTGTCATTGTAGCATCTTTTTTGTTGGTCTTACCTTTTTCCTTAAGTCATATTTATTTATATTTTCCATTTTATAGGTTATATTATACTAATAACTATACAACTCTTAAATATAATACAAATTTATAAAAGTAAAAAAGAAGTACTTTTGGAGGACTTAGAAAAAGCCTTACGTTTGGGCCCCAAAATTTACAACAGGATACTCTCTTCTTATATATATTTATTTATATCTGTCTTACATTCAAAGCCAAAATTTACTACTTAATATTTTACATATATGGAATAAATCGGGGGCAAAACTTTTATGGAATTCAAAATAAATTTTGTTTAAGGATAAAATAAAGTGAAAGCTTAAAGTTTCAAATATTTTAATAATATAAATGAGCTACAATTGTTTCGCCTTGCGGAATCATCGGGCAACTGATAATTTACAGGTATAGACAACTATTTAAACATAAGTAACAGGAAACTGAAATACAATAGAGAAATCGGGAAAGGTAATATTAAATTAACAACGTTAAATAATATTAAATTAAAGACGTTAATATTAAATATTTATGTTAAAATATAATTGGGGATACTGTTAAGAGTCTTCCTAATAAATGTTATTTTAACAATGAAGTTACTATTATTAAACAAATACAAAATAAAGTGAAAGATAACAACCTTGTTATTTCTAAAGCCTATAAAGGCAATTCAGTTGTTATTTTAGATAAAGTTAATTATGTTTGTAAAGTAGATGATATCCTTAATGATAATTCCTCTTTTAAAATATTAAAAAGTGATCCTACGTCTAATTATAGTAAACTAGTTAATAATTATATTAGGAATTGTACTAATTTGTTCCCTAATAACGTGGGCCAATACTTGAGTTATGAACCCCCAACCACCCAGATTGTATAGCCTACCTAAGCTTCACAAACCTAATATTCCTGTTCGTCCCGTAGTAACATTTAACAATGCTCCTACTTATAAATTGGCCCAAAAAGTCAATACTGTATTTTAAAATGCTACTAATTTTACATCTAAATATAGTATTAAGAATTCTTTAGATTTAATTAACAAAATTGGAAATGTTACTATACCTTCCAATGCTAAAATTGTATCTTTCGATGTTAAAAGTCTTTTTACAAGTATACCCATTAACCAATGTAAAAACATAGTCAATGACATAATTAGCGATACCAATGGTGATACTACACTTAGTAATGAATTAAAAACAGCCATAGAAATTTGCATTAATCAAAATTATTTTAAATTTAACGATAAATTTTACCAACAAATAGAAGGGTTGGCAATCGGTTCACCTTTGTCACCTCTTCTAGCAGAAATTTTCATGGCTGATTTCGAAAATAATTTATTTGGTAAAGACAATCCTTTATTTAAAAATATAATTTATTGGTACCGTTATGTTGACGATGTTTTGTGTTTGTTTAGTGGCACTAATTGACAGTTAGACTCTCTCCTTAAAACCATAAATTCTGTAAATAGCAACGTTCAGTTCACTATGGAAGTGGGTATAAATAACAGCATTAATTTCTTGGATCTTAACATTAATATCAGTGATAGTTATCATAAATTTAAAACTTTCAGAAAACCTACAGAATACAGATACAGTAATACCTGCTGATTCTAATCATCCTAACAGCCATAAACATGCTGCTTTTCACAGCATGGTACATAGACTTATTAGTATACCTCTTTCACCTAATGACTTTTATGATGAACTGAATGTTGTTAAAAAAATTGCTGTTAATAATAAGTATGATGTTAGTTTAATAGATAATATTTTAAGAAAAAAGTTAAAGCGAAGAGCTGAAAATTTAGTCTACTCTTCCCATAACGAGAGCATTGAAATAGTTAAATATTGTAAATTATCTTATATCAACAGAACTAGTTATAAAATCAGTAACCTTATTTCAACTAAATGTAATCGTAAAGTTGCCTTTTATTTTACAAAAAATCTAGGGAAAATGTTGGTCAATAATAAAGATAAAAAAGAAATGTTAGAAAATAGTGGAGTTTATAAAATATCTTGTCAAGATTGTGACTCTGAGTACATAGGTCAATCAGGTAGATCTATAAAAGTTAGAATTAATGAACATGTAAATAGCTGGAAACATGGCTATAGAAACTCTAACATTGTTAACCACCTTTTGGACGCAGGTCATAGTTTTGATCCGAAATTGAATGTTAAACTCTTACATATAGAAAATAAAAGCAATAGATTAAATAATTTAGAATGTTTAGAAATAAATAGATCTATTTCACTTAGGCCTATTCTCAACTTAAATGACCAAATTGTATTAAATTCGTCACCTCTTCTAAAACCCATCCCTAACATAGTTCATTAACCTTTAGCTACCTGCTAGGTCATCCCCCCTACCTTTCCCGATTTCTCTATTGTATTTCAGTTTCCTGTTACTTATGTTTAAATAGTTGTCTATACCTGTAAATTATCAGTTGCCCGATGATGCCGCAAGGCGAAACAATTGTAGCTCATTTATATTATTAAAATATTTGAAACTTTAAGCTTTTGCTTTATTTTATCCTTGAATATGGAGTTTCAACAAGAAATATCTGCTATTACATTAAAGTTTAAATAATAATAATAATAATAAATTTTGTTTATATTCTCTTTAAATAAATAAACATCTGATTAACAAAACTTGAGTAAAACAAATAAACTAAATTACAGCAATCATTAAATTAATATTTACAACAAAGATTAAAAGATTGTTTATGAATTACTATACAACACAATAAATTAAAGTACATACTATATTGATTGAAATTATGATTACCATACACAATTTACATAAATATCAAGTTCAATAATTATAAATGATGTCTATAATGGGTTATAGTCTCTTTCTTATCTTTAATTCTGAAATAATAACTTAATGTGAGTTATGCCACGACTAAACTCAGGGTTCATACATATATATTAATAAAATCCAGATAGTTAGTTCTTTGATAATTAATTACCACAAAATCTTATCTGGGGGTTAGGTCATGTGCGGCTTTTCCCAAGTAAGGGCACAAGAAAATATAATATGGATAATTATATTAAAGTAAACATGCAATTAATAATTATAATTAAAGTTCAAGTACATCTAAAGTTCAAGTTTATGTATCTCTAACTAATTTAAGACAAAGATATAAACATATAAAGTGAAATGAGAAATGGAACTGTCTAAACTTATTCTTTAAGTTCTGGTAATCACTTGAAGCAAATTAATAATGATATTTAGTTAGTGTATAATCTATCAGTTCTAATTAAACAGTGTAACATCAGTTTATAATAAGTGAATCATTTTCAAGATTAAATAGGTAATATCACTTCAAAATAAATTAGATAGATCTCACCCAATGACTTAGCAGATATGTACTATTTCAATTAGCTTTGATTATTTTTGTGTGCTAAAACATACATCTGATCGAACACAGTTTATAAAATATACTTTTTATATACTTCCTTTATGATTCAGACGTTTTCGCTATAATCTCGGGATCCAATGTTTAGCCAAATTTTGTGTGTCGACTTCCATTAAAGCCTTGTTTTTGAATCCCTTTTTGCACCTTTTTTTTTGTAACAATCACCAATCATTGAAAACAAAAAAAAAATCATAGTCACAGCTTTTGATATATAGCCTTTGTAGCAGTGCTTGTATCTTATACGCGATAACAACTGATGAAGTTGGACATAACTTCGTTTTACTTTTATTTCATCAATTATCTTATGTACTTAACTTAACCTAACCATAACTTGTCTTTGTCAATTTATAAAATAAGAATGTTTCTAAGTTTGGGTCAAAAGGTTTCGATATTAAATTTTATGTCTGATCTGATTATTTTTGAGAAAATGTGTATAGCGATTAGGCTAATTTAGGATATTTAGTATAAGTTACAGTGTTTCGTTAGAATAGGTTTAGTTGTGGATTTGTTGTAGTGACATAAATGATAAATAATGGGTTTAATAGAGTAATTTAGGGTTTGACAATAAATAATTTGGTTGTAGCAATTACTTTCACATAAGTTGAGTACAGGCCTCCTGGGTAAACTCCGTCATTCCATACTTAATTCATTAAATTTCCACCTGTAAATGTAGGCTATCTTGGTTGGTTCTTTCCAGGATATACGCTACCTTGACTTACGTAGTTGTAGGCTTGTTGAATGGATGTTATCATAGTATGGTTAAATGACTGGGATTTATATATATGTTTTTAATATGATTGTGAAATGCTGTACTAGCTGGTATTCAAAGTGCCACTGAAGATAACAATAATGATTTCTATTTTCCAGCAAGATGGAGCACCCCGCCCTTTTACTTACCTGTGATGAAATATCTGAATAATGTATTTTCCAGTGGTCACCAAGGTATCCAGACCTTACTCCCCTTGATTGGGGAGAGGGGAAGGGGTGTTAAATAAAAGATCAAGCATTTCTGACAATTTAGAAGTACTGAGACAATTAATTAATAATCAATGTGTGTGTCAGCATTATGCAATGTAAGAAGAGAAATACTATCAAAAAACAGGCTCTATTATTGTCAAAATATTATTCGTAGGCATTTCGAACACTTTATAAAAGTGTTTGTTTTCCAAAATTGATGTTTTTTTCCTTTACCCCTATACTTAGGTACCTGGAAAATGGCTTAAAATAGAGACTTCCAGTTTGCACAGAAAATTATTTTAACCTAAAGGGGTGAAGAGGTTGTGAATACTCGAAAAATTAGTTTTGTGGTTCTCATACAACTACTAAAATTTAGATGATTTTTCTTCAATTCTAAAGATAGTAGCCCGTACAATGACTTTTTGGATACCTGGTACATTATAAATGTACGGTATTTATGACAGATATTTTCAATCTGTATATTGTTTTATTGTAGATATGACCTTTAATCATATAATAGTACAAAAGAAACTTTGTTCCAAATTCAATTAATTGCTTAAAAAACAAGATTTTGTTAGAAACATTTTTATCTCTGCAGTACAAAGAAACCCCATTATTTTATATAATTTAACCTTGACTGAACCATTATTGGAGACTGAATATCATACAAAAACAATGTATTTTTAACACTTAAGCCTAATGGTTGTATTCAAACACATTGTTTTGTTTCTCTACAAGTCAGAAAGTTCATGAACTGTATACTTTTATGAAATTTATATTTTCCAGTGATCCTCTAGAATACATCTATTATCATATCAAAGGACGAAATTCAGGTACTGTGGTGGGGCAATTATATTTGTTTTAAAAACTGAAAGTATAATAGTTTCCTATTTTAAACTTGCAGTGACTTTATTATCATTTAATAATTTAGTGACTAAATTTATTTTAAACATTTTTAAATGTTAGGTTACTTTCTTTATGAATATATATTTCAATTTGCAAATTAAATACTCATCAATAATTTAATATTTAAGGGACTACCTTAGGTTTGGCATTACAAGTTATGTAGTCAGTGTTTTTATAACTAATAATTGCAAAACGGCTTATTTTGTGCTCTATCAGGGAAATGACGAATGTACCTTTATTCATGATTTTTTATCAGCTATCCCTACTTAACAAGACCAAACATTGAATTTCAATGTTTACAAACAACTAACTTCAAAAACACATTATCAATGACGATCCTTATAAACATGGATGCAAGGCATGGAATATATTGAGAGTGATGAAGAATTTTCATCTACACCACTGGATGTAAGTAGTTTAGCGAAAGAAGTAACCAGATTAAGAAGATTGGAAAATTATGACAGTTGCTGAGGGCTACATCGATGAATCGATTCCAATAAAATCTCTACAGCTCATTTTATTGTAGGTCCAATGCCAGGATACAAACAAGAATTAGACTGTCTCGACCTAAGATTCACTACAATCACAAGACTATTAAGGTTTTTCAAGCTCTGGACTCATAATTAAGAACTGTCAAAACTGCAAATTTAATATAAATATGTTGTATATAACAAATAGTTGTACATACAATGAATGTGATTATCTTAAAATGTAGAAACTTACATTGATTTTACACAAAAGCAATGTGTTAATAATATAGATGTTTAAAATTTAAAATTATTTGTTTTTATTTCATTATGGCAGATACAGGAAAGATCTTATTTTTAATTTGACCAAAAAGTGCCTTTGTGCCACTGCACATTGCACAGCAAATTTTTATCTCTAGCAATAAAGGGCCACTTTGCTCTCTTAATACACAAAACATTACTTGAACACAATATGACTGAAAGTCCTACACCAATTTAAAATATAGATTTAAAAGATGAGTTTAATTAGTATCTTTCATAAATACTCTATGAAATATACAACACCTCGTATTTCAACTGCATAAGCAAAAACGTGATAAGGAAAAGTTGTTAATGGAGGTCATAAGTTTAATATAAAAAATATAAATGAAATTAAAAATGCCATTGATTGATAAATGAGGGGATAAGAATCAATCAATCTTGAAGTTTCGTTATTTTTCAGCTTCACTATATATATATAAATATTTAACATAGAATAATTATTTGGTTGTAAAATAACACCAAAGACAAGTTAGGTTAGATTTGGTTATATATTCAAGTGCGGTGAATAAATTAGATAGACTACATCTTATCTGTAAAATGTAGTTTAACCTACCCTAATATGTTCATGAAGTATGAGAATAAATCAAAAAAATGGTAAAAACTTAAGACAAACCTTATTTTGAAAATGAAAAATAGTATTTTAGAACCCAGTTCACATTTTAACCAAAACAAAAAATATCAAATTCACCTACAGATTATGTAGGTACGGTATCACAGGAATTTTGAAATTCCATATTCACTTCTCAAACAGTCACTCTTAAAGCCTACATATTTTAAAAGAAACAAATATTTAACTATGAAATTTTGACAAAAGAATATAATTCTTAATTGATAAATTCAAACAAAAAATTCAGGAGAGTAAATAACTTTAACTACATTTTAACCATCAATGTAAACATTGAATATCTATTATAAATTAATGTATAACAGAATGCATGCGCACTGAATGTCATATTTGATAGTAGTAATTTATATGTAAACTTATTTTATGTAAATAATAGTTTAATCATGTTAATATAGTAGATTTAACCAGTAACTGTTTACAAAGAAAGTTACCGCTTTTTTTTAACATGTTCACATACTTTTTCACAGAAAAAACATAATTTCAACTTTTCTAACTTAAGTAAATTACGCGTTAAAAATCTATGTATCAAATGCACATAAGTCTGATCGATAAACAATATTGACTTTATTGTGTAATATCTAATAGCTCTTCATCTGTAATACTTCAGTGACTGGAATTCCCTAGGTATTGCCTAACATAAATGTACACGTATTTGGCAATTTTAATTGTTAAAAATAAATTGCACTCTTTTATTTTTAAAATAAGGTTTGTATATCCTGGCCAGGAAGTGGTGAAGCTTGGAGGGAGAGGTTTAGGGCTTGGAGTGGGGGAACCTAGCCACCGAAGGGGAACTGGGGATCACATACTTTGATTAGAGACGCTGAACCATGATTCTTTTTTGTTAACAGCGATGCATTTTTTGTTTGTTACTTCAATGTAAAGCAATGTAATAATTTATTATAATAAAAATTTAACATCTTCAGCAGATAATATGAATTAATGAAGTACTAAGTATTATTGGTTTTAAAATTGCATTTAACAAATTATAATTTGTTTGAGGTGTTGGAATAACAACTACAACTACAAAAAACAATATGAAATTGTAGAAAGCCTAAAATAAACAAAATGGCGCACAAATGTACATTTGGAATAGAATGTGTATGAAATGTACTACTTCTGAAAAATTAATGAAGAATGCGGTATGAAAAAATATTTGAAAATGCAATTTATAACTATGAGACAATTGTCTACAATGAAAATGTAACTTGAGCAAATTAAAATCAAGTAAATATTATTATTACACCTTTATAAAATAAATTGGGTAATATTTTCTTCAATCATTAAATTTTATTCATTGAGTTTTATTTTATTGCCAAAATAATAGTTTTCAAATTACATAAATATTTTCTATTGCACCAAATACTCGATTCATTAGTAGAAGGCATATAAAGGGATTGTTAAAAAGTTATTTTATACTAAATACAATTTGTAAAAAACAAAAAACATCAAAAACTTATAATAAAATTGTGTCTTCACTTTTTAACTACTAAGAAGTGACCAGTTTATGTCGTACAATGTGATGTGCCTAACACGGACAGAGTTAGACTGAGGCGCATGGATCCCCCACCACTGAACACTGGCTAGAAACCTGTTTGACAGATCAGGGTCAAGCGTCACCACCTACCGGCTCTGCTATATTAATTGATTTTTTTTTGCAAAATTTTCTCATGATTGACTAATTATATCTGTACTGCTCATGGTGTTGCCAAACAAAAAATTCTAACAAAGCCAGTATTTAGTTTGAGTAACCTCCCATCAAAAGGTTGGATAAGAGCCGGTCGGGTGTTTCTTTTTTTCCGCTCTCTGACTACTTAATCTAAGTAATTAACGTGGGACCTTAAACAAGGCCTAAAAGTATCCCTTTTTTATGTATTACTTATCTCAGTATATTATAAAATTCTTATGAGTTAAGCTTATATGTATTTTGTGTCAAAGTAATAATGGAGAACTAAACAAAATTCATTCATATTAATAACAGGGGACAGCAAAATTAAACAGTCAAAATCTTTAATAATTAAACCAATGACATTAAAATAGTTCAGCATAAAGATATACTATTTCATCGTAATATTTATTGTTTATATAAACTTAACTTTCTTTTCATGTAGCCTAGCCTACATAAGTGATGTAAAAGAGCAAAATGGAAAATCATACCAAATTATAAGTTTTCTAACCCATTAATTATTTTAAAGGAAACAAAAAAAGTTTATGCAAAAGTGATCTGTAAACATTCTGAGGTAATTATTTACTAAGTTGTACAGATTATTTTTTTAAAAGTTTTAATTCTTTTACTAAATACCTTTTTTGAAATTGTAATATAATATTTTAATGTGAAAATAAACTTTTTCACTAAAAAATTGAAATGTATGTTTTTAAAAGTAATATTTTCAATTAATAATCGTGCAACTAGTCTTCATCCTGATGTAAAATTTCCGGGAATTTATACTTGGGGGAAAATTCCCATGGAATATTCCCAAAATTCATAAATTCCCGGGAATGTATGGGAACTTATGATTTTCTCAAACGCATAGGTCAGTGGACACCCCAATTTTTTTTTTTTTAAGTCCCTTAGAACTAATCTATTAATATGAACATATAAATCAATTTATAAAGAGTTATATTCAAAAATAAAAATTATTTAAGTCTTAAGTCCTTCACATAAATTTTAAAATTTTGATACTTGTTTATTTTAACAGTAAACTGGCTGTGTTCATCTTTTTTAAATGTTATTGAATACCATATAATTGCTTGGTGGATCACTATCATGTTTTGGTATCAAAGAAAATGATCAAATTTTTAAACCTATTACCAATTCTTGTATATTTGTTATTAAATAGTGCAAAATACTCCCAAATTACTAATATGTCATTTTAACTTATTAAATTAAACCTTAAATCAAAAATATTTACATTTTAATAATTTTGATTATTTAAATTAGATTTGATATCTTCACTATTTGTTCAGATCAGGTCTTCCAAGAAAAAGACAAATATGTCTGTATTAACACTTCATTAGCTATAAATTATTAAATTGTGCACAATAAATGAGTGTAATTGTTAATAATTTATTAGTTTTCATCATCTTCCATCGCATTATCAAGTCCAAATTCATTCTCATTTTCTTCCTCATTCATTCCTAACCTGAATTCCTCTTCCTGCTCATCTTCTTCATCATCTTCATCCTGGCTTTCCATCATTTCCACATCAGTGTTATCCTCTGCAGAGCTTCCCAAAGCTTTAGATCCATTTTTAGGCGTTGTAGGCTGCATGAGCTTCCATCTGTGTGCTCGATAAGTCAGTTTAGCGGCTTTTTCTGAAGTAAGCCTGTTCCTTTTCTTACTATGGATCCAAGAGAAGGTACTGGATATTTTTTCCGTGGTTGCAGAGGTGACTGGAGGGCCTAAGATTCTTATGGCTAAATCTGCCAGCTCACAGGTTCCCCGGAGAGTCCTCCACCATAACAATGGACTTATTTCGGTATTGGTGGGTGTCGTCGTTCCATCATACCCTTCCCATAAGAACTTTCTGGTCCATAAGACTTCTTTGTCCCTATAGTCGGCCAAATTTTCTCGCACTTTAGTAACATTGATTTTCATTTGTTCTGCAGTGCCACAAACAAAACTGATTGCATCCAAAAGCTGGTCAGCTTTCAAACTGCTGCCCTGAACTTTGGGGTCTAGGAAATTTGCAGCCATGTGAATTGGCCAATGGAAAAGTCTTTCTTTTTTGTGAATTTTGTCAGCTCAAAAAGCTAATTTCAGATAAAAGACAGTTAGCTACAGTTCACTGCTCAGACCACATAGCAACATAACCTAGAAACTGAACAAACATAATCTCTCCCCCTCCCCTCCTCTTACTTGGAATTGTGGGTAGGCCTACATCAGCTCCCCTCCTCTTACTTGGAATTGTGGGTAAGTTTACATCAGTAGCACATAGATTCAAAATGTACTTGGAGGGAAATTCAAAAATAACATTGAACCATTTCCAATTAGGAAAAACAGAAATGGTTTGAAACATTTCAATTCAACCATAAAAAGAAATTAATTATAATAATATTTTTGATGAATAAATTAGCTAGCTACTTAACTTGAGTATTCTTCAAAACTTATATCATCAGTTTTTTTTAGCTTATAATGAAATTGATTTTGGGTCTCATAATCAACCCAGTCCGCTCTCAAAATTTGTATCACGGTTAAAATAAAAGTTTTTGCCATGGCATATCACAATATTTTTGATTATTCGGCTTTGTTATTGATCATTTAGAACCAATTAAGGTTCCAAAACAGTTTTAAAAGAAAATAAACCCCATTTAAATGTTTAAATGAGTTTATTCCATAAATTCCCTCGTTTTGGGAATTTATAAAGCCTTCGGGAAGTTCCCTGGAAATATTCCCATTTATAAATTCCCTTCCCACTGGGAATATTCCTGTTATGGATGTTTAGCTCACATCACTAAACATCCATAATGTTAACATCCCGGTAGGCTTTAAAATAACAATGACACAAACAATATTTTATGGAAAAATACATTTTAATAAAAACGAGTCATAAAACATGTATTGGCATGCATCATATGATACATGAATCTTGATATTTGGTGATATTTGTTTGTCTGTCAGTGGTTAAAATGTAGTCAAAGACTATAGATTAATACATTCCAATTCTACATTTTCAAATATATATTGTCTTTCATTTTTTATGTTAAAACTACATGGTTAAATAATGACTTTTTTTTAAAGTTAATGTTTTAGAAGTCATTTTTGAACTTACGAATTTCTATTGCAATGGTCCTACATAACCTATGCATATGTGAATTTGATACTTTTCAATTTATAATTTTTCAATGAAAAAGTGAATTCCGCATTAAATTTCAAAATAAGATACATAGTAAAAGAATTACACATATGTTATAAAATAATCTTAACATCGTCTTACCAAATAATTACCCATTGTGGATACCAAAATAGGTTTATGGCAATTGAAAGTTTTCCCTCAATACAACTATTATCCTATTTTTCCTTTTTGAACTGGGTTTTATTCATGTTTGAGGATGTTACTTATATTTCTTTGTGTATTAAATTAATTTATAATAGTTATAGATAAAGAAAAAATAGGCGGTATATATATATAGTGTTCCTGTTGTTGCTAATTACTAGCTAAATCTAGGCAATTTGTGTACTTCCTACCTCCTTTTGCAACAATTATATCATCCTTTTATATGCATTTTACTTTTGAATTACCAAAATACATTATTTCTATCGAAAACAAGCTATTTATAATGACGATTTGAGGGTAGGCTAGTTCGGTACATTACATGTTCGGCACAGTGTATGACAACTCGTGAATCCATTTAATGTCTCATAGCTTAATGTTTATGTTCATCCAGGAAAATGGGTCTGTTAAAAGAACTGTCACACTAGATGTCAATTACTGTCATACTTGTACCTAACCAGACTTAGTTAAAGAACTACAGGATTAGGAAAGTCAATATATAGGTAAATGGGTAATTGTTTACTTAAAGGTGGCTCCTAATTTTCAGGATTTTTTTTTTTTACTGTATAGGCCTTACTACATACCTTACTTCTTAAAAAGAAATAATGTTTTCCTTGCGGAGGTCACTTTTACTCACTGAAAAATGAAATTCTAAAAACTATCAAATCTATCGTATTTATAGGTTAGACATAATGGCAAATGTTAACATTTACGTCTCATATGTTACTAAAGATATTTCAATCTTTATATCCGTGATCACAGATCACGTGATAAGTTGTGAATCCTCTCCATATTAATATTCTAATTTCAAATTATTAACTTCAATCAACTTACGAATGGTTTGGCTACAGTTGGTTTTATATATATATTTATGGTTTGGCCAGGTGTTTATATATATATATATATATAATGCTATCTGGCCAAACTTGTTGAGATATATAATTATATCGCAAAGTAAGCAAATTAATAACTTCAATAAACGTACGAAAGGTTTGGCCCGGTAGTTTTCATTGTGTAATGTGCAAGCATCAAATCATACGCTATTATGTTTAACCTTGTAGTTTTAGATTGTGATTTTTCAGTGAAAAAAAGTGATCTCTGCAAGGAAAATATTATTTATTCTTACGAAGTAAGGTTTGTAGTAAACAATAAAAAAAAAAATCCTATAATTTGGAGCCTCCTTTAAGTAAACAATTACTGGTAAATGTCTAGTTCATACAGTGTTGCGATTTAATATAGAAATTTTATGAAATCGTGTTTTACATACCTCATTATTAAACAATTGGTAAGCTGGGAAGACCCTTTTCAAGTATCCAAATCTATTATTTCGGTCGAAAATAAGGAATTTAAAAGTTTGCAATCGATGTAATGAGTGCACTCATTACTCGAAGTTTGCACTCAGGATACACAATGAGTCTATGCCTATACATCTAGGTTTCATAGCTAATAGAATAGCATGTCTTTAGATGTATGCGCATTAACTGTCTTCTAACAGGTAAAGGAACTATAGGTCTAGTAAGGTAACTATTACATATATATATATATATATATATATAGCCTATATATATATATATATATATAATTACCTAACCGACCTATTTGCGCGGATAAACATAAATATCAAGCGATGAGACACTCAATTTACCATAGGAATTAATGTAGACCGATGAATTAGCCTCATAATACTAGGGTTTCATACTTCTAAAGTGCTTCTTTTTTTATAGAAATAATGGATTTTTATACTTGAAAAGGGTCTTCTCAGCTTAAGGATGATCAAATTGTTTAATAACGAGATATGTAAAACACGATTTCATGAAATTTCTATATTAAATCCCAATGTGGTATGAACTGGACATTGGTATATATTAACCATCGGAGACTTAGTTCTCATACTTCTTAAATCATAGACGCATAATTATAAGTCAAATTGATTGTAGTGCACATGCTCTCCACGAGTGATTTCAATATGCGTAATCTATGATACCTAGATGCATAGTTTAGAATGTCAGGAAATTCTCAATTTTTTATGATTTTGAAGTGAAATAGGGTATTGTAAAACATAAAAAGTATACGGCATAATAAAGGATGATGCAAGTTAATTGTTACAACAGAAGATATTTAGAACACAAATTGAATAAATTTAGCGAAAAAATACCAAGGACAAGAACAGTACATATTTACCAATTATACCTTACCTCATCTTCGGTTAACCTAATCTTACTGTCAATCCTCAGATGATAAATTAAAAATAACCAAAATCTTCATTGGTTAAATACTACATACTGTATATAACTTTTCCTTGAATGATTTTTTTATTTGTCAAATTTTATACCATTTAGTTCTTAAACTTGAAATTTGAAGTAGGCTACTTACCATCCTGAAGCACTGCCAAAAATTAGTTGCCTTGTAGCTGACGATTTTCCAACATCAGATATAACTTTATCAATGAGGCCTTTTGCTTCTTTTGAAACATCATCCATAGTTAGGTCTGAATTTTCAGCTTCCTTGGCTGACTTTGATTTCCTATTAAAAGGTGATGTCATTGTTGAAAATAGTGTTTGGTTATAGACTGTGAGTAATGGCTCAAAAATATGCGAACCTTTTTTTAACCACTTAAGTAAAATTTAGATTGTTTTTATTGGAGATGAAATTTTATAAATCACATAGGTAACACAACAATTCACATGAAACCTCCACCCAACTTTCACAAATCTTTGAAATTTTATGTCAAACCAGCTGTAAGTCACAAAAACAAACAGCTGTCAATTCTATAATGAATTATTAAAAACAGCTGTTCAGGTTAAATAATTGAATTATATTATTTCAAATATTAATATGAAAAAATATAATTATTGTTAAAAGTCAAGTTATTGTACATTATTTAATTATTATATTGAGTGTAAACATTCAGATGTGGCCCAGCCAAGGAGCCCACCAAACCAAAACCATAATAATTATAAATTAGGATGCAAAGGAATTCTAAATAATAAAATAAGAATTGGCACTTGCGATTTTGTTGAGCAGTGCAATATGACGTAGAAGGGGGCTTAGAGACGAGGAGAGGAGGGCTCCAGCGAGCCGAGCGGGAGTCTGTTCCGAGAGCCGCGAGACGGAAGACCGCTACAGGACGAGGTCAGGTCAGTCCATTTTTCGGCCACTTGCTAGCTAAATTACTCAGTATGTTTTTCGGCCACTATTAAGGCTTATCTTGCCGTTATGTCTTTTTAATAAATCATAATTAATTCTGTAATCTTTTAATTCGGCGATAAAATAAAATATAACATTTAATTTCACTAGCGTTGCGTGCTTTCATTAGCGTCCTAACCCGACTCCTTGGCCCATCCTCACACGATTCGGCTAAAGTGTACGCGGTCTCCAGCCAGCCGGAGCTTCCAGCTGGTCAAAAGAAGTGGAGAAGGTCACACAGATATATAGCATTTTTATGACAAAATTTTTGTTATTTCTAATAATAGTAGGCCTATTTACTTTTTCACTTCGGAAAGAAGTCACGTTAAATCCTCATGCAATTCTTACGGGGGCTACACACTTTCCGTTTATCTGCAGTTATCTGTTATAAAATAACTGTGTATGTTAGTTGCACAATTTTTTTAAAAGACATTCCAGTAGTTATACCAATAAATAACCAACCGCCTGTTGTTATCAAAACGTGGTTATTCGTTCAACGTTCAACGAGGCAGCAGTTCAACTACCTCTAGATCAGTAAAAAAAAAAAATCCTAGACACTTTCTGTAGTTACTTTACGATGAAGGAAGAGTTCAATGGCACGAATGTAGCGTTTGAATATTGAATAGGTATGAATATTCATGAATTTGTTTTGAGATATACAAAAATAATTCATCGTTTTTACAATATAATTTGTATTAAAATAATAAATAATTATTGCATGTTTACTTACAAAATTTTCATTGCTCTGTTCATTGGTCTAGTCACTGGCATCAGGAATTTCCTAGTCCATGAAAAACATCAGTTTGCTGAAATACCAGAGCCCCTTTTAACATACAGATCTTAACATACAGATCATTAGCTGAATCTGTAATCTGTTCAATTCATTAACTTTGCTCAATTTCTTGCGAAACACTGAATGAAGTTGATTAATTTTTTTCACAACACTATAAGGCTCCAATCGTTTTCATTTAAGACATAGTAGGCTGCCGCTTTTTAACCGGCTTGGAATATAATGCGCAGGATGTATCCCAAAACTTGGGAAGAAACCGGTATCCGTCAATAAACGAATAAACGCATCTGTTTTGCGACCACAGTCATCATGTAGGTACTAAACTGGAAAGTAACTGAAATAACTGAAGGATAACCTACATAAACTGCACAGGTTATCGTTGTAATCAAGAGTCTGAATGCACAGACTTTTGATCTACATGAAAACCGGTCTAAACTGTGCAGGCACACATAAATAGCAGGTGTGTAGCCCCCTTTATACCCCATTCACATTATTCCAGTAGTTATTTCAGTCCAGTACTGGACTGGATTGCAATCGGTCACATTTTTTTAGATTATTACACTTGTTTAGAAGCCATTGGATTGAAAACACTACTGTGACAATGATTTCAGAAAAAAATATACAAAAATGTTTTAAACTAGCTCCATTGATAGTGCTACAAGAAGTTATTGATGAGGTTGATAAGGAACTAAAAAAAAAGAAAAGCGGACTTGGATGAGAAATTGGATATTATGAAATGTTAAAGGAGGTTTAGCAACACTTTTACGACAACTTAAACTTACGTCAGAAGATCCCTTTGAATATAGAATGGCAATGAGAATGACAGCTGTCAAATTAATGATACATTGTTCAGAGATACTATAACTGCAAGAGTAAAATTAGAACTCACTCAGTCTTTTTTAAGTAGTGGCAATATGAGTGAGTAGTGCAATAATATTTTTAAGTAATTACAGAAGTCTTAGTCATATGTTCAGATTGCCAAAATCAACAATATCTGCGATTATACCAGACGTCTGTCAAGAAAATAAAAGGGGATTAAAAGATTACATCAAGGTAAAAAATGAAATATGTATTATTTCTTAAACATATTTAACATTTACAGTTAATGATATATTGTTGAAAGCATTCATGATGATATTCATATATTCGGTGTTATCTGTCAATATATTTATTGAGTCATCAGTATTTTGTGTATCTGATGCTGGACTATTAACACCACTTGTTCCTGCCATACAACTGGCTTGCATGTCTGGACTTGCCATATTGTAATCACTAGCTTGTGTGTACGTAGGCCTAGTAGATGCAGGACTATCCACTGGAATAGGGCTTGATCGTGTGTGCCATTTTCTGTCAGTCGACATTTGGTTATCACTCTCTGAATTTGGTCTTGAGCTAGGATGGACTGTTCCGTAGGATGATTTCTTAATAATTGATTCGTAACATGTATCCTAAAAACATAAAATTCATCTTCTTCAGATCCTGATTTGGTTAAATCATAGTGCATTTCTTTCATGTTGTTGATAATTAATTGTAGATAGCTGTGAAATTTTGCTCTTTTTCTTTCGAGGTTCTTGTGTAGATTTTTCAGTAGAAGTAGAACTGTGACACACGTTAGGGTCTCTTTGGATAGGTCCAACTTTGTCTCGGCTGCTAGATTCAGCATTTCTAGAGCCACTAGATTCAGCATTTTCCTGAAAAATAAATTAAATTATATCTTGTTACCGGTAGCCTACCAAGTACGCAACAAAAATGGGAACAAATCGAAGAAGGGTTTCGAAATAGATGGAATTTTCCTTTCTGCTAAATGGAAAACATGTAAAAATCACGCACAGGCTCCAATAAATATGGAAGTATGAATTTTAACTATAAAAAAGAAAACAGCATTGTACTTATGGCACTTGTTGACCATGATTATTGTTTTACATACATTAATGTCGGAGCAAATGGAAGTATGTCGGATGGTGGCATTTTTAAAAACGGTTCCATTTATACTGATTTAGAAAATGGCTGTTTTATACCAGAGGAGGAGTGATTGTGGTTGATGCAGCATTTCCTTTAAAACCCTACTTAATGAAACCATATCCTTGGCTCACCCTAAGTTTTCAAGAAAATATATACAATTATAGATTCTCGAGTGCTACATGTATTGTCGAAAACAGTTTTGGAATACTAGTAAGTCATTTTCGTATCGTCAAGCATTTCTCTAGTATAAGTCATTTTCTTATTGTCAAGTATTTCTAACTGTACTGGAATGATACTGGATTGGCCGATCTCACAATGCCAGTAGCACTGGATAAAAAAGTTGACTGCCAATCCAGTCATTGGACTGAAATAGAACAATTTCACTCCAGTAGCGGTTCACATTGATCTAGTAGCATTCCAATCCAGCAATCCAGTGCTGGATTGGAAATGGCTACTAGAATAATGTGAAGGGGGCATTAATTCCATAGGTCGGTCGAAGCTACTTCAAAGGCATATTATTGAAAAAGAAAGATATATTATATTCATGATTCTTAATAAATGAGATAATTATAAGCTATTTTATGTTGTTTTAAATAATTAGCTTTTTGCTCAAGATTTCTAGGCATGTCAATCTCTCTGCCCTCATATCTCAGCTTAGTGCAAAATTGAATCTCTCATTTGAAACTCTCTATTTTTCTATTACACAATACCTCTTACAAAATAAAATAATTTGTCACGAGATATAATATTTTTAATTAGGGTTCAATATCAATTGATCTTAAACCTATATAAATTTGAAGAAGGACACTCTAAATTGTAAAAAAGTTCAGATGTCTGACACAATAATTTATGGTAGAGAGACAATAGTTTTGTAATTAATCAAATAATCTTATAACAAAAAGCATGTTTTTAAACATGGAGATTTATATTTGTAATCGCCATACTGTCTATTGATAAAACAGAGCTGCCCAGTTTTAGACATTGGACCTATTGGACATAATTTCAAAGTGTGCTTGTATTTATAGGTAAAAATGTGTAAGTGTTTATAATATATTGTGCAAGTAAAAAAAGTACAATAACTATTCAAAATAAAACTTGAAAATGTTTGAATAGTTGAAATGGCTGTTGTCAAATGAACAAAAGAGAAAAGACTATTAAAAGGTAAGTTGGATACAAATTGTATATTATAAAAAAGCACTAGCGCCTGTGCTGCGTGTCCACGAACTGGACACGTCGTCTACCCTCAACAATGAAAATAGGTTGTTGTCGATTGCAACCTATCAATCTAAACTTTAAAATTATTACATTCAGATGTGTAAAGTCAGTGTTGGCAACTTTAGGTTTGTTCTCTCTGCTCCTGTTGTTTAATGGTGAAAACCTCGCAGTCACCATGACCTTAATGAAAAAAGAAGAAAAGAGTATAAAATAGAGATCCTCTAGCCCTTGTCAGGATATAGCAATACACATAATTGTAGAAGTTTAGATTGAGAATCCAAGAGTAACAATTATTGTGACATATTTCAAAAAGTTAGGTAATTTCTAACTTGCATGCCTCACAAAACGTCATTGAGTAATTACTACGATATATAAGCTCTGTAAGGATAGAGCTGGGAGGTCAATGGATTACAAAAGGACTGCCGGAGGTACTGTTGATAACCAGATGCAGTTGGCGAGAAAGATTCTCCAAAGAGCAGGAACGAGTCCTTGGAGGAACG
The DNA here is from genome assembly GCA_963513935.1 of Aphrophora alni. NCBI lineage: Eukaryota > Metazoa > Arthropoda > Insecta > Hemiptera > Aphrophoridae > Aphrophora > Aphrophora alni. The sequence continues at coordinate 91,714,874 of OY740767.1, forward strand.
AACATCAAGATAGAAGAGTGAGCAATTTGCTTAGTATTCACTAACTTGTAATTATCTTGAAGACATTGATATTGTGGAAGTAAAGCCAAGTCTAGAAGTCACGATAATTGGAGTTATTCTGGGTCCATAAAAAGATAAATTGTTTAGTGATTAATAAAGAATAACGTAAAGTTCTTTTTATATAGATTATAAGATGGAGTATTGTATTTTTGAGTAAAGAGTGTATTCTTTATAATAATAAAGACAAGTTAATTTTACTGAACCAACAAGCAATTGTATTTTGAAGAACTCAAACCTAAATAAAGGATTGTAAAGTCCAAATCTTAACACCCTTGAATACTCTTATAATGTCAAGGTCAGAGAGTTAGTCAAAAGAGACCTGAAATGAAAGAGAGAAACTAGCTGCACATCATTGAAAATTAAAAAAAAAATAAAACAATACAAGTTTAATAGTACGATTGTATTATGATAACCTTTAGGGTACGAGAGAGAAGTAAGTTAGGTCACGAGTGTCTAGGGTTACACAAAGTGAAACCCCCTTTGTGTAATAGGTAATATCGATACTAAAAAAGTAAAATAATTGTCTTTATGAAATATTTATTCACAAATAAACACAAACTTGAAGAATGAGCAGGGAATTAAGTTTAGTATAAATGATTATTTTATAAATTAAACTTTGCTTCCCTACAAGACATAACAATGGGACTTATGTTTCGGATTTCTAATTCTTTGGTTCTGTGCACAAGTTATTAATTGTATAGTTATTAAAAGTTATTTGTGGAAAAAAATATCTCTACGAATATTTGTAAAGGGCGACAATATTTATGCTAATTTTATTTCCGTTTTTTTCAACTGAGTGTAATAGTTGATTGGAAACATCAATTTTATTTCTAATCGAATCATTACCGGTACGTTGATGATTTCCAACCACCATATCGTTTTAAGGCTAATATGTTCCCCCAGCATCAACCAATAAAGTTACAAAACAATGCTTAGTATATAGGTCTGTATTTAGGAGATTCAGGTGTGCAGCTATCAGTTTTTCCGTACTTCCCATTTTCTTTATTCCCACATTTTGAGATGTGCAATTGCCCTCAGTTAATTTTTAAAAAAACCATTAGTTTGTATAATGCTTAGGGTGTAGATTCAAATATTTTTTACATTTATCATAATATTTTACCGTCACTGTGAATGAACAGGGTTTTTCTATTTTGTAGTCAGCAGAGTTACTAAAAATGTGATTCAATGTTCTCTACATTTTCATGCCTTATTTGCAGTTCTTGTCTAAGGGATTCTCCCATGAGTCCAAATATTTGTTGTTGACTTGTTGAAAAAAGAGTTCTTATGTACCTATATATTTTTATTCATTACATAGCTTAGAATGTTGAAGTAATTCAAAAAGAAGAAGTTATCAGAAATTGAAATTGAAAGTTACTTTTATTCATTAAAAAATGCCACACGTTGAGCGACAATTGAAGTAATTCAAAAAGCAGGGAGTTAACATGAAATTGAAAGTTACTTAAAAATGAAAAAAATATCTTTTGAACTTGATGAGTTCCTACGTTATTTATTTAATATTGAAATTGAATTTAATTATTGTTAATTGATTAATATTGGGCGCCAGACTTTCGTCGTATTTTAACATAGAAAAAATGAATTTAATGAATTTTTTAATCTCAGGGGTCGTAAGCTCTTTTATAAGTGTACTCACAGTGACTTTGGATTTGATCAATGAAAACACTTGTAGCTGAAATTAACATAAAGGTTTATTAAACATAAATTCATTTAAATTATACATATATATTCAAAATATAATATCCTAATTAAAATTATTATTGTTACCTTTGAAGAAGGTCTACTATTTTTAAAACATGAATTTATTTTTTAAGTTGCAACTTTAAAGAAATATTTTAAGAAATAAAGCAGACTGAAACATCTGTTACTTATTATTGAATTTACTTTATAAAAATTTTTATATCAATAGACATCTATTATCTATTCATTTATTAAACATAATTATTAAAATATCTGATTATAAATTTTAGAAAATAAAACATTTTAAATTTCACATAATATACAAATTAAGTTCTTTGTATTGAATAACACGTTTTTTACCAGTCCGTTGACGTCGATTCTTTGTCTTTTAGTGAAGTGTAAAAAACGTGGCATCGAAGATGAGTCCCTTTGCGTTGTCCACCTGTAGAACTAGCTTGATTGAAATTGCTCCAATCACACCTTGCATTTGTACTTTACTAATGTCTTTCAACGTAATTAGTTCATTGTTCGTTTTTTGTCGGACACGTGCAAATACTACATCACCTATACAAAATATACGTTTCTCTGTCTTTTTATTTAACAAAAAGTCAATTTATTAGCAAACGACACTCACTAATACATGTCTATGCTCGAATAACCGATCTTCCATACATTAGCACTACATTTTACAAAAAGCTTTTGACCACTTTGAATACTGAAACTAGCCTGTCCAAAAATACATCTTACGATCTCAACATCCAAACTAAGACTCAAATTCTAACACTACCTTCATCTCCAAGCTCTGAACTAAGACTGTCTTACCACGTTTCTCCTATCTATAAATGGAAACCGGTCCTCATTTCGCTGTTACAAACAGTTCACACACCCTTACTTCCTTGCACAAATTATTAATTACTTATAAAACAAATAAACACTTGTAATCACTTATGTTATACTAAAATTAAACACTTGTAGTTAATTATGTTATACTAATATTAAACATGGTTATTTATTTTTGTTGTCTTGAAAATCTATCTTGTTTCTATAAATGAATTTACTGAAGACTGAAAATTGTTACAATAGCTTCTCCCTCCTCTGTTCTTTCATCACGCGCTTTTAAATGTATGATAAACTCCAATTCTAATTTTCACATTATTACAATGTGCACTTAACTTGTCCATTAATATGTCTATGTACACAGCCTGTTTCAAAAGAATTCATTTTATAATATGGTACAGTAATAGCCTATTAAGTATTAAAATAAACTTACTTTTGTTATACTAAATACATCGTTAGGTGCTTCGTCTACGAAGGTTTTGATTTGGAGAGACGAAATTGTTTTCGCTTTTTCCTGGATTCGGACTTTCGTTTTTAAAGGGAGATCAGATTCAGTATTGAGAAATATGAATTTGATGTTTTACATTAAGAAGTGGATTTTATAGAATAAAAAAATTAAAAAAAACAATGAAGATGGCTTATTTTCTTTTGCCATTTCCTACTTAGCACATTTTCAGGAAATTAATGAATATTAGTTGTTTTCAGATAAGAATTTTAACAGTTTTTAATAACTTCAACCATTATGTACAATTAACCGAAGGCTGGCAGAGCACTAGGACGTGCTTCTAAGGTACTTATTTTGTGGTAGACAACACCGTGTATTCAAAAACAGTAAAGGCCCACATCAGGAGGTATTTCAACATCGGCTCCAAATGAAGCCAAGACCATTGCATTTTTGTAGCTCCTGATGTTTTCTAGATATCGTGAAAGTGGTGTAACACTTTTAATTAGATTTTGTAAATCTGGATGGGCCTGGGGAATCCTTAATTAGGAGCTCTCTTTGTGAGAACACTGTGATGTTCTACCAATTTAACAATGAAATATCAAAGCATCGCAATATGTACATTCATCAGAAAAATCACCTACATCAAAATATGATTTGTTAATATCAAATGAACGTACAATTTTAAAATAATCTCGAGGTCTGAACATTAAAAAGTTGAACCTTTTGGTTTACTTCACGAATCAGTTCCCTTCAATTTCTGTCATTGACATTTTTTCATCACTCAGTAAGTGATTTGGTCTTCTTAAAAAGTATCTTAGCTTCTACTCAATTGTCACAAATTAACAATAAGCTATATAAACCACTAACTTTTATCAGATATAAGCTGTAAATCACAAAGTATGCACTATGTAGTATGTACTGTTACGTCGTTAACTTTTGCAAGATAAAACGGCAGACCTAATTGTCACTCATTGACTGTTTATTTTTTTGAAATGTAAGCAATCAATTACAACACAACATGAATCCGCACAAATAAAGTAAGGACTAGCCTATTATAAGTTAACCTAAAAATAATTTTAAACAGCTGTTATAAATTTTGAAACAAAACAACACAACGTAATTGAGAAATTATAAGAGCTGTTTCAAATTATTTTTGTTGTGAAACATGTTTTTACCCTTATCAGGAATGTTATTTAAATAATAAATTTATAAAAAATAAATGTTTCCAAGGAAAATAAATAATTTTCAGCAAATCTGTAAGTATACACTGTTTAATTTGACACCTCAATAACTAAAATCAGCCTTATAATAAAGAATTACACGATTGGTAGAAATTCCTTGAGGAATTTCATCACTCATGGTCAGACGCATCTCTTGTGGTAAAATTTCAATATTCTTCAGTTGAGTATCACAGGGTCCTCTTCTAACCAAATCACCCACACTTCTCTTTTTCATAAATTCCCACTTTCAAATAAACCTCGGTATTACTCTCCCTAGTTCTATCTTATTCTTTACTAAGAAATATTTAGTAAAAAATATATAGATGTAAAGCATCTAGGTCTAGGTTACATAAAAAAAGATATATAGTTGTAGTTTATAATCAAATACACTCATATTACAATAGTGGAGATTACTTATATACTCTTAATGCTGTTACTTGCTCCTTCAAATCGGAAAGATACTACTTGTATGACTTATCGTTTTCACCAGTTGCTATACTTTGATTATTGTTTTACTACCAAACAATTTATATTAAGTTTATATGAGATATCGAAATATTTTTAATTGAATAGGCCGTTGAGTTCGTTAGTTTGGCTAATCTTATTATTTTTATTATTTATTTATTTTTTATAATTTTTATTGTTAATATTATCGACACGAAAAATGGCTTTGCACATTCAAATATCGATTATTTTATTTACCCATCATAAATATTTCTCTATTCCTCGTATATGTATGAAAGTAAAACTATAAGCTTACCTAACGAAACTCATTTGCTCTATTCAATGTCAGACTTTTTGTACTCCAAAACAACCCTTTACATCTCAATGTGGATGTTCATCTCCCAGGCTTCATTTCTGGTTTTTATTAATGCTGCTGGGTATACTTGAAGTATACACAACACGATTTGTGATAGATCATCTATAAAATAACAACCGCGTCATCTTATTGCTGTTGAAGGATAGGAAAAAATAAAACTTATAATAGTGGAGATACAAGGATTAAATAAAGCAATAAAGCTTAAGTTTCAAAATTATTTTAATAATATAAATGAGATACAATTGTTTCGCCTTGCGGCATCATCGTTCTGTAAACGATTTTATTAAAATGTAGTATTTTAAATAATGTTGTTACAGTTAGAAATTAGCAACAAAATTTAATAGTAAACCATTATATTTTTGTTATAGTTAAGATTGCAAAGAATTAATGGAACAAACTACGCGATGGCCGTAGGGAGTCACTGAAAAGAGTGAAAGCTAGCACAAGTTGGTAGGCTGTTCCTCCAGCAAATATCTTTGGAAGAGTTATCGCTTTTTGATAATTATTAGTATCCTGTTTGGTAATATCTGAAGCAATCATTGATAACAGCTCATAAAATTCTGGTCTAGATACACGATAATATATACATGATAATAATTCTAAAAATAAAATGACAAACTCCCCACTTTCTTGTCTACTTTGAATGTTGTTGTTTAACCAATATCTAGGGTTCAGTCTTTTCTTTTTTTTTGTAATAAGCCAGTATGTGCATTATTTTTCTATGCTGAGTGTTGAATTCATCATCAGAACTTTCTTTTTCAACCATTTTCTTTGATACGTCCTTCCAACTCAACAAACAACTGATTAGCATTCCCTTAGTTTTTGATGGGCATCCAACTTTACCTTAGGTTAACTGCAGTTAGCTCTTGGTCGACAACCAGCTTTAATCTTCGCACAGACAAGGGAGTATATTCTCACCTGTGCCGCTAGTTTCAATTTATATACTCTTAATTTCATAATAAATTCTACTGATTTATTTCAACTGAATTTCGTAATATCATAGCACAGACAAGAGAGTATATTCTCACCTGTGCCGCTAGTTTCAATTTATATACTCTTAATTTCATAATAAATTCTACTGAATTATTTCAACTGAATTTCGTAATATAATAGCACAGACAAGAGAGTATATTCTCACCTGTGCCACTAGTTTCAATTTATATACTCTTAATTTCATAATAAATTCTACTGATTTATTTCAACTGAATTTCGTAATATCATAGCACAGACAAGAGAGTATATTATCACCTGTGCCGCTAGTTTCAATTTATATACTCTTAATTTCATAATAAATTCTACTGAATTATTTCAACTGAATTTCGTAATATCATAGCACAGACAAGAGAGTATATTCTCACCTGTGCCGCTAGTTTCAATTTATATACTCTTAATTTCATAATAAATTCTACTGATTTATTTCAACTGAATTTCGTAATATCATAGCACAGACAAGAGAGTATATTCTCACCTGTGCCGCTAGTTTCAATTTATATACTCTTATTTTCATAATAAATTCTACTGATTTATTTCAACTGAATTTCGTAATATCATAGCACAGACAAGAGAGTATATTCTCACCTGTGCCGCTAGTTTCAATTTATATACTCTTAATTTCATAATAAATTCTACTGATTTATTTCAACTGAATTTCGTAATATCATAGCACAGACAAGAGAGTATATTCTCACCTGTGCCGCTAGTTTCAATTTATATACTCTTATTTTCATAATAAATTCTACTGAATTATTTCAACTGAATTTCGTAATATCATAGCACAGACAAGAGAGTATATTCTCACCTGTGCCACTAGTTTCAATTTATATACTCTTAATTTCATAATAAATTCTACTAAATTATTTCAACTGAATTTCGTAATATCACAACACAGACAAGAGAGTATATTCTCACCTGTGATATTAGTTTCAATTTATTTACTCTTAATTTCATAATAAATTCTACTGAATTATTCCAATTAAATTTCGTAATATCACAACACAGAAAAGAGAGTATATTCTCACCTGTGATATTAATTTCAATTTATTTACTCTTAATTTCATAATAAATTCTACTGAATTATTCCAATTAAATTTCGTAATATCAATGTTGATCGTGTTGGCAATAAGGATTTTATAATTTTGGTTTCATACGTTTCATCTGTATTATCATCTGTTGTGAACAAGGCTCAACCCTGATTTTCCCTTTATACAATACTTTATAACTTTTACTACATCAATGCGGATCTTGTTAACCAGAATTGTTGAACGAATGATATAAAATACAGCTGATCATGTTTATTTTTTTAAATATGAGTAATACCCATGCCATTCTCATCCTAGAGGTGAAAGGTTATCCTGCAATGCATGGTATTGATTCACGTTATCACCATGCATTGATAGCAAATAAATGTTCTTGAACTTGGCATTAATGAAACAATCGAGAGAAACTTTGTGTTTTCCTTTTAACACATCTAATACGCTGATCAATTTGGTCAAAAGTTTGAATTCTAATTGAGGTTTTATACAAACTATTCAACTAAAACACTACACTATTTAACTTCGATATTGACAGATGTTTAAACTAATGTTAAATTACTTTTTTTAGGCAATCTAGCACAAGCACAGTAGGACTGCGCATGCGTAGAAAATGGGGAGAGGGTTGAAGGCGAACTGACCTTGAAATCGTTCGTTTACAAAGGAAAAACAGCTGTATTCCGAACTTGAAAAGTTTCTGTTTGTAGTTATCTAGTTATTACTGTTCGTATCTAGTTTGTTTGTAAACACTGGGCCGTAATTTTAATGATAATCGTGGAATTGTTAGAAGAATTGTAACAAAAACGTAAGTACTTCCTAGTAAAATAAATTAATGATTCTTATTCATAAGTAAATATAAAGATAAAGATGTGAGATTCCTGTGTTTATTTAAATAGTATATATTATATACCCTATATATTTCCTCTTACAAATTATAAATTTACAATGGCTAGTCGGAATACACTCTTATATTGTTAAAATAGTTAGGCCTAACATTTGGTTAGCATTATACAGTTATTTCGAAAGCAATATCCAAATGAAAGTTGTCTTCTTTAAATCAATTCAAGAACACAAGACGATTTTGAGAAAAATAGTGATAATATCTAAATTATGTAAAAGTAATATAAGAGTACTAACAAATAATATAAAACAGCATTACTGTTGTTAAAATTACCGAATTTCCTACCCACCTTGGCCTAGAACATGCCTGTTATTTACACTTAATGGTTAGAACCTTGAACATAGTCCTAAATCAAATATTCCACTAAGTTACGAATAAAGTTAGTTGATTGCTTGGTTTTTTATTTCGGAAATTTAATTACAAATGACACACATATAGCAATTTATCTAAATGGAGGGACTGGTGTTTATAACCAAATAGAATTAGCCATGTTTAAATCTTCATAATAACAAATTTAAAAATCCAAGAAAATAAATATTACGATAATAAAATAAAAATTGTGTTGTAGTTGTTTTATCTCATTTTAATACTTGTATCGAGTAGTGAAGAACAGATTTAGGAATTTTATTTACATATAGAATTTTCTTACTATTAATTTTATTTAGTTCCTTATGCATTTACAAATAAAAAGTAATATGTATGTGTAAAGGTGAAAAACTTCTCGGTCATCATCACCTTCTTAAAGAAAAAGCGTTATAAAGACCCCTAGTCCTTGAATACTCTAATGAGCCTGTATCTGAAGAGAACAAGAGTTGGTCATGAGAGACTTGATAAGTATGATGAAAGAGAGGGATATAACCCTGACTACGTGAAAAAGATCCAGCAAAGTTCCTTCGAGATTGACTGTACTCACTACAAATAAATCTTAATTTACTTTTTGTGGAACTTTTAATTAGAGTTTAATTATTAGAAAACCATGTAATATCAATTAAATTATATAAATAATAAATCGTCATTTCTGTATAGCAATATTTTTAATTTAATCGAAAACATAGAGTAACATTTTGTGTAGATAGGGTTACTTATACAATTTACTTAGAGAGTTACTTTTACTGTCTTGTTTATGTTTAAAGTTTGTAATGATAAATTACCACTTAAGGAACTTTCCATGGAGGGAGGGAGGTTGTACTACGAACCTTGTATTGATAGTCTAATATTTTGGGAAAACTTCAACACCAAACTTTGTTTAGATAACCTAACATTTTGAGAAAGGTTCCAATATTACTACACAGCAAACTTTGTATTGAATAGTTAAATATGTTAGCTTAAGGCAAATGTTTTCTCTTTGATAGATGGGTTGGGCTTAGGGAACTTTTATCTAGGAATGGAGGAGCACGTGATAGTAGGACCCATTGCACGTGACTATCACGTGATAACCCATGTTAGCTAGCAGCTTAGGTCTTCCCCCAACTTTCCTTTTTTTATAATTTCAAAGCTACTAAACTGTAAGTCTAGTTCTAATGTTTGATGTAATATTTGTAAGAAATGATTTGATTTAGTTCTATAGGAAAATTGTAACTATTATTCGTTAATTTATTACAAATGCATATTAGCTTACAGCTTTGTCACTTCTTTTCTATTGGGTAGGCTACATCACTTGAAAATAGAAAATTAAAAAATATTATTTCGAGCTCTAGGAGTAAGTAACTAGTTAATTAAAAAGTGAAAGAATAAAGACGCTGAACAGAAAGAGAAATAACATTATTATACTCCCCCCCCTCCTTTAGTACTATTAGTATCTTCTATTGGTCCAAAATCATAATCTGTTTTTTCTTCTCGCATATACAGAAGTTATGTGACGGGTCATAAGAATAGCAGTTGAGTTTTTTGGATACATTTGTTTTCAGATCCTTACAGTGCCCCACAGTCCAAAAGTGTTTTTAATTGAATTTGGTATGTGTCCATATTTTGTCAATATCTCCGGACTTGTTTCTCAAGGAGATAACTTGCCTTAAGAAAAAAACCACAAAACTATGATTTTCATCAAATTTTGCTCACGCGTAGTTTCTAAGAACCTAAACAAAACGTATTTGTCGACGTTTCTCTGAAAATTACGGTTCATGAGTTATTGAGAAAAAAAGGAAAAAATCGGCCATAGGCCTGTATTAAAACCGCAATTTCCCAAAGTCGGCTCTACTGATGTTGTTCAAATTTTAGTGATATGTGAATATTAATGACCCGAACCTGTATGCAAAATTACAAATAAAATAATAATAATAATTACTGTTCGGGAGAAATTGGCAAAAATAAAAAACTTTGTGCAATGTTTTAGCGCTATTTATGATGGAAAAATAGAGGGAGATTTTAAACTTAAATATTTTTGTTTTAATTTGATTACTTATTTAATTACTTTCACAATGAAATCAGTAAATCTAAAGTAAAGCAATATTTTGGAATTTTAACGTAGGGTCGCAGACCAAGTGTCCAGGGTGCCAAATTAACAATTATTTGTGATCACTGGTTATCAAATAACGTATTAATTTTAAGTAATCACAAATGTTAACAACATTCGTACATTTGAAGGCCCTTCCTACGCTTAATATGTAGGAAGAATTAATTAACACCAATATCGATTTCCGAATTAAGATAGTCACATCACTTCCGGAAGATATAATTAATGCAGTTCAACGCACAGATGTATAATTTACAATTTGACAAAGGTAGAAAAGTTTTACCTTGAAACGAGACAGATTTAAGTTGTTGTGATTTTTTAAATATTTAAATTTAGATCATGTCAATTATCTTTTCTAATTTTTCTTTTATATTCGAAGATAGTCAGATTTCGTGATGGAGACCTGTTCTGGCTTTCCTTGACCAACTATATTTGTCCAACCTTCACACACACTAAATTACACACTCTAGCATTACTCTAGCCAAAACAAATATTAAAGAATGAGGCTTCATTTGATAATTTGACTTGATCCTTGAGTCTACAAATACTGTAAACCTTGGAGTTACGCCCCGATTTCCTTTTATGGCAGTACTTCGAGTTGTTCAAGATGACATAAATTTTAGAATACAGTAAAACATTTTCATACGAGTTGTTTATATGATGAAATTCACACTTGTAATTGTGTGAATTACTATTTCGTAATTTGTGTTGATTGTGTTTTAAATAAAAGGGGGGTCTGAAGGAGGGGGGATATACCCAGAATACGGTTCACTGACTTCAATGGGCGAATATTCCCAAAAGATCGACACCTTGTAGGCATATTACGAGTAAATTTACGATTTTATGGTAATTGTATAGAATATTATGACTAAATTCTCAGTTAATTTGCCTGACATGATGAGATATTAAAATTTCATATCTTCATACATTGTAGACCTAATAACATATCAATTAATTCATATTTAGTTTAAACATTTTAAATTTTAGATTAACTACACGAAACTAATTTTTAAAATTATAATTGTGGCAGTAATTTCGTAGAGTAAAATTTGATCAGAAACGAAAGGAAATGAAAGAACTGATTTCATATAAATCGTTATTTGGTGTGTTTTTTTCTTACGGGTTTTTTTTATGGTGTCCCCAAATTTTAAGGTACAATATATATATACAAAATATACCTGTATACAAAATTTGATTAAATCTGTCAACGCGTTTGGGCTGTAAAGCACTACATACACGACAAAGAGACACCATTCCAAAATACACGTTATTTTTTCTCGAAGGCCTAAGAAACAAATATACTATCTGAAAATATAGTATCGATTTTTTAAAAGAAATAACTTTCTCTATACAGCGTATTTGTGAGAAAAATAAATGTAAGTTATAATCTTTCTTATATTCAATTTAGCCAGCACCCTGAGGTGCCAAATTTACAATAAAATAATTGGTGTTTATATCTTCATCTTAGAAACAAAAGTTGCCCCACGTTGTGAGCTAAATTATAGTGAAAAAAAAATTGTTATTACTATAAATGACTGATGTTTACTCACTGTTGCTCAATTTATGTACAAAATTTCTCTTTTGAGAATTAGCTTTAAACGGAATTACTTTTACAATATTATATTTAATATAGCCTACAATTAATACTGATATCTAAATTTTGTTTTAAGCAAATTTCTTTCTCTCGGGTTAAAGAATTCCTGGCTGTTAAATAGGCAATCACTTAAATCTACACTTAAAACTATATTACAAATTGGACTATTAAAATTAATTTCTATTTGGTTGCAAAGTTCAAAATAAATGTTCAAAAAAAATTATGTTTAATTAGTTTAATATGAGATTTTATACAATTCTATTCATTTTTACTATTCACCCTTGACTTGTTTGACTACCCACTTGTGTAAAACTTTGCAGTACGCTGCAGTGCGTTTTTTACTATTAAAGTTAATTATAATTTTGGATGTATGTAACAAAATTTGCTGGATATGTTGGTGACTGTATTTTAGTTACTGTTCATTGATTGTACTTGGAAAATAATATTACTCTTGTATGCGTTAGTCATACCACCACAAAGCAAGCACAATATGTTCACTGTTTCTTTATTCTCCTTTACGAAATTCAACAACAACAACCAGCAAATACATCCTCACTTGGTGGATACAATATTAGAAGTCTTAAGGACACCACAAAAAATTCCAAAAGATATGGCGCATATCCATAACATATCCATATCCATAACATATCCAACTTCGAATTACTTATTATTGTTTCTTTTAAACTCGGGAATGTCCATTTTAATATCTCATATAGAAAGTACTTTAGTCGACGTTATTTCAACTCGATCGCTCCGGCGCTTATTCCTCGCCTACCATTTAGCCTTCCGTAGTCACAGTTTATTTAATCATTTCAATCACACTTGTTATTGGTTATGTTACAAGTTACAACCTTCTTTTAATATTCTAACACTAATTACTTATTTAAATTATACACAATGCTTTTAAAACAATTCTTAATATTATTTTGAAAATAGGGAAGTTTAGTTTAATTTAGCTTTAACTGGTTATAATATGTGAATTTAATGTTATTTAATTATTATTTTAAAATCCCGAAATACTTAAATTTTCATTTATATGAATTCTTATCCAAATACGAATTTTGAGGTTATAATTTACTTTCTAGGCTTTATCTTTGAATCTCATATTTCATTGATATATGAGTTCTTTTAAATCTCGGCCAGGACTCTTTACCTTTGAATTATTATTTATTTACCCTTCAATTGTATTAAAATGTTACAATATATTTTCTGTTTTGAAAGCCATTTTAGAAATGTCCTAGTAACGTTTTTTTAAAGATAAATTTATGTTTTATTTAGGTGTAGATGATAAAAACCTTTCGGTCATCGCCTTATAATAAAATTTTAAAAAAAAACATATAATAAAGACGTCTAGCCCTCTCATATTCTAATATCATCTAATATACGTGAGCCCCTGAGGGTGAGCTGTTTGATAATAACGTAATATTGGTTATTAATTACAATAATAATGTATTATGGTTAAAATTATTTGATAACGACGGATTGTTCATATTATATATATGGTTTAATCAGACTTTAGCCAGCATTTGTGTATATCACATTCACAACTCTCAGTAATACAGTCTTTTTTAGCGCACAACCCCTACTGCTTGACCAGTTGTGTGCCGATCCTTGTGTATAGTGTAGCCTACTTCTGTGATTTGTGGTTTTTCTTATCACTTTTGTATTTAATCTTAGTTATTTGGTTTTATACACTATCTATTCTTACCTTTCGTTTAAGGTTAGTCCTATTATTGAATTTAAAATTACCGGTTTCAGAAATTAAATTGTCATCATCAGATTTCTTCTATCAACTAATAAGCTTCGTTACTATATATAAAACACAACACGAAACAGGACACGTGTTAAAAGAAATAAAAGTAGCCCTACAGACTTTCATCGTAATAACATGCAAGGTGAAAAAACTTTTAGTTGTTTTAAGATGTGTCATGTGTTTTGTTTTATACATTAACCAAGCTCATTAGATGATGTAGAAATCTGAAGATGACAATTTCATTGTCGAAACCGGTAATTTTAAGTTCAATAATAGACAGACCTAAAAAGATAAGAATAGATAATCCACATAGTTCATAATACAATCCTAATGGCCTATAATTGTCATGTGTTTGTGTTTTTATTAAACCATGGGTTCATTTCTTGGAGATCTACGTAGTTTCTAGTTTTTAGTTTTAGTCTCCAACATGAGCCTAAGCTACTAGAATACATGAGCTATGTTCTAGGTTTATCACTTGATAACTGTAGTTGATTAATAGCCTCGAAAGGTTGTGTAATAGTTTTTATATACACAAATTATGGTAAAAGTCAGATAGAACTACATTATATTGTTTGTACGTATACATGCAAGGGTATATATAAATTGTTCGTCCTTTTTAAAAGATTTTTTGTTGTTTAAGAGCAAATGAACCTCTCGCTCATTATCGCCTTATAAAAAAGGAATAAAAGAGCATAAAATGAATACACTTAGCCCTAGAATACTCTAATACCGTCAGGGTCGGAAATGTACAATAGTTGGTCAAGAGAGACCCGATAGGAAAGATGAAAGAGAGCGATCTAATGCAAGACTACATGAAAACAAGTGTAGATCCAGCAGGTTCTGTAGGGGATTGTCAACCCCGCACTCGCAAAAGTATGTGTATCATCAAGTTTATGCACTTCGTATGCAACGTAATATAGCTCAAGTAATATTAAGGTCAAGTAAATATTAAGCTATATATCCAACAAATTGGAAAACACATCGATGAATTGATAAGTTTAGAAGACATAAATGGTTTTTAATTGATCGAACAATTTTGAGATTACGGTAATTCAAAGGTTATAAAATATACTCATTTTAATAACTTCCACATACGGACATACTAAAAGCAATCGATCTTCCAGGCGCTGTAAAGATAAGCTTATTTGTCTAGAGAAAATAAAATAGGCGTTGCATATCAACAAGATAAGAGAGGATATCACGACCAATATTGAGTGCAATGCTCTGCAAAGTTGTGCAAGTTATCTGTCTAGGGCATATAGTCTGCGATCAGATGAGTTCAATTTGAGAAAGGACTTTATCCTCTTTAATTGGATATGAAACTATATTGAAAACAGAACGAACAAAGTTTTTTAAAAATATCTGTCAAGTAATTGCGCAAACCTTTTATACAAAATAAACGGAATAATGCATTATTTCAATTATTATTGGTCTAACGAGAAAAGGAATAAAATAAATTATAGTATCTGTATTTTGTTTAATGGAATATTTTTTGTCTTTACAGCATTTTCTATAAATTGTACCTTTTCAAAAATCATTACAGTTGTCTCTTGTTATAACTGATATCGAACTTCAGTGAAACCAGCTACATGCCAAACCTAATTATATAGGTTTTATCAAAATCGGTTTGATGGTTCTAAAATTAGAGAAAGAATATAATATAAATTTTTTTAAAGAGCAAAGTGATGGCCATTTATAAATCCGTAACTTAAAAAACATGTAATCTTTTGCTTCCTTCCATTTCTGAAGGATATTGGAAGTAATGTGTGTTCATTTCTTGAAACCAAAACTTTGTTTGGATCAAAGTGCAAAATTTTTTTCAGATGTTTGAGTTTTAGATCAAAACAGACACTTGTCACATTCGCATACAATAATATTCCTTTTTTCAGCGTGAACGGTTATTTGTAAAATGCCGTGACTAGCAATAATTACGAATTTCAAATAAATAAATTTAGATTCAAATCAATCCTGGAATAAAATAAAGTTATACAACAGAATGATAATTTATTAATGAAAACTTGTTTGAATGTTAAATGTAGTAACTTCACAATTTGATTGTTCCACAAAATTAAATAATGATTTCATTTTTAGAGTTGAATTATTGTTTAACAGAATAATAATATTTTTGATGCAATTTTGCATTAAATGTTATAAATGTCCCGAAGTTGCTAATGATAATGACGATAGGATCACTTACCAAGTTTTATCTCTTTATAATCACATCTATGGCATTATATATATGTTATACTGGATATTAATCTTCCTCTGTTAAGTGGTATAATATTTAATTCTTTTTTTTTTTTTTTTAAATTCAAAATTAACAATTCCTTTGGATATTTCAATTGTTTTTTTTTCTTTTTGTTTTTTTTCTTTCTTCGTAAGCTGATAAAAATATTGCAAGCTGGTTCAGAAGTCGACCATCAGTCTAATGATTTAAATCTACTTGTTGCAAGGAAGTGGTTCTTCTTATTTCTTAGGATTACTGTCATACTGTTCATGTGATACTTAGAATTAATTAAAAGTTTTATTTTCTTATTTCAAATAATTACAAGTACAATATGTGAAATTAATACTATGTTGATATGAATATAATTAGTAAAGATGATAATTTGAAGAAATGATTACATTAGTTTTTAATGTTTAGAGTTTTGTAATTTCCCAATTGCTGAATGACTGTATGTATTAGAAACCTATAAATCAGCACAATAATCATAGGGAAAATACCTAAAATTTTCATTAAAACAACATTGGTTCAACAATACAAGCCCTCAAAATTGTAGTCCATACAACACTCTTGGTCCTAATCCTTGCAAGCGAAGTGAGTCAAGAGATCTATGATGTAGGCACACATTTTACTTTTTGAATTATAATTCTTGAATCAGCGTTTTTGCGTAGATCACTAACAATGTGTTAATTTGTTTAATCAAAATTTGATCAAAATCGATAAAGCCAATTTTCAGAAACTTTACACTTTGTATTTTTGTCTTAAGTAGGTAAACCCAAATTTTGTTTATCTAAAAATGCAATATTCTTCGCCGCCTGTATATCTCTTGAGGGACATATTTTACCTGGGCATCATAAAATCTCTCAATATATCATATTCACTATTTACTTAGTAGCAATAAGACTAAACAAGACTTTTCTTATTAAACGTCAACGTTTAACTGAGGGACATATTTTAACCGGGCGTCATAAAGTCTCTTAATATTCACTATTTAGTCGGTAGCAATAAGACTAAACAAGACTTTTCTTATTAAACGTCAACGTTAAACTGAGGGACATATTTTATCCGGGCGTCATAAAGTCTCTCAATATCACTGTTTAGTCGGTAGCAATAAGACTAAACAAGACTTTTCTTATTAAACGTCAACGTTTAACTGAGGGACATATTTTAACCGGGCGTCATAAAGTCTCTTAATATTCACTATTTACTTAGTAGCAATAAGACTAAACAAGACTTTTCTTATTAAACGTCAACGTTTAACTGAGGGACATATTTTAACCGGGCGTCATAAAGTCTCTTAATATTCACTATTTAGTCGGTAGCAATAAGACTAAACAAGACTTTTCTTATTAAACGTCAACGTTAAACTGAGGGACATATTTTATCCGGGCGTCATAAAGTCTCTCAATATCACTGTTTAGTCGGTAGCAATAAGACTAAACAAGACTTTTCTTATTAAACGTCAACGTTTAACTGAGGGACATATTTTAACCGGGCGTCATAAAGTCTCTTAATATTCACTATTTAGTCGGTAGCAATAAGACTAAACAAGACTTTTCTTATTAAACGTCAACGTTTAACTGAGGGACATATTTTAACCGGGCGTCATAAAGTCTCTTAATATTCACTATTTAGTCGGTAGCAATAAGACTAAACAAGACTTTTCTTATTAAACGTCAACGTTAAACTGAGGGACATATTTTATCCGGGCGTCATAAAGTCTCTCAATATCACTGTTTAGTCGGTAGCAATAAGACTAAACAAGACTTTTCTTATTAAACGTCAACGTTTAACTGAGGGACATATTTTAACCGGGCGTCATAAAGTCTCTTAATATTCACTATTTAGTCGGTAGCAATAAGACTAAACAAGACTTTTCTTATTAAACGTCAACGTTTAACTGAGGGACATATTTTAACCGGGCGTCATAAAGTCTCTTAATATTCACTATTTAGTCGGTAGCAATAAGACTAAACAAGACTTTTCTTATTAAACGTCAACGTTAAACTGAGGGACATATTTTATCCGGGCGTCATAAAGTCTCTCAATATCACTGTTTAGTCGGTAGCAATAAGACTAAACAAGACTTTTCTTATTAAACGTCAACGTTAAACTGAGGGACATATTTTATCCGGGCGTCATAAAGTCTCTCAATATCACTGTTTAGTCGGTAGCAATAAGACTAAACAAGACTTTTCTTATTAAACGTCAACGTTAAACTGAGGGACATATTTTATCCGGGCGTCATAAAGTCTCTCAATATCACTGTTTAGTCGGTAGCAATAAGACTAAACAAGACTTTTCTTATTAAACGTCATTGTTTAACTGAGGGACTTAAATTATGCTGGCATTATAAGTTTCTCATGAAATTATTATCACTTGTTAGTCGGTAGCAATTAGAGTCACTCTTGAACTGTAATTTTCAATTTAGCGTTTTACCAAAAGTTGAATGTTACAGCTAATTTTGTTTTTGATTTATTACTCCGAGTCCAAAAGTTTGTTATACAAATGATGTATGGTCTGTATTTGTGTGTCCTCCTTGTAAATCCCAAACGGGTGACGATTTTTTTATCAAGTTTGTAATGTAGGTATATTTTGAACATATAAAGAACATTTTTTCGTTTCATTTTTTATTTATTCATTGTTTGAGGGAACCAAATAAAAATGTTAAGTTTCTTAAAATTGGCTGTAATAATTGTGATAAATATTTATTTTTCAATTGTTACCCCAAATGATTATTGAGTCATATTACTTTTATCCAAAATACTTTTTCGGGACTTACCTCTTAAAAAGAGGAAATATCCGATGGGCGTCGACGCAAATGTTTGAATATTTCAAAATCAACCAACACGATTTTAGAGTATGTGAAATTTTATAACCCAAAGTAATATAATTTCGTGTAAAAGACCAGACCGGAGTTAGGATTCATTACAAATACTCAAGACACATAAGGACTATTATAGTTGTTCAGAATTAGTCAACAATTGATCGAAATCGATTGAGTCAATTTTGTGGTACAGTATTAGAATTAAAAACATTTTCACTTTTTGGCCGATGTCGGCTAAGCTGATTTTTGGAGAAATTGCAAACAATTTGTTTTGTGTACGTGTATGCCTTTAAAACCCACAATTTTGTAAAACATTTATAAAAATTATTAAACCTAAAATTTATAAAATCGAAAATTTTTAAATTATGAGTTACATCGGTGGAGCTTAATTTGTACATTATTTTTAAACCGTTTAATATTTAGTTGGAATAGCATTCCACGTAAAACAAAGTTGGCATTGTCGCCAAGAGATGTGCTAATGTAACGTTTCTTACATTGTCTAGCATACAAACTAAAGACCACTAAAAAACTATTTGGCTGTTTTGTTTCTTATTGTTGGAATAGCATTCCACGTAAAATAAAGTTGGCATTGTCGCCAAGAGATATGCTAATGTAACGTTTCTTACATTGTCTAGCATACAAGCTAAAGACCGCTAAAAAACTATTTGGTTGTTTTGTCCCTTATTGTTGGAATAGCATTCCACGTAAAATAAAGTTGGCATTGTCGCCAAGAGATATATTAATGTAACATTTCTTCCATTGTCTAGTAGTATACAAGCTAAAGACAGCTAAAACACTATTTGGCTGTTTTGTTTCTTATTGTTGGAATAGCATTTCACGTAAAACAAAGTTGGCATTGTCGCCAAGAGATATGCTAATGTAACGTTTCTTACATTGTCTAGTATACAAGCTAAAGACAGCTAATACACTATTTGGCTGTTTTGTTTCTTATTGTTGGAATAGCATTCCACGTAAAACAAAGTTGGCATTGTCGCCAAGAGATATGCTAATGTAACGTTTCTTACATGGTCTAGTATACAAGCTAAAGACAGCTAAAACACTATTTGGCTGTTTTGTTTCTTATTGTTGGAATAGCATTCCACGTAAAACAAAGTTGGCATTGTCGCCAAGAGATATGCTAATGTAACGTTTCTTACATGGTCTAGTATACAAGCTAAAGACAGCTAAAAAACTATTTGGCTGTTTTGTTTCTTATTGTTGGAATAGCATTCCACGTAAAACAAATTTGGCATTGTCGCCAAGAGATATGCTAATGTAACGTTTCTTACATTGTCTAGTATACAAGCTAAAGACATCTAAAACACTATTTGGCTGTTTTGTTTCTTATTGTTGGAATAGCATTCCACGTAAAACAAAGTTGGCATTGTCGCCAAGAGATATGTTAATGTAACGTTTCTTACATTGTCTAGTATACAAGCTAAAGACAGCTAAAACACTATTTGGCTGTTTTGTTTCTTATTGTTGGAATAGCATTCCACGTAAAACAAAGTTGGCATTGTCGCCAAGAGATATATTAATGTAACGTTTCTTACATTGTCTAGCATACAAGCTAAAGACAGCTAAAACACTATTTGGCTGTTTTGTTTCTTATTGTTGGAATAGCATTCCTCGTAAAATAAAGTTGGAATTGTCGCCAAGAGATAGGCTAATGTAACATTTCTTCCATTGTAGAGCATACAAGCTAAAGACTGCTGAAACACTGTTTGGCTGTTTTGTCCCTTATTGTTTTAACAATTAGAACAATATTCACTATTGTAGGTGAATCAACGTAGGTTTTTGATCCCACTCTTCACTTATATTATCATATGACAAGAATAGGTGATAGGTTATAAACAATTCAAGATGATAACCTATGATTACATTTCTCATCAAACCTGTTTAACTTCTATTAAAAGAAGGTCAAAGAAAAACTGTTTCAAGAAATAACGATTTATAGAATACGAGCGGTTTAACCCGGCTTCGCCTGGGACTTCTAACATATTATAACGTTTAAGAAGTTCTCTTTTTATTTTTTTTATTTATTTGCTACACGTTGGTCGCTTAAATATAGGAAAACTCTCCTATATTTCTTTTTACTATTTATTAATATTATTATGATTCATTTGGTTATTAGTTCGTTAGTTATTTGACAATTGATTAAAATAATAACACTCAAAACATGTGGGATTATAACTCAATTTTAATTAAACATATTGAATAATTAACTCTTTTAAATATTAATTTTTTAATCATTTAAAACATAATTTTTACCTTGATGCTCAAAATATTACTGATTAATATCTTATTCTACAATTTTATACTACGGCTTAAACTAGGTACATCTTCACTATAAATTCTTATCCTAAACAACTTAGTCTAAAACAAGGAATTTAAGAATGCATCAATTTAATTTGTATTTAATTTGACTCTAATTTTAATTAGCTTTATAAAATATTTGCTCCGGCTAACTGAAGGTTATTTACTTGAATTTAATTTAAATCTCTATTGGGGTTCGTTGGTTCTTAGGTGGCTATAATTTATTTTATTATTACAAAAACAAAATTTGGTGGTAATTTATAAAATGTATTGTCCTTTAAGTTCTACTTATCAATTGACGTGTTCCTTTTGGTTGTTCTCGTTCCGTGGTTCTCTCGAAGATTGCGTGATGGTTGGATGGTTTGCCTCTCCCGTAGATGATCCCAATCGCGGGTTACACCTTTCTTCACTCACTCTTGCGACGATGATGCTTTTAATTCTTACGACGTTACTTCTTCTCACTGATTTAACTTTAATACGACGATGATTCCTTAAACTTCACACTTATCTCACTTAACGACCACGCAGACTTCTTATACTTTAATACGATGATTCTTTTAGTTTTTTAAAACGACGGATAACTTTTTATTGACTTTTATAAACTTAACAGTTCTATTAAAAAAGAAAAACGACGAATAGGATAGGCAAAGTCCTTCACAAACACTTAACTCTTTCGATCAGGAGAAACACTTCCCCGGAACAACCTTCTAATACGACGTCGGAACCAAAATACCTAAAAAGAACCACGTGTCCTCCCTTTTACCCTTATTTATAAGTTCTCCTCTTTTTAAAACAGCGTCATGATGCTCTTCTTCCATTGGCTAGTTTTAATTCTTGGACGTTATTTCAGAACTGATTCACTTGCTCTGATTGGCTTGTTACAATTTGTTTCGGTATTAAAAGCTTAATTTTGATGGATCTTGTGTGACGGTTTGGGTGCGTTGTTTCCCTGTTGAAACATTTTTTTTATGTCCGTCAATCCTTTCATGTCTTGACGATTTATGGCCTGCCGGGTACTGACCTTTGGAGCTTTCTATTTCGGTATGTTATAATATGTTATTCATGATTAAATGAATTTTCGATAAATGAAAATGTTAATCGATTTCCAAGGTCATATTGCAAAATTGGAGCCGGTGTCGCAAAATTTTCCGTGAACACTATCGAAAATACTGACTTATTAACATTATTTCTGCAATAACACCTGTGGGTAGCTTTCGAAAATGTTAATCGATTTCCAAGGTCATATTGCAAAATTGGAGCCGGTGTCGCAAAATTTTCCGTGAACACTATCGAAAATACTGACTTATTAACATTATTTTTACAATAAACCCCTGTGGGTAGCTTTCGAAAATGTTATTCGATTTCCAAGGCCATATTGCAAAATTGGAGCCGGTGTCGCAAAATTTTCCGTCAACACTATCGAAAATACTGACTTATTAACATTATTTTTGCAATAAACACCTGTGGGTAGCTTTCGAAAATGTTATTCGATTTCCAAGGCCATATTGCAAAATTGGAGCCGGTGTCGCAAAATTTTCCGTGAACACTATCGAAAATACTGACTTATTAACATTATTTTTGTAATAAACACCCGTGGGTAGCTTTCGAGAAGGTTTATCGAGAACTGAGGCCAAATTGCACAATTAAGATCAATTTTGCAAAATTATCCGCGAATACTATCGTAGAAACCGGCTTATAAACTTTAATTTTGCAATAAAAAACCGTGGGGAGCTTCCGAGACTGTTCGACGATCACTGAGACCAAATTGCAAAATTGGAACCAATTTTGCGAAATTTTCGACGAATACTGTCAAAAACACAGGATCATTAGCTTTAATTTTGCAATAAACTACCGTGGATAGTTCCGAGACTGTTCGACGATCACTGAGACCAAATTGCAAAATTGGAACCGATTTTGCGAAATTTTCGACGAACGCATAAATGCAACAAACAATAATAGATAAACTATTTTGTATACGCAAATATTTACAATTTTTGTAAAAAAAAATAATAATAAATATGATTCTGTCGTTCTACAGCGTGAACAAACAAACCCTTGCTCTCACAGAACTTGATGCTACGATTTCTCTTTCAATACTACTTTTGGCTGCCCTGAATCTCGTCTTATATATCTTCTTCAGATCCTTCGAGAGGATTCTACGTATGCCAAAAAAGTTTTAGAATCTTCGAAAAAGGCTTCGAATGGTCCACAATATTCCAGAACATTTGTGGAATAATCTCGAATGTTCTTGAACGTTCTAGAAATTTTTAAAGGATGAAAATTTCAGCCGTTTTATCTTCCAATGGACGCCCTTAGAGACAAAACGGAAACCTTCTTCACGGATGGGCAATAGAGGACTATCACACCATATACCCTCTTTGATTGTACCGGGATTCGTTTTTGAGTTTTACTGGCACGAACATTCCAGACTTTCTTTTATTGATTTAAATTTGTCAAATCCTTCATTACTGTGTGCTTTATAATAAGGAAATTTTAACTATGATGTTAACTGATTAACCTAGAGCCAGAACCGTAACTTCTAGAAGAAGATTTAAAGATAGTTCTTTTTCATTTTCAAACGAAAATATGTATATGAATGTAATGCAATTTTCAATACGCGTTTATCTTGAAAGAGGTCGTTAACCGGCCGGGTCGGTCAAAGCGGCCTTATTTTTGATCCAATTTTTAATAAAGTTGAAGTAAAGTTATGTTTTTTAACATGACTGTTAGCCGAAAAAAATCTTCAAGTGTTATTTTTAACAGCCATTTTTAATATAATTTAAATACCAAAATTTATGTTTTTTATAGAGAAATTTCACCAATTGGTGAGGTTAAAAAAAAAAAGTTTAAAGATATTTTGAAGTAAAATCTTATAAATTTTCATTTAACGAAATTAATTGAAAGAAGTTAAAACTAATACTGTATTTGTATTTTATTTCAACTAATGAGAAATTACCTTCTATTCCGAATATAATGGCTTGAACAGGTGTATTCATTTAATGTCTACAGTGTAAAAAAGTGCAAAAAAACTATTAAAAAAATTGTATAATTAAATTATAAATATATTTTTAAGAATAACTTCATACATTAACTAAATTCTGTAAAACACACACACACACACACACACACACAAAAATTAAACAGAATAAAACTTTAAAATAACTATAACAATTAAATAAAATCAATTTAATTAAACGAAAATCTATAAAACAAAAATTTTTTAACTGTGTATAACGTCGTACATGCTCGTTTTCTCTTCCCTCCTATCAAAGTACAAATAGCCAATAATTTTAAAAACTTTGTAAGCATTATAATGAATAAATGATTACGTAATGATATTCCAAATTATGATAGATCATGCAAGTGATATGCAATGGCCCACTCAGTGTATGTGTATGTGTGTTAACCTACTGTACTTTAGTTAGGTTAAAGATGAGTTCAACAATGCACAAGATAAGTCAGCCTTGAGACGCCCACGCCGGCAAGATACAACTCTTTCGGGATTTTCACGTGAGCAAACATAATAAAAAAGCACGATGAAATCAATACAGGTTAAATGTTTTGTACATTAGATAACCTACAATTATTTTGAGATTTTGCTCAAACCCATCAAGGACATTTTGATTACCTATCATTTACATTGCATTTATAGAGGTATTAAATAATTTTTTTCCAAATATTCGATTGAAAAAAGAGGAAAACTTGGCGTAAAATATTACTTTCGTTCATTACTAAAACAAAAAAATACTTAATAATACACTAAAAATCATAAAGTTATCCTTTACTTTATCCCATTCAAAACTTCCATCAAACTTTTGCAATTTGTAGTATCAGGATATCAGGATACTTTTTTTATTATTTTTTTCAAATTTATGTGTTTAACCACGTAGGAAATAAAGAGTGGAGGCATAATTTTGTCCGTCTAGTTTTCAGCTTGGCTGCGTCTTAATATACTATAAATACATTATGTATTTTATATTTTGTAATTTACGAGTAAAGAATTTTAATTGACAAATATTTTTTGTTAAAAATGTAAAAACTTCTGTTATTTTTTTAATTGTATTAGAATTCAACATTGTTACTATTTTCTCCATAAATGCATGCCAAAATTTCAATAATTGGAATAACTATTATTTTACAAACGAACACGTTTCGGGAAAACTAATGCGTACAAAAGAAACTATAAAATGTTTAATAATTGCTATTTTTCCCAGAACCTTAATGTCTGAACGAAAGCTAAGACTATAACGTGAAAGCCTTAACTTCATGTAAGTACAATAACTAACCAACTAGTAATCCCATTTATACCAGATTTATTAGTTATGTCAAATGTCTGAAGGGATTTTGGCGAAATTTGTACAGTTGCTATTTTCAGATATAAAATAAATAATAGAAATCACAAAGGGCCATCATGATGTAATAAACCAGGCATAATTAATTCTAAAATTTAAAGTAAAGACATTAAATTGTGTGTTAGTCACCTACTGGACCCACTCTTAACACCCCCCCTTACAGTTTAAATTAGATAAACGTTAGATATTAACCGAGGCATAGGCATAGACACATAATCCTTTTGATAGTAAAAGGTAACTTTTTATATGTAATTAATTGCAAATTTAAGATGTTTAACAAAACTGATTAATACAAAATGAATTAAAATGTCTCCTTCAACGAATAAATGTCTTTTTTTGTGTGGTAGTCGTTTATCTGAAGCCGAACAAACAGCCAAAATTAGTGAAAAAGGAATATCGTCGCTTCTTCAGTCAGCTTCTGATCGAAATGATGAAATATCGATCAAAGTTTTTGAAGCCTGAATAAAAATACATGGTCTTAAATGCAATTTCGTAACAATTGTCGATCCAAGTACATTGATGTGAGAAAACGAGACTTAGCCAAAAGAAAACTGTCAATTGACAAAATTTCATTATGTCGGCCTACTATACCTCCAAAAATTATTAATAGAACCCATCAAAGTGAACCTTTCGACTTTTGATTGGGAATCCTTATTATTTATTTCCAGCAAGGGCGATGTTAAACGAAAATCTAATAAATTAACTTCTGTTAACTTCGAATCAGAGAAAATTCAATTAAATATACTAAAAAGAATTGAAAAAGCGGATATCTCAAGCTAACTTAAATGACGTTAAAATTAAATATCATAAAACTTGTTAATTACCTTTCTTAAAAACACATGTGGAAAAGTTGACTAATGAAAGTAATGAAAAAGACTTCTTCTTAAATATCGCAAAAATTGTGGGATTTAAAACGAAGAGCTTTGCTCAATGGAGAAATATTTTATTTAAGTGAATTGCACAGCTCTTTTAAAGAACTTTTTATTGAACATTGTGTATCTTTTGTTCTATTGTTGTATCTATTTGGTTTCCGACGCATCGCCTCAAAATACTGCTGATTAAAAATG
Organism: Aphrophora alni; assembly: GCA_963513935.1. Taxonomy (NCBI): domain Eukaryota; kingdom Metazoa; phylum Arthropoda; class Insecta; order Hemiptera; family Aphrophoridae; genus Aphrophora; species Aphrophora alni. The sequence goes on from OY740767.1 coordinate 91,741,467, forward strand.
ACCAAAATGAATTTGCATTTTACACCAAACATAGGTGTCGAGATATAATTTGCTCAGCCCAAATATCGATGTATGATTTATTGCAATGAATTAAAAGAAATTCTAATGTGGCAGACGATATAAATTTATCTTTAAGTTCAAAAATTGATAAGTCGAATTCACGAAGCAGTTTCTTTAATCAGAGAAGAGATGAAACAATTGAATATCTGGCACAAAGTGATATCTAGTGATGCAAATAATGTTTCTTTGTAGCTATAAATAGAAAGCAAAATAAAAATTCTTAATGTCAAAAACGTTAAAAAACATTTCCTGTCTATTGCTCATTATACTAGGTTTAAGACAAATAATCAGGTTTGGTTTGAAACAGGGCAAATTACGAACAAAACCTATCTAGAAGATTGCTTCCAATTCATAAGATAGTTGAAAAACTAGGACATGATTTATCACTAACCTTACCAGGTCTACAGTATCCTCAGAGTAGGAGTGTGTTTGGTGTAATGGGCATGTCCTCCCTTCTACTTGTTTCCCTAACCTGACTTGAAGGTAAAACCCATTCCAAGAAAACTAGGTACACAAATTACTGCATAGCTACATTTAATTCTTAAAAGTTTAATTTTGTAAACGTTTTATTCCTATTTACACCGATAAAAGAAACGAAAGTATGGTAGGCGTTTACACAGAAGCATTTGAGGTCTATATTTTTTTATTGTGGTTGTACCGCTGAAAGCAAACGCAACAAAGAAGTTTGGGGCTCCTCTTTTCCTCTCCACCCCAGACACATTCCTACCTTGAGGATACTCTTACCGGATGCGATACAACTTCGACTTTGTACCAAATTGGTAAAATTAAAACCTACAAAGTCTTACAAAAAATGAATAAAACGGATCTAGCTCCAATCGTTTGTTTAGGGGAACTATTATCTCCCGAAACTATAGACGTGTGCATCTCAATCATATATCCAAACAGTTTTGTGATAAGCATGGACATTTTTTAATGAATAAAACTTTATTGTGATGCTCTTAAATTGTAAAATTTACACTTTTTTAATATTAACTCTTTATTTTGAAGAAAAGTGTCTTGAAAATTGTAGAAAATTATTAAACATTCCGTCATTAAAAAACGAAACAAAAAAAACTTTGAATATATTTAACCAATACCATATTTTTTCGGATGCTTTGAAGTAGTTTATGTTAAATTTTGAAGAAAAAATATCAAAAAATGGCCGAAATATATCGAGTTAATCGCAAAATTTTGATAACTCATTAAAACGTGAAAAACAAAGATTTTTCTCGATTTTCAATATGTTCCGCAAGGGTAAACTTGGGTAAACTCTGCCGAAAAGTTTTATTTGGGATATATTTCCAAATGAAATTGTTTTCATTGGGTTACCTTACCCAACCACTAAAGTCGTAAATATGGGGGTGCGCCGCAGGCCTAAGGTGCTAGTAATTTACAAACCTGCCATGCCCTGGCGCTATTGTCACTTTGGCAGTTTTATTTCACTCCCGCAGAGCCTTAGAGAAACTCCACATTTCAAAGAGAAATTACTGACAGAATGGTTTAGGTTAGGTTAGGTTTTTTGTTCATTCAAAAATGTATATAATTCAGTTTACACTATTTTGCTGTAAGAAGAAGCAAATTCCAAATCTAATACGATGTAGTTCTATTTATTATACAAATAAGAGTTTTAATTTTTAAACGTTTAACAACCAACTAAAGGAATTTACTTCCAAATATTTGTACACGTGTTTTAACTCTTTCCTATGGTGAAATCATATTTTTAATTTTCTTAATGCAATTAGATATTTTTAACGGTTAAAAATTGCATTTCGATTTTCCCATTTTTACTATCTGATTTGTTTGAGGTATGAAAAAAGTCGTCAGTCATACCGACTTTGTTAAAAATCGGACAAAAAATTTATCGGTAGAGCGGAAAACCTGTTAAAAGTTTGATATTTTGAAACGATTTTCCTTGATCTTATTGATTAACTAACTTGTCCATGATGTAAAAATAAAATATGTACAACTGCCATCATATTTAGACAACTTGTTCGAATTTATCAAGCGAAGATATAAAATATAAATGTATAGAATTTTAGTAAACGTCAAATCCAGTTCTGGGAGTCAAGTTCAGTGCACATTTTTTGGTCTCGGGTTGAAGTTGTGTAAGTTCTAATTTTCTAATAGCTCTTTCACTATGATTATAGTTATCCACTCACCACTCTATATCTCATAAATTTATTTATACGTTCAGCTAAATTAGCCAAAAATTTGTTTAGTAATATTTGATTATATTTATTAATTAAGGATTTTTCTAAAATTTTGATGTAGTTTTTTGTTTAAAAAAATGTGTGTAATTTCTAACTTTCGACGAAGTAGATTTGTTTTCTCAATCATGAATCACGTGATAATAAAGTGATATAAAGAATAGATTAGTCAAGACCCTATCTACAAGGATCTAAACTGTTATTTACGTCTTAATAACTTAGATAAAGTAAATAAGTCTAGACTTCAAGCACATGTTCACATATGTATAAGCTACCTTATAGATAAGATAATGTATTTTCATAAATGGCGTATTAGATTAAATTATGAACTAAATTAAATTTATTAATAAAGAAAATTCTTTTTATATTTTATTTCTTACAATGTACTGTGTTTTTTTGATGAATAATTAAATATTTAAAAATGATTTTATTTCTGCAGAAAATTATCAGTATTTGGGACAAAGCGAGATGATACCTATAAAAACACTAATAGAGTTTTAATGTTGAAGAAATACATATTGATGAGGTAATTAAAAAATGATTAAGTAAATTATTTCCATTTTACGTGACTTATGAGTTAATGAAACTTATAGAAGTATATAATGTATTAGAAATAAAATAGAGAGGTCAATTATCTTATATAATATTAATTTAAAATACAGGGAGGAACAAAATACCGTCCTGTTTAACTATTAATTAGTACAAATAGTGACTTAATAATTACTCTCAATTAACATACTCAACAATCTAATATGCAATAATATTTTAAGTGAAAAATATACCACCTAGACTAGGAATCGGACCCAGGACCTTTGGCATTACGCGCCAATGCTCTACCAACTGAGCTATCCTAGTCGCTTCCCAGCACAGGGCGTGGACTTCTCACTTGACTTTTTACGATTAATGCTGCAAATTTGAGTTTCTAAATTAATTACCTCGCATATGCAACATTGAAATTAATTTCTACTTATTTTTCAGCCCTTACGTATGTATTTTTATTAATTTTTCCGCTTATACGTTTTTACCTAGCAGGTATTGAAAATACAATAATATTTCAAGTGAAAAATATACGACCTAGAATAATATATGACTAGGATAGCTCAGTTGGTAAAGTATTAGCGTGTAAAACAAAAGGTCCTAGGTTCGATTCCCAGGCTAGGTCATATATTTTTCACTGTAAATATTATTGTATTTTCAATACCTGCTAGTAAAAACGTATAAGCGGAAAAATTAATAAATAAAGAATTTAATATGATATGATGATTCATTTTAATTCCCTTTAAAGTGAACGAGGATCAAACATTTTAAGTGTCAACAAAAAGTTACACAAAGAACAGTTGCATCGATGTCCCAATGGCAAAGATGCAGAATACAAATTTATCCGATTTTCAAATTATTCTTATGGGAATTTTTATACAGTAGAATAAGTTGTGCCTGATGTATGCAAATTGGACAAATACAAGTAGTGCAAAATTCTACTTAATTTGGAGAATTACGAAGACGTGTGTAAAATATCTTAGCTGATTTAAATTTAATAAATATTCCAATTTTTGTGCTGAATTCCTTTTTTTTGTAAAATACTGACAAAAAGATTAAGAGACGTAGCTTAAACCCAATTGTGAAATTTTGCTAATTTCCAGTATTATATTTTCTGAAATAGTGTAACTGAATTGGAGCTCGAGTAGTGTTACCACTCGAACTCAGAAATAACTGTAAAACTTGGTAAGATATTTAGATGGGCAGCAACTTAAACTTTTACCTCCTTTTTTTACAACAGAGATATTTTATATACAAAATCGATATAAACTACCTACTTATTTTTTGGCCCACGAATTTGTCTAAACTAATTGATTAAATATTTTACAAAAAACTGACAAAATCTGTGACTTCTGTAGAAGCTACATTCATACAAGCGTGTAAATATACATACTGGAAAAGTTTCTAATCCCACAGATTGATGAGAAAATGCCGCTTACAATTCCAGCAAGCTGTCGCACTGAATTAAGTACCTCACCGAAGTCCTGGATTTTCTCAATAACCGTTTTCCAGGTACACGGATGGGTTATGATGAACCGATTGCATGACTACCTCGTTCGACGGATCTGACACCTCTCGATTTTTACTTCTGGGGATTTATAGAGGACTTGCTCTGATAGAATGTCTGTAAAATGACCAATGGAAGTCAAATTGAGTCTTGCTATAAGGAAAACACTTGATGTATTTTGCTATAAAATGACACCAAAACCAGCACTGTAAATATTCAGAAAAAATTGATATGAATTTACAAAGTTGTAAAATTTTTGAAACACCATGTATTATAATAAAAGTTGAAAATACCTCTTCAAACGTGTCCTTGGGACAAGCATATGAGAACATTTCCTGCCAGGATTAGTTCTCGCTGTTAGGTAATATATTTCCAATATGGAAATTAGTTAAAAATATTATTTTATAGTTAACGCATATAATATTAAAAATAGTACAGAAATCGTTTCACCCGTTCAGTTGACAGCAGGTTTAATAAAAGATGAGAAAATCAAGCGTTATCTTCTTTTAGATCCAGATTTAAAAATCATACTTCTGGACTAATACAAAATTAGATCGTAGAATAAGTTGAAAAATGAGAGCTCTTGGTTCTAAAATAAAAATGCTTAGGCTGTAGAGGACGACCACCAAGCGTTCGAACTAGGAGGTACATCCATGGTTACATTAACGGATATGTTTTTCGAATGTCTTAAACGAAGGATTCTAAATAAAGTTAATTAATTTGTTCAAAACAAACCGTCAAAAGCAAGATGATGAAGTGTCTACTAAGAAATATCATATTCAAATTATTTTGTTTACTGTAAGTAAACCGTTTGTTTAAAGTTTAATAAATAAACAAATTGGGTGTGAAGGGTAAGATTACATAACAACACTGATTAGAGATGTTACTGCCGCTTCAATGATAAATATATTTTATATTGTTTGGTTAAATCACGTGGAGTGTTGCAAGACCAAACATTATCTAGAAGGCATGGAGCCTGAGCAGACGCTGCACTATCATTCAGTTCAAGCATGATAGTTCAATGAATGCCTTTTGTCTCCCCGTCTACTTTCGTATCTGATATAACCTTAACTCTGAAGTAGGATATGATTTGTTAATGACTTATTATCTCGGTCACCTTGATACCTATTATTTCCGTAAAATACATTTAATTGTCTTTAAAATATTCATTGTTGTAGTTTTATACATGCAATTGGGCATTATTTCTATTCATTCGTGTCTTCACAGCAATACACGGAATTACTTAATTAATTACAAAAATTCAAAATCCTAACCGCAATATTTCACACAGGTTTGATAAAACATCATTGAGAAGGAAAAAAATTAATTGCAAAAATCTTGTTTTTTTAACATCGGTATAAAATCAATTTATTTTAATTACCACCTAGGTTTGTCAGTAACAAGGTTTTTTAGTTGTATACTTACCCTCTTAAAAAGGAAAATTCTAGAAACTGAGTGGTCATTTCTGCATATTATATTGAGTACTGACACTGTTCATATTTAAACAATTTCGTCACCATATTCGGTTCGATTAACCGTTGTAAACCATACAACATTTTTCTGGATTAATTAAATTATAAATCCAAGGGATTGTTTGTGATGTTCTAAATTTGACCTTGTCATCAATAACAGCTGATGAAACAACAAACAACAGTTGATCAGCTATAGTAAACGTATAATAAAAAAACAGAAAAATTTCAAATAAGTCGTAAACCGTTAGGTAACCACGGCGTTGGCACGCAACCCCTGTTTACTTAGTTGACCCGTGAATGATCTAGGTTATACTAGGTGTTGATTGTTCCTAAATCGGTGTGTGTATAGTTCTGTTGGTTTGTGGTTTTTCTTGGTCATGTTTTATACAGTGTTAAATATTTTGACTGCTCAGGCATAGCTCTGTACTAGTGCCTTCCCCGGGTTACTAGTGTATGTTTCTCATGTTCTAGGTTTATCACTTCAGTCGATTCATAGTCTCGAAACATTGTGTATTAGTTTTTATATTCTTCTGTACGTTTGTTTGTGTTTTGTTGTTTCGCAGTTAGATTAAACTTGTCTACAAATAGTTATAAAGTGAAACTTAGCCAAACGATGTATGTACAAGGTTTTTTATATTTTCTTTTAGGAGTGGCGACCACTCAAAACACTTCAACTCGGTTCCAAAAGTAATTCCTAGGCGCGGATAATCCGACTAGGAATTCTCTTAGTGCACTAAAATATTAAATAGAATAGTGTGACTGATCATAACTTTGAGTAGTAAAAAAAACTTCAAATGAAGAATGAAGTAAGGAGTGAGGTTTATTGTTCACAGTAACATTAATAATATATTATTGAGCATTTACGTAAACAATTTTAGAAACACACACACATACATTTTAAGTTTTCATTAACGAAGAACTGTTTACTTGTTCTGTAATTGTTATCCCAAATGAAGATTGTGTTTATTGTGTTCTTACATTACTGTACATTACATTACTTTTTATTTGCTTTACTGGTTTGTCATAAAACTACCTTATACGTAATTGTACACTGAAGAAAATGCTTTAAATTAAATTTTAAATCCACATTTAACGAATGACCGATAAAGATCAGCCTCTAAAATCTACAAAACTTCTAATATTATTCTCTCTCTCTCTCTCTCTCTCTCTCTCTCTCTCTCTCTCTCTCTCTCTCTCTCTCTCTCTCTCTCTCTCTCTCTCTCTCTCACACACACACACACACACACAAACACACGCACGCACGTACGCACACACACACACGAGTGCGCGCGAAACACAAACTATATATATATTTTTTTTACAAATTATTATTAGCAATACTTGAATAAAAAGGTAAAAATAGCATCAGAAATTATAAAAAAAACTACAATGGAAAGAGACCTGGTTAAGCCTTTGTAATACATGTAACGGAATAAGAAAGCCTCTGTCATTGATAAAAAGCTATCGCTTGTAATAATGATTTTTTTCCATTGTGAGTTTGGCAACAGTGCATGTATTTAAGCCACATGGTTTGACATATCATAAGTGATGGAGAATAAGTTTCGAAATTTTAGAGAGAAGTAATGAAATATAGTTGCGATTTTTTAAATTTTTTTATATAGGTATATACGAAGCACACAATGTAGGCCTACCTTGAAAATTGTCTTAATACAAGGTGTAAAAGTGTAATGAAGATTAATCAAGGGTTCTTGTAAAAGATTAAAAATTCAGTTTAAATAAGTTTTAAAGATTCCATAGTCGATGATAAGTGTAAAGATTTTTCAACTTGATTAAAATTGAAAAAGAAGATTTCCTACACATTTTTTTGATAATTTGAAACTATAATATGGAGTTACTTTCCTTTGAACACGTATCAAATAGTTTCTCTTCAGAATTATATTTCGCCTTTAAACAATAAGAAATTAATTTGTAATAAATCACGCAGAAGTGTAATTGAAGTCTAGTGGGTATTCTTCAGTAGGAATAAAATATATAAAAAATGCACAAAAACAACTACATTCAAGAAACATTATTTTGATGAAGAATTCGTCAAGTTTAAACTTACACAAACTATAACTACAAAAACTTGCATTTTTGAACGTAAAGGGTTTTAGTTGTATACATGTATATACACACAAATATATTTGCAAATATGTGTAGAAATATTTTCATACATATATGTTATACTTGTCAAAATCCAAAAATGAACATCTATACCTATTGATTAGTCAGTATATGCATGTAAATGTGCAAAATGTGTAAATGCACGTTTTCTAGTTGTAGTGTGTGTATGTGTGTGTGTGTGTGTGGGTGTGTGTGTGTGTGTGTGTGTGTGTGTGTGCGTGCGCGCGCGTAGGTGTGCATAAATATATAAATGCAAAAATTTATATCCAAATACTTGGTATTACATGTACAAACACTTAAGCATCCATATTTAGCGCTTAATACTGGGTATACAAAAAACGGCCTAACTAAAAAAATTAAATTTTTTTTCTTCGTATAAAATGCCTTATACTTTATACGATCAATTGCAAATAAGTTCTCAACTATGGGAGCTCATATCTTAGTCCCAGTGCACCTGACAAAAAAAAATACTAAGGACCATTTTGATGGAAAATTTAGTCAGCTACAACTTTTGTTTTACACTTTTTTTGGTATCTTGTTTAATTTTTGAGATATTTACAAAACAGTTTTGCCCCACGTTTGCCCCAAAAAAAACCCCTCCCCGGGGGGGCAACAGGTGAGCTGGAGTATCCGATTTTTGTACCCCCATTGAAGTAACCCTAAAATCTACCTTTCTACCTAATTTTAGATCCTGGAGGATATTTGTCCAGTAAAGATCTTTATTCAATGGTCTATAAGGTAAGGGGAAAGAAAACCATCATGTTTGCAATGGTTCCATACAAGAACATTTGTTTTTATAACCGTATTATAAATTCTCAAAAAGTTATTTATTTTTATTCTTGCGTCCTGGTATTTAGTGACAGGTTTTTCGACTTATTGTAATGTACAGTAAATCCAGGTAATGACGAACATAGGCACTTCGACATGGACATTTGTGTTTACACATATATATTATACATTCTCAGAAAAATTTCCTTTAGTATTTTTGAGTCTTGAATTTAATTCAACAGAAGACTGCTGTTTTGAACTACAGGAACAGAAATGTACATTGAGGTTTCACCAAACCTTGAATATCACGTCAAGTAAGACCGGTTCTTTAAAGAAGAAAAGTATGTTGCTTGTAAGTGATCAACACTCGAAGAATTTATATTTGTTTTTTACAATAAAAATTTATTTATTTTTTCAGAAGAGTTTTGTTATACAAAAGTTCAAATGTTTTTACCCGGCATACATGTTTATTCTCGTTCTGATTTTACCAAAATGTCCTTATTTCTGTCTGTTAAATAACAACAATATGATTTAAATACATTTTGTTGAATAATTTTATGCAAAAGTTTAAAAATCAAATTAATTTTGAAAGTTAATGGATATAAAACGATTCATCCTGATGAAGAATTTTCAGCAAATATTTTTATTTTGAGTTTCAAAAGAAGGAAAATTAAACTAAATTTGATATTACCACATCAACTTCTCACCCCCCTCTCATTCATTAGCCAAAACTGTGTGAATTCACAACAGTGTTCCATACCGAGTTACATAATGATGTATACTTGGATTTTTCAAACTTTTTCAGATATTTCGGTTTTATATCCCATGTTTAATTGATCATCACAAAATAGTACCAAAATAAAACTATGTAGCTTTCAGGACCATTATATTCACACAATGTTTCTTCCCTCTCAGCATTTAACATTCACACAGTTTTGTCCTTAAGTATTACCCAAAAGTAATGAGTAAGAAATAATAAAATTTTTTTAAAATTTATAGAGAAGCCTCACCAAATTGTTAGTTAAACTATTTATGCTAAAAACCGTTGGTACGTGGTGGTATTCGATGTTAATAAATAAAAACATAATATGTAGTAAAACCACTATTTTATTAAATCCTGCCGACCATGGTTTCGCTTGTTACAGTATTGTCAAGGCAACTTAACAGACTAACGAAAAAAGTACAGTAACCTATAATACAAAATCTGGGTATTCTCCATTGTTAACCTAGTATGGAATAGAGGGAGTGGGGGGAGGGTAGGTTATGGCATGAACAAATATTTAAGAAATGGGGAACTGCTTAAATCTAATTGCTCATTTAAAACAAAACAGTTTTTCTACTAACACCTCTATTTATTTTTAATTTTCTAAATAGTTTAATTTGTTTGACTTATTTCATATGTGTAAAATATTAAAATTTATATTTGAATAAAAATCCGAAATATTATGTATTTTCAAGTGGTTAGCAAATCTAGAGCCCAACTGACAACTTCAATTATGTTCATCTTACTAGTTTTAAATTTACGACAGTTTGACCTACATATGTGGCATAACAAATTTTACAGGTCAATTGATATACTGTACTCTACTTTTACTCATTTTATGTGTTTTATTTTAACTATTATTTAACAATTTTTCTAGATTGCAATCAACATAAAATGCAGGTTTATAACAATTTTTCTTTTCTAATATCTTACTTAATTTGTAACTGGTTTGACCCAAATAACCTACTTTCCTCCATTTTGTGGATTTAACGTTACACACACTGGGAAAAAAAATGTGTTTTTGGCATTATTTTTTCTCAACATTTTAACAATTAAAAAACCATCTTAAAATTTTTTAATAACTATTTGTTTAACACAATATAATTCATTATAATAATCAGTATATGACATAGGAATATTAATTAGACGATAGAACATACTATGGAAAGCGGCTAGTTTATGGTAATGGGGTGTTTTGAATTAGTGTGATTAATATTATCTGTAAAAATAGGTTTTCTAAAAAATATGCTAAACGTATGTTTTCCATTACCAATTTTAATGTTGAGGTCTAAATAATTAATGATATTGTCTTGACGTACGTTCATCGTAAATTGTATCGCCTTATTAATGGAATTTAAATAATTAAAAAAACATTTAAAGTTGGCGGTCAGATTCATCAATCGAGCATAACATCGTCTACATATCTATACTAATAAATAATTTTACATTTAAACGGATTTTTAGCGTCAAAAAGTTGGTCTTCAAAATTAACCATAAATATCACTGCTAACAATGGAGATAGTGGTGACCCCATAGCTAATCCCTCAGTTCGTTCAAAAATTTATTCTGAAATTGAAAATAATTTTCTTTCAAACAAACCTCAATGACATCCTTTAACTCTATAGTTTTTCAAGGGATCTACTATAGAGTTATATAATAAAAATTCAATACTTTCAAAACAACTTTAATTGTAATTCTAGTAAATAAGTTCCTAACATCAAAGGAAACAATTTTTGCATTAGACGGTATTTGTACATCTTTAATTTTGTCAACTAACTCTAAGCATTTTGTTTCAAAATTAGAAGTAGTTTTTAAAAACAGACTATAAAATTTAGCTAAATTCTATGAGGGAGATTGAACAAATGAAACAACAGGAATAGGTCATAATCTAACCCCCCCCCCTCTTCCCTCTATTCCATACTAGGTTAACAATGGGGAATACCCAGCTTTTGTATTATAGGTTACTGTACTTTTTCATTTTTGGCAAGTTTTAATAAAATATTGGTTTTACTAAATATTATGTTTCTATTTATTAAATTGTTAATTGTATTTTTTTAATAATTTCTACATGTGATATTATGTAGGCCTAATGTCATGGAACTAATGAATTGTTCTACAATACCAAAAGATAAAATAGGTTGTCATTTTTTGTTTACAATTAATTATGTGATAACATTGAGACAAGCTGAAGTGTTTTGTTTTACTTGGAGGAGATTACACAATTTGATAAGTATTTGTCTTTAAATCTCCTTGCTAAATAGTAGAGTTGGATTAGATAAGACAAGCTCAGGGTGATGGTGGGGGTTAAAACGACTGACTGTCAAGCATCGAGATCAGTTCTGTCAAGTTGGTCGTACAGTGAACTGTGCTGTTAAACGTTTGATTGGATTATAGAGGGATTACTTCCGGAATTGTTCCTTATCCGGTCCAATAATGTAAGTTTATCATTGTTATGTTCAATTGGTAGTCATGAGCTTAATTTATAATGTCATTGTTGAGTTTTGTTCGATGAAATATTACTTATATTTTATTATGTGTTAGTATTAAAAAAGAAATGCAGAAATTACTTTATATTATGGTTTAAATTTCGTTCATTATTATTAATAATTTTACTAAATAGTTTTTTATTATATTTTTAACCTCTATTAAAACACTTCGTAAATGCTTTTTCTAAATTATTTCTCAAGTTAAAACTTTTTCAATTTTCTCAAAAATGTGAAACGTTTGTTATGTTTATTATTACATAATTAAACCTCTAATTGTTAAACGGTATTAATAGTATTAGAATATGAGATATATATATACTCATTGTAAATAACTGATAGATTTTAAAATGTTCTCAAATAGATATAAGAATAATGAATAATTTAGTTTTTTAGCAAATCTATATGTCTGTTTCGGATCGTCTGTCACTGGGAAGACCAATTTTGATACAGATATTTACATGACTTTGTTTTGGCTTGGGCCAATATTATACAATCATAGATCTGTGACGAACATTTTCATCAAATATGTTATAAATGTTCATTCTTCAAATATGAAATTATATCCTAACTTTATAATATAAAGACGACCCATTAGACTGATGTACTTTTTATAGTATATTTTTTTATAAAAGACCTTTGTCAAATATTTTAAAATACCAGCCTTGTAAGGAGTGACCTTTATTTAAAAATATAACTGTAATTGAAAATTTTAAAATTTATCAAAACTACAAATCCAATACTGATTAAAATTGGCTAAAGTTTATCCAATAAATTCTAAGTAAGGTTTCACAAGATATATATACATCCAACATTTGGAGAATATTTGAACTTACGACATTAAAAGCTTGTCACACTACAGTAGTTACCGGTAGCCTATATGTAATTTACTTTGTGATAATAACATTTACAGCATTTTTAAGATAATAAGTTTATTTATAGTAAATTTATGTTTTAATTGGATTGCTAGTAAGCTTAGGAATTACTTATATCACATTTGATTATCTATTAATACTTAATAGCATATTTTGATCAATTTGTAAAAAATTACTGTGTTTGGGACACAAGCCTAAGAGATATATCTTTATTATTTAAGGAAGTAAAAGCCAATTCAAATAGTCTGAAGAGTTCAGAATTATAATTGGTTTGTAATTGGGAAAATATAATTTTAAAAACTAATATATATAACTAATAGGCCTATAATGTAATAAAATAAAATAATGATAAATTTATAATTTCATAAGATAATATGTCATTTAAAATAAACGTTGTTAATAAACTAAATAATTAAAAATAAACCAAACCTTCAAAATAGGCCAAAATAATTCCATTACAATTTTAAGAAATTAATAACCCGATGAAATATTTTGGTTTAAATCGAGGTTAATTTCAAATAAAATGGTTTAGGGAGGGACAAGTGAGATGATCGTAGGCAAACATAAAATTAATTCTTCTAAATATGTACGAAATTTATTTCAATATGGAATTATAAAATTGGATATCGTTGGGTAATAAAATTGTAGATCTAAGTTTCTATTATTGTTTTAAAACATGTTTTTACTGTCTCTCGTTTTATTAAACGGGAATCAGAGAAACTCTTAACTAGAATAATAAGTAAAAGAAAAAACCTCAAAACAAGCAGGCTATGCTTATGCTATGCTAATTTCTAATAGTTATTACGAAATAATTCTTACAAAAACGTAATTTCAAGAATAAGCTTTATTTCAAGAATCAGCAAAAACTGCATAAATCAGCATAAACCCGGTTCCCGATTGTATTCTAAATATTTCAATGTACGATATAAAGCTGTGAGGAATACATTAAATACCCAGCATGTAATTTGATGTATTATTAATATGGTTTATTCGGACATTTGTGTACATACAATATATAAATAATATGAAGACAAATTTAGTATCAAATAACTAATGATTCGATATGTTGGGAATTTCTTATCATATTATTTTTAAATGACGTGCAGATCGCCACGCTAAGATTTTTAGGCTCACATAGAACATAAAATAAATTATAACTAGATGCTGTATTGAATTTCAGCAAAGAATTTTATTGTTAACGAAGTTATCCAATGATTCGTAAAACCGATTCTACAAATTTTAACAAAATAGGACAAAAATTGACATCTTTAAAATAATAAGAAGAAGTTAATTAGAATCATTCAACGAAGAATGGGTCTAAATATAGAAAGAATTATGGACCTAATTATAGTGTTTCTACACTGCTAAATCTAGCGGTTCCGGCCGATATAAACTTTGATTAGCAAAAAATAAACCGTAAACAAATATTGTATATTTCTTCCACAAATTACACGTTCCACACGCACGCGTACACTAACGCAATATTATTTTTCTTTCCATTTAACCATCTGTGGTTAATAATTTTTTATAAACAAAGTTTAATCGAAATTGAAAAGTATATTTTATTAAATTCAGTTTATAATGATGCTAGTGTCTTTTTTTTGGTCAGTAACTCCCGAATCGAAAATGTAAGGTTGACTTTTATAGTGTAAGTAAACAAAACATTTTATTTTGGACTTAAAAAGACTACATTTTAATAACAATTTTGTTAAATATGAATTTTGTGTTTTATTTAAATAGTTAGTACTCCAACTTTTCTAATATTTCACTAATCATTTTTAGGAGTATACTCTCAGATCTAAATAATTCGGTCTTTCCAAATTTACAACACAAAACTATCATCCACTTTTACCCCTCTCGGTAAACTTAATTTTAAAAAAAATTGTAACATGAAATTTTCTGTGAGGTTATCTAAGATTCGAGGCAGAAGAAAGTTCTGTAAATAATTTACCGTAGGAGTTCGGACTACTATAATTTTTTTAAATTTTGTTTCCAATTGCGAGGTTTAAAACAATTTTGACAATAAACTTTCACGACAATATGTCAACATCGGGCAAGAATATTTTAACTACGATTAACCTAACCTAACCTAACCCAAGCTCTAATTTTTATATAAATTTGGCTGAGCTCTGAAAACGTGATCAAGCAAACGTTGTCATTCGATATAAATTTCGACATAATATTATCAAAAAATAGCTGTTCTTTCATTATGGAAATGAGCTTGGCCTAATAAAATGATGATTTGGTCTCGCGTAGTCGCAAGGCTAGCCCGATCAACTTTCCTAATAATAGCTATAAAATTAATTCTTTTGACGGTTTAAACGAGTTTAAGCACGTCCATTTCATATGTAAATAGTCTCACGCTGTATGTACTATGTGACTCAACAGGTAATCTTATCTTTATATTTTAGTGACTAGAAAGGTAAATAATAAATTTGCACTTTTAAATGAAAGTTGATTTAATATGATTCACTAGTTACTTTCCTTTATATTATCTATTAACAGTGCGCCAAGTTGTCCGTATGATTACTGTACATACCCTTTCACACACCCAGTAATGAGAGCGAGTATCGTACTTCACTATATAACAAAATTTTAGTCTTGTACTCTGAAAGGCTTGTCTACAGATTTATAAAAGTTTAAACAAAATATTTCTTGAAGCAGCTGCGTGTATTTTGAAACCACTAATTGGCGAACTTAATTGATGAGATTTGTAAAACCTCTTTCGATTTTACAACCAAATTTGTTTTGTTAAGTAAGAGTTATGAAATAGCTTCATTTTTAAGTTCATTGGTTCACTGAATGGTGTTCGTTGTTTTTAATTAAAATTTTAAAATTACGCAGCACTAATTGGTGTTGTGTTTGATTATTGGAATGTATGTATTTCTATCTTTTTATAGCAATTGAAAGAAATTGACGATGGTTTTTATTATTACCTATTGCATTGTTATAAATTATTTTGCACTAACTACAAATGAAGCGTGCAGACATTCGAGTTTTCCTGACATATCTGACCTTCCGTCTGTCTCTCTAGCTCAGGTATTTCATAGATAGATTTTCATGAAATTTAGTTCCATAATACGTTTAAATAATTTATTTCGAACCATTTTCCTTTTAATAAAAGCTTGGGGAAATTTATTTCGGTTCGATATTTATCGATAATGAATGAAAAACAAGCCTATGGTGGCATCATTAAAGGTCAGTTTGATTTAAACTAGCTCTACAAAACTCAATCTATGAATTTAGTAGCTCTAATGACCAAGTTTCAAGTAAAAATAATTACGGTTTTGGAGAACATTAGTAACACAAGTAATAAAGTTTTTAACATGTGACAATTAAATTCAAAGAACTCATGTATATAGTGTATTTGTATCCAATGGAGTACCTTAAAATCTTGTTGATTATACAAGTGTCCTATTAAATGAGGCAATTTCAACACTTATGTAATGCCACAGACGAGAGAATATAACTCCCTTGTCTGTGGTAATACCAACACAAATAAATGTGTGTTTAAGTTTGCATTTAAGTAATGCGTGTCGTATATTTAGTTATGAAATTCATATAATCACAAATAATTAAGACTATTTGAAACAACTTGTTTTCAAATATTATAAATAGTAGGTCTGCGAAATATAAGGAGGAAAAAATACATATAGTCTATAATTTGCTTACAGGCAAGAGTAACTTGATTTGAAATTGCTATTCAACTTTCTAATACTTGCCTAGCTGGATTTCATGATGAAATTTTCCTAAATCGATTGATATTTAACAACCTTTTCTAGTCTTAGAAAACAAAGAGTTATTTTCAATTATGATTTTCTTTTCTTTTTTTTTATCGTGGGCTTTTTATCTCTCTTGACCAACTCTTGTTATCACCAAACTCTGACGCTAGAGGATTCGAGAGCTTGAAGTTTATTTTATGTTCTTTTCTTCTTCTTTTTATAAGATGATGATGACCATCTTGCCGTTAAACAACAAGGAGAAAACATTTTTGATGGAGGGGGCCTTTATGTTGTTTATATATGGAGATGTCCCAATTTATAGAAAAATAATATTATATACGTAGCAAACTGCTTTTAAGATATCATTTAAATATAGAAATAAGTAGTCATTTCGGCTGATGTTACAATGTTTAGAAAAAACAATAATACGACTTATGTACGTTTGTCTGTGCTCAAACGATTAGTGACAAACTTGTTGGCAAGTTGTTTCTTGGAAAGATGAGGATGGATTAAAAAAATTCCAAATGTACGGATTTAGGCTTCAATTTCCGTCATTAAAAGTCTTGTTTTTTCAAACAAACCCTGAAGATTTGGGTTAAATATATTTTGATGATTATGGACCAAAGTAATGTTACAAGTATTGTAGAATGTTGACGTTTAAAACCGTTTAATTGTGATTTGGGAATCAGCAAAACAAAACCTAGACATTGACCATTGTGACCTATATAGTTAAAGTACAAATATCAGGGGTTCAAGAAGTCAGAAACGAAGGAGACGAAGGCCTGAAAGTGCGAGGACGTAGGTAAAGTGTAAAGACAATTTGAAGGAAATTTCAAACAGATCCTCAAAGAAGTTAGGAACAGAAGAAACTACTAATAACATTTATAATGAGCGTTACAATATAAGAAAGACAGAGTTGCTAAAACATTTTCACCTATCTCCAAGAAATTTTCTATTCTCGGACACGAATTCCAAAATTGTGCATTTTGAAGCAATTCCATTGGACAAGTTTTATTCCGGTAATAGTCTACACTCTCAACAAAGATGACCAGAGTTGATCTAGTGATAAAGTCATTTATTAATATAAGATTATAATTATATTTGTAGAGGATGCACAGTTTTTTATTATTTAAAGCGATCTGGTTACATTTAAGTTGAATGGCTCAGTTAACCATTGTAATTTGACCAACTGGTCACTTCAAACCATACAGTACTGGACTTTTTGTATAGATTTATGTTAAAGGTAAAGTTTTAAGTTTATAGTACAAAACATCCAACAATCAATGAATTGAAAGCCGAAGTTGAAAGATAATATGCCTAGACATAAATAACAGAGGAAATGATCAGTGATATATACAAATCCATAGCAGTGCCTGAACTAAAACGATAATTAGTTTAGACACCTGTGACTTAATACATTCTACACTTCTCTTCTTTAATTTGCATTATACAAATTATACATATCTTTACAAGCCGTGTATTTAACTAAAAAAAAATGTATTAATTTTTTTGGACACCCAGCACTTAAATAGTTGTAGTTCACATTACGTTGCAGGAGGCTGGAATTTGTTAGGCTAAGCATGTATTCTCGTGCTGACTGACATTTTCCATCCATTACACGAATTTTCCTCTAGTAAGCGCACTAAATATTTCCTTTTCTTTTGAAAAAGTTAATAAAGATAAAGGTCATCGTTCTTGTTTGTACTTTTGCTAATTTTACTTCCAACCCGTTTAATTCCTTTACCGTGCGGAGTAATACATTGATTTGTGTCATTAACCTTCACTTTTCACCTACTTTTGAATAAAACCGTTATAGCTAGTATTGCGAAATAACATTTATTGTCGAGCCTAAGAGAAAATGAATCACTACGCTTAAAGCAAATATTTGTTCGCCCGTTTTGGTGTGCTCTTAAATTTAAGGTTATCACAATTCAATAACATTTACTCGTATTAATTGTGAGCGCAAAAACCCACAAGATATCAAAGACGAATATACTGATTCACAAAGCTGAATAGCACTAAAGTGATTATAAATGTTTTAGAGATTTATCAAAAATTCGAAGCTTTTCATCTACTCTAACGTGTGCACAAACTTTTATACATGTAGGCTACAGAAACACAATAATGTGTTGAAATCTAAACATTATTTGAAAGAGAAAAAAAGCACACGTTAGATTTGAAACTTTATTTTCTCATACGTAAATTATTTAATGTTTGTGGTTGGTCAGACAAATTTATATTTGGTTTTTCGTGGACATCCGTTTTTTAAGCATACATAAAGAAAATTACTAGCCAATGTATGTGTAGCTACAATCCAAACAGTCGATAGCCCGAGTATTTTTAATTTTTTGATAACTCAAAATTGTAGGTTTCCTTTCATAGACTAAATACAATATACATGTTTTCTGAATATCAGTTCCTTCTAATTTAATGTCACCGCTTCAATGTTATCTCAAAAATGCCGAATTGAAAGTTATCATAACCTGAAAATGAACACCGTCCTAGAAAGTAGATATTAAGATAGACAGCATCATTGTCCAAGCAATTTTGACCAAAATGTTGGTGCAATCTTATAGCTTATGGATGGAATTAATGTGTCAAAGTAAAAGTCAAAATATAGGGAGGCAGTTTGATAATTTGAAAAACATCAAATAAATCCATCGGATTTATAAATGGTTTGGCACATCGATTTATATTTCGTCAACATTTTATCAAACTAGCTAGAAACGGTTTTTAGTTAGAATTTTCCATTTTGTTTTAAGGTTAAAATCCCCTCGGTAATCATTGCCTTATAACAAAAAGAAGAAGAAGAAGAAGAAGAAGAAGAGAGATAATAAAGACTCCTATTTACCCTATTCGACTAAGAATAATTTTAACTTTTGAACCATAAAGCCTGAACTTTTCCGGGAGTTAATTTTGTTTTCTCAGGTTATAGCACAGACACAAATACTGTGGTTTTAATTTTGGGGGGTGTGTGGAATGCAGTACAATATTTTTGCACCGCTTAATAGTTTAACATATTTTTATTTTAAAGAAAAACTAATCTAAACTACACGTAATAAATATATTTTTCGGGCTTTTACCTATATTCTTAAACACGTCATTTTTTATTTAAATATGATCTTACTTCATACAGAATAAACTAATAAAATAGTATTTTTAAACTGTTACTTTCTTTGAATAGTAGGATAATAATCAACGTAAAGTGTGAGGTGTAAATATTGGTGTTGACTTTACATGTGGCATCGTGCAATGTAGTGCAGAGGGCTATGACCTATTCTTGTGTAACCTGCCCACGTGGTTTCAACTGCCTTCCTTGTAGAGCTAGTCTCGGAATCTAATGAGAAAATCTGCAGAACTTATGGATTGTTTTTTTAAAATTTTACTTTTTAAAAAAAAGTATGGCTATGTGGTATTAAGTTATGAAATATGGGGAAAAAAATTGAGTTTTTTGGGGAAATTTACAGTTGGATTAAATATAAGTAATATTTGTGTTATTTTAGTTAACTTTCTTGATTGCTTTATGTTTTACAATGGTCAGAAATCTTTGTATTTCTCTCCCTGTGCACATTTCGAGATTTGCCATCGTTAGTAGTACTGTATTTGAAACACTTAAAACAGTTTAATTGTACAAAATGAATACACAACACCCACCAACAAACAAAACAGTAAATTTAAAAACATTATCTAGTGATATTTTATTATAGTATAAATCATATTTAGACATCATTGGATTCACAAAATAAGCTACGTTGTAGAACGTAGCCTACAGGGATAAATTTCCAAACAAATATTTTTGCAATGTGAAAATCAACTGCTATTTTAAAATTTACCATCAAATATTCTAGTGAATGAACTCGAACCGTAAAAGCGAAACTGCTTAAAACCACAATTATAATAAATATGAAAAAAAATTACTAACACGTACATAATAATATACCTCATATTGTCAGCCAAAAATGATGCCACGATACTCCAAAGGATATACTTTGGATCATAGGCAGTTTTAGTCTCGGATTTTGATGTTTCCATGACGAAGACAGCGTTGCTAGAATAGAAGTTCGCTAAAATCACAAAATTAAAAATTAAAAAAAAATTAATTATTGGTTGACTTTTCATGAGATGATTTTTAAGGTGTGAATTTCGAATTTGACATCAGTGTTTTATTGGCTTAGTTATCAAGTGCTCAAATTCTACTGGAGCTCTAGATATCCCACTTTTTAAAATAATTTAATATCTAAGTTCTGCAATTAAACTGCATTATATATAAAAACCAAGGGCTTAGGTGGAAAAATTAGAAATTAAAAAAAAAGAAGTTTTATGTTGTTTACTTATTTTATCCAACTCGGAATATCCACGATTTTTGAGACTCTGTACAAATTTTTGGTACTAATCTTACCTTTTCCATTTCAACTGGAATATATTGCCGCATCTTGTATTCCACCAATATGGAGTTTAATCACTCGTGCATTTCTTATGGACGAAAAGTTCATACAGAATGTTCACTTTTATCAGTTTTGTTAAGGATTTTACTAGGAAAGAGAGTGTTAAAAACACCAATTAAAAAAAAAATTAGGTTCATGATGCACAAATAGATAAGTGTTAAGTGGTCGGAATTTAATCCCCGTGGGGCTTAAACATTTACGGTGTTGACCCAGCTTCGTGGGAAGTTACAATTAGTAGCGAGCTCTGGTAAGAAGGCTAGAAACAACAGTGCCTGGAATTTCGATGAGTTAACCACATAATACCCAAATGAAAAACCGTCTACCAAGCCTGGGCTCTTCAGGAGCTGTTGCTCCATTGAGTCAAAGATGAGTGTGAAACAACATCCAATCAGTTCAGTTTTAATTACATTCCCTCTTTGTGGTCGATTCGTACAATTTAAGAATTTTAATTGGAGTAGGCTGCATACAAAATTTTAAGTACACAATTCATTAACATGAACAATAAAGTCAGATTCCATTTTCAATTGATTAAGGACCAATTACTAAAATTTAATAAAGCTAGGAACCTTCAAGATAGCCTACTATGGTTCATTATAACAGACTAAACTTATTAGTTGCGCCATTCCATCACGCAATCATAAAAACACAACCTTGGACACGAGTTTCACGGTTGAAGTCGATGATCGCGTTTTATTCCACATAAAATTACACGGGTGACTTTAGCCAACGTTGTATCGCGAATTGGATTGGCAATAGGTCTAACAAAGAATAAATACAAAATTCGTACGCAAGACTGTTCAATAAAATATTTTTTAAAATTTTAAACTACACTTGCGACTTTTAATTCTGGGAAAAAAATGGATGTCGAAGAAATAGTACTTTATCTTGTTTATAAAAATAGGAAAAGTTGATTTTTATAATCACCCGATTCATGAGTTGAAACTTTAATGGTTATTTTTGTACACTATGTATCTAAACCTCTTAAAGATGATATCACAACTTCAGAATCTCCATTATCTTTCTATCTGAGATGGCTGAAACCTCTTATAGCACAACAGCTCCAATTCCGCTTACCTCTTCATTTTCCGATATCCATACATACCACTACTTATGACTCATAATGCTGATCGCTTAAATTAAATTTGCTATAGCGCTCTTATTGCGAATTTGTCGCTTCGTGTAAAAATACAAGAACACAGTGTGATGCGACTATTTGATTTGCTCACCTATTTGAAAAGGCATATTTTACTGACCTTTAGGCTAAGTATATAACAAAACAGGGATGAGCTTATTGGTATGTTGGTACAGATTGTAAAAATATATAACATGGTAACTGTAGTGTATCGTTTTAGTAATTAACCAAGACGATACAGAAACTATAACTAATGTAGAAAGGTAACTTAAATGAAACACAAACACATACACAGTTATAGTTAACGTGGTGTCCATTGCTAGTACAGAACAGGAGAACTGGGAAAGCCCACGTGGGAGCCTTGGAAAACATTGTTTTTGGTATATTGGAATCGCTATAGACAACCAATTGTATTCAAGCAATAGACAGTACAGTCATTTTACTTTACAAATATTTACTATCTTAAGTATAGTCACATTATATTAAAACTATATACCACAGTAACAACCAATTTATCAAAATGAATTACATCAGCTG
Source organism: Aphrophora alni (assembly GCA_963513935.1). Classification (NCBI taxonomy): domain Eukaryota; kingdom Metazoa; phylum Arthropoda; class Insecta; order Hemiptera; family Aphrophoridae; genus Aphrophora; species Aphrophora alni. The sequence continues at coordinate 91,764,099 of OY740767.1, forward strand.
AGTGTATAACAGCTGACTCAACAAATCAAATCGAACGTAGGTTATCCAAGGTTATCCATGATTACTGTTTTTATTATTATCATTTCTGCAAAGTACCATATTATATAGTATTACTGAATCTCTAATACTGAAATTCTTGCGTTTTCGATCTACTATGTATAGTCGTTAATACCCCATACTATGAAATGTCCACCGATTATACCCATCTGAATAATTTGTTACCATTTTTTGTTTAATGTGGGCTATATTAGAAAACTTTCTAAATGTCGCACTATGTATATTATGTTTTTGCTTAAATTTAGTAAATTAGTTTGGTTATACAAGCCTTTAAAAATGTTTACTAGCAAGAAAAAAAATTGTTAGGAATTTTAAAATGGCGGTGATTTAAACTAGGTTTCGAGATTAAATTTTCGCTTTTTCGTAGCTTATTTTGTGCAGTTTTAAAACCCAAGTTATTTTGTGCAAGATGTCTGAACTTCTATTCTAAGAAATTAGAAGAAGAATAATGAGCATTGATATCACGAGTACATGTAATTTTATTCAAATTCTGCATACAAGCTAGGTTTTATTATTTGTTGATTCTGATTATTAGTATAAAAGAAATTCAAAATAGCACCCTTTGAAACAGTTTTTCATTGCTGTTTTTTAACTAGGAGGAGCTGTTTTTTATAGGGTCATTCTATGCAGCTTGACGATTTGCATATTAGTACCAAGGTCGAAGTTAAAAACCAAACAGGAACACAAAAACCACTAAAAGAAATTTGCTTCCTCTAATGTCGGCTGTCTGTTGCTTGCTGACATGCTGACTATAACAACTGTTAGCCTATACATCTCTCAACACAACTAAATAAAACAACTGATAATATGTAACAGCTGATTTCCAACCAACAGATCAAGTCAAATGAAGGTTAGGTTATCTACAATTAGTCACGAGCTAGCACATGTTATTGAAAAAACTAATTTTATAATAAAAGTAATTACTTTTCTTGTAAAGTCCTATAATTCGCGTTATTATTTTCGGATAGATTTATAAAAGATTAATAACTAAAAATTCTAGTTTAGTGTTAACACATTTAAGTTTTAAGTATCGCCATAGAACATTCATTTGATGTTTAATAAAACTAAAATAATAAACTAATTAATTAAATAGGTCTAATCAAGTGAGTTAAAGACAAGCGTTTTCATAGTGTAAACATAGATTGACTGAATGAGAAACTCTAGACCTGTTTTGTGAGAAGTTCATGAGCCTGGCCACTGACTGGTTACTTGGGAAGGTTGAGAACAATTAGATATGAGCCTGGCCACTGACTGGTTACTTGGGAAGGTTGAGAACAATAATTAATTAATTGTTTTGAAATAATAGTTGCCCTTGTGCACTTGTAAAACCTTCTTCATTTTTTCGACGTAATTAGTAGACAAATTTTAGAGCGATAAATATTGTACTCTATCTGGTGAAAATTCTTTGCAGTGAATAGTTTAAATTCCATTGAAATATTATGCCACATGTGAAACGTATTTGCAGTAATTTAAACATATTCAACTGATTATCTTAGGTTATGGAACAGTAGCATGCGCACACAGTCAACGTCAAAAAGCTGCGTTACATTTCTCCGGAGGGAAGTTTTGAGCATTTGGTACTTACATTTGAGTATGCGAGGTCAGTATCTGCTAAGTTATGCTTGAAGCAGGTGAATACAATTTGTGGAATTGTAGGAATTTTCAATTGAGGAAGTGAATTGAATTTTTTGCCTTGAAAAAATTCTTTAGTTCCTCCCATTATAAATTTTAGGAGAAAAACTCTGAAGCGACAAAAGTAACATTTCTTTATTTGTTAAATTCTTTACGTTGATAGATTGACTAATTAACATCTTTCACAAATATTTGCCACTAAATTTTTCAATTTGATTAATTTTTACTTAAAAATATAAGCTCATCAGTACTCTAGTTCTTGAATTTCACTTAATCATTTTATTCAGAACTCTTTTTATTACCAGTTTGCATTCCCGATTAAAATCTGAAGTTGGTTACAATATAAGTTACAGTTCGTGAATAATCATGGTTATAAACGAAAAAAAGGAAACAATAACAAAACTATGAGGTGTCATAATTAACAAATTCCCAAAATAAAATATGTTTCATAAAAAATATCTCAGTGTTGTGTGACACGATAATATATGAAGAGAGTTAAAATAATAAGAAGGCATAATTCAATTAAAGATAGAAAGAGAGAATGAATACTCAAGGTAGTCTTGTGGAATAAGTTATTGCGGTACCTTGAAACTGCATTTGCTCTTTCGTTTCCTTTAAAAGATAAATGATCTTTAGCGATGAACAATTAATTCCCTTGGCCTACTCCATCTGGCGACCCTAAGTGCTAAAATACTTGATGCTATGTAAATTTACACGAAATCAGGCGTTAGCGTTATTTCTTTAAATACATTCTGTAATTGTTTCTTTATGTATGAACAGACGAGAACCAAAAAGTTCTTATTCAACCATAGTTCAGGAAGGTTTTCAAGCAATAGATTAATATATATTTCAAAAGTAAAAAAGCCGTTCGCATATTTGACTTATTACAGAGTAAGATTATTTTAACGATAGACTGTAAGAGGTGATCAATAACTAACGAAGTATTCCTGTTTTATCGATTATACAGGATTTAACACTTCACTGCGAAGCCTCCTTGTTGAGTGTTTTTATTCCATGAATAGTTGAATACTAAACGATATAGAAATATATATTGTTGTAAACGTAATCTAGACCTCATACAAATAGTTACATAACATAATTTATGTTAACAAAAGCTAAATATATAAATTATCCTTTTTAAGAAAAAGAAGTATGTATATTTTGTTTTATGTGGTTAAATTGAACAGTTTATAGCCTATAATAGCGGTCTACGTTGTTTTATTTACATCCAAACTGTAATTTATTTCATATGTGGTATTTTATCACCAACGATTTAGTAAAATCGATACTTCCATTTTTCAAAAATGTGTCATTCACTGGTGGTGTTTAAGAGTCATTTTACATTGTTCTTTCTTAATGCGATTTTTTATGAATGTATGTTTAACCTTGGCTCTAAAGTTGAGTTTAGTACTAATTTTAATCAAAGTAGAAAGATATTTTGATGTTTTTAATCATAAGTATTTTTAAATAATGAGTATATAAATAAGATTATATTGAAGTCCAATCTATATCCAAATTCCGAATGAACGATCACAGAGTGTACTACATAAAAAAGATTACAAATCATTGAATTACATTCATGAACGTGCCCAATTTGTTCACACACCCATTGACAAAATGAAAAATAATATTTGAAACCATATCATCAAAAATATCTCTAGTATTAATACGTGATATTTATATATATATTTCTTTATTACTAAACTTTTAGCTACGTATATATTTCTTATTAGGGAGATTAAGGGTTGGTATAGAAGAGTCCACTTTATACAAATTTTGCTAAATAAAAATATTTTGAAAGACATTTATACTGGGTGTTTGAAAAATGTGTTCTAATAATTCTTCAATGTGTTTATTGCATCTTTTTAAGGAAAACAGTTCATATAAACATCTGTCCTAAAATATTTTATTTTCTGTCCAACTTCCATTTTGTTTTTTAAACAGAAAAACATTATAAGTATGGAAATAAATAAGATAATATCTTCAAATTTAGAACACACATGATTTAAGCTACTTCTTACCAGTAGTCCTATACTAACAACCACAACTTTATTATTTAAATTTTCAATATGGCTGCAGTTTAAATTATCGTAAAATTTAATATTAAAAAATTTAAACGGCCGACATTTTGAAAATTAAATAATAAAATTTAGGTTGTTGGTATTTAAGCTACTTGTAAGAAGTAGCTTAAATAAATTACATTTTCAAACACTGTATATTTACTTATCTATACATTAATAGTAGCTTTCGTGCTGTAAACAGGTCCTAAGCGTATTTTTGGCAGATAGAGAAGATACGTTGGACCAATATTTTTTTGGGTCCTCAAAGGCTACATTTTAGCATAATTTGATTAATATCGTTAGAGTCTATCGTTATAAAATTGGAATTTTGAGTTTCTGTCTTATGGTAGGTATCCGGAAAAATTTGGCTTACAAAAAAATCTTGTGCTGTGCCCACATTTTGATTAAAATCAGTTCACCCGCTTGGTACAACATTGCAAAGACGACAGACAGAAATCATTCCAACTACATTTTTGGGCTCAGGAAACCTGAAAACGGATATACCAGTGAAATACTCAATATTGATCTTTTTTGCCCATCAAACATTTTTCTCCACATAATACGTTTATAAGTAAAAAATTGTATTTCTGCTGAAATCTTAACCTTGCTTTTTCCGTATTTGTAATGGGATTTGACGTCATTATTTATCCAATGGAACACTGTGCCTAAACAATTAGTACGTAACGGACTTTGGTCCTAGTCAACGTGACTACCCCTACGTAGGAAATGTGGAGGGGAGGGAGGGAGGCTGATCACAGTCACGTTCACTAATTCAATAAACTTTCCAATCATTTGTTTACAAACTTCTCTTCTTCTTAAAGAATCCAAGAATTTGTACAAGGCAATATAATGTCGGGTTGGTTGTTGTGCATTCTAGCATTGAGATTTCGTAGACGAGAAAAGCTCTTTTATAAAGTAGACGGTACTTATAGTACGTGATACTGTAGTCGTTTTGATTCAACGATTTTATTCAAAATAGGTAGAAAAGTATTTTTGATATTAAGGAAAAATATATTTGATAATAACGTTAAAGTTATTTAATTATGATGTATTGTTTTCACAATATTGATATTGTTTAACCGGACATTTGACATCGTTTGTGTATAGAAAAACTAAATGCTCAGTTATAAACTGAACCTGAACACGAGACAAATGAAAAACACAAATTTAGGTTCTTTTCTAGGTTTTTAGTTTCCAATTATATGCTACTAGGTTATGTTAGTATTTTCATTTCCCCCATGATATAGATTTATCACTTGATAACGAAAGTTGATTTTTACTTTCAAAAAGTCGAGTTTAGTTTATATATATATATATTACGAATGTTGGAATTTGTCTGATTTAACCATATCAGTAATTGTATAGTAACTGTCAAAAAAGATCATAAGATCTTTTTCAAAAATAATATCTATCTCTGTATCCTGCATCAAAATCATATTTCTCAAATTTAGCTCTACCGATTTAAATCAGACTTTGGCGTATAGAATAAAACTCGAAAGCAAGATCTCACGGAAATTGCTTTTACTTAATCAAACGCGTTTCAACGACAAAGCCGCCATCCTCAGTGATACATGAGCTACAGTAACTAAACTATAACTGAGTTTATTCTATCTAATATTATCTCACAATTTAAGCTCAATATTTATTTACAAATTGTGACGATTATCTGAAAGTTATACATATTGAACGACACGAAAAAGTATAATACAGTATAATTATTAGGGACTAATTGATAAAAACCTTCACCAATGTAAACTCGATTGTCTACTAATATCATTTTACAGATGCGTTGTTAGATTTGTGTTAACCCTTGTTTCAGTTTTGCCAAAATTTGGTTGAATTCATTTAAACCGATTTATGAGAAATAGAAATTTTAATGACATCTCTTAATAGAGTCATTTAGTTATTCTTCATAACGTTTTAACTAATTGTATTCTTTTTTAAACAGTTGTTAAACAGACCTGACATATACAACTCTGTGTTTGAACCGCAAAATCCTGACAACCAGAGTAAGATTTGAGCTTAGTTTCTTTCATATTTGGCCACCAGCACGTTAACATTAAAACAAGGTATATAATTTTTGATGAAATTTGATAAACTCATTCTTGAAAAATCACAAATTTGTTTAAAACCTTTTTCGACTTTTTGTTTTAGCTGTAGCATTTTGGGTTATATTTGTAAATTTTAATGTAACAGCAGATTTTCATTGTTGAAACTCCATATTCAAGGATAAAATAAAACAATAGAGCTTAAAATTTCAAAATATTTTAATAATATAAATGAGTTACAATTGTTTCGCCTTGCGGCACCATCGGGCAACTCGGCATCATGGTTGCCCGATGATGCCGCAAGATGAAACAATTGTAGCTCATTTTTATTATTAAAATATTTTGAAACTTTAAGCTCTATTACTTTATTTTATCCTTTATTTTTTGTGCGAGAAAAATAGATTTCCTATTTTTCGGATATGTAGGCTATTGATTGTTCAATTAAAACAGAAATAAAAAATGTGTTAATTTTTTCCGTCCATGAACAAGAAATCTATTTTCAATATTAACTACATAACTTTTTAATTGTCTGAAACAGTAAAAAAGTACATAGACAATAATTTCGGAGTAAATTCCTACAATTGTTTGATTACATAAAATTTGAGTTATTATAACGAGTTCGTACATAAATTGAAACTGTACTTTATATGATGGAAAATTATAACATGAGCAACATTTTGTAACCTCAGTTCTAAATATTACTGCAGTCATCCAGACAAATAAACTTCTTCAACATTTTGTTTCACTCGAAACGGATTTAGTATAGAAACATGTGAATTGACCAATGATAACCGTTTCTCGGGATCAACGGTGCAAATTACCTCCTTTTTCTTAGTTTTTTGATTCTTAAATTCGCTGAGACTCTTCAGTGCAGGAGGAAGACACTTCGAGATCTTATGGAGGAAGAAGCCATAGATGCTTGCGCCACTATTTAGAAGTCTACTACTGTACCTTTATGTGAGAAAGTAATGCCAATTAGAAACAATATAGAAGCCATTCTAGCCTACACGCATGTGCACTGAATCTTCTGATTTACAGAGTAATCCCATTTACTTTCAGTCCTTGGTAATGACGTAAGACATAATGCATTACTTCGCAGCTTAGTACTTTTAAGGCATCTTTTACTTAGATAAGGCTGTTGTAATATTTTGAGAACCCATTATTTGTATTGCTGGATTTTTACAAATGTCTCTGTAGAAAAAGTATTTTTTTAAAAGGTTCATATGCATATTCTACCATCATTACAGATTTGAATTTAAAATACATTATTTTAGGACAACTGTAATAAACAAATATGTTATATGTTTTTACAAACATGGAACAATACATAATCTCGAATAAATAATCATATACTTAATTATAAAAATTATATATATATATATATATATATATATATATATATATATATATATTAGGTACAGTTGAATAACCCTTCAAATGATGAGATTCATCAGTAGTCCCCCCCTCCCAAACACTCCAAATTCCAATTTTGAAAAGGAAAAAAAATCACTCATATCTAAAAAATTATAATAAGATAGTTTGCGTTGTCCATAAAATGAGAAGTCTTGCAAAACTAAATGCACAAGAATTTAAAATGGCGACCAAAAATCGATATTTTACTAGAGTTTTTAGATTTCTTTGTAGTACAAATCAAATTAATAATTTATCCCCCTTGTTTTTCAAAGGCGAAATACCTCCCAATCATAATCGCCTTGTAAAAAAAGGGAGAGTAGTACATAATGTAAAGACATCTAGCCTTCGAAAGCTGTAATAGTGTCTGGGTCAGAAGAGCACAAGAGTTGAGCTGATTGAAAAGATAAAAGAAAGGTATCTAACCCTGCTGTGCCTATACTCATTTCAGAACCTTTGAGCGCATTAACAATTAATATTTGAGGGCCTCTCAGATATGTAATATAATGATTGTTAGCCTCTGAGGGCATAACAAATGTACGAAACCAATATCAAATTCATAGAAAAATACCTTTAAGTTCCATCCATTTTATATCTGTATCAAATACTTTAAAAAAAATAATTTAAAAAATAAATAAAATTATCGTTTTGTTTCATCATTTCCATTCAAAGATATCAGAAATGTGGCAGTCGGAAGGGATATAAAGAACACTTTTATACAAATCATTTACATACATGGTTTGTGGTACAAATAAGTCTAAAAATATCATTAAAATAGGCGTTCTTCGGTACTATTTTCAAAACACAAGAGATAACATAAAACTATAAAATAAAATAAATCAATTTGCAAGATCATTCATTTTATTTATTTAAAATTGGAGTTGACGAGATTTGGGGCACAATTTAATTTCAAATGTTGCATATTATTATAAAAGTCTTAGTAGACCCCTACTGTTACTTGATTTGATTTTAAATTAAAAAGCACAGTCGAGATGCACTTAAATGTAAAATCCATTTCACATATATTATATATAGCCAGTCATTTTGAAATGGTGAGGGATAAAAAAAGCGTGTATAGTCTACGCCAAAATAACTGTTTTTGCAATGCCCTTTAAAATGAGCTATAATTTGACCTATAACAGACGTTTACCCCCCCCCCCCGCCCCCATTGTCCCCCGCAGTAATTCTCGTTGGAGATCTCAAAATAAATAAAAAATTGTTTTAACTATTGATATTCAAATTATGAGGTAAAATCCTTACACAAAGTTTCTGACTGTTTGTTCACAAAATATTTGACATGGTGGTAAGGTGATCGCACACAATAGCTTGAAGAAAAGTTCATCTATATGACATTATATTATGGAATATTTACTTGATAACAATGTTAAGGTTAAGTGAAACAGATAAATTCGAAGTATTTCATAACAGTGTCTGGGTAACAAAATAATCAGAATTGAGAAATATTAGGCAGTTTCCAACATGATCTCGGATCCGTAACCTTCGTGTTTATAAATTGACCTGCTCTTGCTGTTATCAGTTCAAATGTTATTGTAGTGGTGTTGATAAGTGCTTCTGAAGTCGCTCAGATTGTCAGTAGTGTTTTGGATATCATCTATTCAGTGTGGATTGAATATTGACTTATTTCTTCATTTAGGTATTGTAAAATATTTTATTAATGCTACTATATTTTGTTGAATTAGTATAATATATTATGTATTTTATATTCATTTACAATATATATTGTATACAGTGTCCATTTTATAAATGGAACACATATACATTTCATTAAAATGAAAATAGTTTTTCCTATTTATTTCAAAATTTTAAAACCTATTTATTATTTAAAATAATGATAAATATATATTTATCATTGTATCAAGTTGACAAATATATATTTTATATGAAATGAAGGCATTAAAGTCTGAAGAATGCCTTTGTCTGTCAGTCTGTTCTTCCAGTTATGTAATTTAGCAAAATTTAGAACTTTCACAATTATGAAGATATTTCAAATTTTATCAAAATTGATTGATATAATTTTGAAATTGCCTATTAATTGCCTCTTATCCTTAATTTTAATTTTTTGACTGATATCTTACATTTCGAGAGAAAAAAATAACTTTAATTTTAGTTGTAAAAAAAAAAAAAAATTTCTCGGGTAATCTGAAAAAAAATTTGAATCAAAATAATGCAAATTGTTTTCAATATATAAAAGAAGGGTTGACAGATATACGAGTATACAGAACTTAACCTTTATTTCATGCACTTATTTTGAAGTACATTCATACGATTTTATAAATACTTCTTCTTGGTGCAGGTAAGGCTATATAGTAATTTAGGGATACATTTGGTTTCTTTCTTTAAAACAGCTAGAGCAAGAGAAATATGGAAACTCATTCCTCCATGAAAACTGCAATATGTGTAGGTACCAAGATTTTGTATTGAACAGAAAACAATCTATTCGAAATTTATGAAATTAACAAAAATATTGCTATTTTCCATTGACATTATAGGTTTTATGGGGTATATTTTGGCAAATGAGAAGTAAAATTATAATTTTAAAGCAAATATTTTACATAGGTATATACTTACTATAATTATAATTAAAATGGTAGTTAGGCTCTAGTCACAATATAAACTTTGTCATGGACAGAAACAGATAGTTTTTTATATGAAAAGTGACATGCACTAAAATCACATTTTCATCTAAGAAATACTTACCAGGAATGCATTGTCTAAAACATAAAAAGTATATTAATTTTATGGGTTCAAAATATATAGTAAATTTACATAATAAGTCTAAAACACTAGTATATATATATACTCAGAAAGCAGATTATAGTAGAATATTTGAACACATATTGTGTTATAGTTACATAACAGGGAATAAAAAATAAGCAAATAAGTCATTATAAAATTTTTATATATATTTAAACTCTTAAAAATTAATAAAATGTTATTTAAGATCAAAACACAATATATATTTGGTAGATATATTAAATTAGAATTAAACTAATCATAAACTAGAAAATCAATATACTAGTTCAGATTATAGCCACCAGTACCTGTGTTGAAATTAGAACAGAAACTACAACCTGTCAGATGTATAATAATCACCATAATCATAATAATGACATAAATACTATGTATGGCGTGTCATATTATAACTTACTTTTAAAGTCACCAGATAAATTTAACAACCTGATACAAACGTAAATAGGCTTGACAAAACATAACAATTAATGCATAATTGTAAGAATGAATAAATAACAAAATACTACACTACAATAATAATTTAAACAGCATTTAAAAATACACTGTACATAAATAACCTTTAAACAAATCAAATATTTCAAGAAGTGATATTAAGAAACCAATAACCCATGTGTATAATCAAAAACTCCTGATGGCTGTAAATACTCAATTTCAATAGCAATGATTTAAACTCTTTTTTATATTCCAATTCATTTAAGTTCCTTATACATACCATCAATAAATTGAACAGTTTTATACTTACTTCAAACAAACAAAAACTTTTGGCCATAATGCTGAAGTTAAATTGACTACTTTTAAAATATTACCTATGTCTCGTTGGTAAATTATTGATATATTGTTTTTAAATATAAAATTCAAAACAAACAAAGAAGGAACAGTTAAAATTCAGTTTTTTTTTTTTTTTAATAAAGGTTTACAATGAGTGTTATTATATACATTGAATATTACTGTGATTCTTCTCTTCTTTAGAATCACTAGTTTTTTATATTAGAGTCATTTCTACCAGTAATTACTTAATATAGATACAAATTATATCATATATGATATAAACCTAAAGAAGGGTTGAAATATAGTAACTGTTTTAACAGTTTCATCTTTATATAATCTTCATCCAAAAAATAAGTTTTATGAGTAATTTATTAATATGTTTAGGACGGCAGCTGTTAATAATAATTCCATATCAAAATTCATACCTTTGTTTAATTATTATATTAAATCTTCTATCATTCTTTTGTAGGCTATTGTCATTTATATTACATGTAAATCTTCTTTATTTACTCCCTAAATTATATTTGGAGATTAAACATTATTTAAGTATTTAGTTATAAATTTGTCTAGACTAATGAAATCAGTACTGAGCATAAACAATGCTTACTGGAGCTTCTTAATGCATCACAAAATACTGTCAAACTAAATTCATAAATAGACAACTGTATTTGACACTCTATGAGTCATTGTAAAAACACTTGAGTGTTAAATGAGTCTAACTCTATTTATTCATCATTTTATTTATTTCAGCATATTTAATAATTATTGATTTAAATTAGATTTCTATAATTAAATAGCATCATACTTTATAGAAGTAAACAGTATCATTATTATCATCCTCATTAATATTTTAATTTTTGACTCACCAAAGCGTGGCTCACAAAAGAAAGTATTACAATTTATATAGTAAATCTTATATAAATGACTCTACAATCGTTAGAAGGTGTACTGACTATATTTTTTAAGCATTTCTCTTCCAAAAATAACCCTGGGAACAATAGTTTATAAATGATTGAAGATTATTCTCACACTATTTAACACTGACCGACTCATATCAATCAATAGTTCTTCTTGAGAAACTTTTGAACTTATTTATTGATCCAACCGAAATTTTTTTAAATTTTCTTGTAATGATAAAACTTTTATAGTTCACACTAGTGAAGCAAACTATTATAGAGATCCACTCATATTCAAAATCATAAGTAATTTTACTACTGTAATGTGATTTATATTGTGTATTACTTTATTTTATGATCGGCATTATACAAATTGTTATTATTTATTTTAAAACTTGCAAACCTAAAGGTTTTTATTTATGCTTGACACTTGAATTTTTGGTTAGTTATTATTTTTTTTATTGACACAAAATTAAATATACACCTTGAAACTTTATTTATTTATCATTCTTAATGCATATTAGACATTTTTAAAAACTCATAAATTTGTTTCAGAATCAACAGTAATTACAATGAGTAAGACATATGTGGAAACACAAACACAAGTGGTGGAGAGGCTTCAGAGTCCACAAGTTGAAACTGCAAATGGCAGCATCTCATGGCCTGTTTCATCTAAAAGTAAGTATATATGTTATAAATCTTAAAAAATATGTTTTAAAATCTTAATAAAACAAATAATAATAATAATAAAAAAATTCCATTACGAATCATTAAAATAAAACATTGTTATAAAATAATGAAATTGTAGACTGTAAAATAAATTAGATGATAAAATTATAATTAAATTGAAGAAATTTGTACTGAACAAATTGAAATATTTTGATTATTGAAATATCTAAAACAAAGAACAAAAGAAAACACATTGGAAACAAATTCTACAAAAAAAATTCTATAAAATAAACTCCTTAACATATTGTTACATTTTCTAGGGCACATGGAGAATCAAACATTTACATGAGTATCAAACAAATGTTGATTTTCAATATTTGACTTATATATTATCAATATCCCTGAAACATATTCTTAAAAGAACTACTTTAAAACTTGTATTGTACTTTTTTAAGCACAATATTGGATAATAACAATACAAATAATAAATAAGTAATAATTTAGTAAAAACATTTGTTCAAAACGTCAAAATATGGTAACCTTTATGTAATGTATAAAACTGTTTAATCTTATATTCGTGATTATCCCGACTTGACCAAATATTCTTTAAAATACTCTTACAATTGTCTTCCAACTATATAACAATATTATTGTTTCAGCTGCTTAGTATATAATAAGCAACCACCATTTTCAATCTATAAACAGAATTATAATGTATACAGATATTCTGATACAGTAACCAAGTGAATTAAAACACAATTTTCCACAATAAATGATTCTATTTGTGGAAGACAAATACAAGACTTCCTTTCAGTGACTAAGTCATCATCCACAGCTGCTTCATGCACACAAAACCTACCAACAGCGGACTGTTAGTAGAGTTTGTGTATGTGTAGGAGCTGATTATGTCATAGTCACTGTGTTTGTGTTGCACAAGTGAAGTGATTTTAAGTGGAAAATTGTGTTTTAGTAACTTATTGAAGTTTCTACAAATGTAGCTCATTTCAGATGATTAATGTGTTAAAAAAAAAAGTTATCAAAATTCTGTAGCACTAAGGATTAAATTTATAACCTGAAGATAATAGCCTTATTTTCTGCCATGGGGTAGATTCCATTAGTTTATTTATTATTAGAAATTCTCTAATAAAATAGCCTAAAAAACAGATAAATATTGGGAATAAATTGTACAGTAAAAGTTCAGTAGCACCTAACAGTTCAGCAAACCCGATAGTTTGAAATGTCAACAAACTTCGAAAATAAAATTATGAAACAGTGCCCAGCTTCCAAAAACATTATTGTAACTTAGGATATAATAATATAATTATACATGTCTATGAAGCACTGTCTTCTGGCTCTCGGTTTGAGTCAATCAATGATGCTTATGGTTGTCAGGTATGTTTTTGTTTATTAGTTTATTAGATTCAACTTGTATCTGCAATTAATTATTCATTATGGTTGCCAAGATGTTTAAATGTATTATGCCAGAATGTGCAAGTAAAAACAATCTATATTTTATCTAAGTGTGTTACTAAGTCAAAGCCTAACAAAACATGTAAAGTTATTTGTACAATATTTGGTTAAAATTGTCCTCTAAGGTATTTAATTTTATAAATTTGTTTGTAACATATTTTGTAAATGAATGGACATAATTTGCTAACTGTTTTTCATTAAACCAAAGTGTCATTGCTATTACTCAAAACAATTTGTTTTGAGCAAACAATTAAAACAAGCATTTGTTTCAATCATAATGCCTCGGTTTAGTTTTACAAATGTCTCATACGCCAGAGGAATTTGTATATTAGAAAGATGTCTGCTAAAACAGCATATTTATCTGGCTTGCCAAGCTACAAACTTGTAGGCCTACTATCTCAGAGGGGAGCTATCAGACTTGTACCATTCATAGATTAAGAGTAGAGGTTAATATACAGTAGAGTAGTTTATATAAGAGTATAAGATATAAATATAAGAGTAGTTTAAATATACAATTGTGAAATTAACTACTTTTATAACTAATCACATGATTCTAATGGTTGATTATTAATTTTAATGTATAAAAATGGAATGTAGTTTTGACTAGGCTTATATATTAAAAACTTTTTAATTATTTATTTCAATAATTTAATTTCAACTAAATAAATAAATGTATATATTATAATTCAATTCTTAGTAGGATTATTTGTAACAGACTTTATTTTCCCAGAACTAACTTTAAGATTTCTTTTTCTTTAATATATCTAGATAATATATTATATTAATTTCAAATATTGTTTCAAGTGTAATCTTACAAAATAATTAACAAACAATAAACATTTTAACTAAAATGTAATCAATTTCTGTGCACAAACCAGAATTACTTTAAAATTACAAGGTGATTAAGTAATTTTGTTATGATTCAGTAAATTTGTCGGGGAGGAGTGGGCACAGCATGATAGAATGAATGACTAACTGAACATTGTATAATAAATGAATATATTAATTTCATAAGTAATAAAGTTTCTGATAATTAATTTCTGCTGAACAAAACTTGTTTTATAGTACATCAATCAATCATTACTTCACAATTGATAATTATTCTCATAAGATTTGATGATTATTTTATGAAGTATTCTTCATTTCAATATTATTCTACTTGTGTCTGTTTGAAGTGTTAGTATACTTTAAACATTTGGTTTGTTTTGTTGTACAGAAAGTAAAGGTGATCAGCTGCTACTGTTTCCTACAGTCATGCTTCTGAGGTCATCTTCTTTAGATCGACTGCGGCAATTTCCTGCTTATGTTTGCAGCGCTTCATCAGACCTTCGTTGGTTGATTTCTTCAAAATCTATTGCACAAGCCATTGCAAAATCTGTAAAACAGGTAAGATAAATCCTACAGCATGGATCATGTATGTTCATGTATTTATGAATGATTACATGGTCTATGTTTTGTATTCAAGAACATGTAATCAAATTCTAATTTAAATCTGTTTTCATGAAAAGATATTTATCTACATGATAATGAGGGTTTGTTAGTTTATTTATTTATTTTTAAACAAGTCAAAGAGAATCATCAAAGCTACTAGACAAAAACTCAAGATTCCTTATTGCTTATCATCTGCAAAATCATTAAGTGGGATATTTACTTTTCATGATTCTTAAGTAGCATATTAAATTAAGATCTTTGGTTGTTTTTATGACTCTTTGTTATAAATCAAGTATCTCATAAGCCCAATTGGAAGGACATTGTTGACAGCATTGTTCATGCTTAAGGGTGTTTTATGAAACAACTTTTATTTACAATTTCTTGGTTTTGAAGATTCTATTAACATCTGTTCAATATATTGTTCTAATGAAAAGTGTATGAATATACTCATGGGAATAACTTTGTGTAAAAGTTGATTAAAACAAGTTTAAAGCCTTAAGTTTATTTGATTATAAAAATGGGTTATTTTTTGACCTAGTTTTAAAGTACAATTAAATTTGAAATTTAACATTTTTTTTATAGTACATTCATTTATATTGTCAATTTTTTGTTTTAAAACAATTTAAAAATATATTAAATGCTACATGAAAAGTATTTATTTGATTTTTAAACTTAATATTTATTTATTTAGTTTTAAAGCTAAATAGGAATTAAAAATTAGTGTATGTTATTATGACCTTAATTTAGTAGTGCCAACTATATTTGATGATTTAATTAATTAAATTTCTTGTTGCAGTTAAACTCACTGTTACTTACAATATCAGTATACCTCTCCATAGTTGTGCTGGCTGGACAGCTGATTACACTAACAGCTGTTTTGATTAATACTGCAATTATTCCTCCGGGTTTGATTTTCATGTGCCTCTGTATCTGTGTGATATCTACAATCGCATTCACAAGTATTTCATCGGTAGATTCAAATCAAAAATGTAGTAGAAGTATTTATTAAACAGTATACTTATTGTATATGTAGATGTATGTTTTGACTTGCTTTATTGTTGAAAATTTTAGATTGTGTTAATTAATTGTTTTAAAGAACATTATATGCTTATATTTGAGATGTATATTATAAAAAAAAAAGAAAAAAAAGAAAAGTATTCTAAGCTATTCAAATAAGGTCTTAAATTGTTCAGAGATTTCCTGAAATCAATTTGGATTTCTAATGAGAGAGTAACTTGAAAAAAAAAAATGAAAATTTCTTACAAGAAAAAATGTGGATGTACTGTATCTGCATATTTTAAAGGTAATATCTACTGTATTGGATTTTACCGATATAAAACAGCTTTCTAAAATTTTTAACAATAACTGATCTTTGTATATAATTGTAAATATTATTATTTTTAATGATTATAGTTGGTGAAATAAATTTGTATTTATCATAGTAAAAATAGGTATTAAACTGTTGTAATATTCTTTGTTGCCAGGCAATACATTTTTAAAATATCGTATGAGAAATATTAATGCTACTTGCCTTTTATAATAGCTGCTCATCTTTTTAGTTTGTATAGCAATATACATTAAAATAAAACTGTTTTACATTTATTGGTAAAAATTGTCTTTTATCCCAAACAAAGTAGTTGTTTGTTAATAAAAATTAAGAATTAATTTATTGAGTAAACGTAAATACTTTTCCTAAATAGTAAATAACTATTTTTGTATTCCTATATACACTCATATAAGTAGGCCTAGAATATGATGTATTTATAAATACTTTAGAAATCGAAACAATTGAATAGTTATATAATAATCATGGGACTTAATTTTATTGCACATGGAATTACAGTCTTAAGATTAGACTTCTGATGTTACATTATAAATAATTACATCATTAATAATAGCGCTTACTTTTAATATCAACAAAATAATGACCTTGATTTTATAATTGAATAAAATAATGCAAATGTATTATCATGCATTAAAATAACAAAATATTTTCTTTCTACACTGTAAAATGAACCGACATGTAAATCTATAATTTTATTATTTTAATATTATTTTTTTTAAATATTTTTTTCTTTCTTTTGTATGTTTATATTTTTGTGATTTAGCTTATTCTTTATAGTAGGCCTATGTATAATTTTGGCTTATTTAAAACCATTATTTTACTGCATTCATTAAAAAATTAATGTATTCTTTATGATTCAATATAACTTTGATTCTTTGTTATTAAATTTATACATAAAGTTATAAAGTTTAACTATTTAATATTAATTAAACTTAATAGTTATATAACTTTTCTTTTTTTTTTTTTAAGGAATGAGTGGTATTGAATAAAAATTTATACATTTATCCTGATAACTATGTTGACAAAGTGAATTGAGGCAAGTAATATATGTGTTTTAAATTTAGATTGAATTTGAAAATCACAAAATCAGTTATTGGCATGTTTAAATAAATTGTGTTTAATCTTTAAGCTTAGATTTACTGTTTACTTTATGTGTCAAACTTGACCACAAATATTTAAAAATGTATACATAAATAAGGAATTTCTATGGACTATTTATGTCACAATATTTTTTCAGTAATATTTGTGAAGCAGTAATTTTGATAAGTTAAGATTATTATCGACCTGATAAAAAAAACATAAGACTGATATCATGTTATTCAATGATTTTTGTTTTTATTATTAAAATATTAATTTTGTACTCATTTATATTATTAGACAATTAATTTGTATTTATTTTATTACTTTACAAATAAAAGAATTCATAATATTTTAAAATTTTATTTTTTCCCTATATAATTCAAGTGACAACTTAAAAACTGTCTTAATGAGTATATTATATCATATATATATATATATATATATATATATATATATATATATATATATATACATTTTGTTTATTGAAAGAAAAAACAATAAAGAAATGTGTTTAAGTCATTGCAATAAAGACAAAAGACTTAGCTTACCCCAGTCAAATTAGTGTTTTATCAGTTCTCTGCCACTAAAGAATCAATTTTTCCCTTTATCTTCAAAACTCCATAAATAGAGAATATATTAAAGCTTCTATATCAGAGGTGTCAAACTT
This sequence comes from Aphrophora alni, assembly GCA_963513935.1. NCBI lineage: Eukaryota > Metazoa > Arthropoda > Insecta > Hemiptera > Aphrophoridae > Aphrophora > Aphrophora alni. Next base: position 91,782,404 of record OY740767.1, read on the forward strand.
AATTTTGCAGACAGCCATATATTAGATTTAGAATGTGCAGGCCTGCCAGATTCGAATAAAAAAAATGTACTGAATTATTATAACATTTTATTTATTTAATTTTAAAGTATAATATACAGTTGTTAAAAATCATATCAAAGTTATAAAAGAGGGTAACTATTTTGAGCTTGAGGATCCAGATACCTGACCTCTTGTTTTTGACAAGTTCATTGATGTCAGATATCATATTCGTTGTAATTATTTTAAGAATTGATTGGAGATGTTCATTCGTAAAATGGTTGTTCTTATTTATTGTGCGATGGTTGTTCTTATTTATTTTTATGACGGAAAACATCTGCTCACATAAATAGGTGCTACCAAACATGCACAGAATGCGTTCTGCATGCTTTTTTAGTTCCGGGTAGTTTTCCAAACTCTTGAAATATTGTGTATAAAATGTAAGAGCGTTAACCTCTTTAAATTTTTCTTTCAAAATACTGTCCGATTGAAGATTTGTCAACTCCATTTGCAAATGAACTGTTGCCTGTGAAGCTTCAAAATCGAATGGATTGTTGAAAATTGGGAATTCCATTTCATTCATTTTGTGGAAGTCTTCAAAATGATTGTTGAATTTTGTGATCAGATTTTGCAGAAGTTGAGAATATTGATCCAATTTTTTTTTTGGTCCACTGTGCCAAATGATTTTAAATGAGGGAAATGATCCAAAATTTGATTTTTTTTACCGGATTTTCCCACAGCCTCAACTTTGTTTCAAAGGCTTGAATACATGAATACATTTGAGTGACAATCAGATTTTTATCCTATAACTTTACATTCAGATCAGTCAAGTGTTTATTCATATCTACCAAAAAGGCACAATCAACCCACCAGTCATTGTCACAATCAATTGGTTTGCCTTTTTCTAACATGAAAGCTTGAATAGGGTCACGTAATGCAAAAAATCTTTCTAAAACTACTCCTCAACTGAGCCAACGAACTTCGGTGAAATAAGGGACATCAGAAAAGTTTTCGTCCAAATCTTGTAAAAACTGCCTGAACTGTTGGTGATTTAGTCCTCTGCTCTTTATAAAATTTACTATTTTAATTATATTTTGCATGACATGGTCCATTTTTAAATGTTTGGATGCCAATGATTCCTGATGAATTATACAGTGAAATCCCACAAAATTCCCTGATGTTTTCTGTTTTAATTTAGTTACAACGCCCGAATGTTTGCCAGCCATGGCAGGAGCGCCATCCGTAGTTGTGCTGCTGCTAAGTATATTCCAGTCGAGTTCATATTCTGCTATCAAATGTTCAATTGCAGAATAAATATCTTTTGCTGTTGTAGTACCTGTCAATGGAACACACTTTAATAGTTCTTCAGTTATTTCAAAGTTACTGTTAATACCTCGTATAAAAACAGCAAGTTGAGCTGTATCATCAGTATCGGTGCTCTCGTCAACAGCCAGTGAAAAGTTTGTAAATTCCTTAATTTTCTCCTTCAGTTGTAGAACCAAATTTTGAGATAAATCATTTATTCTTGAAGCAACAGTGTTTCTTGACAGCGAAATATTTTGAATTATTGACTTTTGAAATGGAAATGAAACATAGGCAACTTTCAACATACAATCTTTAATAAAATCACCATCAGTGAAAGGTTTTGATCTCTTCGCGATTTCTAATGCAATAATAAAACTTGATTTCAGGGCATCTTCGCTCTCAGTATTAGCTTTAGTAAACATCGATTGTTGATGTTGAAGTTTAGATTTTAAAGATGACAATGTGTCCATTCTTATTTTTTCAGTGTAACAATTGAATTTTGTTTTATGATTCTTATCATAGTGTCTCTCCAAGTTAAACTCCTTACAAACAGCAACTGTTTAATTGCAAATCAAACAGTGGTTTACCTTTCCATTCTATGAAAAAATATGCAATTTCCCATTTAGACTGAAAAACTCTGCACTCACTATCAACTTTACGTTTTTGTGACATTATGCCAAAATCGTAACAATTATGGAACTCGACACAACAATTATGGATATCGCATGCGCACGACACAAACAAATACACAATACCTTCACAATCACTACTTTATAGTACAACTAAAATCCTTCTCCGACCGTATCGCTTCGATTACTCAACTCAACTAACTCATGTCACGCTGACGCACTTCTTTTATATCGATAAGAAAGGTTCTAGTCTAGACTCGAAGTGCGTGGAAGATTCTATTGTTCTCAACAAAAATAATAGGGTATTTCCGCTTGTTGCTAAGAGATGGCGTTACTGTCTATCTCTCTCGCTTGTCTAGGCACCAGCTGCCCTTGAAATTACTTGTAAATGTAGTGTGAGCATTTTAAAACTTCCGTAGAGGAATCGAGTGAAGTCTAAAAGCTCTAAAAACATGATTCTTCTTTCTGTGACACATTGCGATCGCGGGCCGTATCTTTGACATGACTGTTCTATATAGTCCTAAACAGAAAAAAAAAAAAATAATAAAATAAAAATCTGAAACTGGTGTTAGGATATATAATAGTCTTATTGGGAAATCACAAAAGCCATTTAAACCTAAACTTAATTCTTTATTGTATAAGAATAAGACTAATGTTTTCATATTGTGTGAGTATGTCTTATTGAATTCAAAATAACCTCAATAATAGTAATTACTAAGTTGAGGGTACTGTAATGTCAGGGACTACTCTGAATGATATAACAAAAGCTGTGCTAAAATCCTCACACAAATTTTTTTTGACAGACCATGTAATAATCTTTGGTGGTACAAATGATGTTATATCCCTAAAATGTATTTCTGATAATATTAAAAAGTTACTGGAGAATCTCTCCCATAAAACAAAACTCATTATAAATGCAATTCCAAGACCTAAAAACTTTACACTTCTAAAATATCTAGTAAATATAGGAAACAGTGGAAAACACAATATCATAGACATGACAAATAATAAAGAAATTGCTATGGAAAAATTTGGACTGTAATAGGATACCAGAATTAAAGTAGAATAACTTTCCAAGAAGCTATAGGACCAAAACATTTACATCCACTTTTCTCTGAAAGACTTTCCAATATATCATTTCAGTCATAATGGGTATTAAAAGGCGATGGAAAAGTAAATGTGTGTAAAAAACTATACTTGTTGACTTGGTTACTGGTAAAAATTGTTGGAAATATCCTGAGTTGGTAAGTGTAAGTGAAATTAAGTAACGAGGATAAGATAGACAATATAAAACCAAAAAGCACACTTCATTAGTACAGTGGTTGCAGGCCCGATTCTATAACTGGGCAACATGGGCACTTGCCCAAGGGCGCAAGCATACAAGGGGCGCAAGGGTTTTGGGTAATGATTTTTTTTTTAAATGACCAGTATTAATGCAGTATATGTCCATAAAAGTTTATAAATTAAAAAAACTATAAAAAATTATAGAGCTGAAAAATCAGACTTTTAAGGTAGCACAACCATTCTTCAGATCTTTCTGAACAATTTGGTAACATTTCCATGCTTATCGGTTAGAAAATAGCGTCTGAAACAGAAAACTCGTTTTGCCCCCTCTTCACCCGCGCATCGCAAAAATCACCTAGTCCGTATAAATACATTCAATGGTAGTAAGTGTAAGGCCTCGATTTGCCAAATCTTACTGAAACACAACGATTTGAAATTTTCAGCTCTCTTAGAGAAAAGCAGGGTGAAGATATAAGGGTATATATGTCAAAGGGTAGCTCAATGATACTCCAATGACATTTAGAAGGAAGACTTTGTGCAAGAGTGTCTACATTTTAAATTTTATATGGAAGCTGAAAACATCACAAAAATTAGGGAGTGCTATGAATATATATAAAAAAAAAAAACAGCTTAGAAAGTACAGTCCCAAACTTGGTGGTAGCTATTCGAATTTACTTAACAGTGCCAATCACAAATTGCACAGCTAAGAGAAGCTTTTCGGCCTTGAAAAGAATAAAATCTGAAAATCGTTATACAATAAAAAACGAAAAGCTGAATAGCTTAATGCTGTTATGTAAGCAAAGTGTCATTACACTGAAGCTTCACTTCAAAGATATAATTGATAGTTTTGCTACATCAAAGATCAGTAGAAAAAAAAGGCAATAATGTAAATAGGATATAAGGAGAAAGTATGAGGAATATGTATAAATATATATAAAGTATAGTAATAAGAGAAAGAAAGTATAAAGGAAATAAGAGATATTATGGTTGAAGTATTAAAGTTGTTTTACAAGACTCAATTAAAAAGTGAACATACAGTTGAAATAAAATGAGCTATGGTTATGTATAGAAATAAACGTTTGTAATAATTAAGAACTATTTTTTAGGGTGGGTGGGTGGTCCGTGATACTGTAAAATACAAGGTTATGTTGTTATGTTGTGACGTCAATCATAACACCTACGCCTGTAACTGCAGTAATAATACTTGCAAGTTTTTACAGTAGCCGGTTGCCAGTCCGTAACACGGCGGGTGCATAGGTGGTGGATAGTGGAAAGACTTACCGACTCACCAAATAAAAGGAGTTCGGTGGAGTTAAGGGAGAAATCCCTCCCGAACCAAAACTGGCAAAGATAAATTAATCGGGGGGCATCTCATTAATTTGCCCAGGGGCGCTAAAAAGGTTAAAAACAGGCCTGAGTGGTTGAAGAAGAGAACTAATGGATCTTATGTAATGAGCTAAATCTCTTCAGCAGCTTGGTAATCAAATTACCTAGGACTTAAGGTAAAAAACTTGGAACTAAATGTATTGACACCTGTGACATAATATGTATTGTAAATATTATAGTGAAGAATATAAATAGTGATTGTAATAGAGTTTTAAGTAGGTCTAGTATATCTATAGATTTTTCAATCTCCATTTAAGAAAATTATGTGTCTAAGGCTATTAAATTAAACAGTAACTGGATTATGAATAATTAAAATGTACAAAGTACAGAACCTACAAGAGCAACAGACAAAACTCAAACTTGTATTGATAAAATAGCAATACAAATGAATTATGAAGTAATGTAGACACTACACTTGGAACTTTGTTTATTAGATCATAGAGTATTATTTATGTAAATCTTCCATCAGTATAAACCTAGTAGGAAGCAAATTACTGTTAGAAAATGGGTTTTTAATGAGGAATTAATTAACCATTTAAATTTGTGCTTAACAGCTTAAGCTGAAAAAATGTGGACTTTGATCCCATCGATGTTAATGACAATTATAACAATTTAAAAAATAATTTTTAGGGTGTTTAAACAACATTTTCCTGTTAAGACATTTAATAGATTACCAAAGAAGAAGCCAATAATTCTGAATTAGACTACACAGGAAATACAAATCAGGAAGAAACAGGAATAATTCCACTTAGAGTCTAATTATAACAAAGATGTGTATTTTTTAACTATATAAAATTATATAAAACAGTGTTTAAAAGAGTTGTTAAAGGTGATAAATAGACAAAATATTGGTAAATAGTATTTATGTTTATAATGCTATGAAAAATAATTTAGGTAGTTTGGCAGATTGTAAACAAGGAACTTGATATAAAGAAAGCTCCAGCTAGAAGTACAATTGTTTTTAGATATGGTACTAATTGCATAATAGATATACTAATTGCTGTTGCAGAGTTATTTAATAGTTTTTTTTTTCAGCCATTGACTCTAATTTGAACATTCTCAAGCCATTGTCAACAGTCTCCAACATACTTTGTCAAATATGGATGGAGGGAGGGGGTGTTAAAATGGGATGATATACCAATAATAAATATTATCAAAGTCTCAGTGCAAGTAGTTGCAGAACCACTTACTTTCACATAAATTAAGTGTTTGGTAAATGGAGTTATCTCTGAAAAACTCAAATATTTACAAACTCCTCAATCTTTAAAAGAAAGGAGTCAGGAGAGAGATTAAAAATTATCACCCTCTTTCTAACTATATAACTTTTAGAAATGTTAAAAAAAATTGTTACTTCTAGATTGACAAAGTATTTATTTAAAATATTCTAATTTATGACAATTCAGTTTTAGGAAGAATTGTAGTACAGAGACTGCTCTATTTCAGTTCATGAATAAAACCACTGTGGGCATGTTTTATGACTTGTCCAGGGCGTTTGACCTTGTAGATCATTCTGTGTTGTAAAAGCTGATGAGCTATGAAATAAATGGCGAGTGAAAAGCCATCACATTTTTGGTAACCACAAGGATCTGTATCAGGGTCCTAACCCTTTTTACTATTTATTAATGATCTACTGAAACATAAACAGATCTTATTTTATTTATTGACAATACAATAATATTTATTCTGCATTTTGTTTATTTCTTATTTTTAAGTAATTTTATAATTGTCTATTTTCACTTTAATCTCATCTGTATTAATTTTATTCCTATTTAATTTTTAATTTGTTTTTGATGATGTTATTATTCCTATTTTGTTTGTTTTTGTAATCCGACATTAGATGTTTTTTATTTAGTGTTTTTGGCATCATTTCTAATTCGAATAGTTATTATTAATGAAAATAAGATAAATATTATAGTTGAAATACATTTTATTATGGCATTGTAATACTATTGATACTGTTTTATTGGTCTTATTATTGTTTTTATTGTGATGGCTTTGGATTTGGAGGCTTAGCCAAATTGCTACGCTGATACTAGTTGGTTAAGCATTGGCCTTGTCTATAGTATTTCAGTATCATAAAGATTTGTGTACATATACTGAGGATGTAACTTGGTTATTGAAACATGTTTATAAATAAAGTGATTATGATGGAAAATTGTGTTTCCTTTCATTTGGAGATGTTCTCCCCTATTTTATTTTATTTTTTGTATTATTAAAATTTGTATTTATATCTTCCTATTTATGTATGGCAGCTAAATAAAAGAGAGTATAATATAAAAAATGAACTAGATAGTAGCCAATTCCAATAAGCAAGAGTGTTTTTAAGAAATGATCAGTTCATTGCTTGTAACTCACTTCCCATTGTTTCTGTGATTGGTTTAAAATATTAATTCATATTCTGCCCCAGTGTAGTTGGAGTAAGTCAATGGTAAATTGTATTACAGTATTATGAATCTATAATTTCAACCTAAGCTTTTCACTTTTATAATGCAGTGTTTCAGATGATTGGCATAGGTTTCTAATGTGTCCTATCCTTTTGTGGGCCCCTTTCAACAGTTTATTAGATGGTAAACATTCAATATTTCATGGGGGGAGGGGGCAATATTGCAATAGAATTTTTTCTGAAATATTTTTGTTTATGCTTGAGAAAGACTGCTCTCAGTCAATGGTAATATATATATATATATATATATATATATATATATATATATATATATATATATATATATACTATGATATGGGGTGGAGGGGGGAAGAATTATAGTTTGATGTGACTTGCAGTATATCACTTGTAAATGATGTGTACAGGTTAAAACTGGTAGTGAATTAAAACAGTGTTTTTGTTCTTTTTTCTTATTACATATTTTAACCTCCACAGAGTATTTAATTTTTATAGACTTTATTTTACATCAATCTTTTCAGAATTAAATAATAAATTGCAGAACTCACAGAAAATGTTCGTCCTTGGGTATTGTTGACAAATTACCAAGAAATTATATTTTTTAGTTTTTTGTCAGTATCTCAGATATCCTCACTAGATGAGCCACCTTCAATCGTAAGCAATACCACCCCACGCTCTTATATGTAACTACTACTTGGTAGTAATTAGACATTTTACTCTAAATTGAAATTAAAGTAAATTAATTTAAGTATAGGACATTGTTTACATAACCAAACTATCTGTTGGTAGCATTGTAATTAAATATGCCAATGCTATGATATTAAGTATCACACTCAAAAGAACATGAAAAATTTAAGTTTAAACTAATTTATCATCTATAAAAGGGAAAGAAAAACTGCAACTTTAAACATCTAGGTTTATTATTTACAAAATAATTGAAAGTTTTTATAATTACAATTATTTAAAACCTCTTCTTTTCTTCATGTGAAAATACTTGTCGGCTACCGTGTTAAGATCGATAGCACAACCCTTTTCACAGTGCCGGATTAAGCACTAAGCAGACGAAGCGGCCGCTTTGGGGCCCCCAAGGGATTAAAAAAATATATTAAAATAGTATAAAATATTATACTATCCGGGTTGGGATGGTCGGGTTAATTGAGGGGGGTTGTCGAGGTTGGGGGGCCTACTTGCCTATCTCGCTTTGGGGCCCCAAGGTTCTTAATCCGGCACTGCCTTTTCATGTTCGATGCACAAAACTGCCAGAGAACTCAGTCTGGCGTTAGACATCATATTTCTCAAATAAGACTTGATAAGTTTGGGCGGGGCAGCATTATTATTATATGCTAGTAAACCATAATTGTGCATCTATAATGATTACGGTTTCAGACATATGATCCATGGTTACAGTTGATTATTTATGGAACAGTTTTATTAAGATATCTTAATGAAATATTGTTCATTATAAAATTTATTTTGATGATAATGTGTTTACTACATTTTATTTTTTGAATTCTTTTATATATTCAATATGTGTCCGTGTCACGGCACACCTTGACATTCGTGCTAGCCGCACTTAATTTGGAGTGGAGTTTGATATAACTGAGGCTGCTTTTCATGTTGCTGCTGATTTGTGTTAGTTTTGATGTGGACATAAGCATTGTATTAATGTGGAAATTGGTGACAATCTTTTATTAAAAGTGCTTTACATATACAGTGTTTTTGTATTGTGTTTGATGAAGTATTGAGTGAGAAAAGTGAAGAAACATTAAAACAGTTTCCTGTTATTAATTGCAAAGTAACAGTGGATGGAGTTAGTGTAGGGATTTGTTTGATCTAGATAAGACGGGTTATTTGTGATTAACTTGGTATTCTATTTGCTTTCCAGTATTTATGTTGACATAGGATAGACAAGGAATAGACTGTCAGTGGACTGCTTGCCTTTTATTCTAAACACACATTTTAAAGAAGAATTTATTTTGTTTGTGTTCAATCTCATAACATTTCACTGTCTGATTTTACAATGTACAGTAATGGTAGTATGAACTCTTCTGGTTTTCAAGGGTTTGATGAGCCAGAAATAGATAGTGCCCTAATGGATCAAGTTAATATGTTACGTTTTGAACTTGATAGAGTAAATGATGTATTGGTAAAAATGGGTGCAGAGTTGGATTCAGTTACACAACAAAACACTTATCTTAAACTTAAAGTTCTTGAAGAGCAGGAAAAAAATGAATTACTTTTAAGAGACCTTAAAAAAAGCTCAAATTTGAGATGGGTTTGCCCAAACAAACGATGTAAAGTAAATACCATAAAAAATTGTGCAATTCCAGCAGAGTTAGATGTTCAAAATAGATTTTCGCCGCTTGCCGATCTTGAACCATTTACACCACTAAAACTTCCTAAAAGTGGCTTAGGCCCACATAAAACGAATAAAAACTTAGGCAAGTCCTTAAAGACTAAAGGGGAGAAAGTAAAAAAGAAAATTATTGTTTTGGGTGATAGTCATGGTAGAAACATATCAAAAATGCTATCAGATCGTTTAGGAACTGAATATGAGGTTACCGGAATTATACATCCGGGCGCTCCAATTAAAAAGATAGCCGAATCGGCTAAACAGGTTGCTGCAAATCTAACGCAACAAGACCATCTCATAATATTTGGCGGTTCCAATGACATCTCTCCGGGTAGAAACTTTTGTAATGCCATAAAAGAATCAGTCGGTGAAATTATCCCAATTTCGCACAGAACAAATATTATTATAAATACTATTCCTGCTTCCGAAAATACTTTACTGAGAAAATATCTAGTGAACTCAGCTAATAACTGTATACATTCTAAAATTAATGAAGGAAAAAATAAAAACCCAAGCAGAATTTCTATTAACTTTTTGAATGAAAGACTCTCTTCAAACCATTTCACTAATAGTGACCATATAAATCTAAAGGGGAAAAATATAGTCACAGATAGGCTCACAAAACTGATTTTAAATTCAAGCAAGGTATTAGGGAAATGTGTAAGAAAACCTACATTGTTGGAGAAGTGGTTGATAGCTAAACCGAAAGCAACTGTGCAGCATTCCAGTAAGATACAACATCATTGTGTACCAAAGATGACTCCGTTGGAAAGGTGGCTACGGACTGGCAGGTCCACTTCAGGAGTGCTGGTTAGTGATTTTTTAGGGCAGTAAACTTCCAGCCTGATGTAACAATGGAACGGTCTAAGAATAGTAAATGTAAAAATTTAAACCGAACTGAGTTTGCAGTGTCCAATGATAATGTGGACTTTTTTTCTATTTTGCATCAGAATGCCCAGTTTGCGACCAATAAAGTGGATGAATTAGATATTCTTTTGGATTCTATGAAATCTCATGTGTTTGTCGTTACTGAACATGCTTTTAACCAGCATAATATCAAGCAATTTAATTTATTAAATTATAAACTGGGATCAGCCTATTGCCGAACAAAAAAGAAAGGTGGAGGGGTTGCTGTATTTGTAAGAAGTGACTTTGAAACAAACTCTTTAAGAATGTGTAAAGATAGAAGTATAGAACAACATTTTGAGGTTACTGGTATTAAATTAACATTAAACAATCTTGTTGTAATAGGTATTTATAGAGCACCAAGTGGTGATTTTGATGTTTTTCTATCGCAGTTAGAAATTATTTTGAATCAATTAATGGTTAGTAAAGTTAAATTTGTAATAATTGGTGACTTCAATGTTGATGTATTGAAAGATGGTGTACTCTGCAGAAGGTTACAGGACTTGTTGAGAACATTTGACTTGATGTGGTTGATTGACTCTCCTACCCGTGTGACGGCAACGTCAGCTACAGCTATAGACAATGCCATCACTAATATAATCAAAGATCGGTTATCGGTTGGAATTGTCCAATCGGGTATCGCTGACCATTATGCTCAGGAGATTGTTTTACTTGATTATTATAAAAAAAATTTACTGCCTTTATATAACTTTTCTCGGCAGACATGTGCTCATAACATTGCCCAGTTGAAGTTTTTGCTGCGAGGAGAAAGCTGGTTGTTTCTTGAGCAAGTAAAAAATGTAAATGAGCAAGTCTCAGAATTTATAAAAAACTTTGAATATAATGTAAACTTGGCATGTCCCTTCAAAAAATGCAAGTCCAAAGTAACAGGTAATCAAAAACATTACTGGATAACTAAAGGTATCTTGGTGTCAAGTCAAAAATTAAAACTGTTAGCAGAACTAAATAAAATTTCCAGAGAGGAAACATTCAAGAACTATTTTGTAAAATATAAAAAAGTGTACAAAAAAGTCATCAGTGCGGCTAAGGCATATGAAGTTAACAAACAAATGGCAGCTACTGATAACTTGTCTAAAACCGCCTGGAAGATTATTAATTGTAATAAGGCTGAGAAATCAAATGGAGCAGTCACCTTGGAGGTGGAGGGGAAGCGCTATGCTGATCCATCGAGGGTGGCGAATATGTTTAATCACTTTTTCGCTAACATAGGTAATCCAGAGGGATCAAAACCTACTAAAAATATAAATACTGTTTTATATTCCCCTTCCTCCTCGATGGCATTGTTTCCTGTGTGTGAAGCTGAGATGGCAGCAACACTCATAGGCCTAAAGAACTCCCAGTCTTCTGGATTGGATGGAGTGTCTACCTGGCTTTTAAAAAAGTGCTCTCAAGAGCTGATAAAGCCTTTCACAATTCTGGTGAACAATTCCTTCATGGAAGGTATCTTTCCAGACTACTTTAAAATAGCTAAAGTCATCCCTATCTATAAAAATGGAGACATGGCAATGATGACGAATTACCGTCCTATATCCTTGCTTCCTGCAATCAGTAAAGTTTTCGAAAAACTCTTTCTGAATCGTCTTCAAAATTTCTTGAACAAAATGAACATTATTGTTAAAAGCCAGTTTGGATTCTTGAAAGGGAAGACAACAATTGATGCTATTATTAATTTAATCGAGTATATTTTAACAGCAATGGATGGGCAGGAACATACACTAAGTGTATTTCTGGACCTGTCCAAGGCTTTTGACTGTGTAGACTTTCATTTACTTTTTAATAAATTAGAAATATATGGGATCAGAGGCGTACCACTTGATTGGTTAAAGTCATATATGACTAACAGGAAACAAGTGGTTCAGGTCGGAAATACTTTATCCGATCCAGTTGACCTCAATTATGGAGTTCCACAGGGATCCATTTTGGGTCCAGTATTGTTTATTATATACATGAATGATCTACACTTCAGTGTTAGGAGCGGTGGTCTAATTCAGTATGCTGATGATACCACTATAAGTCTGAAAGGGCACAGACTCTGTGATACTGAAATAAATGCATTTATCCTAGTAAACACTGCTTGCCAGTATTTTTATGAACATAATCTTAAAGTAAACACATTAAAGACCAAGTGCATGCTTTTTGGTTTAATGCCGGGCTTAGAAGAAGGCCTTCATATAGTGTTGGATGAGCAAATAGTAGAGACAGTATCATCGTTAAAGTTTCTAGGGCTCATCCTTGACAGCAAATTGTCTTGGGCAGAGCACATTAGTGAGCTGTGCAAGAAACTGAGTTCGGTAGTTTTTCTGCTCAGGTCACTGGCAAAGTTCTGTTCAGAACACATTTTAAAATTAGCATACTTTGGTCTATTCTCTTCTCACCTAAATTATGGAATTGCTCTGTGGGGTAATTCATCAAAGCAAATGATCCGAAGGGTCTTCAGTTTACAAAAGCAAGCAGTAAGAATTATTGCTCGTTTGGGCCATCGTGATTCTTGCAGGGAAGTATTTAAAAAGCTAGGTATTTTGACCTTTCCCTGTATGTACATTTTTGAAGTAATTTTACATTACAAGTATAAGAGTTCTGTGACCCGAAACACTGATGTGCATACATACAATACCCGTCATAAAAATGACTTCCGTGGCAAAAAGCATAGATTAAAAGCTTTCGACAAGCTACCGTCTGAGACTGGAGTCCGTTTCATGAACAAACTCCCTAAAGAGTTTAAAGAAACGATGGAAGTCAGTGTTTTTAAAAACAAATTAAAGCGGTTGCTGAAGTTCAATGCTTTTTACACTGTGGGGGAGTTTCTTGATGCCACATTATAGCCTATTATTATAAAAATGAGTACACATGTATAAATTAAATGTACTGGCTAAGGTCATAACAATGGATAGAAGAGAAGAAGTTTGTGGATTTTAAATTTTATGTGTGTGTATTTTGTGTTATCATAATTATGTACTAGAGTTTACTTGACTTTGAAATTTCTTGACCTAAGCTTAAAGCCACGTGAGAATTTTAAAACTGTATAATTTTTCTTTTATATATATGTATATGTTATTTATTATAAACTGTATGTTGTCTCTATTTTTTAAATGATTTATTGTGTTTGTTGTATTTTGTAACTCATTACGTATAGCTATTGTATTAGCATATCTTATCCATGATTATTGACTTGTCTAAATACAAATGTATATTTGTCAAACAGACTAATAAAAAATGAAATGAAATGAAATGAAATGTATAGCATAAAATGTACAATTTCTTATAAATCGTTTATATTTTTAAAAAATGACCAAGAATGGGTCCAATTTGTATAAACGTTTTTCAAAGAAAAAATGTTTGCTATAATCGCTAATTGTTTAGAAAGTACATGGGTTTTTTTGGGGGCGACTGTACGATACATTCAGATCATGAAAAATATTAAAACTTCTTAATGTAAAATCGCGGTTTTCTGGAGATCTATACGTTTCCTTTGATAAATCGGAAAATATTTCGCCAATCTTAAATTATCCTGATGTTAATATTAAAGAGAATTTGATTACCTACTATTTTCATTTGTTTATTTTTATATTGAACACAACGGCGTTCTTACCATTTAAAAATGAAATGAAAAATCGCGATATTTATTATTAACCGCAACAATTTTTTTTGCAAATAACACAAAAATTATGTATTTAAAAGTACGTTCTAAAATTGAAAAAAATAAACTGTAGATATTTTTTTTTTTAAATTCGATTCCACTTTTTGAGAACACTTTTTTTTAGAATTGCTATGTTTGTACTTTGTATATCAAATAACGACATTTGGTATACAAATTACAAACATTAAAAAAAGATGTAATAATAAATGTTAAATTTGCTGCCATATTTTTATATTGTCGTTATCTTAATTTTTGTAACCATTATCGTCAACAATGGCTTACGGATGTAGTAGTTTTAAAAAGTAGTTTGTGACTCACATTGTAGCAACAGTTCATGCAATTTTGTTTTTATAATAAAAGTATATCAAATATTTTTTTTAAATATAAAAACTGCAAAAATGTGTTTAAGTTCATTTATTAAAACTATATAGAAATAAAATATGCTTTCGTTTGTCATTCTTTCATCCTATGTACCAATTGTGGTGAATGGTCTAAAATTAATTCCGAGCTGGTGCGACAGAACAGTCAATATGGCTGCGGACCTAGCCAGAAAAGTTACGTGGCCAGCACTGCTGTGCGCACGGCGACATCGTAAACAATGGCGGGTAAACTCAGATAACTATTTGGCCAGCAGTGCTGGCCAGACGAGTGCAAAGGGTTATAAATTGATTGTTTTTACCAAAATATATGCAAAATGTCTATAAATTTATATATGCCTATCTATAAATAGAGAAAAGTTATGGATAAGGCCACAAGTGTAGAAGTAGCTATTGTACTTTGCTATCTTCTGAGATTGTGTACAGGTTAGAGATTGATACAGTGTGGATGATGTGGTTTGTTTGGGTTGACTATCGATATTTTTTGAAGTTGGCTTTGAATATACTTTAGTGAAGATCAAAAGCAAAGGATAAGAGAGTACTGTTACTCTTTTGTCTGTGCCATAAGGTTTACAAACAGAGTTATGAGGGATCATGGAAATATATTTTGTATAAACTCTTATCTTTAACAAGTTATAAAATTTTAAAAAATTAAAAAATAAGATAGTAGTAATATAGTAAACATTACTAACAATTTCAATTTGAGATACAACTTTTATTTGAAAGAATAAAAAAACGACCAGTCTTATGAAATATTTGATAATATCAATATCTTATATCTTGATATGAAGAAATATGTTAATTTTTTCAGGAAAATTAGTTTTAATTAGAAAATTAATTTTAGTTTTTTTTTAGTTGTTATTGTAATCATATTATTTTTTATTATCATTTTGTTTTGTTTACTAACAAATTTAATAGTATAGTCTATAGCAGAACCTTCATGAGTAAAATTTATTGGTACTAATTTTAGTGTTTTAAAACTGGATATTTTAATATAACTTGACCTATAAAAGTTGAAATAAAGCAAAGATATTGACAAAAGAAGGACTAAATTACTATTTTCTCTTTTATTAAACCTATGAAAATGTTGAATACATTTGATACCAGCTGATATTAATCAATAAACTAATTCATTTCAAATACTTCCTTCCCCCTCCAAGCTAAGAGTATGGAGGGCAGTATTGTTGTAAAAAACAGCAAGCAAATATCAGTTTGAGCAGCCATTAATCATCAGTTGTTAATTTAGGTAAGGTCTTTATCTAATTTTATTTTTAAAAAATGATATATAGAAAAACATTTTTAATTGTATCTATTTTACTATATATATATATATATATATATATATATATATATATATATATATATATATATAATATTTTCATATTTTTAATTTCCCCTGAAGAAATCTTATAAAGTAAAAAAAGAAATAATGATTGGAAATAATTAATTCAAACACATTTAAATCCAAGTATATTTAACAATGTTTGTTACTATAATGTTATTTACATTAATGTTTTACAAAATGTTTATAATATTATGTAGATTACCAGCTGAATTGAATTATTATGAATCGACAAGATTGAGAAAAAAAACATTGATTAAATAAAGCCATCAACATAAATAAAACCCAGAACATAACTAAAAATAAGTGTTATAAACGTTATGGGTAAAATTAAAAAATATATACGCTACATATCATATTGTGTGTGAAGTAATATAAAAAAATGAGGGTTTGAATTTAATTAATTTTTTAAAAGAAAAGAAATTAGTGTTTGCTCAGCTTTATTGGCGCCAGGTGACATTAGTTCACCAATTTAGAAAAAATAAAAGTTTAATTGTTATTAACTAAAAAATTCTCAGTGTCGTAGATACTCTTAAAAGTGTACTCTCAAATGGTATAATGGTAAATAAGAAGTCCTTTTCTTTGTTTCTGAAACTGAACATATTATTTATTCAAATATATATTATTAATACACATACAGTACATTAGTTTATTATTTGTAATTATATCATGTTAAAAATAAAAAGAATTATTTTGTTTTGAAGAAACCAAGTTTCTTGTAAATGACTCTACTTTAAAATTAGTTGCAACTTTTATTCATTAAATTTTTATATGAGTATCTTTATCTCATATTTTAAAATTATAATTTATTATTAAATTAGAAATTTTCTATTAAAACTATAAGTTAGACACTCTTAAAAATACTTATTACATTTTAATTTATTCATCAAACAAATTTTAACATATTAATCATAATTAAAATTTCATCATTAGTACTTTTGTACAAAGAAAACAAAATGATATTGTCTGTTATTTGTGTTACCACATTGTAGTATTTCCCAAAGTAGACTTCATTTGTAGCGTGAAATTCTTGTCCTGAAGGTTGAGGTTCGCCATAGTCCACGTTGCATCTAAGTTGTCTCAGATTTCAATTTAATATTCATGATTTTTGCACATCTTGTCTCTACTAATAAAACAAAGTTCATGTTTTGATATTCGGAGTGTTTCAGATTAAAATACTGCTTAAATTGTCTAAATACCGAACAAAGTCTAAATCATACCATGTGCTCAGCTTTCACCAACAAAGACTAACCACTTCACAAACGAAAAATACGTCCGTCCATCTCCGACATTGTCCAGTAACTGATTCTAATATTAATTAACTGACTTCAAAACTATTAGTATTTTACATTGTTTATTATATAAAAATCGCTTTAACACAAATTCCATTGTCTACGAATTAACTCTTTCACTAATCAAAACTACGTCTGTCCATTTCAGACGCTCATCCTAGACTGACTTAGCTTTTCCCACCCTTGGAAATGAAACTAGGACTATGTTCTGCAGCGGCCACCCCACAATTAGGGTGTTAGTAATTCACAGATCAGCCATATCCTGACGCTAGTGTCAATCTTTCAATTTTTTTGACTCCCCCAGAGCCTTAAAATGTGAAAGTTAAAATAGGGGTTGGCCACTAAACACTGAAACCACGAACCAATGGTTTTATAAAATTTATAATTTTTTAAAACTTTAACAACCCACTAAATGTGGCAATATGTATAATGCCAAATTTTGTTAGTGTTTGTATTTTATGTATTAAAAGAATGGTTGAATAACGACCCTGTGACGTCAAAATCGTGGTAACTAAACAACGACTAGCAGTTCACCAGAAAAGGTAGTAAACTTTAATGAGCTTAATTATAGATGTGATCACGAAGTAGAGCTTAAATGAATTAATTAATTGTCACCATGAAAACCCTGAAATCAATTTCTAATCACCACAATTTGCTCCATGTGCAAGAAACTATTTATTTTTTTAAATATGATGTCCATTATGATTAAAATATTTGGAAAAAAATATCTAACCACTGTGACATTATGAATTTGCATAATATTTATTTTATACGGATATTGGCTTGGTTATTTATTTTATTTTGCCTCATTAGGTATATACCTAGCAGCAAGGATGCAGTACACATCTGAGAGATGTCATATACATTTAAACTACAAATACATAATAAGGAAAACAAGGATTCCTCAAACCACAAAAACAAGAAACAAAACTAAGACTCTGATACATCCAGTACTTTATTGCCTTTAAGTAGATTTCGATGATATAGTCATCATCCTCAGAGTTTTACAGCTAACTAATACAGACTAAACATAGACATATACTACAAACCTAAAGCTAGGTGCCAAGTAGCGCATCCCTTCTATTCTCAACCGATTAATATTACAAATAGAAACGTCTCCTTGAATCCAAGTGCTCCTTGACATCTGATCTACAACTATATTATACACTTTACATACACATATACTTCTAGTTAAAATACAATATTCAATATACACATGCATTTTACTTAAAATACATATTAAATGCACACGTAAAATTGTACCCATTATTATATATGAGTAGATGAGTTTCAAAAGTTGCCTTATCCAAAAAAATCAGTATTGAGTTAAGGATGGCATATTGTCAAGTTGGTACACCTGCATGATTCTATGCAAGTCTTTTGTCGCCAAAAAATCCTTATCCCTGGTTATTTTACTATTGAAAACTGGGTTTCGTTTCAAAAGTTGCTTCATTCACATCCCATTCGGTTTCAAAACCTGCCTTATCCAAACCAACAATACCTTTTGTTTCAAAACTTGCTTTCTCCTTGTTTGCAAACCTGGAAATCTGTAGATGAATACCAAGCGTGTTTTATTATTGTATCATAACCTTAAAGGTGTAAGTCTGTGGTTATTGTTTTAATTAGGGCTTACAGTGTTTCTAGGTGCATAAACTGAGAGCAAGATCTTTTTACAATATAATCAAAGACGACTCAGACAAATCTATTCTTAAAATATTGTTTGATTGCGAAAAAAACCTTGTTTTGCCCAAGGTACCTGATCAAGCTGCCTACTACTCTAGGCAGCTTTATCAATACAACATGACACTTTGTGAAGGAGGATCGAAAACCAAGCAGACAAAAGACAAAATTAACATTTTTGCCTGGTGTGAAAATGAAAGAAAGAAAGGGTCCAATGAAATATCCTTAATTGTCTACCACTACCTTACAAACAAAGATGTAAGTAGCTACAGAACAGTCCAGCTGTTTGCAAATGGTTGCCCGGGGCAAAATAAAAACATGGTAATGGTTGGTATGTTTGGTTTTTGGTTTAATAAATTTACACCACCCAACATCAAATCCATACAGCTTATCTATCCTATCGTTGGTCATTCTTATCTTCCACCTGACCGAGTTTTTGGCAATATTGAAAGAGTGTTGAAGAAGAAACCCACAATAATACTACCAAGCGAATACAGAGAAGTATTTGAGAGGTTTGGGCAAGTCAAACTTCTAGGCCAAGAAGTTCTTGTTTATGACTGGAAAGCTGCTGTTGAGGGAACAGTGAAAGCGCTTGGCAATCTTCACTTTAAGTTCTCTAAAACAAAAGTTTTTACAATAAAGAAGTTGAAAACTGGAACTCTAATGATAAAAGGTGAACCTAATTATAGATTTGAAACATGCACATTTAAACCACTGTTGAAACCATCCAAATCTTGGACAAACGTTGAGCCGGAGCATTTGCCAAACAAAGTGCCAGTAAAAGCAGCAAAAATTAAAGATGTAAAACAACTGCTTCGTTTACATTTTGGGGACAACTGGGAAGAGCAAGATGATCTTATATATTACAAAAACGTAATAGCCCAGCAGAATGACGATGTTGGCTTAGATGAAAACGAACCTGAAGAAGTGGCAGCTGAACTTGAAAATATGGAGGAAGATTATGAAAGTCATTATTAAAACAGAAGCATATTATAATGTTAAAAACGCCCTATTTTTATGCTTTAACTTTATTAACTTTCTTTTTTGAGTTAAAGTTATTTTTTAGTAAATTCCGTACACAAAATTGTACTTTTTATTCACATTATAACAAACTTAAAAAATATATTTTATTTTTTATTTCATACCTTTTTTGTGTCAAAAGTGGTCTTATCCTGGATGTTTTGCTTCAAAACAGGCTTTATGCCAAAATTGGCTTCAAAAGTTGCCTTTTCCATATTTAAATCCTATATAATGTCAAAACTAGAGCTTAAACCCTAAAACTGGTCTAGTTTTTTTTGTTAAGAGTGTATGTGTTAATAGGTAACACACTATCCAATGCTCTTGAGTATTACAAAAACAAAATAACAATTTTTTTGCGATTTGCCAAAATTTAACTTTTTGGATAAGGCCACTTTTGAAACTCATCTACTCATATATATATTCAAATACTTTTATTTCCAGCCAGTATTTTGCAGATAATCAATGATATGGAACACTCAGGGAATGTGAAAATAGTAAAAAAATTATATATTTTATAATTTAATTAATAAATATTTTACAATGCTGATTAATTGTGGTCAATACATTTAATTCTTAATTAGTACACAAATATATAAATAATTCTATTCTGTTGGATATTGATACATAATATTAGTATTATATAATATGTTTATATTTATTTAATTCATTTTAAATTAACTTCAAAACATAGCCACTCTAAAATTAATGGAGGTTTCCCAATACTATATCTAACCCACGTCCGGAGAACATTTAAGAGGCATTTGTTGCAATTACGAGATCAGAGACGTATCTAAGATTTAATAATCTGTGGGTGGAACCTGAGTGCTTTGAGATTTAAGTTAGTTAAGGATGCACTAAATTGTAAATTTGGTCTGGCATTGAA
Organism: Aphrophora alni; assembly: GCA_963513935.1. Taxonomy (NCBI): domain Eukaryota; kingdom Metazoa; phylum Arthropoda; class Insecta; order Hemiptera; family Aphrophoridae; genus Aphrophora; species Aphrophora alni. The sequence goes on from OY740767.1 coordinate 91,802,917, forward strand.
TAGTGAAGTAGGCCGTGAATTCTTTTTTTCTTCTTCTGGGATGATAAGTTTTATTGCTTTATATTGACTAGTGACACTTTCTTTTGACATGTCATGTAAATAATTAGATTCCAAGTTCCAATATATTTCAGTTATACTTAGTAAGTCGAAGATGGTTGTTTAGTTTGATGTGCAATAAATGTAGCAATTTGTGTTTTAGTGTTTGCCTAATATCTCTGGATTTGTTTTCGTTTCGAATGTTAAAGTTTAGAATACCAAATAGCATAGTTAACCAATTGCTCGAAAACAAGAGACTGCCTGGTCCTGAATGTAGGATAACAATTACTGCATTGTACTCATTGGAGTTTAAAACTGTTTAAGAGGGCCTAGACTAGTGATATGGCTAACACACAAGTAAGATAGATTAGCTTAATTAACAAATCCGATAATAACCCTTAACAAGATGAAAAAAGTTAATGTAAACTGATGTTTTTTATTTAGGCCTATTTCCTTTCAATAACTTTAAAAATAATTGTTGTTCAAAAGGCTTGTTCATAAGCTAGTAGACAATGAAAGTGTAACAAAGGAATAAGTGTCTTAAGCCTAGATATAAGAGCAAGAATCAAAGGTAATTTATTTACAAAGTTAGATACTGGTATTTTAGGAGATTTAAAAAAGGCATAGTCTACATACCTAATTTGTTAATAATAAAAAAGTTTTCAACATGTGGAGCTAACTTTTTCAGCATAATATCACAATTTAAAAACTATAGAATTCAATGCATTTATAGATCACCAAAGTCAAGCAACATTGAGCAAGGTTAGTACTTGGATGGGTGACCGTTTAGGACACCATGTGCTGTTGGCTCAATTTCTTCTTCTTTTTTTTCCTTTTTTCAAAATTTCAGTTGGGGCTAGATAACGATTTGATTATAACAAATTCTTTGCTAGGTAAGTAGTTTTGGGTTAAGTTAACAATATCAAATTAGATTGTCTATTGGTTGATCAATGATACAAATTTCAAATGATTTATACGTCAAAATGTTTCTTTATTTCAAAAATACACTATCTCGGGGAAGGGGAGCTCGTGCTGGCCAAGAAATCCTGTTTTATACGCAAAATTTTTATACGAAAGAAAAGTTATTTAAATTTTAATTTATTATGAAAATAATTTAGTCAAATTGTTCACTATGTGTTTCCTTACTAGTATTTCTACGTTCAACTTCGGTCGATATGACCGCGAAATTCACTCTTCCTCGCACACAAAAAAAAAACACATCTTGCTCCTTCGGCGTTTCTTTCAGCACTTCTCAAAGAAAGGACGCTCTAGTATTTTCAAGCTTGCCGGCTACCACTGCATTGATTTGTGTCGTGAAATTATTTTGAGTGTTTTAACTTTTTAGCTATATTTTAATTCCAAAAATGATTTGTAACAATTTTAATTATTCAAATAAACACTTTATATCGAATTTTTACTTTACATAATCTTTTTTAATATAGGTCAAAATTTTACCAGGTAATCTACACTCTGGCTTGGCTACAATTAGAATTCAAAATGTCTAACTTTCTGATTATAAATTATTTGATAATGGCCTAATTTTACAAATTCATATATTTTACAACTACCAGTATTTCTATGGTTTCTTACATTTTTTCAACCCAATTTTTAATTTGGAAGAGGTTATATGTATTCCCTACTTGTTTATCAGAATTGCTTCTATTAATTTGTACCATTATATGATTATATATACGGCCCCCTGGCCAGACCTATCGTTATCGTGCTAATACGTATTTTGGTGAAAAAGTTAACTCCACATTGAAAACTTATTTTATTGAAATAAGGGTATGTTGAACATGATTAAAAAAAAAAAAAATACCAGTATCTATTTTTGTAAGGTAATTATGCATTGATGTTGTCCAAGCGATTTTAGTGCTAAATCTTGGCAATTCGTCTTCCAAATAGCGTTTTTCCATCATTTCGATACGTCTTTCGGTAAATGTTTACTGTAAGATAACTTGTAATTTTCAGAGTTTTTTTAAACATCTACTACATACCTTTCTTCTTACGAATAAATAATGTTTTCCTTGCGTAGATCACTTTTTCACTGAAAATCACAATCTAAAAAGTATCAAATCGGACCTATTTATAGGTTAGACTTAATGACAAATATTCATATTTACGTCTCAAATGTTTTTTAAGATATTTCAATCTATATATCCGTGATCACAGATCACGTGATATGCTGTGAAAACTCCATATTAATAAACTAATTTGAAATAAATAACTTCAATAAAGTTACGAAAGGTAGCCTATAGCCAGGTGGTTTTATTTATATATGTGATAGGCTAGGCCTATATAATTATATCGAAAAATAAGCAAATTAATAAGTTCAATAAACGTACGAAAGGTTTAGCGCCAAGTGTTTATATATATAACCACCTGGCTAAATCTGTCGTGACATTAAATAGCAATTTAGCTTAGTCATTGTGTAATGTGATCATTCTTAACAAAGCTAGTCACTTTTTATGTTTCCCAATTCATTATTTCTGTCCAAAAACAGCGATTTAAAGTGACTGTTTATGGAATTTTGAGGTTATTTCGACACATATTTTATCAATATTAAGTAAAATCTTTTGATGTTTTTTTATTCTGTGAAAATAGAACTGTTAAACTACGTATCATTTAGTATCAATCATGTTGTGTATATACAATACATATGGTTATCTAACTACACCTAACTACAGGTCAAGGAAGGTCATTATATATACAGTATATAGGCCTATATACTGGGTGAACTAAAAGTCTGAAGACATCCCTTTAATAACCGTAAATAATTTGAGAGAGGAATAAGATAGAGACCTCTAGTTTTCTTCATTTACATTCTTCTACCAGTAGGCCTACCTTTAAAATAAGGGGTTACAAGGTTTAAAATTTTTAAGCAGCCAGCAAAATTTCCCATTTTGGAAATGGTAGCAACATTGTCTTATGCGAAAAAAGTACATCTCTATACCTAGTAAACATTACTAGAGTTTTTTTCCCCAATTACTGTACTCACTTAATAGTTTCATTGGTGTCTCCAGACATTTAGTTCATCCTGTATATATATAACTTACTTTACCTATAGTTCTTGTACTAGGTCTGGGTTTCAGAGACCTAGTCATCATGAATGTTATACATAGAGGCCTAGTAATATCAACCTGTATTAGTGAAGGAAGTGCAAATGTGCCCCACGAGTGATTTCAATATGGCTACACCATAGAATATGTAACAAATTTGACAATTTATAAAATTGTGAAGTAAATAAGGAAATGTAAAAGATAAAAAATAACTTGCTTTGTTAGGCTAAGAATGATTGAAATTATCGAAAAAATGCTATTTTGAAGTCAAAATGTCGAGATTTTACACTTAAATTGATTGCACAACTCTCCTGCATATTTACCACACTTGACTTATAATTCTTTTACTAGTTCTGGGTTTTAGAAATCTATTAATCATGAATCTTAAATCATGGAGCGTAGTAATATCAACCTGTAGAACTTAATTAAGTGTGCATGCGTCCCACAAATGATTTTAATATGGCTATTAGATTGAAAATGATTAAAATTGTTAAATTTCGGTGATTGTTAAGTAAATAATGAATAGCGAAAGTTAAAAAGCCACTTGCGTTGGAAAGGAGTTTTGAATTGATGGAAAAAATGCTATTTCAAAGCCGAATTGCAGAGATGTCACACTAAAATCGCTTGGATAAAATCAATACATATTTACTCTTTGTAAATAATTACCAAATCAAATGTTATACAGAATATTGCTACAATTATAAAAGTTACATTTTGAACCTACATAATTCTATGGTAATTTGCCTTATCCTAATCTATCGGAATCCTGTAGGCCTATATAAGGGAAACATATATTCTTTAGGTTAATTTACTTAGTTATAGTAGTTATTCATTTGTATTATATATCTTATAACAACAAATTTTTTTTATACAGTTATTATATTATTAATATTAGTCAAGTTGGGTCTTGCTCTAGCACGTTAACTTTACTTTTAAGTATAATGGTTAACTATTAAATAACAACAACTCAATTCTTTAAATTACTCTTTAATCTCGGGTCTTAAGATTCGGACTTTTTTTAAATGTGCAATAAAATTATCATACATTTTTAAACATCTATCTTAAAATATACAAATCATCTTAATGTTATTAATATTAACAATTTTTTACAGTTCAAATCTTTTTATATTAACCACTTAACGGTATAATTTTGTATCAAGAAATGTACTATTCAGGTCATATTTTTATTGTTGTGATTTCTGTACTTTGTTTTATGCCTAAACATATGGCAGTGTAATTTTTTACTTTATTTTACTAATTAATGTTATTTTTTGCTTGTAAAATACTGAACTAGGATTAACCCGAGTTTACTCGTTAATGTGGGGGGGGGGGGAATAAATAAATATTCCTATATGCTTTTTTGTTTTTAATTTACTAATAATGTGGTTTTACATAAAGTTAGTTGAATATGTCGGATAAGTTTGCAAGAAATCAGAATAAATAATAACATACAGTCTTTAGATGTCAGCAACAGTGTGGTAGACTTGGAAGCATGGCGCCACACAAAGCGCGACGCCACAGTCTGGGCAGTAATACCGCGACTCCCGACGAATTTTCTTTCCTTCGGCGTCTCACACTCTGCTACACATCGCACACAGACGAGTTGGGTTGGCTCTTTTCTCTGTGGCGGGAATGTAGTCCAAGAAATGGCGCTCCGTCAGTCTTACTGGATTGAGGGTCTGGCTGAGTCTTCCCCTTCTAGGTTTCATGTCCTCTGACAAGTAATCTTCCATGGACTTTTGAATGACAGACAGTCTGTACATAAGGGGTTTTAGTTTTCCATCACATTTTTTGTACAACACAAAAGAGTTCCATAAACACAGGTCAATGAGGTGGAAAAAGATTTTCTTATAGTATTTTTTTACTACGTTTCCTTGGAGTTGAATAGTTAGAAATGTGCTGATCTACTCGACCAATACCACCTACTTGGAAACGACGTCTAGTAGGTGCTGCAGCCGCACAGTAACATAGTGTACTGTTTGTAGAATACAAAAAACGATTTATTTCGGGTAGATCCATTAGGTTTCATCTTTTAACTAAATGCCCGAGTAAGCTCAGGTTAATCCATTTTGACAACTAGGCACATGCTCAAGTAAACTCGGGTTAATCCAGTAAGTGGTTAATTAAATCTATATATCCACTAAAGTCCAAATAAATAATTTTGAAATTTGTTTAAATGTTTATTCTTGACGATATTAAAATTTTTGGTATTACCTCAGACTCTTTATAAATACTTTTTCTTCCAACAACCCGGGCTACAAAGCAGTCTCGCCATTACTGGTATATTTTTCGCTATCGGCTTTGCGTATGGCCGTGCATTCAAACATATCAAATTTTTTTTTTCAAATCTCCTTTCATAGTCATTTTAAGTAGTATATTTACATTATTTATAGTTTGTAAACATATATGTAGTTAAAATTGTTTTTAAAAAAAGGTTTTAATTCATCCACATTCACTTTTTATATATTTATGTTTTTATATAGGCCTATCACTGCCTAGATTTCAACAATAGTTCTAACTTTCGCCGCCAGTTCACACTGTTCCACTTTATTGTAATAATTCGTTGTAAACACTAAAACTAACCTAATTTATCCTATTCAACCAGTTTGTTATTTAAATTAACTAATACACAATATAGGCTACATTGAATTTGAATTAAAAATAATTATCTAAACATGAAATAAATTACAAAAGAATAATAAAACGTTCTTATTCAATCATTTTAGGTTATTAACTAAAATTACTGTTATTATTGTTTTTGAAATGGAAGTAAGTTTTATTTAAATTAGCTGTAGTTATTATAATATGTGCTTCCTATTATTCATTTAAAATTTCCAAAATTTTGAAGTTAATTAAATTATTAGGCTAGAACGAATTTTGATGTTAATTACATTTAGGCTATAACATGCTTCTAAGATCTCACTTTTCTTTTGACCACAAATCCCTCAACCCATCATCAATATTCATATTGTTTATTTATTATAAATGTTACAATATCTGTGTAGCCCTTTTATTTCACAAATACTGTATAGTAGATTAGTCTTTACTTTCTAGAGTTGAAAAATGATTGAACTTGTGCTAAATTCATTAATGTCAAAATTATAAGCAATGCTTTGAAAAATAGGCCCCATTACTTAGTAACTGTCCAAAATTTGTTGAACTTTTATCTTGGTGAAAATTGTGTAAATCTTAAACATTGGTGGAAGAATTAATATTGTCACAGATATGTTTTGTAATTATGCGATCGACCTTACCTTGAAATTTAGTTAAGAAAATCATTGAAATCATTTACTATCTACCTTATTTTGAAAAAAATTAGATCATATTATTAGGTTTTGCAAGACATTTTTAAAGTGGTAAAATACATTACTTTAGTAGAAAATAATAAATATAAAAGTACGAAATCCCGATTTGGTTAGATTATTATCCAGCTATGTGAATGTGTTATCGCTCGATGTTTATTATTGAAAGATATATTTGTCATACTAATGAAAAGTGTATATAGTCACCCTGCTCAACCCTATTTCTCATATAGCCTACATATTTTAATCCAGATTTTGTCTGGATTGGAGACCATAGGCTTACCTTGGAAAGTGGTCCTTGGTATTATCTAATAGTACACAAATAAGAAAACATGCAAAAAAAAAACACTAAAGTTCTGAAATATTCCATAAACACTGTTCACTTTACCAATCAGTAGAGTATAAAAAGAAGACTGAATTCTTTTAATCTAAGATGGATCTATGCTGAGTATTGAACCACAGCCGAATTTTTTTGTGGTGAGCAGTCATCAAAAGTGACAACATTGTGGATTTATGGAAGTTGTGCAGTTGGTTTCTCTATATACATGATTTTACATCATGTCTGTGGCCATTCATCCTGGTGCTTAAGTTGTCCTTAGTTTATATATATATATATATATATATATATATATATATATATATATATATATATGTATTAGTCATTGTATATATCATGACTAATATATATACAATGTCATAATATACTTCAATCATACAATGTCATAATATTAAACTGTAATGTGTTTTCGTCATATATATAGGGCCTAGTCACCTAGCTAGACCTTATAAAACAAGCGATCACACATTTACTAACTTGATGAATGTAGTCATAATTACTAACTTAGGCATTCATAACCTGAGCTGGATTTCGTTCTTTTTATTTCTTATTTTCTACTAAACTAATGTATTTTACTTACTTACTTACTTCTTACTACGTGCGTCCAGCCTCGGTGCTGATTGCACGGTGTCTTCTCTGCAGATCGGCAGCATGTTGCACAAGTTTCGTGGAAGTGAGTATGGATGACATAAGATCCTGTGTGGCATTGCCAACCTGAAGATGTCTCAGTAATTCCTCTCTGACTGCTCCATCACCATGGGTACACTCAAGGACCATATGCTCCAGACTCTCGCTCCTCTGTCCACATCTAGTGCACAGAGGTGAGTCTATCATACCGAAACGGTACAGGTATTCCTCAGTGATGATATGACCAGTTCTGGATCGGGAGATGAAAGTTTGTGTTTGCCTGGTGTGGTTCCTGTATATCTCCAAATCGTTTGGCCATTTCCGCAGTTTGAACAGTCCTCTGCCGGTTGTATCATTCTTCCACATGTCGATCCATTTCAGTTTGAGAGAGCGTTTCGCTTCCTGAATGCTAGTAGTTAGAATCGGTTCATGTAGTGGCTTTGGATGTTGCTGAAGAGCAGTTCTTGCTATTTTGTCGGCCTCCTCATTACCTTGTATGTTACTGTGCCCAGGGATCCATTGGAAATGAATGGTTTTATGCTTTTGTATAATCTGGAGCTGACTTTGTATTGCCTGTGTATATTGAAAGTAGGGAGATGGTTTATACCTGTTTATTGTGTAGAGGGCTGCCTTGGAGTCTGTGAAAATGCAAATCTGTTTCCTGGATAAATCGTCACAGTGTTGGAGAGCAGCAAGGATGGCCAGAAGCTCAGTCTCCATGCTTGAGTTACTGACTGAAGAGACGTAGAAACTATATTCCATCTCTGGCATATAGACGCCTGATCCAGATTGGAGATTATCCGGATTGTGTGACCCATCAGTATAGATTTGTAAGAAGTTTTGGTGTTCAGTGTCGATTGTCTCCAGTGCGGCCCGTCTTAAGTGCAATGCACTGTCCTGCTTGGTCAGACCACCTGCTATGTCTGTGTATATTCCTGGAGCGATCCAGATCCATGGAGGCGTAGAGTTGACCGAGGGAATTCTCAGGGGGGAAAAACTGCTATGGCCTAAACAAAGTTGCTGAATTCTGGCTCTGAAAGACTGTTTGGACGAGTCACTGGTGGGGATCAGCTGGCTGGATGGGTTGCTATCGTTTAAGGATGTGTTTTTGAGATGTTTGAGCTAAGCTCTTTCTTCAAGATATAGGAACAGTGGTTGAATGTTTAGCTCCATTTGCATAGCACTGATAAGAGTGGTTTTGGGGCACCCCAGGCAAATTCGAAGCGCTGTGTTCTGGATTATTTCTAGGTGTCTCAAGTGTGTCTTAGCTGCGCCTCCCCAGACCTTGCAGGCATAGGTAATCTTTGGTCGGATGTACTGAAGAAAGAGCTTTCTTAAGGTCAACGTGTCTGCTCCTCATGACTTGTTGGCTACGATCTTAAGTAGATTGATCCTTGGTAAAATTTGGTCAGTGATTGAGGAGATGAGTGGCTTCCAAAGAAGTTTTTCATCGAGTGTTATGCCTAGAATTTTTGGATTAGGATTATAGTTTAGTTTCCAGTCGCCCAGAGTGATTTGAGGGCGAAAATTTTTGAGTTTGTATCTTCTTGTAAAAACTGTGTACTCTGTTTTTGACCTTGAAATGGCAAGGTACCATCTTGTTTATGATATCCACTGCCCCTTGGATGTTTTTAAAGGCGGCATCTGCATCACTGCACCTGAACTAGATGGTAATGTCATCTACGTAGGTAACGATCTTTACATTTGGTGGAAGCTGTTTTTCCAAGTCAAACATTACGATGTTGAAAAGAGTCGGGCTTAAAACTGACCCCTGAGGGATGCCATTGTGGACATTTTTAGGAGATGAAGTAATGTTGTTGATTTTGGTGGTGATTTTGCGGTTTTGTATAAAGTTGTGGATAAGACGCAGCAGCTTGCCACGAAGACCGGCCTTTGCGCACTGTAAGGCAAGAGTTGTAGGGGGAACTCGATCAAAAGCAGCCTCCAGATCTATCATTACCACTATTGTTACCTCACGATTATGAAAACCCAAGTACACGTCCTCACAAAAAAAGGAGAGAATCCACTCTTGTATCCAGGAGAGAATGTATTTTGATACTTCAAAAGTGTTTTGCGACATCTATTATGATCTAATTTTTTTCAAAATAAGGGTAGTAAACGATTTTGATGATTTTCTTATTTAAATTTCAAGGCATGGTCGATTGAATTTCCCCTTTCCTACTATTATATACAAAATTAACAGGATAACAGAGATAAAAAAGTAGGTTTCAAAATAACTTGTTAAACTTTTCTTTTAGTAAGCTATTAAATTAAAGCTGTCACATAAGTACTTGATATAATTGTATGTGGTCGGCTAAGTTTTATATAGCCTAAGAATTTAATCAATATGTTCTACTTATAAAAAAGTGCACAAATAACACCTATTTAAATTGCCTTATTTTTCTCGTTTTCAGATGTTGAACTTCATGAAGTTAAAAGAATTATAGTGTGACATTTTCTTTTTCACTATTATATCAAGAAATTTATTTTGAAGACTTGGCCCAAATGCTCTTGAGAAAGGTTTTATCTATATTTTATTTTGGACTGTAAAGGTCCAAGGTAAAAACAAGTGTTGATGATGTCTTCCCATGATTATCAATATCCATTTAAATATCATGAAGAAGTACAATTAATGGCATTATTTATTGAAACCCTGACAGGAACAACATTTGAAGTGACGGTTTCTCCATATGACACAGTAATATCTATCAAAGCAAAGATTCAGCGTATTGAAGGTTGGTATTGTATTTCATTAACAACTAACTAGTTGTCTGTATTTATACATTAATTTAATTAATTGATACATTAGAATAATATGAGTGTAAAGGCAATTAGAATATTACCGTATCTCAAAATATTTGTTTATAATCTATAGTGAGTTATTATAATTTTTAGAACCCATACAAAGTTTGGTGTTAGTAAAGGATTTTAAGAGCTCCCTCACTCTTTCAATTTGTAGCCTGTATTGTTTTTATTATAGGCCTAGATTAGACCTTGTATAGATATTGTACAAAATAAATTTTGTGCCGGTTTCATTTAATTACTCAAAAACAAAATTTATGGTAGGAATATTTTTGCATCTGTAAAGTTTTTCTGATCCTCATATTGGATAACATAAGAAAATGAAAAGGATACAAGTATCATAGGTTAAACTACTTTACAGTTTAGTAATATAGAAGATAGATACAGTAGATAAATTATAGGAACATAGAACTGAGTAAATGATATTCTCAAAATCGTAGAACGTCGAAAATCTAATCCAGTAATACATAATCTAGGACATATGGGAAATCAGGATTTGTGAGTGAGAGAGATATGAAAATAGTATTTTGTTGTTGTTGCAATATAATTTACAGTATCAATATAGAGGTTATATAGAAATTGCCTATTGAGTGAAGGAGATGTTGGAATGTTTTGTGACAAGTTAAAGTGTGATAAAAACAGTAGGCCTATTATTTTTGGAAAAAGGTGTGATGTGAATGAAACCTTCACCTTAGATAATTATGGGAGCGTGGAACTCAACTAATGTAAAGCTGGTTCAAAACAAAACAATTTTCACATTTACAGTCTAATAACGAATACGTGATGTCTATGCCAAAATAAGTCTTATTGATTCCCTATTTTTACCATTTTCAATTTATTGATATTTGTAAAAGTGTGGATTTACGATTTTCCAGAGTGTTTGTGTAAGATGTTTACAATGTAGGCGTGTTGTTATTTAAGTATTAAATAAGTAGTGTTTTTATTATCGTTATGATGGAAAAATACTGTTGGTCGTTTCTGTTTGTAATATATTATCATTATACTCATATTTACTTGTATAGCTAGTTATGGCTAAATCTTTATGAATGTTTATTTATATTGAATTTACTTGTATTGTGTAATAGTGCAAAATATTCGAAAAATGGTTTTGCAATTTTTTCTTGTACATGAATTCATTTATAACATTTTTTTTACAATTTGGTAAATCAATTGGTAAATATGTAGTGTACCTGTTGTTGCGATTTAGTAATGAAAATTATGCAAATCGTGTTCTACATACCACCCCTATTGTGACCATTAGGTCATACTTTCAATCTGTAAACTCGTTTGAATTATGAAATCCATTATTTCTGTAAAAAATAAGCAATATGCTAGTATGCATTCAATTTCTTCATACACAATGAGAATTTGCATCTAGGTTTCATAGGTACGTGGAGGGAAGATAATAGTGAATCGTTGGAAGCATGCCCATTACATGTCTTTTGAAAGGTAATGTCACTACACTGTATTTTTTCAGAATCATGCGAACTAGGTCTCAGCAGCTCAAAAAGATATATATTATGTACATATTATGTATATATAAATATACATACTTACTTTTCCTGACCTTTTATGTACTTAACTAGTACATATAACTATGATACTTAAAAGATATTGTGATGTAATAAATGATTGACAGTAATACCTAATTACCGAATCAGATCTATTTTCACGGATGAACATTAATATCGAGCGATAAGGCATTCAATAGATTGATGAATGTTGTCATACGTATTAACGTAAACAGTTGTCCTAACCTCACACGGCTAGGAATTCACACTTTTTAACAGCTTATTTTAGACAAAAATAATGGATTTTAGTAATTCAAACGGGTTTACAGATTGAACGGATGATCTGATGGTCACAATAGAAAGTATGTACAACACGATTTACTTAATTTTCACTACTAAATCGCAACAACAGGTACACTACATATCTACTATTCAATTATTGAAAATCGAGGGGGCTAGTTCTGTCACTTTTACTCAAAAATTGAATTACGTTCATAATATAGTGTGAATTTGATTTCATTAAGTAATATCTTCACCTGACCTGAACGACACATTATGATTATTCTTGACATAGGCTAACACAAAAATTTAGCATATAGAACAGGTTAAGTAGATTAACATTGGGGAGACTAAACCTCTCATTTTGTTTTCATAAACTGAAGGGTTTACCTGTCATTTCCTTTCTATTGGCTACACTCGTTCTAGTGATGGGAACTACTTTGTGTAGCTGTAATATTGTCTTTTAATGTATAAAATAAAAATTTATTCTGCTAATTAATAAATGTAGGCTTACAATAAAATTTTTTTTAAATATACCGTATATAACATTTATTATTTAGTTTAAATTTTCTGTGGATGGGAGAAATAGGCTTACCTAGGAAAGTATTACTTGGTATTACCTAATAGTACAGAAATAGGAAAACACATAAAAATACAACACAAAAGTTCTGAAATATTTCGTAAACACTGTTCATTTCCCCAATCAGTAGAGCATATAATTAAATTATTAGTATTGAATTTGGTATGGTAGCATTCCTAAGAGTGGGTCACAACTTGGTTATAACAAAAATTTGAAAAATCCTGCAAAAATTAGCATCTTTGTTTTTACCCAGTTTGTCAACATTGAAGAACAAGTTTGTTTGATACAAATGTCTATCTGCAACTATTTTTATTTATTTTTTTGTAAGAAGTTCAACCCTGTCTGAGAGACGGTCTCGATCCCTTATTGGACTAACAGGTTTTAATGTCTCAATCTAGAGAGAGAACATAGTGTGTGTGCCGTGAGACACAGTAGAGTTCATGCATTGTGGCTGCCATCCATATAGTCTTAAATAAGGTTTTATATTTATATGAAACCTACAGTAATAATGTTATCATGAGGAACAATAGAACCTTACTTGTTATTTTAAAGTTATTCTCTCACTATGCAACGATTATCATATACAAAGTAATTTACTTGGCTTTTTGATCAGGAGTACACCTGTATTTGATAACCACACACTTGCGTTCAGATTCTGAACATTACCTTTACACTATAGTAAAATTTTGTCCAGTACACAACATTATGACCTTCTGGCTAGATAATGTTAAACACTTTAATATCATTTGCAAGCATCAGTAATTGCACTTTATGAAATCACCAATGTCCTTAATAAACAAATTGAAGAGTAATGGTGGAAGACGAGAGTCTTGAGATACATGAAAGAGAGCAGACACATCCATAAAAGGAATGACTTCTGAAATATAGCTTTCACCAAATTGCAACAGGGACAGACATTATCAAAAACCTTTTAACTTCACCAAAAGTAGATCTATCGAACGCCTTTGAGAAGTCCTGTTAGTTTAGTTGTAACTCATAAAGGCAGACAAAATGTATTTTTGAATTTAAAAAGATTATTTGTTATAATAGATTACTCATTAATTAAATCAAATTGATCGGGTGAATTATATTGACTAAATGAGATCTTTTCCGGAAATATGCTGTCAACAAGTGCTTTATAAATCTGACTTTAAAAGGAATGTGAGCACTAAATTGCTAACACGGTCAAATTTGTAAGGATTTTGGTGCTTTACTTAGTTAGAACTTAATTTTAGTTTTGAGCGATTTATGAATGTTATGATAGTTTCAATAAGACTATGTAATTAAAACCAGTGTAACTGTATAAGCTTTCCTAGGTGCCAAACATTTTTGGATAGGTTATAAACTCCAATAATTGTTGCCAGTAGTTTATGAAATTCGTGTCAACATTTTTTTATCAGACTTTGCTAAAGAACTACAAAAAAGGATGTAGGCTATTATATTGATTGGTCTAAACTTGATGGTGACTTTTTCTGGCCGATGATGGACTTTTGACCATATAGGTTTTAAATTATGATGAATATTTGATTGAACAACTCTAAGATCTATAAGTCGTTAGTGTAATGAATTAGAAATGAATCCTGTGTTGTTTAAACTAAGATATGGAAAAAAAAAAAAAAAAAAAAAAAAAAAACATGATACCGGTACTGAATTAAACATGTTTTCAGAAATAAAATTCAAAATTGTTTCATCTGTAATAAAATTGTATAGTAAAAAAAAAAGTTGAAAAATGTGATTATAAAACTGCTATTGAAATGATTTTACAACATATTATATTACTTGTGATTGTGAGCATTATATTATTTTTAGCTTTATTTTAAACAATGGAGTATTCTTATTTTTATTAAAAGTATATACACTCTCTTATACTAAACTATTGTGACTTTTTAGGCATTCCAGTGTCTCAGCAACATTTGCTGTATAATCTAAAAGAGTTGGAGGATTCAGCATTTTTGAAAGATTACTCGTTACATGATGGAGCTACAGTTAAACTTGTTTTGTCTATGCGTGGTGGTCCAATAAGCACAGTTCGTCGTATTCTTCCATTGGACGATGCAGCATGGAGAGAATTAGTTAATCTCAACAAGTACGTAAATTAAGATGTTACCTATTAAAGTTGTTAAGGTTCAGGCTAGGTACTTACATGTTTGTGCCTTATCTGGAGATGTGGAACAGAAAAATTTCATACTATTGTCATTAAAATTGTATCATATTGTAATATATTTAAAAAAGTCTCAAACAAAATTTTGTATATATTTTGGGAGAGATTATTTTGATCAACTGTCCTCACAAGACTATTCATTTACCCTCAGCTTTTTAACTTATAAATCAAAACAAATCTTACTTAATAAATGTTTATTGTACTTTGATTTAAGGAAATCATCACATTATCTTACTAGTATCAAGTCCCTATATTAAGCAAGGAATTACAGAAAATAAGCTTGAGGCAAATAAAAACGTCTTCATGATTATTATTAATTTAAGTGGGTGATAGAGTATCGTGGATCTTTTAAAACTTGGTTGGCACAACGGTCACAGCCCAGACCTATCGACTAAACTAAATACAACTCAGTCATCCAGCACGTGATGAGGGACTATTACTAATACTCTAAATAATTACTAAAATTAGATATAATATAATTAACGTACTTATCAATATACAGTAGGAATTGACTCTAACAACATAATGGTCCCGATGTAGACACTAGCCTATGTTGGCCGCCATTCTACACTGCAACGGTGATCGCAGAAAGCCGAATTTTTGCGCACCATTTAACTCGGGGTCGACTGACCCTACCCGATTTGACTATTAAGCCATTATTAATTGGGGGGTTTAAACTAGGAACAAAAAGGTATATACAATGATGAATATGTGTTAAAGTGTTACTTGCAGCCTTCCAACAGGTCCAGTTCCTTGCGAATGTGGTGCACAACTGGTTCTTCTTTCGTGTGTGACCCGACTTCTGAGCTCCCAGGGTGGGGGAACATGCAAGGCATCATCCACTGCCCCTGCATTTGTGGCACTGGGCAACTGGTAAGGCACCGGATGCAGACAAGTGACTGCCACCCCAAGTGCAGGGGGAATTGTGGTGGGCAGATCATCACAAGCTTATCTTTTGCATTTCCCAGCCAGCAATCCGACCTCCATTTCAGCTTTACTATCCTGTACCTGTCTTATTATAGATTGGTATTTAACTTCGAATAAATGAAAATGGCTCTTGGAAAATTTTAGTGTTTTTGTGTATGTTAATTTCTAATAAAATCTAATTTATCTGGCCTATGGTACAGTATTTTAATTATTGAAACTCTGGTCAGTTCATTCTGAATTTGTTCGTAAATGATTCATAACACACTATATTATAACCATAAATATAGGTTAGTAATTTGAATTAAATATAAACAATATTTCAATGATGTAGTTTTTGACTTAGGTAAATTTAAACTAAAAAAAAACAAAAACAATTAATAAACAAAAGCTATGAATAGTCTTACAAAAGAACTATGATGTCTTATGTCTTGAGTAAAAGAATATCTCTCTGAAAGTGCTGGAATGAATAAAAATAATACTATGGATTTGAGGTAATTAAAAAAAAAAAAGATAGCGTTATCTTAGTTGTTTTAACAGTACAAGTTTAAACTAAAATTTAATGTTAAACCTTACTATTTAATGTTTTGTTAAAATATAGTTATTTTACTTAAAACAAATAAATTGAAATACTATATAAATATTAAAATAAATATTCGGATTTTATTGTTTTATAGTCTGTCTAATAAAATCATATTAATTCTCTACAGTTTGTTTCATACTAAAGCCAGACTCAAGCTATTTTGCATGTCTTGTCTCTCTTGATTGTTCAAACTTGTCTTCTTGCATTTTCAGGCAATATTTACATTTAACAAATTTTGTTTTCATTTACCATTGTTCCTATTTTACTTTCTCCCACATACATATTATAGAGAAAATTATGCGACAAGTCAAAATATATCTATATTTTTGAGTTTTTATAGAAATATCCCTTAGCCCCAAAAAAAGATTTTTGGTATCATGTTTGTCATTAATTATCTACACCACCAACAAGTGAATTGAGATTTATACAAATTTATATCTGGGTTCATATTTCCAGACTTTTTCATTCTGTAGATAACTCAAAATGAAACCATAAACTAAAACAATTGAAACAATTTTTTTCTCCAAATCATCTCTAGTTTGATTAAATATAATCCTTAGGAATTCAAAAAAAATATATTGGCCATCTTTCCAAAATTGGTAGTACAGTAATCATCGGTAGTAATATCACCTTCCTACCTTAACTGTTTTTGCTTAAGAGAATGCATAACAGTTCTTTCAATGGAAAATAGACTATCTTTCTAGTGAATACCTGCATAGGATCCGTTCTTCCTTGTGAAATGTGGGTACCACTTGATTAACAAGAATGTAGGGTAGGATTCAAGTGAAAAATAATTCTAGTGGTCTAGGTTTTACAAATTTATTTTTGTGAAGGAGGAAGGATTCAAGTGAAGAAATAATTCTAGTGGTCTAGGTATTACAAATTTCTTTTTGTGAAGGAGGAAAATCTGTCTATACCTGAGCATATATAACTTTGGTTAACCTGGGATTCTGTACTATTATTCCTTGTTTCACTTTGGGCACATGTAAGAGTAACCACAAACTTCAAATAAACTCTTCTTCTATTCCAAAAGATACTATATTTACATTGTAATTGGGATGTAAATGTATCCCTCACAAGGAAAAAAAAAATCAGCAATTATCCAATTCACCATGTACTGGTATGTCAGTAAATACCCCCATAAAAGAATCTAATACATAGACATGGACACACTCATAAGAAATATAAGTAAGGATAAAGGAAAAATGATTACTGTAACAAATGTAATTTCACTAAGTGTTTTATTTTGCAACATAAGTTTCACCATTAGACATCATCATGCAACCAAATTGGAATTTATAGAATCTAACATATATGTAAACAATTACATATTATGATTAGACTAACCAATATCGGAGAAGGTGGAGAGAGAGGGGGGAAGGGTTTTAAGAAATGATCAATGACTTGAGGAAGTGAGACAAGTCAATGACCTGAGGGGGGATCCCATATAGGTAGGTTTATATAATAGGTTTAAATAAAAGAGAAGAATTAAGAGTTGTTTTTTCATTTAAGTTTGAAGAATTATTTTTAACAATATTTCTAACAAATATTTTTAAATTTCCAGTTGACTTAATTTCATAGTTTTTTTTTGCTCTAAATGAAGTAATCTTTAGTTTCAAACCTGTGTCCTGTTTCTATTAAATAAATTGCAAAATTTGAATCAGATTTGTTATATTTCTAACTATGGAAATATAATTCTAGTTCTTTAATTCTCGTTTTTATTACTATACCAGATTGACCTATATATTCACAATCACAATCATTATATGAAATTTTGTAAACTACTATTTTCCAAAGTATTGTTCTTATCTTTATTATTTACAAGTAATTAAATAACTTTATTATGTTCAGTTCCCTATGGAAATTTTTGGGTGACAGGGGAATAGTTATAAGTCTATCTATCATTTTATGAAATACCATTTATAAATAGATTAATACCTGTTATATCATTATTACCTGTTATATGTCCGTCTAATGATCCTATTTTAGTGGTAAACGCTACCACGGTTTCAGATAATATCACTCATCCATCGTTGGTGTTAAAAACATCACTTATATGAGATCATCAGAACATTAAGTATTGTTACAACACATAGACATTACAACACGAACACAACACACAAACAATGTATACATTTGAGTTTTCCAAACTTCGGGATTTGTCCTGAATCATGGAAAATTTTCTTTTTTTTTTTTTCAGAAAAAATTTCCTTGATACGCCTTTCCCCTTATGAATGATCTCTAATCCTTCATAGGTTTGGAAAAAACAAATTTTGTAAACTTAGACTTAAAAAAAAAAAATTGTCTTTTTGGGTCTTATTATTATTTATTATTTATTTTTTTTTGGGTGTATTTTTGGGACGAGGTCAGTGAAATGTATTTAATTTTAAAATAGAGGAATTTACATTTTCTGTCTTTTTTTTTTACATAATTTAGAGCGTTAATTTTAGTTAAAATTCAAATAAATATTTGTAATTTCTTACCTGTGTTGCGTTCGATGTCCTCTCCCAAAACAGAGACGGTCGGATCCCACTTCTGACACCAGTTGTGACCGTCTCTCCAAATTTCACTAAAACTTTTTTAATTAACTATATCCATTTATAGTTATGGACCGCGTACACTTTGGCCCATCCTGACTAGATTCGGCTAAAGTGTACGCGGTCTCCAGCCAGCCGGAGCTTCCAGCTGGTTAAAAGAAGTGGAGACGGTCACAATCCTATCCTTAAAAATATTAAATATTTGTATCACTATGTGGATGATATTTTATGTTTATTTGATGACACGTCTAGACAACTAGAATAATATATTTATTAAATTTTGTTAATTATGTTTGTAGTTTTATACAGTTTAATATCGAAAGTAGTGAAATCGATAGTTTAAATTTATTGGATTTATATAAAAACTGAATACACTCTATAAAGATATTTACTGTGATGTAATTATTATTGTGTTGTTAAATTTAACTTTTATTAGAGACACGTGACAAAATTATAAGATATATAAAATATTTAATGAACTTTGCCCATCTTTAATTGTTGACAAAGAAGTTTGTCTCCATATATTGCAGATCAAATATAAAATACAAATACTGGTATTTGAAAAAAAGTTTTAGTTTTCTTCGTCAAACTATTTAAACAAATCACAGATACACAAATATACTCACAACAACAAGGCATAATATTCTGGGACTTGTTAGGAATGACTGTAAGGGGAGATAATTTAATTTGTGATTCACCTATTTAATTTTTGGTTATCAAGTATTAATTATTTAATTTAATTTGTGCTTTAAGAGCTAATCCTATGTTCGGGCGTCATTTTGTAAGGGGAGTTAATTTAATTTGTGCTTTTTACTACTTTAAATTTAATTCAAGTTAAATTATTTTATAAGTCTGCTTTCTTACAAAACTATTGGTTAATTTGCTATATTAATTTACCTAAGGTAGGGTTGTATTTTGGTCGTACTTAGCAATTGTTTCCATGCACGTGGTAATGCTTCACACAATGAATTTAGCCAGTCATCTCAAAATCAACGAAATCTCCATTTTTTATTATAAAAAACAAACAAAACAACATTGAATCTCGTCAAGTTACTAACTTAAGGTCTAAAATTTATTTATGATTGCTTACAAATTATTCTAACATGTGCTACAAGCAAAAAATGAAAGTTTTTATATTTCTGTTCATTACAACACCAATTCCCTAATGATTACTTTTTCTGTCATTTTCACTCTACTCACGTGGTACCAGTCCAACTCACTTTACGTTCTATAAACCCTCTTGCCACATCTCAACCCACATCACAATTACTAAAAGTCCTCCATTTTGTTGCTTAAATTGAGTCTGCCCAGCTATCAGGTCAACACGACTGTTCTTCAAGGTGGCTCTAACAAGACTGACTAAGCCACGCTTTCTTCTTCTTTGAGAAGACGCTCCCGCTAAGGCTCATGGGAAATATTTTACAGGGTGCAACGTCTGTATTCTTTGAAGGTTATTGTCTATATCATTTTACGCGCACATTTTGAATTTACGCTTTCACTTGTCAAGTTTTTTAATTGTTTATAAGTAATCATTAGGTTTCATTAAGTTCATTTGATTATTTAAATACATTTTATAATTTTATATAACTTATTATTTCTAGCTTCTTATTATTAATTCTTATTTATTATTAATGTTTAATTATATTTTATTAATTACTGGTTGGAGAGTGTCCCATGCTTACACGACTCCTCTAAACTGCCTGGGTTCTTTCTTTTAATCAAAACAGTGGTTCAACGTTTTATTAATTTTTATTATTAACATAAATTTATATCTATCTTTCTTATGATGTTATACAACACAAAAAGAATACACAGTTATAGAATGGTGGGATCAAAACATGTTATTAACTCTAATACAAATATCCACAATCATATAAACAATGTTCAAAACTAAATATGCATCACACAAAACCCAGAAGTATTCCAACTATTATTACTTTTGTTTAATTGAAATTACTGATATTACAAGTGTCTTTATATATCAATGCTTGCTCACCTCGTAGAATTTCAAATTCAACCAATCCTCTTTTGTCCTTCCGTTTGTGTTCGAACTTCCTGGGCTGTCTTCCACCACAGCTAGCGACGCCGCCGGTATCTTCTAACCTCCAAAAGATCCCCTCCACATTGTGCCGGCTGCTTATATATGTTTTATCGCTCGTGGTGTTCTACTTTCGATGCAAGTCAAGCATTTCAACACTTTTTTAATTCTTTCGCAATGGTTTGGCCACTCTGAGTATTGTATGATTATGTTATACTAAAATGAAATAATTATAGTTAACATTAAATTTAATATATTCCTAACAGACTACTGTCACTTAAACACAATGTTTCGCCAAGAAAGAATAAATTTTACATCTTCAGGTGTAATCTTTATATGGTAGTGGATGCTTCAACCTCTCAGAGAGTTTAACACTAGTCATCTGTGGGCTCGGTTGAAGGTCATTCAAAGTTTCAACCCTCCACTTCATTCCTGTTATCTCTTATATAGCCCTGTCAAAAACTCTCTGTATTTCCTTCCTAGTTAATGGTCAATTTATCACATTTATTTTAATGAAGAAATAAAAAAGGTCAGGGAGAAGATGTTAAGAAAAATCTACAACAAAACCATCATATTACAGTGCAGATACCATATGTAAAAGACATACAGAAAAATTAGATGGATGAACTCCAAATTTTCAATTAGAACAGTTTTTAAATATTCAAAAACGATTAAGAATGATATTAGTAAAGTTAGTCAAAAAAATAATGATGTGGGCAGCAAAAATATAGTGTACAATTTGCCATGCCAGTGTGGCGTGTCGTATGTGGGGCAGACATCTTTCTCTTACAAAGAAACGTATTTAAAAACACAAAACATGTATATTATTTTGGGAAGTAAACTGCCACTTTGTTCTTATATTGAAAGTTTGTGAACGTTTTATTTAAATCAAAAAGTTAATATTACACTTTCATAGTTCTTTTCTTTGAAAACAGCTGGTCGTAGCAAACATAGAAGAAATGGTAGGCGATACAAATTGGCACATTGTCGGACCAGTTCAAAACTGTTAAAATACAATATGATTAGAATTTGCACAAGTTGTTACAAAACTTATTGGTTGTAAAATTCATGTTAAAAACGGCAAGTTGCAACAACTCTAAGCCCTTTTACAGTTGCTATCAAAATGACTGTTTGAAATATATAGTTAAATATTTTAACTGATTGCATTTAAGGTAATCAGCATTGACTTTAACTAAGGAATATTTGAGATATACCAATTTTAAAATAGATACAAATTAGAAACTTTAAAAACAAATTTTAAGACAAAAGAAATTATGTAAAACATTTTTTTGAATTTAGTTTTGACAAAATAAATACTATAGTTTACTCAGTTGACCATATTATTATAAATTTCATATTAACAAAAGATAAAGCAAGATTCGTACCTGGTCTAGCTAGAAAAGATGTTGCCTCCAGGCATCGTGGAGTGTAATTTAGAGATTGAGGAAAAAAAATGTGGACGTTTAACCACTTCACATCACTTCAATGACTATTATATTTAACACATTTCAATCAAACATTTTCGACAATTTAGTTTTTTTAAACTCACATGGTTTAGTTTAAAAACTCACATGGTCGCAGAGCTCGAAGTGACCCGTTCGATAGGCTGATTGGAAGTTCAAAGTCAAACCAAGGTCTCTCAGGTGGACCGACCGGTTGGGAAAATGCCTTTATCTCGGCTCAGCTGTTTCGTAGGTTTCTTTAAAGCCCACCAGATAGAGTGAGATTGCGCTCTATGAATTAGTGGAATGTTTAAGCTTATTTGTTTTTTTAAAATTTAAGGTGAGTTGTAGAAGAGTTGTTTAAAAAAAAACAATGTATCGATTTTAAGGAAACTACAATATTTATACAAAATTAACAATATTTCCACAGATATTATATTTTTCCTAAACCTTGCTAACTTGATTTAATTAAATAATTACCAAACTGGGATTTTTTGGGAGATGGTGACAAATATTTTTATTTGATTAACACGTTCACTACTGAATCTAAAAATGGACATTCAAAATAGATCGATGTTACATATTTGTAACAGAGTACTTTTACTTTTAGACCAACCATCACACATTTGTGATGCTCAGGGAGTAACCCACAACCCGACATCAAATGTGTGACTAGGACCTTATTTATTAAATTAACTCTCCTAGCCAAATGGTCTATTTTGTAATCTACATATGGATCATTTGACCCCTGAATAGAACTTTTATTAATTTACGTTTCTTTGAATTTAAATACTATGTTTTTGATTTAAGTTATATACAATTTGTAAAATAAAAGTATTATCGATTTTTATAATGTAATATTTCATCTCACAATCATAACAATTTATTATTTAAAATAGGCATAACAACGAATAGACAATTAGAACGTGTAAGTAGGGTTCAAATACTGCTAGAATCTTATAAACAGACACACGCAAACTCTATTATCGGAAAACTGCAACTACCAACTAAGCCTAAAGCAAATGATAGAAATTGATTACGACCTACCAGAAATGTACGGAGTACTTTTTATTACAAGAAATAATTTATAAACAACCTATACCACGATAATCTCCAATAATTTTCCTATCCACCGATACCATGTTCCACATAAAACTTAATCGGGAAAACCATGAAATAATGATTTAAAATCGGCCGACCGTGCGAAAATGAGAGAACTGCCATGATGTTACCGTATTGAATTAAGATTACTACGGAACCAAATAACATAGAGAGATGGGAAATATCTCAAAATTTAGCCCATGAAATGCTACATCTAATTTAATTAACACCTCATCCCATAAATAAGCCAGACGATTATGAAAATTCCGAGAATATCGAAACATCTAGGCCAAAGGTAAATCACGCCCTTGTCGATTGTGATTGGTCGATGAACATATGATGCAAATCTGTTTAGCGGACTATTTATCGCGTGCCGTATTTAAGTTAAGAATAACAATGTAATTAGTTTAAGTTTTAAAGGAAATATTTTTCAAACCAGTTAGTAAAAGATTCTAAATTTTATTCTACATTAATTATAATATTTACATATAATAAACCAAAATTTCTCACTCATCACGAAAGTAACTACAAAGGTTAATCCGCAACTATTATTGTGAAAACCAATAGAAGGTCGACGACTTTCACTAGCATGGAACGCCTACAAACGAAAGATGAAAATGGATTTTAAAAAAAATTTTTTGGGACTCGACGCTGAGCTGCGGGACGAGATAGACACTTTTGACGAAGGACTAGGCCTGGACAAGATTTGAACCAATTTTGAAGAGAGGAATTAGTTTGATTTTAATAAGTGCGAGTTAAACAGTGAACAGTAAAGAAATCCAAAGTCGGGAAGTTTATTTATTAAATAGGAAGAATTAAAAAAAAACTATATCACTTCAGAGACACAGGACTTGGGTGAGGTTAAACCATTACCATAGTTTGACAACATTGTTTTCAAAATTAACTAAATTTTATTAACTTTTATGAATATTAACTTTTCAAAATTTAAAACCAAATTTATTAAATCACCTTATAAAATATTAAAGCATTTATGAAAATATTACTAGTCTAAAGGTGAGAGGGGTCTAGTCAGCACGAGTGCCCCTAGCCCGAGATTAAGATTACTTGCAGACCGAGACAAAAGACAATACTTACATATTGATAATTGTTTGAATAAACATTAAGGATCTCGTGAAGTACATAAACTATTTAACCCAATTTATAATATAAGAACCCGAGAATATATGAACGATAAAATCGAAACCAATAGGCTATTTGGATATGCCAAAGACGTGGGTGATTGTAGGGAACATTATTCTATTGTAATAGATTATTCCAATTAATAGAAAGTTTGGAATCATTGAACATTCTAAGATATTAATTAAATGAAATGAACAATTAGGCTACATAGTTTGCAAATACTATTTATTATACTCAATTTCTGAAAATAAAGTTTGTTAAATGTTTTATTAATTCTAAAGAAAGAGTACTTATTGCTAGCTGGTAATTGAATTAAAACTAATAATTAATAATAAAGCCTTACTGTATTCGATATCAAGTAAGTTTAATAAAAAATAAAAATAAATAAACAAATATATTACAATTTGGCACTCCGACGTTAGGGCAAAGTTATCGTATCAAAATTTACTATATCTTTTGTTAAGTATATTTACAATAATTATGTTTTGTCATTGGATTTACCTAAAAAATTTTCCTAATATTTGACTTCGATGAGAAAATATGCTGAATTTGCATACTTCATTCATTTTAACAATTTCACCCTATTTCATCATTTACAAGCAACATAAGGTAAATTATTATTTTTTAAATAAAAAAGCCTTTATAATGGTAAATTACAAAAGTTTATGAAAGCATAAAAATATTTACAAAATAGATGTTTTAGACTGTCAATATTTGTGATGGTCGGTCTATAACATATTATCTATATATTTATCCATAGCAAAAAACCTTATAGACCGTCACACATGTGGACGTATAATAAATTATATTTGAAAGTATAAATAACATTAATGAAAATCTTAACCATTATTTGTAGTCGTTTTGAGTCTTAATTGATAAAAACAAGAAAAAACAATTTTTGGTATGTGGAAAACACCATATGGTAGCGAATGTGTTAAGCTTTACTTTGGTTTGGTGTATAACTGTGTAAGAAAGTTTGTTCTATATTTGTACACCATTTAATATGTTTCTCCATCTTTATAACAAATATATTCTCAAAATATCCAAATTGTTACTATAGCTATATTTTCTGCAAAATCTTCTATTTGATTTAATTTGTTTAATATAACTACAACTTGACATAAACATAACAAACAATATATTTTTTAAGAGAGATAATACACATCTGAGATGTTATAAAATAAACAGAAAAATGTTAGTACTTACTACTTGAAGTGGTTATTTTTTTCCAAAATGTACAAGAAAAGATTTGAATTTCAATTATTTCAATTTGAACTGGTGAAATTCAATTATTTCTCACCAGTGTAATGATAAAGCATTCCACAATTTTATAAACAGGAATGAATGTTTTTGAAATCTCACAACTTAGTAAACTTAAGTTCTATGAGAGGAAAATAATAATTTAAAAATTCTTAACAATAAATATTTATTATACCTAATTAATATTATTATAAGATTGGTTAGATTTTGTATGGACAGGAGATAGGTTTACCTTGGAAAATGGTCCTTGGTATTACCTAATAGTACACAAGTAAGAAAACACACAAAAAACACTAAAGTTTTGAAATATTTCGTAAACACTGTTCACTTTCTCAATCAGTAGAGTTAAGAAGAAGACTGAATTGTTTTGATCTAGGATGGATCTGCGCTAAGTTAATTCAGTCTTCTTCTTAACTCTCTATTGATTGAGAAAGTGAACAGTGTTTACGAAATATTTCAAAACTTAAGTGTTTTTTGTGTGTGTTTTCTTACTTGTGTACTATTAGGTAATATCAAGGACCATTTTCCAAGATAAGCCTGTCTCCTGTCCATACAAAATCTAACCAATCTAATAGGCTATGTGCCCTATTAAATTCTAACCTAATATTATTATAATTTATTTTACTTAAATTTTTTATTTCAAGGGAGGAGATGTTAGATGATCTACCACCAGGATGTAGAATGGCAATATTAATTTTCCGAGAAGGAGATCACTTAAATTTACTAAGAGTTTTAGAAAATCTAGATGGCTCTTATTCTCCTTTCTCAGAAATCTGTTGTGGATCATCCATTTGGTAAGTAACTTTTGCTTAGTAAATAGTGGAATATACAAATAATTTATTTTTATTGTTTAATATTTTATATTATCCTTGTCTTATCATTCTTTTACATATTAAATAGTTAAAAATCTTTTGTATATCATTTGTATTAACTTGTACTTATAACTTATTTATATTAATTACCTTATAAATTTTGACTTCTTTGAACTTTACTTTCCACAAATATATTTGGATCATGCCAATCGTGGTTTAAGAAAATATCTAGGAAATATGTGATTGTTCAAATAGAGTATTTATTCTACTTATTAAGTTGTGAACATAGATTTTAATGCTTGAATTTACTGGTTCTTTGCTTCTGTCGAGAATCTTATGGGCGATGTGGCTAATTTTATAACCAAATTTGAGCATAGTTTTTTTTTTTTACATGGTTCTAACGAAATAAGGATGAGTATAATAAAGAAAAATAATGAGTGTGGTTCATATATTCATGGACATTCATGATTTTGAATTGAAAGAAAAGTTGAATCTGCCAACTCAAATCTGTGTAATAATTTAAAAATGTAAGTTTCTAAAAGATATTATGTTGAACTTGAAGAGTTCTTACTTTTTTATTTTATTTAAAGAAAAGTGAATTTACGTGCTTATTATTTTATAATTATGGGCGCCAGACTTTGTAGTCATATTTAACATATAAAAAATGAATTTACTGAATTTATAATCTCAGGGGTCGTAAGCTCTTTTAAAAGTGTACTCCACAGTGACTTTGGTTTTTGTCAATGAAAACACTTGTAGCTGAAATATTAACATAAAGGTTTATTAAACATTTTGGCAATTAGTTTTAACATGAATCAAAAACAAAATATTAACATACATTGATTATACACAATTTATAATAAACATAAATGCTTCATAAAGTCTTGTTACTTTATAAATTTTATCAATTCTGCAAAAGATCGATCATATATTTAACTTTAAAAATTTTAATTTTACTTTGAAATAATATTATTGAGAAATCTAACTTGCAAGTATTTAATCCATTTATTGAATTTAAGAATTTAGATATAAGTATTTTACTTAATCTTTTTAATCGATTCAAGAAATATATAAAATAAAAATTAATTTTGTTCTTTATTTACATGATACTCAGACTCACATAGATTTTTTATGAAATGAATGAAATTCATATCTATTACATAAACAATTCAAAGAAAATACATATAACATTTCATAAAGAGTTTATATGAAACAATAGAACCTGTGATTCACCTTTGCTGAGTTTATTGTCCATTGAGTAACGTCGTAGCTGCTCTCGTAATTGTAGTAGATGAACACTGTTGAAATGTGACTATTTTCTTTAAAGATGTCGTGGTCGTAATCTCAAAAGTTCATTTTTATTAACAAATGCATATAATCGTTCATTGTCCAATTTACTATAGACACGTGCAAGATATTGCATAACTCTACTGAATTTAACGCGTTTTCCTGTCTCTTTTGTTAAAAGTTTATTTATGGAAAACTACAGATCACTATTCAACGTCTATCATAGTAACCTCCCAACTAAAACTGTTTCTAACACTTCTACTACATTTAAAAAAAAAAAGAAAAAAAAAAGGTTTCTCTGACTACAAAACACGTCTTATTGCACCAGATCTCCCTCTAAGACTGACCGTGTTGCCATGAGGTATATCTTACCTCTCTAAGTGTTCCTTCCGGTCACTGTTACCAAAGCTCAACACACACCCCATAAAACACTAAAATTTACATACACTATTAATTAAACAAATTATATTAACATTTAACATGATTATTTACTCTGTTGTTTTGAAAATCTATTTTTCTCTTATAAATGAATTTACTAAATACAAAATATGATTTAAACAGCCTATCTGCTATTATTCACCCGCGTCTTTTCAAACCTACAACAAACTCTAATTTTTCACATTGTCACATCTGTAACTTTGGTTTTTGAATTGGGATAAATTAGACCAGTGCTTATTAAGGTACCATCTTTTTTATACATGATCTATTTATTAATTTTAAATATATCTTGTGAATATATTTAAAAATCGTACAGTATAAATATTTTAACACACATATATAGTTAATCGCTAATTTTAATGTATTTTTGGTTTAATTTCCGGCTAAGCAGTCAATCCCATACTGGATGGTTAAAAGGCTTCTACTGTGTGTAATAATGTAAATCAATTGAATTAATAAAGTAAAAAATAGTTTATTCTGTTATTCTAAGAAAAGCTACTTTTTTCCTTGGAGTTGATTCTCTGCATAGAAATAAATAAGGAATAATTACAAGAAAGAATCCCCAAACTACAAATTAAGACTGGTGTTATTAATCTAGTTATGTTTGTTCTACTACTTTAATGTACATTTCGATCACAGTCAGACTGTTACAGCTAAACTGAATTTTGGCATATTTTCTGGCCCTTTTACTTTTTTAAAACATTTTTGTTATTTTAATCAAGATTTATGCACAAAGTCAAATGACTGGTTACAATTTCACAATTATTCGTTAGAAGACAAAGAGTAGTAGCCTATGTACAGACTCTCATGTGTCCTCTTGAAAAAATATATAGTATTGGGTCCTCTAATGTTTCTGATTTGTGTAAATGATTTACCTTATAATTTTGGGTTAACAAAGGCTGTACTATTTCCTAATAATACAATTTTTAATGATTTTCGAAAAAAATATTTCAGATTTGAGAAATCTATGATATCACTATTAATAAGGGTAGAAAATTGGTTTGTGATAAATTGTTGTAAATTAAATACAAGTAAAACACAACCAATTCATTTAAGTTTTAAACACTTAAGAAGTAAAATTTGTGTATCCTTTTTCAGAAACTATTACAAGTAGAAACTTCTCAAAGTTTCTGGGAGTAATAACTGAAGAAATCTTAACCCTTAGCACGCGGAATAACAATTTACTCATAACATGCTATTACGAAAAAAAATTTTTTTGTAATTGTTTAAAGTTCTATTTGATTTTGGGTTCTTACAGATATATTTGATAAAAAAAAATGTAGATTGGCTTTAAAATTTTTTATTTTTTATTTTTTTAGATTAAAACAACAAAAAATACTTAATTTCACATTTTTGACCGCCCTATGAAACAGATTATTTATTATTTTTATATTTACAAATAAATCATATTAATTTTTTTAAATATAAAAGTAGGCCTACTGGTGTATCTAAATATAAGAATTTTTTGTTGTTTTGTAGCGTGGTCTGTGCAGTTTAAACTTTCGGCGATGTTTAATTACCGTATTGAACAAAACTGAGTTCAATTTTGTGCTTTTAGTTCGTATCGATATATGCTTGTAGTTTTTATAAATAGTTATGTAAACATATGTTAAATTGTAGCATTATTCCTAACATTATTGTTAACGAAAATGTTAATGAAATAAGAAAAATCCGAACGTTTCCGAAGATGCACGAAGTTGTATAAATGTTCACAAATGTTTCAATCTAGGTTGTTTAACTTTAGTACTCAATTACCTATTAATTATACAGTATTATGAATATTTATAATTTACTAATTATATGTTAAATTTAGATTAAATAAGTATTTTTATTAGTTAAATTTAATTATTATAGTTTATTATTATTACAGATATATTATAGTTTTTAAAACTATAAATTATTCGCCTACGGTTATTTGCTTATATGAATATGGCTATATCATGGAAAAATATTCATATTAAAACACTCTAAATGAATATTCTATGGTCAGTACTTTTACTAGGACAACCATGTTAAGAGGAGGAACTGCAATTCTTATTAAAAAAACATATTCAGTTCAAACAAAGGACTCATTGAAAAATTTAGACTTGAAGGTGCTTTTGACTATTGTACAACTGAGATTATAACACTTCAGAAATAAATTTATTTTCTTATTATTAATATTTATCGCAGGCCCGGTAACAATTTCAAAAATTTTATTGAAAAGTTGAATTCAGTTCTAAATAGAATTCAAAAAGAAATTAGAAAGAAATATCTAATAATAACGGGGGATTTAAATGTAGACTATTCTGAACATAGTAATGAAAAATTACTATTAATTAATGTTTTACAAAGTTTTAATTTAGAATCCAAAATAAATTAAGCAACTAGAATTATTCAAGCAAGATTATAAACTATATTATTGTAAAGTCAGACCAATCTTGCAGTGAGGCTTTAGTTTTAGAACCAGGGCTATCAGATCATACAGCTCAAGTCTTAGTAATAAACATTGACCAGACAAAGCAAGGTGTAAATAAAGCTCCTAAACCATTTAAAAGACAATTCACAAAAAGTAATGTCATTAATTTCATTGCATTAATGTCTAATGTAAATTAGAGTGGTTTGTATGTTGTGACAAATGCGGTATTAGCATACAATTGGTTTCTTGATGTTTTTTGTCAAGATTTGATAAATCATTTTCTCTTAAACCGGTGAAAATTTGTTCAAAAAATTTAAAGTCTTGGATGACAGAAGGGCTAAGAATCACATGTAAAAGGAAATGAATGTTATTTGAAATGACTAAAGTGTATATTTATGAGGCACTTCTAAATTACTACAGTCTCTATTGTAAAACATTGCAAAAACTTATTACTGCAGCTAAATAACTGCACAATGATAAATTTATAGCACAAGCTTCGAATAGATCGAGGGCTGTCTGGGATATTGTTTGTAAAGAAACAGCTAAATTGGTTCCCAATCAGTGTATTATAAAAAATATTTATCAAGGAAGAGAAATTGTTCATTATAAATGTATAGCAGACTCCTTTAGTAGTTTTTTGTTGATATTATAAAAGGATTTATTCAAGATAAATCAAAGGATTTAGAACTCCTACAATTAACCAATAAAATGGGTAAAAATTATTTAATATTGTCACCTAAAAATGAGATGGAAGTATTAAAAATAATCCAAAAATTAAAAAACAAAAAATCTAGATGGGTGGGAAAATGTATCCGATAACATCTTGAAATCAGTAGGACTAACTGTGAGTCAACCACTGGCATATGTCATAAATCTATCTATGAAATCAGATGTCTTTCCTTCTAAATTAAAGTATGCAATAATTAAACCAATTCATAAAAAAGAGAATAAGTCTGAAATCTCTAAAATCTGTTTATTACGGATATTTCCATTGTCTCTTAAATTATGGTATAATATTGTGGGATAATTGTCCTGAGGCATACAAAATATTTAAAATACAAAAACGTGTAATTAGAATTACGGCGGGAGCGGGGCATAGGGAGTCAGTAAGCCTTTCTTTAAAGAAATATGCATTATGCCTATGGCTTTCATTTATATATATATATATATATATATATATATATATATATATATATATATATATCAATTATTAAATTTCGTTCATTTAAACACATATTTCATGATAGAATTTTACAGCTTAAACATGAAACCCTAGGCAAAAATGACCTTCTGTATCCCAGGCATCGCCTATCCTACGAGGCTGGTTCATTTTACATGGGAATCGGACTTTACAATAAAATTGCAGTCTGATTTAAAATATAGCTCAAGTGACACTAGTTTCAAGAAAAAATTTAATGTATTTTTAAAAGACCGATGTTTTTACTCAGTGGAAGAGTGTATGGAGTTTAGAGGTGTCCGAGACACTTCTTATGTTTGTAGTATTTTTGTATCTCTTGTTATTTATTTTTGTGTCACTTGCCATCTATTTTTGTATCTCTTGTAATGTGATGACAATTCCTATATTATTGTTGGCATTGCCAAGCTTTGTAATCTAAGGGAAGCTGGATAAATAAATAAATAAAATATATAATAAAATAATAAATTGGTTTAGGCTAGGCCTAACCTAGCTTTGTGTTGAATTATGAACCTAGCTTTGTGTTATTAAAGCTGATGGACTAATCAATCAGGTGTTTTAATTGTGTATTGGTAACTAAATTTGTATGTAAAAATTAAATTAAGTTAAAACACTTTACAAAATGTTTCACACTGGTTTAGACTAAGACTGACCTATCTTTATTTGTAATTATTACTGTATAGCTGATGGACCTAATCAGCTGTTATAAGTAAAATGTTTTACACTGGTCTAGTGTAGGCTTAACCTATCTTCATTTAGAACTAATTTCACTGGGACTGCTCGTGAACACTGCTCATAAAAAAGTGCAATTTAATTGCATTTTAATCGTAATTTTCACAATAAAATGCAAAGAAACCATTCTCAGTGGACGCTGCTGTCATCTAACACATTTATTCGAAATTACGTCAAACCTACGCTTAATAAAGAATGTTGTTTTCCGGGACACGGAGAAGTTCCGTATGTCTATTAGTGGGCCGCTCGGGGACTATACGGAACAGTTCTGTATGTCTAGGCCAATAGGTTAAAGCTAATGGACCTAACCAGCTGTTATAAGTGATTATTATATTGGTTCTTTTAAACACATATTTTAACCCTAGGGGCGGCATGGTTAATTTTCTTGACATTTCTTCGTTTTATAATATTTTCCTTTTTATCCTATTATATTTTTATTTTATTACTAATATTCTCTAATACCTTATTAAACATCCTTTCAACTAAATTATATTGACTAAGATACAATAATTAGTCAGCCTCTTAGTACAACTTATTTATTCACTTTCCTTTTTACATTAAATGTTATTTCATTTTAAATGTTTAATTATTGCTTTAACTGTCCTGAATTAAATAAATATAATGTATAACTCTTAATTCCGGGTTTCTGGTATGTGGCTTTATTTAAAAAATTCCTTGGTTTACTTAATTAGTCCTAATTTATGTAAATTTCAAGATTCTAAATTTATTATTATGCTTATATTATATCTCTAAATGTCTCTATTAATTATTAATTATTTAATTGTTCATTATACTTATAGTTCATGCTTATTTTACTCTCACAATGATGGTTTCAAATATTTTCCTTTTAATTTGGCTTGTTCAATTAGTATGGATTTTTTCTAGGCTTTTCTTTTCTCACACATTCAAAGTTCAACTTTCCTACTTTCTGAAATCCTCTTTACAACTGCTACGCATTGTTTTCATATATTGCGGCTAAAATTAGTTCTTCCTTTTTCTTCCTTATCCAATCAGAATATTCTATTTTCATCAGCTGTCTTTGCGTGTTGATACTAGAGAAATTCTAGCCTCGAGCGCTAGCCTCAGTTCCGATATTTCCATACAATTTAATTCATTCAGCGACTACGCGTATCAAAAGTTCTACTATTTTTCTTTCACTTTTTTTATTTGTCCTTTAGCCTTTCACATTTATTTGTTTATGTCACTTTGTTTATTTTTTTAAATCACTTTAGTTTATTGGTTGGTTCACTTCTTATCCATCTATATTAATTTATTCTAACCTTACTATTTCTATTTTACATTTAGTTGTTCTTTTGACTCTTTTTATGTTTGTACTATGAATTCACTCAAGTTTATTTTCATCCTTACTATATCGTCACAGTTTGTTTAAAAATTAATAAAAAATATTATTTTTATACAAAACCAAACTTATAAGATTACATTTTTCTCAGAAAGATGCATAGAATTCATCTATGAAATAAAAAACATTTTTTTTGAAACAGTTTTTGAGTAAGTATGTTACATGTCAAAAAATGATGTTATCATTTTTCAGAAAAACCTGTATCATCCAAAATCAATAGCTTACCACCTTTTTCTAAGATATACACAATTTTTGTGTATAATTTGTCAATATATTTAGGGGGAAAAAAAATTGTTACATTTTCAAAATTTAAAAAATTAGTTTACGAAAAAGGGGACATTGTTCATTTTATTTTCAACAATTTACCAAAAATAGTAATATATATTTTATACAAAAGTTCTATATATCACCATGTTCAGAAAGGTGCATAGAATCTAGGTGTGTAGTGAAAAAAAAAAGTTAGATGTATCACATTTGGAGTTTTTTTGGTCAAATACCAAAAAAACGGAGAGTAAAAAAAGAACAATTTTACAGAAATTGTTAATTACACCATACAAATAAATTTTTTGGATTTTTTTCAACGATTACTAGAGATTTGTAATATATTTGTGAATATATTTAGGGGGAAAAATAATAATTTGTTACATTTTCAAAATAAAAATAACGATTTCTCCTAAAAAGTGATACTCTGACGGTTGAGGTTGGGTATGACACCTCGACAATTTAGGCGTAATTAGTGACTTTCTAAAGCTAGGCCTAAGACAAAATTATTAGATTTCACTAAAACAATATACTTTACAAAGAATAACACACATATTCACTTGCATTATCAAATAAAACGCTCAATATAAGAAAATTTGCGTATAGGCTAAATTAACAACATACCTCTTAGGTTATCCCAAATATAAACCGTTCACAAACTAGAAATTCACTCAAAAACATAAAATTTAGAAATAAAAACACAAATATTGTAACTTGTATACAAAATTTATATACAATTTGTATACACAAACCTTCAAAATAACAAATATCTAACCCCAAAACAATATGCGCTACGTCATTTGTTACAGTCATTAGGTCGCACAATTGCGTATGTTCCGAGATCAAAACAAAACCTTCTAAGTAAGTATTGCCTATATCGAGTGGTACCAACTTGAAGATTGAAATGTCATCTACAACATACTATCAATATCGAAACAAAAAATCGAAATGAAAAAGAGATTATGTCATTTCGTTAACTGCACCGAATGCCAATTGAATTTCGTGCCGTCAGGTTTCTTCTATGGTCAAGTAGAAATATCTCTGGATCTGTGAGACACAGACAAATTTGTAGTCTACGGTTAGAAAGAGAAACATGTGATCTATAGAACAGTGTTTTGGTTGACTTAATT
This sequence comes from Aphrophora alni, assembly GCA_963513935.1. Classification (NCBI taxonomy): domain Eukaryota; kingdom Metazoa; phylum Arthropoda; class Insecta; order Hemiptera; family Aphrophoridae; genus Aphrophora; species Aphrophora alni. The sequence continues at coordinate 91,838,249 of OY740767.1, forward strand.
GACAGATAAATAGATTTGTAATCGTATGGGGAAAAATGACGTCGCATTTACTAAAAACTGCAGAGTTGAAATTTACGATTTTACGCACCAAAAATATGCGAATTTCACCAATTTTTGGAATATTATTTATAACGTTTTGTGGTATTTTTTTTTTTTTTTTTTTTGCATGATTATGCATCTACGGAACATTAGCTTTCCAACGGTATTTTATTTATTGCGATAGGACGATTTTAAGTGGGCGTAATGTTGATTTGAAAAATACATGTTTTCCGGACGTTAGACTAGACCATGCATTAAAAATCGACCCGCTGAGAGGGTCGGTGCCGCTTCTAGGGTTAAACAAACTATTGATATTTGTGATATGTAGATATGATTTGTCAGTGCTTTGGGAAAACTCTTTCTTATGATACCTCACTTTTTAAGATTCGTCGCTTGTAAGAGGTTTAAAAGGGATTTTGACAACAGAAATAATATACTGTATATGATTCCTTTAATACTTATTTGTATAAAGGCAGAAATGAAAATAAAAATATAGATCTATCTGACGTTTCTTGTTACTTGGAGCAAAAATATTATAACGATTGTGTGTCTACTTTATTATTTTTGTATGAGAAACTTAGAAAAAGCTTAAAGTTTGATTATACCATTTGGTTGTACTCCTACTTTCAATCAGCTTTTGTCCTTTTACTGTTTGTAAAACAGTGGTTTTTTTCTTTCATTTCTTTGGTAAATAAATTACAACGCTGACCATATTGGACTAAGTTAACATTAATATATTTGAAGAAAGCATGTTGAGGTTTAATATTGCCAATAAGACAGATACCAGCAATCTTAGAGAAATCTAAACACCTGTGTCTCATGAATGTAGGAACTTGTTGATCAGGCAAGAAGCTTTTGAAGTCATTTGATACCACCAGAAAAGCTAAAAATAGCAGCAGTTTAAAAAGAATCATTCATAGTTATTGCCATGATAGTTTTCAGATGATTGCCTGAAGCATAGTATAGTCTGAAACATAAGTTTATATTCGCTGTTATGTATTTTACTTAAAATATTTGTTAATGTACTGCTTTAGTTATTTAGGATTTATAACATAAAGAAAAGTATTGTTTCAAAGCAATCAAAATTCCAACGAAAAGCCTTTAAAGTGTAATAAGACAATCCAATGAGAAGAAGATAAAAATTAACAACCATCAATGGGAAATGATTTTATGAAACAGCAGTTAAAGTAGAAGTGAGTGTGTATAGGTACTATAGGGGCCTCTCTCACTAATTCTTTATTATACAGTACTGTAATTGACAAGAATGATATTTTAAAACAAAAATTGATGTTGAAAATTCTTTACTTTTCTCTGAAGGTGAATATGGTTAGTATGTTGACCATATGTAAATCAGTATAAATTATGCTGGTTTGGATGACCAGATAGTTGCAGCAGAGATTGTTTGGATTTGAAAAGTATTTTAATCTAGTTGCTTTAATTTATAAATCATATTTTTTGTAAGGAATAGATTATGTCATGGTTCATTTGATTTTAGCCATTTGTTTGAAGAAGATGATTCTAGTGACTGTAATAAACGTTTAGAAGAAAATACAGTTACGATGGAGAAAATGAACGAACTTAAAACGAAATTAGAAGAGCTTTCAGTACAGCGGAAAGTACAAAAGGTTGGAACTCTATATTTTAAGACTGTTTGAAGTAAATTAATTTTTTGGTATTTGCCGTGATCAATCTTAGGCGATTGAACATGTTGAAATAATATATAAATAAATATTGAGATTCACTCAAGAGATATTTTGAAATAAAAATAAAACTTGAACACAAGTTTTCATAAATACGTTTATTAAATCAAACATGTTTTTGAACAAGGAAAAAAAAACCCAAACCACAAAATAACACAACTACACAAAACTGTATAATGTGTTTATATTACCTTATGTACATTTCGATAGCTCTGCTATCACCTTCAGATGTACACTACATACTAAATAAAATAACAACAAATATATACTACCTCGAGGCATTTCCTCCACTCCTAACCTAACCTCTTAGCCAACCACAGTTGACCACGTCAAGGTCACCTAATCCTACTCAGCCAATCAGAGTTGGCCTCGTCACACTTAAAATAAAAGAGGGCATGCCCCACACCCCCTTTTATTTTAAATGTGACGAGGCCAACTGTGATTGGCTGAGTAGGATTAGGTGACCTTGACATGGTCAACTGTGGTTGGCTAAGAGGTTAGGTTAGGAGTGGGGGAAATGCCTCGAGGTAGTATATATTTGTTGTTATTTTATTTAGTATGTAGTGTACCTCTGAAGGTGATAGCAGAGCTATCGAAATGTACATAAGGTAATATAAACACATTATACAGTTTTGTGTAGTTGTGTTATTTTGTGGTTTGGGGTTTTTCCTTGTTCATATACAGTCACCACAGTGCTCTAGTGATTTATTTATCAAACAAGTTTCAATGACAGTGTCACCATCTTCAGTGATACATGAGCTATTTATAAATTTAGTCATAGTTTGATTATTGTAGTTCATGCATCACTGAAGATAGCGACATTGTCATTGAAAATGTGTTTGATTTAATAAATGTATTTATAAGAAATTATTTTAAAGTTTATTTTAACATTGAAATAACATGGCTACGTCAAAAATCGTCCAAGTCCCAGAAACTTTGCTTCCAATTGAATTGCTAAGTCTCCTTATTGTGCTACAATTACTTATTTAAAATAAATTTAAGAAGAAATACTTTCCATTTTTGTTTCTAGTACTTTTATTAATTGTATATTTTTCAGTACATATACTATTAATGAAATTCTACTATAGAAATAAAAATTTTAATACAGTAGAGTCCCGCAAACTCAGCGTAATGTGGACCGGAAGTGTGCCGAGTTTGTGAAATGCCGGGTTATCGGGAATAAGGGCAAAAATAAATTGTAATTTAAACCCAAAGCTGCGGCGATATCAAACGACTTTGTCGATTGCGATATCCTATTGTCGGCAGTGTAAAAACACCGCGGCACCAAAGCGGCGGCGATATCAAACGACTTTGTCGATAGCGGTATCTCATTGTCAACAGTGTAAAAACACAAGGGCAAAAATAAATTGTAATTTAAACCCAAAGCTGTGGCGATATCAAACGACTTTGTTGATAGTGGTATCCCATTGTCGGCAGTGTAAAAACACTGCGGCACCAAAGCGGCGGCGATATCAAACGACTTTTTCGATAGCGGTATCTCATTGTCGGCGGCATTGGTACTCGCCGATATAGCAGACATACACCTGCAAAAACGTTTGATGGGCCGCTTTTTTCCACGAATCAATAAAGTATACATTATGGAAAATATAACATTTCTTTTCAGTTTTCTTTGACAGGTACGCACAGTATATACAGTAAATAAAAATGAGCGAGTTACGAAAACGGAAGCGTGTGTTGGTTTCGTTTGAGACGCGGTTAAATGTGTTAAAAAGACTTGACAGAGGGGAATCTGTAAAAAAGCTTTGTGACGAGTTTTACGTGGGAAAAGTACCATCAACGATTCGAGGGATTGAAGTTAATGCCCACTTTGGGATTTGCCGAACTTTTATGAACATCGCTGCTTTTAGAAATATATTTTTTTTCCCGTCGGGGTCGCCGAGTAATCCGGACTGCCGGGATATCGAGTGCCAAGTTTGCGAGACTCTACTGTATATGTATATTTTACCCCATATACAGTACCATACTTTCTGCAAAGGATTTTGTTTATTCATTTTCATATTATAATTTAACAATAATAGAGCAGACTACAATTTTTATTCATGGCCTTTCATGATAGCTGATTTGCCAAAACCACTTCAATATTTGACATATCGACCAATCAGAGTAATAAGGTAATTAATGTTCCGAGTTGCTATTGAAATAATACTCATATTTTTTCCGATTTCCTCAATTAATTAATAGTTTTGCATTGTATTGCTATTTTATTTAAGTATCGGTTTTGGTTTAGTTTCTTTATTTTTAGGAAAATTTCAACAAGTCCTTTCATTGTTTAATTTGTGATCCCTTGTATATTTCATTCTTTGGATCTAAACCAATTTTAACGCTTCCTAAGTCGTATGACTTCATTAGCTTTTAAACATAATTTTATTTAAAATACAATATTCTTGTTTTAGGAATAATTAAGTTATTTTTATTTATTGATTGCTCGAAAAGACATACAATTATAAATGTATTTATCTTCTTTCAGGGAGATAGGGATGAAAATTGGGAAGTGAAAGAAGAAGTAGTGCCTTCTTTAATTGGATCATCACCACCACTTCAAAATAATAGACAGCCCAGAAGTATGCTTCAGCTACCTCCTCTAGGCCATAGAGCCCTTGAAGAAGATTCGTTATTAAAGTCACGTACAGAATTCACTCGGGTACCAGTCTTACCTGATATATCTCCTCGTACTTCACCAGAAGTATCTCCTAGGTTTGCCATTGTTGATTCAAATGATGAACCTATGGCTGTTGCTGGTTCCCGTTTATTATTGGATGAAGCACGACCGAAGACATCACCTGATCATCTGACTGATAGACAACTTTGCGAGATACTCAGTGAAGCTGGTCGCCATAGACATGCATTGTTACAAACTCATTGTAGTGCCTCTTCACCTGTCAAAAGGTATTTTGTATTTTACTAGAAAGCTTTTTATTAGTCATTGTCAACCTATCATGTAATCAGTACCTTTTATTTGAAACAGACTATGATAATAATGATCATTTTCACATTTCACATTTTGTAAAATTATTCAATTTCCATCATTAAATTTGTCAATTCAAAGTTTTAAAAAATTACACAAAAACACTAGCCTCTCAAATAATATTTTAATTTATATAAATTTAATCATGGGTTCTTACTGTGAAAACATAGTTTGGAAAAAGGACATAATTTTAATTTTTTCTCTAGTGAAGTTAAAGTTTTTTATTATTTTTAAACTGATTTTACAATATTTTTTGTAAAATTATGTCCTGCTAGAGGTGTCTCGTACTACTAGGGCAATCACAACTTCACAACTTTGTTTTTTACTTTTTGGTGATGGGTATAAACTTTTGAAGAAGTGAAGCACATTCTTACAGCCGGCTTTCTTTTAGGGTAAATGAATCATCTCAGAAAGTACTATTTAAAAATCCAAAAATAAAACACATTTACAGAAAATGTTCTAGCATTATTAGCTTAACAAGGCTCTTTTATTTCATTCGCTTTTTTATTAAAGCATGAATTTCCAATGTTACTTACCTGAATGGTGCCCTTAGTACCTAGAAATCCTCTATAGTCAGCAGAAGAATAAGTAATAAGAAACATGGTAATTGTTTACAAAGAAAGTTACTGGTAATTATGGCGATTTTTTTAGCATGTTCTACATACCTTATTTCTTAATAATAAAATAAGTTTTCAACATAACATGGAGCTATTTTTTTTTACTGAAAAATTACAATTTCAAAACTACAAGATTCAATGCATTTATAGATCATATTTAGCCACTTTACTTGACCTTGTAATATAAAAATTTGCATACAAACCTATTAACACGTAATTCATTTAATGAACATTAACGTAGAAAAGTTGGTTATGTATTTTTTCCATGAAAAAGTTTGCTCAGCGTTGAAAACTTATTTTATTATTAAGAAATATGGTATGTAGATTTTATTTTAAATTGACAAAAATATCTGTAACTTTCTTTGTAAACAATTACTGAAACTTGTATGCATTTTTATGTCACAGAAATAAATATAGTGGTTTCTGTTGATTATTGTTCAATCTAAAATAAACACAAAGAGTCCCAGCAACAAAAGGTAGCAATCCATGATAAAGCAGAAGATCCATATGACGTTAACCTCATTATTATTGTATAAGTATCTCGATACTGGTGATAATGCCAATAAAAACAACTTTTCATTATTTTGTACTTTTATTATTTTTGTGTAAATTAGTATTTTGTCTGAGCCAATGATGACAGAGGTTTTTGACTTTTAAACAACAATAAAAAAGAAAAGTAAAATACACGTACTCGTGTCATAAATAAAAATATATTACTTCTAGTAATGTGCGAGCCCCAAAATTTTGAGCTGAGTCCAGCTTGAGCTCAAATGTTGAACACACATCTGAAAATTATCAACCATTCGATTTTTTGAGCTCAAGTTTGGTACGGTTTTTTAAGTACAGCTCAGGCAGCTCAATTTTACCAGCCTAGCACAGTTTTTTGAAAATAGCCCTATATTATGAGCCTGTTACAGTATTTAAGCAAAGTTCTATCTGAAAATAGTAATTCTGCAATGAAAGCTTGATATAACAGGAACTGATAACATGAGAAAAAACGGTCTTATTTGAGGTTGAACATGGGAAAAAGAGAATAAGGAGAAGAAGGGGGGGGGGGAAACAAGCTTTTCTTATGAGACAAAAACAGGTTTATATTAACATGTGTAGATCAGAGGAAGGAGTAAGAAATGAAGTATTGGGAGAAAGGAAGTAAGCTGCCAGAGTGGTACTCCACTTGATCGCTTCAAATATTACAACTTGATGTCAACACGCATCAACATCACTGAAGTGATACTGTAACCATTTAAAAAATGAGGGTGGAGTTAAGATTAATTGTGAAGCTATTTAAAAAGAAAAATTATCTGAACTTGAGGAGTTCTTACTTTATATTTCGTTATTATCATGAAAAATGAATTTAAAGTTTATTTTAACTATTTGCCAAGCAATTTAGGGCGCCAGATGTATTAACATCAATTTAGAAAAGAAAAATTTAAAAAAATGAATCTAATTACTTATAAAATCTCTGGGGTTGCAAGTTCTTTTACAGTGTACTTACAGTGATTTCGGTTTTTTAAATGAAGACACTTGTAGCTGAAATGTTAACATGGATTTATTAAAAAACAAAAATTTAGTACATATTATTCATCAACGATTTCATAATCTTTCTAAACTAGACATCCTATTATCAATTATCATGATTACCTTTTAAGAAGGTCAAAAATTTTGAATCTTGAATTTAGTTTTTTATGTTGCAACTTAGAAATTCATTTATTGAAAGAACAGATTGAAATTATCTGTTTATATGATTTAAAATTATTCTATAAAAAATTATGTCATTAGACCTTTATGATTTTTTATAACAAAATGGTTGTTCAAAAATATTAAATTTATAAAAAATAGTACATTACATATAATAAGCTTTACATAGTTACACAATATATAGTTTCAGTGTTATTTAACACTGGTTACCGTATTTGCTGAAGAAAGTTCATTGTAACTTGCACGTGGTGAGTTGACCGACCGTTGAAATTGCATCATTCGTGAATTTCCTTCTTTCTATCGTTCAACACATGTCTATGTTAAAATGTTTCTTAGTTTGATAGTTCATCTACCGACACATTGTATAATACAATACACGCTGGTTGTCTATTGTCTATAACTTTTATCACCTCAGCATTAACACTGAAACACTGAACGTTCTAGTCTCGTTTTACAAGTCTATATTTTAGTTTAAAGGTTCACTATTTAAAACAAATATATTCAATACTTTGAATATGGGTTATCGACTTATTGTCCAGAAAATATTTTAATGTTTAAACTACATTTTGAAATACTTCTCCGTGATTGAAAACACATCTCTCATCTCTAACCACTGAACTGCTAATTTCAGAAAAACGACTTGTCCATCTAAACGTTGATCTAAGACTGTCACTCGCCACGAGAAAATCTCACTTCCTAAAGTGTTCTTTCCGGTCACATTTTCACTGCCATAGTTATTTTACATACATCACCGCATAAAATCAAAATTCACATATAAAGAAATTAAACACTCGCAAATGTTTATGTTGTACTAATACTAAACATGTTTATTTATTTTTAGCCTTGAAAATCTATTTTTTCTTTAGAAATGAGTTTACTAGTTTAAAATTATCATTTGAATTTTTTATCTCTATGGTTTAACCGCGTCTTTTAAATGAGTCAATATTAAGATCTGACTTTTCACACTGTTACAATACATATGGAAGCCAAAATGTTCCCATTGTAATAGTTTCTTTAAACAACAACCTAATAACGAAAATCCGATTTCAAAATTAGAATTCAAGGAAAAATTGAATTTATTTGCATTGTGTTAAATTTCAAAAATATTGGGAAATTTCACAATTCACATTCAGTATCACTTGTCAAGAACACTGTAACATGGGTTACTACAAAGGCTATGTTAATGAAAGTACAACAAAAAGCAACACGATTTAACGCAAATAATCTATCAATAAGAGGATTTTTATTATTCAACATTTTTATAGAGTATTAAGTAATAAAACCCTTAACTATTCTTGGAAGAAACTCAGGAATACCCAGGAACAGAATTACCTAATAATTATGGACTTATCATTTCTACTCAAGGAATACAAACACTATGCAGAAGATTTACTTCAGAAAATTCAATTTATTATTAACTTATACTTTTTAGTTTTTGTGTTGTTTTATATTTCATTAGAAACATATAATTTAGAGTATCCAAATAGTCAATCATTTATATGTTGGGTTAAATGAAAGAATATAGTTGGTATCTGATTTAAATAAAAACCCTAATGGTCTTAGAAAAATAAAACATTTTTGTGAAAATGATAAATTACAGAGTGTGAATTGTAGTACGTTATTTTATTATATTAAATATAAATACTTATCATATTAAATAGTTTAAAATATTGTCTAAGTGTAATAATTTTGAATTATGGGACGTTTGCTATATAATGAACAAAACAACCCTGAAAATACTGTGCACTAACAACGTGAACGGAGTGGTTTTGTTGTAAATAAGTATCTATTGTCATCGTATAAACAGGATATTATTCTGTGCATAGACAATTATTGTTCTGGGCCTCGAGAGAAGAGAGAAGATACTTCGAATTTAATTTAATATTTTCAACTGATGAATATACATTTATTTTATTTTGAGGATTAATATATGCTCTATATTTCAACCTTATTCTCTATTGTAGAATCACTTTGATTTTATTATTCGATAAGGAAAATGATTTAAGAAATGTAAGTATTTGTGAAACAGACAGAAAGGTTAGAAATACCATATAAATATATACATAGTTTATTTTTTACATCACAACCTAGATATTTGTTGTATAAATTAACAAATAGAAAATGTAAGTAGGCCTACAATAAACTATACATAAGCTAAATGTTTTGTACTGTATTATAAAATATGGTATAATATAAAACTTATCCTACTGTATAATAGTTATTATTTAAACAATTTTAATGTTTTTTTGAAAAATTTTAAGATATTTTTTTGTATGAGGGTGATGGGCACTTTTGAGCAGATCAATCACAAAGGCGTTTTATCATTATAATTTCCCCAGGGGAAGATTCATCTTGAAGATCTAAATTAAACAACAGTTCGTCAAAATTTCGGTAGCTTCTGAGTGTTTTGATCCTTTAACTTCCTCTGTGACGTCATCATCATCCTCGTCAGATTCTTCGTCATTTCGACTTTGACGATCAGATGTACAGGCAGCCATAATATCATCTTCAAATAAAACTGTGACAAGGGTCCTCATCACTATGTATCCCACTCTAAAACTCCTTCCAACTGAACATCAGACCACCTTTCTTGTCATTGATAGCTTCTTCAAGTATAGTTGTCAATTCAGTTTCAAATGTGGTTATTGGGATATTATGCCAGATCTTCTTACAGGTTTTGTTTAAGGTCATAGTACCTTCATCCCATGCAGCAACTGACATGTAGTTATTGTCTTAATTTTCATCTATTTTAAAGTTGCAATGATGTCATTAGGTCCCATAATCATCTGATTCAATAATTTTCCTTAAGAGTTTTTTTCGGTTCAACTGTTTCATAGTTTCTAAAGTGCCCTGATCCATCAGCTGTATAAGGGATGTGATATTTGGTGGCAAAAATAAAACGGTGATGTCCCATATTTTAGTTCTTCAACTCCCTGGTGTATGTGGGCATTATCAATTAATAACACGGTTTTTAGAGACAGGTTTTTTTCTTGTAATGACCGTGTAACTGATGGAACAAAGTTCTGAATAAAACTCTGTCTTTGAAAATGTTAGAAGACATCCAGATTAATTTTTGAATGTATAAGATCAGCAACGAGATAGTCTAAGTTTTTTCAACGCTCTGGCATTTTTTATTTTCCCACTAAGTCAGTGGAAGTTTATGAGTTCCAACAGCTTAGTCTTTGTTTTTTTATGGCCCCAGGCTGCAGTATCAAGTTTGGATGCCAACGTTTTTCTTGGCAGCACTCTGTAGTAAGCCCATTTCGTCTGCATTATAGGCCTGAGAAAGTGATAACTATTGGTCTGTCACAATGTTTTAAAAATTTTCAGCAAAGATTTCTGCCTCACTGGTGTTTTCCGAGAGGTTTTCCCCAGTTACTGTAAGCTGTCTTACCCCATGCATGTCCATGAAAATCGGGCTAACCAGCCTATACTAGCTGTAAAACTTTTATCACCATCTAGTTTTTTATTTAAGCTCTAAGCTTTTTCTTTAAGAATTGGCCCTGATATCGGGACATACACCACATTAAAGGGCTTCATAAAGTGTTTGTTTTTGCCATTTTATTTGTTTGTCGTTTAAACTGCCAAATAGAATCATTTTTGCACAAAAATCTTCATTACACTTTGTAATTTTTCCCCAATCGCATTCAGTAATACCTGTGCCATTTCAATAGAAATGTTTTTAACTGACTGACCCTTGTCCATGCCTTCTAGTTTCTTCTCCATGGAAACAACAACACGTTTTCTTTTTTGAGACATTGTTTTTACTGAATTAAACCAACTATAAATAATTCATTTGGATTCATAACGTTACAACTCACAGTCACAATTTACTTGCCCACATAACTCACACCAGCAATGAACTAAAATATGCAAACCTAACTTGTGTACTATAAACTGTTAACAATAACTAGACACTGTGTCACCGTGTACCGAGCTGGCAGAGTGAAGCAAGCAAGGGTACAGTTAGAGCAGACAGTAGCGAGCTGTATGTACATTCTGGCAACGAAAGTTCTAAAATCATCATATTTTCGATTCGGTTAATTGAGTTTCAGATAATCAGGACTTTGGTGTATTATAAGCTATTAGTAGAGATTTGTATATAATTTAAGACAATAAATAATTTATCATTTGTGATATTTTGTAAATGTTGTATTCTTTTGATCTGAAATCCAGAAGGAAAGGATTAACTATGTTATCGGGTGATATATCTTGGTAGGTATATGTTATTTATTCCAAGGCTAGAGTAGGGGTTTTTTCTCGGCACTCTCCATCTCTCACAGGTAACAAGCCTGAAGTATGTATAAATTAGTTAAAGTAAAAAAAAAATCCAAGGTTTTCATAATGCAGATTATTGCTTTAAATTATAAAAAATATAGTACTAGTCATTTTGAAAAACAAACAAAACCTTCATTGGAAAATATGCTCGTGTGTATTTGCAAAGGTAGGGCTTGGGGGGTACGTGGATCTACTTTGGTATGCGTTGCCGGGTCCTCAGATCGTGTGCTAAATTAATATAAGTACACTGAGCGAATCTCAATCTAGGCTAGCCATTTTTGACGATTAGTGCTACAACCTAATTTACTAAAACTAACCAATTTACATTAAAACCAATATTAATATTAACTACACGAAAGATGATCACTGTCCAGGCGTCTTCCCTCACTGGATGTTGATCCACGACTCTGCCGTTATCTAGTCTGTCGTGTACATACGAGATAGCGAAGGAGAGGGGGGAATGGTGACTAATCACCACAGTCACCCCCTCTAACGAAAAAACAAAAACAAAACAAAATAAGGTATGCTGTGTGCGGGACGGGAATGAAGGTATAAGGACGGGACAAGGTATAAAGTTAGTTAGTGCTAGATGACATTGTCCTAGTGGTCAGGTCGCCAAAAAAATAATTAAACGCGAACACTTAGGCAGAACCCAAATGCTCACCCTAATGACTGAAAACTTACTCAAACTGGAAACCAAAAACCCAATAATTGAAGGGCAGAGTTGATAATGAATTGGATGATTGGGGTAAAAGGAAGAACCAAGAAGAGAAAAAGGGAAAAAAAGGAAGGAGGAATCCTCCCCCTGTGCCAGGAAAAAAATTGTTTAATTAAATTTTTTACTAACAATGAATCACTATCTGGTCTGAAGGTGTACAACTTTCGTTCAATATAATGATTATGAATATATGTAAACCCAGAAGTTTATTATTAAAAAAAAAAAAGTTAATTTTTTTAATTTAATTTTTTATTTATTTATTTATTTTTATTCTGGGGGTTGCTTACAAAGTAGAGTACAAATAAACTGAAAGGTTATGCCGCGAAATGAGACTGTGGATTTGAAGGAAATTGCCATAGGATAGGTAAGCCGTACAATTGTTTATTATAACTTAACTATATGTGGTTTTGGTACAATAAAATTTTGAAAATGGCTGATGGAAATTTAAATGAAAATGCAAGATGGAAAAGAGTTTAGGGAGGTATGGTGTTCAGATCGGAAGTATGAACGGATTGGAATGGGTGAAAGGAACAGGCAAAAAAAGTATATTCCTTAGCCACGTCTTTGGTACTATGGTACCCGAGTCCCAGAGTTGTCACATGAAGTTCTTAAGTATGCTAAGATATATTTCCACAGGAACTAAACCATAGGTCTGCCAATTAAGATGTAAGTGCCAGATGGATTGGTGTGTTTGATATGCCAGTAAACAAGTAGGAGGCACTGATAACATCATGTACTGGTCACTGTGGCAGCAAAAGGGCGTATAGGTATAAATGCCTTAGTGACTTTCATTATGGCGAAGCGTAAGTCTGGAGACTCTCTGTGGTACTTTCTTATACTGGTGACTTTAGGCGAGTTTTGGCTCTGAATTTCAGCCTGGTTGATTTGGGTTTGTAAATGAAGAAGGTGGGTGGTTTTAAGAATCGGAAAAGGTATATTGGTAATGGAAAATTGATGTGATGTAAACAAGTGGGTTTTGAAAGGTGTAGTTCGGTAGATGGGTAAATTACAGGGTTACTTACAGTCTCATTTTACAAGTAAAACGTTTCCTTATAAACTAGAAAATTAAGTTTGTAATTAAAATTTTGTGTAACTATTAGTATATCTAAGGGTTTATATAAGGACATATAGGGGTAATAAGATGGAAATTTTATGGGTTAACAACGGATATGGGTGTATTAAAAACAAACTGTATACTGTTACAATAAATTGAAAGTAGGAGGTATAGAGATAAGGATTGTTGCATAGAACTGTATGGAGTAGTTATGTTAGGTATGGTTGTGGTGAAGGGTGGTGGTTGTTTAATTACCTATGAGCCACTTTTTTATCTTTATATTTTTATTGTGGCATTAATATTACTACAATAAATTGATGGGATAGGCAATCACAAGGATGTTGCCCGCCCCATGATTATAAGACCCACAGACCCATGATTAAAAGAATGTGTGATTTACACTAAAAATTAGAGCAAATACACTAGATATAGGTGGTAAGTTAAGGTTGGAATAATGTAGCTTATTAGCCATAAAATATGTGTAATTACAGTGCGTTGAGCAGAGGGTATAGAAAAAAATTAGGAATTGTTTAAGTGGGAAGTAATGTTTGAGCAACATGATCCTAACGATTACCCTAAGTCCTTGATACCAACTATAATGCAAGTTATGTTGTACTTGACCAAACCAGTCGGCGGTCTCATCATATACTGTCACATCACTGGCTGCTAAGGAGCTAGGAAAATATTAAGGGTCTGAATACTTGAAATTTGATGAGTTTGGGCACAAATTGTAGGGAAAAACGGGAGTTTAAAAATGGAAATTGAACCAGCAGGGTTCACCCGACGAATAAGACGCAGGAGTGACACAAAATTGGACTGTAAATGTTCATCTCTGTGTCTCAAAACGTCGTTTGTACCAATAATAAGTTCGATATGTGCAACCGGAAACCAGGAGTGACGGTTGTCTTTAACCCTGCAATCGGCAGATGTTAAAGGTTTTGTAAAAGTTTTGTTTTCCTAAAAAAATCATTAAAAAATATTATTTTTATACAAAAACTAACTTAGACATCATTTTTCTCAGAAAGATGCATAGAATTCATCTATGTAATAATATATTTTTTTTTTGAAACGGTTTTGGAGTAAGTATGTTAGATGTCAAAAAATGAAGTTAACATTTTTCAGAAAAACCTGTATCATCCAAAATCAATAGCTTACCACCTTTTTCCAAGATATACAACAGTTTCATGTAATATTTGTGAATATATTTAGAAAAAAATAAAATAAATTTGTTACATTAAAAAAAAAAAAAATTTAATTACGAAAAAAGGGGTTTTGTTATTTTTAAAAATTCACCAAAAATAGTAATATTTATGGAAAACACAACTTCTATATACCATTATATTCAGAAAGGTTCATAGAATTTAGTAGTGCAATGAAAAAAAGTTTGAAAAATAATTTTGGAGTCAGTATGGCAAAGAACAAAAAAAAAAAAAAAACACACAAAAATCGAAGACTAAATTTCACTTAAAAGTCCAATTGAGCATAGAAATTTTTTTTTTACATTTTTTAAAAGTATTACAAACATTTTCTAGTATAAATGTGAATAACAATTGGTAAAAAAAAATCAAATTCTAAAATTTTTAAAATAGAAATAATGTTTTCCCGTAAAAAGTAGAAATCGGCAAAATTTAGGTTAGGTTTGTAACCTCGACAACCTAGGCCTAACTTGTAACTATCTAAAGCTCGGCCTAAAACAAAATCACTAGATTTCACTAAAACAATAAACTCTACAAAGCATAACACACATATACACTTGTATAATACACTTATACACTTGTATAATCAAATAAAACACTTCATATAAGAAAATTTGCTTTTAGGCCTAGGCTTATAATTTATCTAGGTTAGGCTAAATAAAAATCATTCAAAAACTAGAACTTCACTAAAAAAAAAAAACTTTTGAAATAAAAGCACATATATTGTAACTTGTATACACGATTTATAATCTTGGATGATTTACTGTATTTTCGTCATCCATTTTTATACAATAAGTCCTACTATAGTTAAAAATTTAACAAAACTATCCCAATAACAAATATTACCATTCACAAAAACCAAAACTCACAATATATAAAGGCAAGAAAAGGTAACCTTAGTTACACAACACCACAGAAATAAACACAACTAACTTAAGCTGACATCTACAGTTTTGTCAAACAATTCTCCATAGAGTAAACAAAATGTTTGTAGTTTGTTACAGCAAACATGAAAATATTTAAAATTGTTAATAATTCAATCGGAATAATATATACTCCATCAAACAATTGCTGTTATTTGTAAAATATGTATTTATACATGTTTATAAAGACTAAAACTACGACGATGATATGTTGACGCCCACGGTTTTTTGCATACTATATGGCGACAATATATATCTGGAGTTTTTCACATAATTCATCGTTGATGATATATCATCCCCCGGGGTTCAAAAGGAATGTTTGTGTAACGGATGTTGCAATCAATTAGAAACAGCGCTAATTTATCGCAGTTATCTTACATACTAAATAACAACAATAAAAATAAGGATGTCATTATGTTTTTCATTATAAAAGCAAATTAAGTTTTATTTTAAAATATTTTGTTCAGTTAATTATTTTTGATAAAATTAAGATAAAATCTTTCAAATGGCTATTGTAATAATTCAAAATATATGCTGGTGATGTTAATTATTAATAGCGAATCTATTTTAAAAATTACAAAAATTATTCTTTCGAACTTGAAGAGTTCCACTAAGTATTTATTTATTAAATTTTGAATTAAATTGTTATTTTTTGCTCGACTTATGGGCGCCAGATGTGTTAACATCAATTTAGAAAAAAGAAGTTAATTATTGTTATTAAATTTCTCAGGGGTGAGTCCTTTTATCAGTGTACTTCACAGTGATCTTGGTTTCAGAAATGAAAACACTTGTAGCTGAAATGTTAACATGGATTTATTAAAAATAAAAATTTAGTACATATATTCATCAACGATTTCATAATCTTTCTAATCTAGACATCCTATTATCAATTATTATGATTACCTTTTAAGAAGGTCAAAAAGTTTGAATCTTGAATTTAGTTTTTTATGTTGCAACTTAGAAATTCATTTATTGAAAGAACAGATTAAAGTTATCTGTTTGTATTATTTTTAAATTACTTTTATTAAAAATTTTGTAAGTCAGTTGACTTTTATGATCCTTAAAACAAAATAATTATTTAAAATATTAAATTTATAAAAAATAGTACATTAAATATAATAACAGTTACACAATATGAGTTTCAGTGTTATTTAACACTGGTTACCGTCCTTTGTTGAAAGAAGTTCATTGATTATGTGCACGTGCTGAGCTGCCCGTCGACGTCGTATCAATCGTGGATTTCGAGCCTTCCATTATTCGACAAATGTCCGTATTAAGAATGTTTATTAATCTTTTAGTCCATTTTAACACCTCACAATTGTCCACGCTTACAAAACATAAACCACTTTCAATACTTAAGGGTATTTAGGCACAATACGCATTGTTCTATTTTGTACCGGAAAACGTAATTGTCTCTGTTATCTCTATTTTCATAACACGTTATTTTCACTAAAATGTTCTAAAACTTCTTTTAGACAAAATAGAAACAATGTCTCTCATCTCTAACCACTAAACTGCTAATTTCAGAAAACGACTTGTACAGCTAAACGTTTAAACTACATTTTGAAAATATTTGTCCAAACTGAAAGTACGTCTCACTTCCTTGAAAGTTCTACTAAGACTCTTTATAACGTTTAAACTACATTTTGAAAATATTTGTCCAAACTGAAAGTACGTCTCACTTCCTTGAAAGTTCTACTAAGACTGTTTGCTCGCCACGAGACAAATTCTTACTTCCCTTTTTTAATTGGAAACCAGCTCTAACCTCCTCCGTAATTTACATCCGCTGTTCTACACAGTCCACACACCCCTTTCTCTCCACACATTTTATTAATTATTAATGACAAAAAACAACACTTCAACCCAATTATACAATACTAAAATTAAACATCTGTACATATTAATCTATACTAACACTAAACATCGTAGCTCATTATGTTGTCTTGAAAATCCATTTTACTTCCTTAAAAGAATTTGACGAAAGCTACATTTTATTCAAAAGCTTCTCCCACCCTTTGTATGTTTTATCTCGCGCGTTTAACACCTATTACAAACTTTGAATTCTGACTCTAATTTTTCACACTATTAAAACTAATCTTTCACATTATTACAAAAACCCCACAAAGATTTGTATTACAATATGTGTATTGCAATACAAATTTTTATATATAAATTTCAATTCGAAGCAAAAAAAATTTTAATGGATGTTCAAGACATTTTATTTCAGAAGCTAAGGACTTCATAAAAAAATAAGTATCTCTAGTATACTTATACGAAAGATTCTCTTTTCATAAAAAAAAAAAAAACAAAGATTTATTTACTAAAGATTCTACGTTACTATCTTAATTATTGGTTGAGTCATCGTGACTCATTCGTACACAAAAACAAATATAAATCAATTAGTGCTAAACCTTATCTCTATTTATATAATAAAACCCATCATCAGTTTCCTTTCCAACATCCGTTGACTGAAACTTTCCCATCAACTTTTTTTTTTTTTTTTTTTGACCGGATCCTGTCACTCAAAAGCTTATCTCCAGACTTTTGTCTGTAATTTTCCTGCCATCTGGCATTTCCTTTCCCACATTTTACTCTTTGCCAAGACGAAAATACTTTACATCTCTATTGGAAATCTAATTTTCATTTTAATTATTCATCTGAACATCTTTCATCTCTATATAATCATGATTTAAAACTTCTCATTATCATTTAACATCACTACAAAATTATTTATTTATTACTCAAAATTACTTCAATTTACTTTAAAATTTTTCAATTATGACTTTACATTATTATTTACTTTAACTTAATTTCTCAATTACTCTTGGTTTTGCTGGGATAACATCTTAACTACTGATTTTACAATTACCAAAAACTCCTCTCTTATACTAAATTTCAAAATTATAACATCATTATAAAAAAATCACTTACAAACTCATCTTACCTATTTCAAAATTACCTCTTTACAATTGTATTATCCTTTTAGTACTTTATCTTAAAATTATTTCCATCTTAAATCTTTCATATTTTAATAATTAAAGTTGCACTAATCCTCAAACAAAATTTCTTCATCATTTATATATGTGCAGCCCACGCAGGTTACCTACATCATTTGTATAAATAATCTCTTTATTTCTTTATTTCAATGTAGCTTCCTTTAAAAATCATAATAATCGTCGTTTATTCGCAGAACTCCTTAAATCTCCCATTATTTCATTAAAATCGTTGTATCTTCCTTTTATATCATCGCAGTATTCAAAAAACTTCCTAAAAACTAAAATTAACCATCAATGCAACTTAACTACTCTTTTTATAAAAGTTTCTCAACAGAACAACCTCATTTTTCAAATATTACTTTACTTAATACTTCTGTAAAAGCCATCTTCTTCTAATAAAAAACTCAAAAAATCTCTCATTTAAACTACTTCATTAAAATCTCCTTAGTCATCAATTACTTAAATACAAAAACTTCAAAAATAAAAAAAATACATTGTTTCCCAGCTAAACACCTGATTTCATCAAAATCATCAAACACCTTTATCAAATAACTTCTCACAATCATCCATTGTTTCAAATTTAATTATTATTTATTTAATAAAACATTATTCATTTATGTCTTCTATAAATTTCATTAAAATCTCTTTAGTTATCATTATTTTGCTACTTTTTCTTTAAAAACCAAAACTTAATCTCAAACTATTTATTATTTAAAATCAAAAAACATTAAAAACTTTATTATTACTTGTCTTGGCAAATACTCACATAAATTCTCAAACCTTTACTAATTATTTTTACTTTTCCACACCATGAATCGCTTAAGACTAACAACTTTTATATCATATTAACAATTAATCCTTATTGCTTATTAACATTAAACATACAAATTATCGTTTTACAACCCAACACCTAGTCACATATTCTAATCAGCTAATATATTTACAATTCTACCAAATTATTTGTTTCATTTCATAAAAACTCTCCTTTTGTCACGTCCGGTTTATTCCTAAATATATACAGATTGATCATTTCCATATATATCCTACAATTTGTTTCATCTCATCTGTCTAAAATTTATTACATGAATTTTCTATGTAATATTGTCACCATTATTTATGCATTTCTACTCCTTTTCACCCCTATAGTCCTTCTGACATTCTAATATTTTTCATGTACAATTCTAGTTACTCTCTGGACTCTTACACAAAGTAACATGTTGTGACGTTGAAATGTGCAATGGTTGAATGCAATATCCCTACTTGATTCAAGATAAAGCCCAGAACACATCCCTATTTCACAACACGCCCTCTATGCAGTCCCGAAATTGCCTCATTTTTTACAAATAAAACAATTCCTTTTGACTACACAAACTCCTGCCTTCCTCCCAAAATGTTCATGTTCTTAAATGCATGTATACGAAGAAAATTAAAAATTCATAAAAAATTTCATTTAAATTATATCATCCGAAGTTGAAATGTTTTCTTTTAGCGACTATTTTCCTAGCATCGTTGATTTATTGCTTATGTAATCCTTTCTACAATTTATTATCCAGATTCAAAAAGAAAATTTTATTATCTTTTTTTTTTTTTTTTTTTTTTTTTTTTTTTTTTTTTTTTTTAATTATTCTAAGTTCTTTATTTATGAATTTACATTTTATTCTGTAAAAGTTATTTCAGTAATCAACTTTTATTCTATTTTCTTTAATCAATACCAAGCATCCTTTATTTAAACATTTTTTATTTAAAAACGCAAGTTAATTTATAATTATGAATCAAAAGTTTTTTTATTTTCTAGCACAGTACTTTTGTAACACTCTGTATCAGTCTCTATGCTATGCGCAAAAGAATTTTAGGCCTATCTTTAGACGTAAGCAACTCCCCTCGGTATGATGCAATATCTCCTGTCTACTACTGATAAGGAATCGAGAAACCTTCTTGGCTTCAACTCGGTCTGCAGATGGATTTCAACTTTCGTCACATTATTGAATCTTCAATATTGACGTTCTAGATTTAATATTAAATATTATTACTTCAATTCTAAATATTGTCGGTTCCTACAGATTCATTAAATCCTTCCTTCTAATCAACACTTTATCTCAACACGTAATGTTAATATTTATGTTGGAATAAATATACAGAGTTATTTACTGATATAAACCTAGCGTCTTAACTTTACAAATATCTGAACGTTTCTTAAACTAAACTCTTAATCTTCTAAGCTTGGCCTATATTATTATTTATTAACCCCTTAAGTGTTTTATTTTTTTTACCTAAATCAACTCAAAATTGCCTATTTTTTTTATTTGATTATTTTAATGTTTGTTAACTTGGAAGTTAAAAAATAGGCATTAAAAGAAAATATAAGCAACATCAAAAGTATAAATGTCATGTTTAATATAATTTAAAAATTTTCTGCAAATACATTAAAAACACATTTACCTAACAATTAAAAAAAAGTAAAATGTATAAAACCATTGTTAAAAATAAAAGTACACACAATAAAGATTGTTTACAGTTTCTTACTAATGTTTAGTAATTTTTTTGGGTGTGATATATTTTAAAACATGGGGCAGCACACAGCCCAACATCATATTCGCTG
This sequence comes from Aphrophora alni, assembly GCA_963513935.1. Taxonomy (NCBI): domain Eukaryota; kingdom Metazoa; phylum Arthropoda; class Insecta; order Hemiptera; family Aphrophoridae; genus Aphrophora; species Aphrophora alni. The sequence goes on from OY740767.1 coordinate 91,859,053, forward strand.
CACTGGTATCGCGACTCCTTGTAAATATAATTTCACGGCGGATCCAAAGAGAACAAAAATAAAGCGGTAGTTTTATAAGTTATGTTCTAGAGTGCATGCCAACACTATCTAGCGGCAATACTAGCAACTACAACGTAATATTTCGACAGAGAACGAAATAGAATAGGGCAAGTTAAGAGAGTCGGCTTTAGCCGACAGCGGCACTTTTTATCGGTATTTGTAGCGTCGGCTTAAACCGACATAAACACTTAAGGGGTTAATACACATCATTGTTATTTCAGATTATAAATTATACATTATTCAAATTTAAAACTATTTATTCACAAAAATCTTAATTAACTTATTATCATTGTTTTTCCAAAATCTAGTCCGTGTTTATTTATTAAATGTCTTTACATTATTATTAGTCGTTTCAAAAATTCAATTTACACTCAGACTGTTATAAATTACTTATTTTTTACGATGATTCCCCGATTGGTGAAACATCTTGTAAAATATAGCCTGCTTTCTCAACATAATTACAACGTTAAATACTTCTGTCCACATGGACAGTTTGTCTAGCCTTGTCATCACAACAGATTCTTTCTTAACAAAAGATCCCCCTTTGTTATTGTCTCGGAGTATTGACAAAATACCTTTCTCTTTCTCCCTTACAGACATATCTACATTTCTCTTTCTCTCAAACATCTTAGAATTTAACGACCTACATTTTCTTTCAGCTGTCAGTTTAGGCATTCTCACCCCACCATTTTTGTATATTACTGCAAAGCCTTCTCTTACTATTTCTTTCTCAAATTTACACTCGAACTCATCTTGTTCAAAGAGGCTCTTAATTTTCTGTTGTTGAATTTCAAAGACATTTCTAAATTTTAACATTGCATAATTTTTAAATTCTACATTCTTATTACACACTTGTTTTTTAAAATAAACAGCTGATACCTTTGTTATTAGATTATTTACTCTTACAATGTTTTTTGAATTGCTTATACTATATCTAACCCCACCAGACTCATTAATTTCAACATTACTTGTTATTTTTAGATTTGCATTGTTACATATCCCATTTTTTATTATTTTGGCAATTTCTTGAACACTGTCATTCACACAATTGTCCTCTATTATTATCAAATCATCTGACATCTCTTTTACTTCATTAAAACTGTTAATTTCAACTTCATCTACTGCTTGATCTAAATTGTTATCTACATTATTAATATTTTCTATCAAAACACCTTCTACATTATTAATCTGTTCAAATTCTACTTTTTTCTCACAATAGCTTAATTCAAATTCTACTTTATTATTAATTTCCATTACCTTAATTTCCATTTGCTTATTTTCCAATTTAAAATTCTGTTCTAATTTTACACAATCTGGTTTTAATTCAACCCTAATTTCTTCAAATTTTTTACACATTGCTTCTTTTAAGTTTAAATTATCTTTGTCTTAACTCTAATTTAGCCTGTTTTAAGTCATTATCTATCTTATCTAATTTAGCATTATTCTGTTCGAGTTTAACATTGAAATTTTCCAGTTTAGCATTAATTTCTAGCTTATTTTGATCAAATTTTGTATTCAACTCTAGACTACTCCGTTCCAATTTATTATTAAAGTCTTCAAATTTATTATTTAAATCTTGTTTTGTCTCTTATCTAACTTGGTCAAACTTATTATTTATACATTCAAATTTTTTATCATTGTCTCGTTTAAATTCTAGATTATTCTGTTCAAATCTAGTGTTAAATTCTTGTTTTAATTCTTGTTTTAACTCTAAGCTATTTTTTTCACTATCTAAACTAGTTTGTCGAAATCCCTTTACCAACATTTCATATATTTTTTCCATGCTCATACCTTGATCACTATTTTCTACACTCTTGTCTATCCTAACCTGCTCAATTACACTGACCTGTTCAATTACCCTAACCTGTTCATCCCTTGATTCCTTGCCTAAATTTTCTTTTTCCAAATTTACTCCTAATATTTTCGCATTCATATCTTCACACCGTTTTTTACTATTTTGAATCCCATCACTACTAAACCCATTAAGATCCGAACCTGAACTACTAATTTCACTAATGCTTGAACGTCTACTATTACTATTACTATTAATTATTTCCTGATCTAAAATATCTTGTCCCTGTTGATAAAACAATTCATTACTACTATTACTTTGTGTTGTTTGCTCATTACTTTGCAATTTCTGCTCTAAATTTTCAAAAGTATCTTTTTGAAATTCCAATGGCTCTATGTTATTTAAAGAATTTTGATTTATTAACCCTACCTGTTCATCATTATTAACATTTACTATTTCTGACTCCATTTTATTTTACTATTTCTAACACAACAGAATCTATTACTTAACAAACACAAAATTTTAAGAGAATCTTTCTTAATTTATAGAGAAAGTCCTTACCTTTATTCTAAGTGCTTCCATTTCATCAAAATCACTGTATTTTCGACCAAAAACGCCCCGAGTTGGGAGACATTTGTAATAATTCAAAATATATGCTGGTGATGTTAATTATTAATAGCGAATCTATTTTAAAAATTACAAAAATTATTCTTTCGAACTTGAAGAGTTCCACTAAGTATTTATTTATTAAATTTTGAATTAAATTGTTATTTTTTGCTCGACTTATGGGCGCCAGATGTGTTAACATCAATTTAGAAAAAAGAAGTTAATTATTGTTTTTAAATTTCTCAGGGGTGAGTCCTTTTATCAGTGTACTTCACAGTGATCTTGGTTTCAGAAATGAAAACACTTGTAGCTGAAATGTTAACATGGATTTATTAAAAATAAAAATTTAGTACATATATTCATCAACGATTTCATAATCTTTCTAATCTAGACATCCTATTATCAATTATTATGATTACCTTTTAAGAAGGTCAAAAAGTTTGAATCTTGAATTTAGTTTTTTATGTTGCAACTTAGAAATTCATTTATTGAAAGAACAGATTAAAGTTATCTGTTTGTATTATTTTTAAATTACTTTTATTAAAAATTTTGTAAGTCAGTTGACTTTTATGATCCTTAAAACAAAATAATTATTTAAAATATTAAATTTATAAAAAATAGTACATTAAATATAATAACAGTTACACAATATGAGTTTCAGTGTTATTTAACACTGGTTACCGTCCTTTGTTGAAAGAAGTTCATTGATTATGTGCACGTGCTGAGCTGCCCGTCGACGTCGTATCAATCGTGGATTTCGAGCCTTCCATTATTCGACAAATGTCCGTATTAAGAATGTTTATTAATCTTTTAGTCCATTTTAACACCTCACAATTGTCCACGCTTACAAAACATAAACCACTTTCAATACTTAAGGGTATTTAGGCACAATACGCATTGTTCTATTTTGTACCGGAAAACGTAATTGTCTCTGTTATCTCTATTTTCATAACACGTTATTTTCACTAAAATGTTCTAAAACTTCTTTTAGACAAAAAAGAAACAATGTCTCTCATCTCTAACCACTAAACTGCTAATTTCAGAAAACGACTTGTACAGCTAAACGTTTAAACTACATTTTGAAAATATTTGTCCAAACTGAAAGTACGTCTCACTTCCTTGAAAGTTCTACTAAGACTCTTTATAACGTTTAAACTACATTTTGAAAATATTTGTCCAAACTGAAAGTACGTCTCACTTCCTTGAAAGTTCTACTAAGACTGTTTGCTCGCCACGAGACAAATTCTTACTTCCCTTTTTTAATTGGAAACCAGCTCTAACCTCCTCCGTAATTTACATCCGCTGTTCTACACAGTCCACACACCCCTTTCTCTCCACACATTTTATTAATTATTAATGACAAAAAACAACACTTCAACCCAATTATACAATACTAAAATTAAACATCTGTACATATTAATCTATACTAACACTAAACATCGTAGCTCATTATGTTGTCTTGAAAATCCATTTTACTTCCTTAAAAGAATTTGACGAAAGCTACATTTTATTCAAAAGCTTCTCCCACCCTTTGTATTTTTTATCTCGCGCGTTTAACACCTATTACAAACTTTGAATTCTGACTCTAATTTTTCACACTATTAAAACTAATCTTTCACATTATTACACTATTTTTTGTAACACTTTTTCTTTAGGATATTTTTTAGACATGTTGCAAAATATCATCTAAATATGTATTCAATATTTGGACCCTATTTCGAAATCCTTTTCATACATATAATATTATATTTAGAATGTATATATATATAACAGAAACTTATACCATGCGAAATTGACTACCTGAATTGATCTGCATCATCAAAATACAGTGTGTTATTTTAAAAAGAATTCAACTGCCATTTGAAATTAAAGTTCATATTAAAAATTGTTTTACCAGAATTTTTGCACTCACCTCAATTATGATATTTGTAAAATTTTAAGTACATAAGAATTATATGGCAAGTTAAACACTTATTTTATGAACTATTTAGTTAGTTTCTTTTCCCTGGAAGTATTAATACTTCCTAATTTTATCATAAATGTACTTAAATCAATTTTGGATCAATACAGATCCCTTGAGCAATAAAACAAATACATTTGTAAACTCCTCAAGTAAACTCCAGATCCTGAACAAATTTTCTCGGCAGTTTAAAGACATTAAGTAGTTAATATATTTAAAATAATCACCTCCTTATTTCAACAACTGTTGAAATTTAATTTAATTTCTAGAAACTACCATAAATTTATTGAATTAGTTATCATGTTGATCAATGTTGTGTTGTTAAAATGTCTCTAAAATAATTTATTTAAATTAAATAGTTTATTACACTAAAGTTTTTGTACTTATTACTGTATTACTAATTTATGGATAAGTTTTGTATCAAGAATTGTTCGTACATTCTTAAAGGAAATTTTGGTGCTGTTTGTGTATTTGTTTTTTATATTATTTTAATTTTTTTTTGAAAATGCAATAATACAAATTTAAGCTTCATGTACAAAACAAACATGAAGTATTAAATTCTATCCCTTAGGCTTATATATATTTATAAAGCATGTAGATGACATTTGCAGGGAAAAAATAACCTTGATAACTTTTTATTCCAAATGGCTCGACTGATTTTCAAAATGTTTTCACTAATCCTTTGATGGTTTTCATATGCAATTTGAAGTCCATTTTCTGAAACCCTTTTAAAAATGATGATTTTATTTATTTTTTTTTTTTTTGGATTTTTCAATAAAACCTTGTTATTTTTGCAGCAATATTTTCGACTTTGTACAGGAAATATTGCTTTATGTAATAATTCAAAATTGTTTTGAATTATACTCCTTTCTTATCATAGTATTTATCATTTATAATATGTAGTTTTGTGGTTTAATCGAGAAAAAAATAATTTAATTCTTATAATAATTCTATTTAATATTCATTTGAACTAATTTGAAATTTTATTATTATTTTTTTTTTTTTTTAGCATTCGTCGATCAACATCTAATGTGGAATTTGAACCAGATTGGGGCAGTAGTAGTAGTAATAACACTACATCAACTTCTGTGCGAACACATCGTCCTTTTAAAATACCAACATCAGAAAAACTTATTCCATCCTCTGACCGCTCAAGTCCTAATTTCAGCTCTAGTAAATACTCTGAGAAAGACACAGAGTTACCAGTTTTAAGTAGCACCTATAGAAGTACCTCCTCATCATCCTTCAAATCTGAAGTAGGAAAAGTAACTAGGACACCAATAACTAAGCCTTTGAGGAATGTTATCCCAGGACGGAATAGAGACTCAAGTTTATATGCTACTAATAAGTCTAGTAAAATTCCAGTTAACCAAATAAACAGGATTTCTTCTAAATCAAATTTAGTATCACATTCTATATCTGGTAAATCTGGTAGATTTCTTACAATGCCTTTAAGTAGTCTTCGAACTGGAATGAACATGCTTCCTTCTATAAGAGGAATTACAAGTGAACTCTCAATGTATGAATCGACAGGAAATTTGTTGCCTAGCGATATTAGAACAGTTAATGATGGTACGGAAAATGATAGAGAAAATTTAAATAAACCTTTAAAAACTGATTCTTCTCAAGATAGTGCTGAATTAGGCAAAAATGAACATAGGATAGGAAACATAAGTATAGACGATTCTAATTGTAGGTCGAGTAGTGTTGATGAACATCTTAGTGAACCTAATTTGAAGAAGAAAGAAAGTAAGAAGAGATGCGCTCAATGTCGAAAACGCCTAACCTTAACTAATGTATACACTTGTCGATGTGGTAACATGTTCTGCTCAACCCATAGGTATTTATTCAAATATTTTTTCTTAAAACCTTTCATGCTTTTGCCTGTATTTTCTTCAAAAGTAACAACATTTTGTTTGATTTTTTTAGGTATTCGGAAACTCATAACTGCAGCTTTGACTACAAGAAGGAAGGCCGCAAAATTCTAGAACAAGCTAATCCTGTAGTTACTGCACCAAAGTTACCTAAAATATAATGAATTATTCTCACACTCAAAGTTATAATTTTTAAGAATGACGTAATAATCGATGGCATAAAATTATATTTTAAATTTATATTATATTTTAGATATGAATTTTTACAGTTGTTTGATCATTTATATGATAAAGTATTGCACTTGGTAGTGTTCACATTGTATGCATTCACATTTAATTATATATATCTATTTATAGATTTAATATATTTATCAAAAAGTTATTGAAAAATATTTTCCCAAAATAAATACGATCAACTTTTGTTGCTGGTAATAATTGGCCTAATCTTTATTGCGAAATATATTGGGGATAAAATATCCTCATCGACAAATGGACGGATTCCCTTATTAGCTAGTTGTAATATCAACATTGCACAACAGTCTATGATATTAGTATTTATGTCATTTAATCAAATAAAATTTTACATTACTCATCCTCCTTTTAAATAGAAATGTTTTATGTGAAATGGTGCTAAACACTTTACTAATCAGATGGTGTTATTGATTTCATTATTATTGCTTGTTTAACGGATTGCATGACTTAAATTGAACATCATGTATAAGTGTAATACAACAATGCTGCAAACTCTTAAATTTGTGGTTTTAGTGTCTTTTAAGATATAAATGTAACACAATAAATTGATCTTCCAATTATTGATGCTTTTGATTATTTTAATTCTGGCCTTTATTGTAACAAACACCTTTCCAATACTTTAGTACACTTTTTACAGTTTGTTTAATTGTTATCTTCACATCAGTATTTTGATGCTCTAAGATACACCTATTCTCCACTTTTCCCTGTCCATTCATTGGCCCAAGACCCAGTCTTCTCATTTTGTTATTTACTTCTTCTATCCAGCTCCTCCTTGATCTCTTCTTCCTTCTTTTCTCTGGTAATTTTCATTGTAGAATTTGGTTCAACATGTTTTATTTTTGGACGAGAGTGTAAATATCATTCATTTGAGTACCTCTTCTCCTGACATTAGATAGTCTAATGAATAAATTTATTATTTGACATCGTAATTTGTCAAGTGTTGCTATTCCCTCAAACGCCTTAATTAATATGTGTTCATCACATTGTTGCCAATCTTTTCTATATACTTGACTTCTAGAGTCAATAGTTCCAACTGCATCAGCAGATCTATTTCTTGAATTGACTCACTGTTTCCAGCTACGCCAGCTATTTCTTTATTGTGCAGCCATCACTGGATTATATTTTAGATCTGAGCTGTTTATATTGCTCAATGCAAAAAACCAGGAGCATAGATTTATGTTATTTAAGCATTTTATATCACTCTTAAAGATCAAATAAAGTAAATAACATATGTCTGGAGGAAATGATACAAGTGTGTTCGTAAATAAATGTAAAGGGTTATAAGAAGAAAGAGAGGATTGACTTTGTAAACATGAATAAGTGGGGCACAACTATCATTTGTGGAACATTATGATTTATTTGACTTTTATCAAGCTTAGACCTTGAATGAATGAGATCATATTAAACAAATTATATGTTTCGGAAAAAGTCGGCAGGATGCATAGTTTAGGCACATATTGGATTTTTAAAATGACTCACATTTTTGTGATGGGTTTGTGCAGAAACTTTCAATTTTTTTTTTTACTATTTCTAACAGTTGTACCACAATAGTAGTAAAATTTGGAGGGCTAAAAATTTGAAAATTCATTTATTAAAAAAAAAAAAAAAAAATTTTAATTATAATTTTCATGTAGCGTGAAAGAACCAAACTATTTATAGGCCTATTTATTATATAATATAATATGTAGGAGAGTTTGACGGGGCCCTTGGGTGGGTGGAAATTTTGAAGACCAACTCTCTTGGTCTTTGTGTAGGTAGGTAGGTTATAATAAGTTTATAATTATTAAAATCCAATTGTGCCTAAACTTTCTAGAGCTGTAATTTTTTTATACTTGAGACTCTTGTATATGTGACTGTTTGTAAGTTTTGACTCATAGTGTTGTACAAACACAAAACACTCCTAATTGTTTCAAATTCTAAAATTGCGCATCATTAGAAGACTAAAATTAACCCATTCTCTTATTATACATTTATTAAATTTTGTGTTCCACATAAAAAACTATGGTAAATAGATATTTTACTTAATAACAGTAGAAATTAGAAAATTTCTGCTACCTAGACATCATCAGATAGTTTTTATAATGTAATTTGTACATGGAAAAGATACAAAAAGTTTCGGCTACAAGACATCATCATATAGTTTTTATAATTTGTACGTGACAAAAAGTTTCGGCTACAAGACATCATCAGATAAATTAAATATAATACAATTTGTACTAGGCAAAAGTACACAAAGTTTCGGCTATAAGACATTACCAAATACTGTTAAAATTCAATATTTGTGCGTAAACTACAAATTGACTTTTGATTGTTTATTCCCATATATAGGTTGCTTAAAAAAAATTATATCCAGAAATGTTTTGTCAACCAGAAAAAGTTTATAAACAAGTATAAAGCTACAAAAACATTGTGAGAAACTAAGAGAGTCTATAAATTGATCAAATATGTTGTGGAAACCAAAATTGTACCCACTACATGACAAGTTCTAAATACTTTTTTACCAAAATTGTTTAATAAGATGGTAACATAAAAATGTGTATATTATGGAAAATTATTGAAATAAATTGAAAATCTCAACAAAATTTCATCTATATTGACAATATAATCACATATATGTAGGAGAGTTTAAGGGTGCCCATGGAAGTGTGGAAATTTTGAAGAAAAACTCTCTTAGTCTGTGTATAGATAGGTGTAAGTTATAATCCATGATTGTTCTAAACATATATTAATACTAAACTTATAACTTCCTACCTACATACAGAGAGGAGAGAGTGAAATAATATACACAATCTAAACCATAATTTTGAATAGATAAGCTTCTAAAGTTCTCAAAAATCCGGATAATCCGAAATTATAGAAAGATAAATAAAACAAAATATAAAATGATAACTTACCATTTATAAGTCATTAAAAAACACAATATTTACACAGTCATTCAATTTACATAATACATGAAATTACACAATGTACTGTAAATGACGAAAAACATTTTATTTACACACCTGAATTATTTACACATGCTTTTAATTTACACAGGGTTTAGTTGTTATTTACAAAAAAGTCATTTATCTTCCTCTGTTTTAATTTGGTGTGACGTTTCAATTCGGCAATGTCTATACGATTCAATGCGTCTAACTTTTGGGCCATTGTAAGCACATTACGTTTTCGTTTCGTCGCCATTTCCACGCACAAACGCTAACACACGAATATAAATAAATAGCAGTAACAACGCCCACCTCTAAATACTATGCCGATTCTCATTCACGTCCTCGATACTCCCGACTGGGGTTGTGATGTGCCAACTGCCAAAAAAAAGAACGGAGGTTCCCAAAGCTGGCGGCACCGCTTTAAGATGTGACAAAATGTTCACATTTACTGATTTACACCCTTGAGTCTTAGCAAACCGACAACAATAAAGTTGTAAAAATGACATGATGGTTTATGATGCGTTGTAAACATGCACCTGGTTTGTATTTATTTCATACTGTCATGCCGCATCAGGGTAGGGGGATGGTGACGCAGAGGTCATTGCTCCTCCACTTTCTCTTTCCAGTGCATCAACAACCCGCCCTAATACCTCGAGGCGACACTGTAGTGTTGAGGAAATCACGTTTTTATCAACATTAATGTAATAGCAGATATTTCTTGTTGAAACTCCATATTCAAGGATAAAATAAAGCAAGATCTTAAAGTTTCAAAATATTATAAATATTATTTAAAATATTATTCAAAATACAGTAATTATTAAAATATTTTGAAACTCTAAAGCTTTTGCTTTATAATATCCTTGATTAAATATTTTATTTTTTGTTCCGGATCGATCCGGATAATCCGGACATCCGGTTGAATGAGGTCCGGATAAACGAGGTAGTACTGTAGTTTACACAAAATTTCTTAAGGTAAATCACTATCAACAACCAAATATATACCAAAAGACAGGTTCATGAACACCATTTATTTTTGTATCCTTACTTATTTTTCATTTATATTAAGTAATAAGCATTCAAAATCTGCATATATTACAAAAGGTACCTGGAATTTATGATGAAAATTTTTAAATATCTTCTCCTTATGAAGGCATTTTCACTTTTAAAGGTTGATTTTTCTTACAATGTAACAAGTTTCTTACAACAAATCTGTTCTATTTTTTGAAGTGAAATGGCATAAACATCTTTTACAAAATACTATCTTATGACCATTTTTACTTACCTGAGTATTCACTAATCTACCAAAATCATTAATATAACAATAATGACCAGAACCTGTATTGACTGTTATAAAAAGTAGATCATAATGATTTCATTTAACTTTATTGCATATTCTTAATGAAAATACTTCTTGATCACTATTAACTCCATAAACATTTATACTTACTTTATTTTAATTTTATTTATTAAAATTATTTTTTCAAATTGGAAATATCCTTTATTGGTGTTGGAAAACTTATACCAGTAACGTTAAATTTATTAGCTAAATTTAAATAGTGTTTATTGACAATATGCAAATTTTCCAAATCAGTAGTTATATAAGGAAGTAATACTGACCATAAAAAATATTTATCACTAAAATTTTTGGGATTTATTTTGCATTTTTATTTTTAATAAAATGAGGAAGAGGAATGAAAGAACTCGCATTCAATGGATTATATTTACTAAAATTTAATATAATGCAATCAATTCGGTTTATAGTCCAGCCAGACCTCTAACTCCTAGTATTCTCTTTCTTTATTGCATAATTTTCTAGTTAATTTTCCTAAAATTATATCCAAATTTGACCCTAAATACACTGATACATTTTTTGCTTTGAAATACCTTAACTGCCTTTCTGTTGTTAAAGGTTTTATATACCATGTTTCCACTACAATATTAAATTTTAAAACACCATACTCATTTAACAAGCGAATAATAATATGTTTCATTGCCTCTTTGCTATTTTTAAATAATGAACAAGTATCTGCTAGGTACATCTAAAATATTATCTAAGTAAAATCTATTTAACTTTCCTCAAAAAGCGTGTTCTACTTGTACGAAATGACTCATTTCTTAAATAAATAAAATAAAAACGTACACTATTAGTTAATATATATTTACATATATTTTTTTTAAAACTCCCATATTCAAATAAATACAATGTTATTTAATAACAAAGATAATAATAATTACATATTATCAGTATATTATTAATTAGCTATATTTAATTCAAATCGACAAAATATTTTTGTCATTTATTTCAACAGTTACAATAAATGTTGTTCAATATTTTGTAGTTTTGAACCTACATCTACCAAAATATCGTTGACTTATTTTAATAATGTATCATTTTAAGAATCGACAACAAAATAAGCTTTTTTACAAACTTTGGTCAAGTATTGTTTTTCCAAACATTTTTTAAAATCTTTACAATCTGTAACTTCAATTTTAAAATAGTTATTTTACTCCTTTTACTATTTTTGGATACTGTAAAACCTGTTTAATTAAAACATTGCGCGAATGTTTAATTTTCTTGTTAGATTTTTAAAATAATTTTTCCAATTTATCTCCATCATTGTCGTCAGATGATGATTTGATTCTGATGATGAAGAAGAACTGGGCGAAGGCATTGAAAAGCATGTTGTTTTTTAGATGATTTACGCTTTCTAGACTTTTCAGTTTTTGGGTCCAATTTTTTCTGTAAAATCCCTTTAATAATACGTCCAGATTAATCTTTAACTCATCCACCAAAATATTCCACTTTTCTAAAGTAGACATTCCAATTAAAACTAATCTCTCAAGTAAACGAATTACATTAATTTTTAATCTATTTTCTTCATGCCGACTGCCTGAAGGAGCCTCCAAAATTTGAATAATATTTTTCGGAGGACAATCAATCGTGCAATCAACACACACAATCTCTCCTTGAGTAGATGGTAATTGTGGTATCATTACTGTACTGGAAAAAAAAATCTTTTTTATATCAGTCGATCCAAACCCTAAATCACCTTTTTCGGTAACAGGTAACTCACAAAACATTTCTTGCAAATTTGGATATAAAATTACCTCACATATTAACTATTTATCTCCTTTTTTAACAACAAAATTTTCAATTGAATGATTAAATAAAAGTATTTGTATATTGCCAGTATAATCTCTATCGTGTTTTCTTTTAAAAGGGCACTTTCAAGTGGTACCATTTTCACAATATTCCTTTTCATAGAAACTTTTGTGTATCTGATCTTGTATTCTAAAGTCGTCCCTAAACTTATTCATCAAAATTTGTTCAAACCTATTATTCTAATACGGCTTTGTTTATTTAAATTAAAACTCGATTCTACTTTTCCGTTATCTGACACTTTGTTTACAAATTTATTTACTTTAGTTACCTTTTCATTCACACTATTGTTTTGATTTGTTTGTTCCTTGTTTACAAGCTTATTAAACTCATTTACATCATCATTTACTCCACCAAATCCGTTATTCAACTGTTCCTCGTTTACAATATTATTAATTTTGCTTACATCATCATTCACTCCACCAAATCTTTTAATCTCAATTCCCCCTTCTACTTGACCTAATCTATTGTTTATCTCATTACCAATTTCTATCAAACTATCTTCCACTCTATCAAATTGTTCAGTTCTAATTTCTCCTCAACATTACAAGACTCATTGTCTACATTATCATTAATTTCCATAACACAGTCATTTACACACACATTACTTATTATTTTATTTTGTAATCTATCTTGTCTTAACTCTTCATTCCATTGTTTCTATTTATATTATCTAACTTTACAAGGTTTTGCTCAAATTTAGAATTAAAATCTTCAAGTTTTGCATTAATATCTACATTATTTTGTTTTATTTCTTTTAACTCTAGATTATTTTGATCAAATTTTGCATTAGTGTCTTGACTATTTTGTCTCATTTCTCTTAATATTTGTATCGTCACACTCTCACCTTCAATTTACCTTACTTCTTTCTACTACACTACTATTATACCCATGAAAACTTCCATTCATTCTATCATTACTAACTATACAATCTGTTTTAAATTATTTGTTTCCCTAGTTCCCTCCACTACTTCTAACAGCACATTCACATTATCATCACTATTTGTACTCTCATTTGTATTCCCTATTATTTCTGATGATGGTATTAAGCTTTGCCCAAAATTTCCCAATACTTCATCACTAAATTCTAACCTTAAAGCAGTCTGTTCTATTTGTACGTTATCCATTTTTACCTTTTTTTATTTTAAATTCTATTTTAAATTTTGAATTAATTATTTTAACACATCTTTAACACATTATCTTATCATTCACTTATTTAAATTTTTTTTAGAGAGAATCATTCTTATTATATGTTAACATGAATATTCTTACTTTTGTTCAAAAACTTCTAATTTACCACACACCACTTGTTTTTCGACTTATTTGCTTATGTATGGAACATAAACAAATAGCCCCAAAGTTGGTTCGCCAATTGTAAAAATATAAATAAAACAGGGTGAAGTTACTTAAATAAAAAATTGCACATCTTTATGGGCGCCAGGTAGAATTAACTCACCAATTTTGAAAGAGAAAAAAAAGTTTAATTAAAATGTTCTCAGGGTCGTGTTTTCTAGGGTACTTCCAAGTGGTGATGTAATAAATATGAAGTCCTTTTTGTGTTTCTGAAACTGAACATATTAGATTTATTTAAATTATTCATACACACATATATTAATAATACATATACATTAGTATATTACTTGAAATTATATCATGTTAGAAATCTGAAATTGTTTTGTCTTGAAGAGACTAAAATTCTTTATAAATGATTCTATTTTAAAATTAGTTGCATCTCTTATTCATTAAATTTTACATGAGCATCTTTGTTCTCATATTTAAAAAAAATTAGAAATTTCCTTTAAAAGTTTTAGTTTAAATATTTTAAAAATTACTTATAACATTAAGATTACTTATTTAAACAAATTTTAACATATTTAATATTTCATCATGAGTCCTTTTTTACACAAAAGATAAAATAAGATTGTCTATCATTTATGTTACCACATTGTAGCAATCTCCAGGGTGAACGTCCCTGTGGCGTATAGTCCTCGTTATTGAGGTTGAGGTCCATCATTGACTATGTAATCTTTCAGTTGATGATCTCGACTTTGACTTTACAAATTCATAATTCACACACATTTCATCTCTACCACTGATATAGAGTTTATATTTGATATTTAACGTCTTTCAGCTTGAAAATACCGGTTAAACTGTCTATGCAATGAACAAAGTTCAAGTCTCACCATGAAAAGTACCCACATTCACAAAAGATTTAACTATTTCACCATATTTATATGTCCGTCTGTTTCCGACGTACCCTCTAAAGTCTCTACGATCAACTGACTCTAAACTGTTTGCAATTTACATGGTCTATATTACAAAAAGTCACTTTAGTATTACTTTCATTGTCCTTCAAATATTTTCTCTAACCTAAAATACGTCTGTCCATCTTAGATGCTAGCTTCCAACTAACTTCACACACGCTTACATTGTCCAAATATTCATCTCAAATCACGTGATCAGAGTCTCCAAACCATAATCGCATGACAACAAGTATTTCACTCAAATATAAACACAATTTTACACAAATACTTAGTTTATCTTAAAATTAGACATTACTACCTATATAAATACATCTTTTGGAAATTTGTTTTGATTTATGTTCTACTTATTTTGAATGTTATTCACAAACTTAAACTTGACTTCTATCGTCCACCTTTAAACCAATCATAAAATTCCTTTTAGTAACAGCTGATGTATGGTACCAATTCAAAAATTGAGTATTAGATCTTCAAAGTTCACATTGAATCTGACCAAACACATATACAGTAGTATAATGTCCAGTTTCAGTTACAAATTTTGAAAATCCATAATTGATTATATAAGATTGTGATATACATATATACATATATATATATATATATATATATATATATATATATATATGTGTGTGTGTGTGTGTGTGTGTGAATTTGTATTCCCACATAAACAAAGGTTTGGACGAACAAGTAATACATTAACTTCTTGTTGTGGTGTCAACATGTTGACACTAGAAAAAAAATATATATATTAACAATTTTCTTATGGTGTCACCATAATGAATTATATTTTAGAAATAGTTACCTGATAGTAGACTAGAAAACTAATGTAGCTAAATTGTAACTGTGATGAACAAAAGTAGACAGTATTGGTAGATGACATAATTCTAACTAATGTAAATCAAAAACACAGCTGTTTTATGCGAACATCATGTGGTAATGTGAAAAATCATAATTTATAATAGGTTTAAAATCCGCGATTTAGCGCCGAAAACAGGCTGTTCAAATCATAAATTTATTTAGTAACTTCATTAATAAAAGAAAAATAGACTTTCAAGAAAACCAAATATGTAATCATGTCAATTTTAGTATAATTTGTTTTTTATAAATAGAATATGTAAATTGTTTGTGTTTTGTGGGGAGTATGTTGAACTTTGGTAACGGTTTACCGGAACAGCTCTCTCGCGGAAGAGAGAAAAATCTCGTGGTGAGATCAGTCATCGTTTGGGGCTAGTTGCTCTAAGACCTACGAATGGTAGTTCTCCGAGTGTCTGTTCGAACAATAAAAAATGTGTTCAGAAGTTTTAAATTCGTAAAAGACATGGTGTACTAACAATTTTGGAAGTGCTAAGACAATATTGTTTTCCATAAATAAACTTTTTTATAAAAAAGCGTGAGAACTCGCAATTTTTAGTTATGTTGTGCAATCGCTGCCACGTGATTTTCAAATTCTTGACAAAGGACTTTTCTATGAGAAAAATGGAACTATTAAAGTTATCATAAGACGTTAATAATTGGTTTTAATACAGGTACAACAAAATAAAAATAAATCGTGTGATATATGATCTAAAGACAATTCTTTTAACAATGGACAAGCATCTCTGCAGTATTAGCACGCAGTCACATGGGAGGAGACGAATCATCCTTCGAGGGATAGTGCTTTTTTAAATAAAGAATATAACGTGATTTGGTATAACACGTTTAGACTTTCATTATTAAACCACATGTATGTATTTTGAACAATTTAGATTCTTTTTGTACTTTCAAGATATATTTTGATATTGTAAAATTATGTATTTCATCAATAAGATGCAATGTTTTGTGGAGTCTTAAAGTATAACAATATGATAAAGTAAAGTATTTTTTTTATATTAATCAATTAATTTTTAATTTCAGTAAAAATTATATTTTTTCTAATTAAGAAATTTACCAAAAGAAGTAAAGTAGAATCCTTTTTATTTTTAGAGTTGCAACTAAATAACTTAAATTTATTAATATAATTTGATTAGATTCTTTTTCTTAGAAGATCAAAGTAATGATGATAATATTGATAGGATGTAAGATATCTTATATGAATTTTTCTTTTTATGTCTGTTACATAAATTTAATGTGTTTTATGTTTAATAAATGTTTATGTCAAAATTTCAGCTGCAAGTGTATTCATTTCTATTCCAGAAATCACTGTAAGTACACCGTAAAAAGAGCTTGCGACCCCAGAGATTTTAAAAAATGATTAAACTCATTTTTCTTTCTTTTTCAAAATTGGTAAGCTAAGGCTACCTGGCGCCCTAGTCGAGCAAATTAATAAATTCATAGATTAATAATTAAATTCAATAAAAAAATAACGTAAAACTCCTCAAGTTCAGATAATTTTTATTCTTAAAATAGCTTCACTATTAAATAACTACAAAAGGCTCATTTTTAAATTATTACAATCAGAACTGTTAGACAGATGAAGTACAAGGAAAAATTCAAACTAATAATTTACTTGTAATGTCTCTACCTTAGATCAGAAAAACGTTTGCACACTAGGTTTAATAGAGGAGAAACCTTGAATTTAGTTTAGAAAAACAACTTTTAATTTGCACTGGGCATTTGAAAAGTCAAAATAATTAATACCAAGCTAAGTATTGATGGAAAAACTTGCTAATTGGAAGTCTGTGCCAAGAAATAAGTAATAATTAAGATAACAAAATATCTGATGCAATGTATATGCAAACAACAAGTTCTTAATTAACTTTGAATGTTGAGATTTTCCAAAACCAAATCAAAAGTTTTTAATGAATGGGCGGCCACCAATCTGGAGCAGAGCGGAGTGCAGCGCAGTTGAGTGGTGTCGCAAGGGTCAACTCAACTCTGCTTTGACTTGATTGAAGTTCGGTTTTGAAGCAATGCTCAACTTCCCCCACCACACCTACTCACCACTGCCAGCCACAGCTGAGACGCTTTGTTCCTCAGTATCATCCTTTCTTTCCGCTTGTTCTTATAGCACAGCCTCTCCAATTATTTTATTTTGGTTCAGTGTTAAATATGCAATGGATGTGGAAGAATTATTAATCGAATGTGTGAGGGAGGAGAAGGTGTTGTACTATCCGAGCTAAAAGAAGTACATGGATACTAATTGGAAGACGCAAATCTAGAGGAATATTGCAACTAAATGTGGCATATCATCAGGTATGTAAATATTCCCTGTGCTTCCATCTCATATACTTAAAATTCTTTAAAAAAGTGTAATTAGAAAACCTCTCAAGACGTAGGTATGTTCTTATATCAAATCATAACATGGTATGTAATTATTAATAATAAATAATATTATGATAATGATTATCACAATTAATTGATAGTGAATGAAATGTTCGGCATAGGTAGATACGATATACAATACACAAACACAAATAGGTAGTATACAATTATGTGGTTATATTATATATTTTTTTCATACCATGTACAAATGAATCTTTATCACTAATCTCTATGACAAACTATTTTAGTAATTTAATTGTATTCCAAATCGTTAGCAATTTAAGTTGATATTCTAAAACGGTAATGCAGCAATTATTTTACTGTATTTCATTTTGCCAAGATAATGAGCCTATCGAAGAACTGAAAAATTCCTTAAAATCGTTGCGAAAAGCAAAATATTCTCTTCTAGCAGAAATATTTGAGACACGGAGGTCACCAAAACATGTTTGATTCTCAATTACCTCATCAAGTGTTTGATTTGCTGCTCCACTTGTATGTTTCAATAATAAGTTATGTAAGACACAAGTTGCTAATATGATCTTATCCATGTTTTCCACAGAAATTTCAAAGGGTTTATGGTAAATTCTTCATGTAGCAGCAAGTACGCCAAAGGTACTTTCACTTCTTACGCGTGAATGTCTGTAGTTATAAATTCTTTTTTTCCGATCTGCTTGAGATTGCTTTCTTGGATATGGTCTCATCAGATCACCAACCCCCTCTGACTTCACTCTGCTCAGCTCAGCTCAACTCCACTTTTGGTGGCCGGTCAGCCTAATGATATCATGATGACATAGGTGTACAGTTAGACGTGTCCCACGGATGAATCTTAAGGAAATGATATTTAGATTTTTATTATAACAATTATACAGAATACCTTCCAAAAAAGTCATAAACATAATTAGTAAACAAAAGGTGAAAAATCAATTGTTGCAAAAGTGTAGACAATATGTATTCATAAATTTTTTTAGTTGCATTTTCAAGACACGAAAGAAAACTGTACATGAGTGTTATGATGCGACACCAAGAAGTTCCGTCCTATTGGTGAAATCTTAAAGAACTTCCAACAGAATAATCAGAAAAATGTCACCATTTTGAATTTGTAAAGTGCACGAATTTTGAAGATGCCAGGAGAAACGAACGCCAAGTTGAGATTTGACTGCAAGAACCGATGCTGGATAGAACAAGATTAACCCGCCAGCGCACGTGCGGTGTCAAGTTACACCAGTGCACGCGCGCGGACTGAGAGTCCGTTACTATTATTTCAATATTTTTTAGGTGATGTCATTTTTCTTTTTAAGTTTTTACAATGAAATTTGTTTTTGGTTTTATAAAATCGCCCATTACTTAATTTTTAGTAGTGTCATGAAAAGAACTTGTCTGGAAATATACTTAAGAAATATATTATTAAATAGATTTAATTTCCACATGTATTTTATTCTTTAACATAGTTGTTGAAAGGTAATAAAGAGATTGAAATACTTTTTGTAATATATATTATGTGTACAATAATAACAAAACACATAAGAATTAAGTAAAGAAATATCAAGTATATCTCAAAGTAATTACGTGTATCTAAACTGGATTTCAGTAAGTTATTACATTAGTATTTACAAAATAACACTAAAATAGAAATCAAATAAGAAAAAGTTGGAATCATGACTTTTCAATATGTTTTTCATAATATTTATGTAATGGATGAAATTAGTAATATGTACAATTAAAATATGAATGTAAGTTCATTAATATCTAAGTTACAAACATTTAAAACAATATATTTTTAGCACGTTGTAAGCAAACAGATTTCCCAAGTTTGATTGTTTTTGGCAAACAGGTCATTTGAACTCTTTGACGCAGAAAACCATTTAAAAGCTATCTAGATAAAGCTTTTAGGAATGTGCTCCTCTCCATATCTGACCTCGTGTTAGCTTTGTATATCACATGTCATTGACACCTGCAATGTTGAGGAATGAAAAGAAAATAACTAGAGTCCATCTCCGTGTAATTCTGGCCATGTTATAAGCACTCTTAAATTCATCAACCTTGTCTACACCAGACTTAGTAGAGTTGTAGAACAATATAATTTCAGGCTTATGGAGATTCGACTTTTCAACGAAGTTAATGGTATTTGTCGCGGGATGCATAGTTGAAAGTGCTAACACAATTTTTTTTTTTTTTTTTTGGTTTGTGAGACACTATTGTAAGGTTTTCCTTGTATGCAAAAATGGTCGAGTCAACGGGTTGATCTTTAGCTTGTTTCAAGAATTCAGGAATCCCTTTCCTATTTTAAAAAAAAAGTTCCTACGACAGTTAACTTATCATTGTGGAGCAAGTCATAAGCTAAATTTACAGATGTACACCAATTGTCACAGGTGACATTACGTCTACTATTCGAAATCGGTTGAACAAGTCTTTTAACAATACTGTGGCTGTCATTTTCAACATGAAATGGGCCTGCTGGTTGCTTGCAACAGTACACTTCTACGTTACTTGTGTAAAATATTTTAGTGTCTGCGAGTGCAAAGATTTTCAGACCGTACTTGGCAGGTTTGTTTGGTATATATTGACGAAAGCCACATCTACCCCTAAAGGCATCCAGCATTTCATCAATAGTTACCATTTCAGAGAGGCTGTAATTCTTTTTACAGTTATTGTTAAAACTATCAATAAGATATCTTACAGCTGCTATTTTATCTGTGATTTTCCTTTGATTTCGGGTTCTAATGTCATCAAACCTTAAACATTTTAATAAAAACTTAAACCTGTTTAAGCCCGTGGTCAGTCTAAAGAGTTCCACCCCGGTACCATCAGTTTGCCACAAATCTTCTAAATTAGTATGAGATACTTTCATGACCCCTCCAAGAAAAAGAAAACTAGACAAGCCTTAAGTTCAACAATATTCGTGTCAGCTGCATCTCGTGGTCTGGAGTAACCGATTCTGATTGAGGCTATGTAAATATTAGTACAGATAACAAATTGTTCTAGCATTTCATCCGTGAAGAAGAGTTATTACCCGTAGCTTTTTTCTTTCTCCTCTTGGTCATTAGATTGCTTATCACTTCTCCTTCTGTCACTTTCGGTTTTCGTCACATTCAGTTTCTTGTCACATTCTGGGTAGTCACGTTTGGTTGTTGTTACGTCTGGATTTTTTGTTTTTACACTCACTTTCGCAAGAAACGTTAAAGCCCAGTTCTCTCGCTTTGACGAATTTGGGTCACCTATTTGAGTCGTTAGTATGTTGTTTGTCTCGTTCTTATCACCCAATTTATTTCTGAAAATCCTTTACTATATTTTTATCACCTATAATAAATTGTATGAACCGCCGATCCATATTTATCCTTGCTTTGAATTTATACAATATATTACATCCTATTATTAGCTTGCTATTTAGATTAAGCACAATTAAACATTGAAATTCCATTAATTTATTTTCAATTTTGACACTAATTAATGCCGATTTACTGAGCCCTTGCTTCTTATTTTTTATTGCCGTTACGATCTGTATGTTTATTAGCGGTGATTCTCTCACTTTCATTCATCCTTCCTTTAATTCATTATAATATTTTTCTTGGATAAGAGACCACTGAGCTCCAGTTTCAATTTCCATGTTTACATTTTTTTTTTTCTTCTATTTTTACTTCGATGATTGGACATTCATCGAATATTACATTATTATTTATTAATTCATTTTCAGTTTCTTCCATTAAGTCGTCCCTAATTGCAAAATTTAAATTATTTACCTGTATTAACTCTTTATTTACTTCTCCTTCATTTATGTTATTATTATTATTGGTTTTATTATTATTTATTAATTGTTCCGCGATCCCATTCCTTCCGACTCTAGAATTATTTAATTTTAATTGTAACTTATTGCTTTGCTTTGGGATCTCTTTATTCAGTATTTTGGCTTTTGAGGAGGATTTCTTTGATTTGATGGACCTGGTTTTTGTGGAGCTTGAGTTGAGGTTGTGGTTTTTCAGGGTAGCGATCATAGGATCTTTGGATAGGGATAGGATTAGGGTTTATGTTATACGGCCTATTTGGTCTAATACCCGTTGAATTTTCTACTCTCCTATTTTCTTGAAATCCTCTTTCTTGTTGAGTTCGATCCCCTTCGATGCTCTCCAAAGTTCTTAAAAAATTTATAGCCTCTTCGAAACTCTCACTTGTTTTTCCCATACATGCTAATTGTCAAAGTGTCTCATTAACGTAAAAATTAAGAATATTTCTGGGATAACCGGTTCCAAGTGTTCCGCTTTCGTTATCATTACACAAAAATATTCCACTTTTGTTTTTGTTCCCCTTGGATTGTACTTATTATTTTCTAATTGATTCCTTAAAACTTGCTGAATTTGATATCCCCAATAATTTTCCATAAATTTTTCGCTGAACCCTTTATATTCCCCTGTTTGACGTTTAACTACTTGCCACCATTTAATGGCATTTCCTTTTAAATGTTTTTCTATAATATTTAATTTTTCTTCCCCCCCCCTAAATTTGGATTAATTTCATCAAAAACTTCCTCCATGTCTTTGATGAATTGTACTGGGCTTTCCCTTGTGTTTCTCCAAAACTCTATAACTTTTTTCTCCCCTTGTGCTCTTTCAATATAAACATCTTCCTCCTGATCAAACTAATTTTTTTTGTACACATTATTAATTATTTATGGATATTACCATTTATTTATGTATTCTTGATATTTATTGTTTTAACTAAAATTTTATGTTTTACAAAAAATTTTGTTTTTGGAAGGCTTTTGGTGAAAAACCCAAACTGTTTTAGTGCGGACTCACAGCCCACAGGTGTGTTTACGTACTCACAGTAGCGCACAGACTGATGAGCGACCGCTCTACCCTAGCAGAACCGGTTTAGGGGAGGGGGGAAGGTACTGGAAAGGAGATTCACATCCTTGCTTTCTTTCGAATTAAAATGACAAAACATTAATAGTGCGGACTCTTGCTCCGCGGCGCGTGCACTGGCGGGTAAAGGGACGCATTTTTTAAAAAAATATAAAAGTGAAAATTTTGAAGATATAAAATGGTAATATCTAAGCAATAATAGACTCATTTTAAAAATCAGTGTTCAGTGAACAATATATTTAAAAAAATTTATAAACGAAGAACTTGACCTATTTAAAAATTCATAAATTGTTAATTCAGTATTTTTTTAATAAGCCTATATAAATTTTAAATATATGTAATATGCCTTTTGCAATAACAATTACTCACATTTGCGAATATTAAGTTATTTAAAAGCAGCACTAGTCCCCCTCTCTGAAATAATTTAAAAAAAAAAAAAAAAAAAAAAATTCAATAATTAAATAACCAAAATTAGTTTTGTATAGAGTTAATTTCTTGCTCTCTTTTTGTTGTATTCTATAAGGCTAGCCAGAGTATAAAAAACATTTTAAATCCACAATGAAATAATTCATATATTTTTTTATAACTAGGATAAATTTTTTATTTCATTAAACTAAGATATTCTTAATTGTAATTTATGTGTTTTTCTTTTACTTATTCTGTGAGTATGATTTTAAAATAATTTGTTCTTTTTTTTATTACTTTGAAACAAGGGCGTACCCAGGATCAAAACTAGGGGGGGGGGGGCAAACCATGGTCATTCAATATACAATTGATTATTAAAATAGTTATTTCAAGAATTGTATTAAATTCCAGCAACAAAATGTATAATAAAGATGTATTTTTTTGCTTCCAGGGGGGGGGCAGCTGCCCCTCGCTGGGTATGCCCATGCTTTGAAATGAAAGTCAAATTAAATAGATGACAGAATCAAATAACTTGGTAAATATTTAATAAAAGTGTCACCTCAAGAATATGAGATTATAGGAAACTAGTCAGTAGATTCTAAATTAAAATAAATTCACATCCTGTTAGCTAGATAATTGTAATTTAAAAATAGGTATTAAATAAAACAAAGCTTTTACGTGTCCGCAAATATAAAAATTGATGGGATTTTAATGGGGTGACCTAGCAGGCTATTGTACTGGCCCTCCTTTTCCAATCCATCTCCGTCCGAATGTATTGTACAGCAGCTGCTTCACATACAGTATCATACTGTCATCCATAAACCAGCAGTACTGTCGTCTGCTCATGGATAAATTTTCCAAATTAGAGAGAGATCATGTTCAATAAACTGTCTATAATTGTTACCATTCAGTGTTAGTGGCAGGAAATATGGCTCAACAATAATGTAACTTTGATGACTCCGATCCATACATTCACTTTGAACTGTTCCTGGTGCTTTCCTTGAAAAATACGGCATGGGGATTTTCATATGGCCATTCATAATTGTTATAGAAGTTTGTTATGCCATTTTTTTTTAAGTTCGCATCATCAGTATACAACACAGAGGCAAAGAACATATTATTAGCATACTGCTGCAGATACCACTGGCAAAAATTCACTATAGCAAAATATTCATTTAAAAAAAACAAGTGCTTGTACTCCTTGTATGAGGTACGGATACAACTGTTCGTGCAGTACTCTCCACCAATTGATTATCCTATTTGTAGCAAAGCTGCTAGCTGTCGAGTACATACAATTGGATCTTCCTGAACGAGATTTAGTATGTTTTCTTTTAGATCAATTACTTTTACTCGCATTTGTTTTCCGCAGTCCTCTGTTCGAACGTGTAGGGCACCTACCTCAGAAAGTTTTCGGTAAATTGAAGCAAACATATGGTGATCAGGTTGTTGTCAGTTAGGAAATGTTTTGTGCTGCACCTACCTGTACATAAAAATCTTGTCCGCCTGCTCACTGTAAAATTTTGTGCCATTTAAACAATTATTACTTTGTAAACAATGGACAAAAGTAAAAAGTGATAAAACGTACATCATGAGTGCTATAATTTACTAAATCTACATAAAATACTTAAATCCAAATACAGTCAATCATTTTGAATAACAAAAACTAAAAGATCAGCTGACTAAGGAAATTGATGCATTGTTGCCGAAACCACTGCATATTGATACAACAATTAATATTTTTGACATTAGCCATCAAAAATGTCAGTCAATTGCTATTTTGAAATGGTTAAGGGTTTGATGAAATCTGTGAAATAGATTTGATTAATATTTCTTTAAATTCTGATTTTTTTAAAAGAGGTTTGTAATCTAATCTTAGGTATTGTAGACAACTACCAAGAAATTATGTTTTCAGTTTTTTGTCAATAACTCAATTATACTTTGACTTACAGACAAAATAAAAAAAAATTGTATTTGTAGTTAAAAGAAGAAACTTTTTGTCTATTGTAATTATTTAATATCATTAATGGTTTTTGAGATATTCAACAATAAATATGTTTAATGGCCGCCATATTGAAAATAATACAAATACAATATTTATGTTTTGAACACTTTTAAAGGATTACATAATCTGAACTCAATATCTTATTTATTTCCAAAAGCTATAATGTTTTTTTTTTTGTTTTTTAAAAATACAAAATAGCAGATTTTTGAAAACAAAGCAGTTTAGAATGCATGTTTATAGGACTTTTTATATATTTCTATGTAATCAACTCACTCCAGAAGTTTGGCATCCTATTTCAGAAACACCCTGTATAAAAATATTCTCCTAAGTTAATTGGTTACATTTAAACAAAATTGGGATTTAAAAACTGAAATAGTAATATTTATTATTAAACATGCAAACCAATATTGTAAATATTATAAAGGAATATATATACTTTGAAGTTTTGTATGCACTCTACACAATTTTATACATACCAGGTGAGTTACAATATAGTCTACTGTTATGAATATATTTAATTATTTAATTATTAATTATTACTATTAATGTAATCATACAATGTAATAATCATACGACACTCAGAATGGCCCAACTATTGTGAAAGAAGAGAAAAAGAGTTGAAATGCTTGACTTGCATCGGAAGTAGAACACCAAGAGCAATGAAAGATATATAAGCGGCCGGCACCAAGTAGAGGGGATCTTTTGGAGGTTAGAAGATACCGGCTGTGTTGCTAGCCGTGGTGGAAGAAGACAGCCCAGGAAGTTTGATTCCGAACGGAAGGACTAGAAAGGGACTGGCAGATTTTGAGACTCTACAAGGTGAGCAAGCATTACTATATAAAGGCACTTGTAATATCAATCATTTCAATTAAACAAAAGTAATAATAGTAGGAATAATTCTGGGTTTTGTGTGATGAATATTTAGTTTTAGATATTGTTTATATGATTGTGGATATTGTATTCTAATAGAGATAATAACGTGTTTTGATCCCACTATTTTATTATTGTGTATTCCTTTTGTATTGTATTTAATTGTAAGAAAGATAGATATAAATTTATGTTATTAATAAAGAATTAAATGCTGAACCACTGATTTGATTAAAAGTTAAAGAACCCAGGCAGCTTAGAGGAGCCGTTCCTAACACTACCCTACCCGCTTTCTAGCCTTTTTCTGCTATTAATATCCCATAATTTTTTATCCAAAGTTATTCATAATTGGGTGGATGAGATGTCATTATATGAGGGGCACGGACTTAAACACCCACCTCAAATACAAAAACTCGATGTTTAAGAAATTTTTACTTATATCTGGAATAATCATTATGGTAGGAAGTAAAGTAGTCATTGAGATTTATTAAAACAATACATTTTAGTTATTGCATGGAAATTTGCTCAACCAAGATTTTGAATACAGCATAAGCATCATTGGCAGCAATTGCTATTTTTTCTGGGGGAAGAAGAAACCCAAAATCTCCAGTATCTTGAAGCTCAATTGTGTAGGAATATTTTATTTTAGCTGCACCTCTTGCCCAATCATCAGAACCTCCTGCAAAATAAAGGGTTGTGTTAAGTTTCCTTATTTAGTTTCACCATAGCTTAAATAAATGATTATTTATTGAAGCAATTGTGACATTTTAACTATGCAGTTTTATATAGCTTGATAACAAAATTGATTCAAGTATATTAATTTTAATAATATTTCAAAATTGCAGCAACTAAAGTCAAGTGAGAGGTCTACGCCCTGTACTGGGAAGCGACTAGGTAGCTCAGTTGGTAGGGCATTGGTGCGCATGGGCGTACCCAGTGAGGGGCAGGGGGGGGCAAAAACCCCCCTGGAAGCAAAAAATACATCTTTATTATACATTTTGTTGCTGGAATTTAATACAATTCTTGAAATAACTATTTTAATAATCAATTGTATATTGAATCACCATGGTTTGACCCCCCCCCCTAGTTTTGATCCTGGGTACGCCCTTGTTGGCGCCTACAGCCAAAGGTCCTGGGTTCGATTCCCAGTCTAGGTCGTATATTTTTCACTTGAAATATTATTGTAAATTCAATATTTGCTAGTAAAAATGTATAAGCGGAAAAATCAAATAATTAAAAAATCTATTAATTTTAATATAATCTCTTCTTTTTTCTAGTATGGCAGTTTTAACTAGTTATGTTGTTTTTACCATTCATAAGTAGTTTAGGTGAATTATTACTCGTTATTGTTTAAGTTCAAAACATGTAAATTTGTAAATATGTTACTATATATATATATATATATATATATATATATATATATATATATATATATATATATATATATATTCCGGTAATAATATAAAGATAATTTTAATGATTTTTTTTTTTTTTTTTTTTTTTTTTTTTTTTTTTTTTTTTACAAAGCATTCTAGTAAAACCAAATAATTATAAAATTAAGCAATATAAAACCTTTTTCACAATTTTTATTGCAGCTAATAATTCTAATATTTATACCAAAGTTGCTGTTGTATGGCGACACCTGGAAATGTTGGGGAATTTTATAAACAAAAACAGGAAAGCCTCATGAATAATTTTATGAATTTTTTAAACTTCACAAGAAATAATATTGAGTTGTGGTAACTCATGTTCTATTTTCTTACTACTAGATTTTAAAATAATAGCTATTTTTTATTGTTTTCGCCATTTAATTTTAGGATAATTAAAAATTGCATGGCAATTTTCCAGTTACTGATTCTACTGGTAAAAATAAGAAAAAAAACATTCATATAAATATATGTATGTTTGAAAACGATTTATTTTTCAATTAATTATGGTTAGGGGAAATATTTCATCCTTTTTTCTGCTCCAAAATTGAAATGTAGTCATAATGTAATTCTTGAAACTCAAATTAAGAAACAAATTTGGTGGTTGTATTATTTATTTTTTTAATCTAGAAAATTGAATAAAATGTACCCCATAATTGTATATCCAGTAATATTCGACAAAACTTGTATAAAATTTTAAAAATTGGGGTTGAAACCCACCTTTTTAAGTTTGGCATAAATAAAAGAATTAAATTTTTTAGTAGATAATTTAATTCTGAGAAAATTGCTGCAAATAATATCATTAGAAAAGATATAGAAGTTACAGAAATTTGTTGTTCATGCAGAAATTAAATATTATTATGAACAAGATGAATTTTTTGGGTAAATGATAAGATAGGTTTTAAAAAATTTAATGTAATTTGGATGGGGTGAATAACATAATAAATAAGAGATTTTGAAATTGTAAATATAAGAAATGAAAATGGTTAATTCTAAAAAAGTAAATTGGTAATTGAAGGTCCGTGAAATAATTTGATACAGACATGGTAAAAAGGACATAGAGGCAAGTAAGGTAGATTTAGTGAATCAATAGATTATGCAATAAGATGATTAATGTAGTTTAAGAGAGAGAATATTTCTTATTTTAGAGTTTTGTTTTTCTTAACAGAATATGAATACGGTATTCTTAGCTACTGAAACCTTTTAATTTTGGAAATCTATAGGATCGGTTTTGAAAGTTTTTTTTTTAAGTTAAAATTTTTTTTTTTTGGTAACTAAAAGAAAAATCTGTGCTCCAATATTTTATATTGAACCACAGATTTGATGCAGTCTTTGTAATACCAAAAATGGTAATTTTAACCTAGATAACCAAAAAATGGTTATATTGAGATTTGAATATTTAAAGTAACCCGGGAAACGTTAAAGTTGAATAAGGGAGGGGGTTTTAGAAGTCAAAAAGATGACTCAAATACATATTAAGACAAGGGAATATAAAAAAGTAAATATAGGTTTCCAAAATAATAATGTCATGTATAAAATATTAATTATAATTTGTAATAAAAATTTAGGTAGTGTTTGTGTTGTAAAAATAATAGACAAAGCTTGTCGTCAGGCGAATATTTTGAACAGAGTCTGTGTTGCTATGTGAGAATAATTCTCGCATACGTTGCAAGAAAAGGGAGGTAACGGTAAAGGAAGTGAAAAATACCCACGCGGTTTGCCAGTCTTAAGGGGAGTCGGGGAGAGTCTCAGTGGAACGTTCAAGGTGGTAGGACGTGTTTTCAGTGTAGAGAAACTTTCTCAAAATGTAGCAAAAGTAGTTAAAGTCCTATGGTGACATTTAGTTCAGTGAGAGATGTTTTTAAGTGAAAGAAGTTTCAGAACATTAATGGTGACGATTCAGTGAGTTCAGAGACAGTTTGACGTGGTAAGACTTAGTTTGCGTTTGAAGAGTGTATTGGACAATAACTATTGGTAAAGTGATGAAAATCTTTGTACAATACCATGAATTTAAAAGGACAATTGATCGTCATGTGTATAGATTGAGTCTGCAAGGGCTTTGCAACACAGGACGAAAGGAACTCAACACATGGAGGCTTCCAATCTACCGGATCGGTTATGCGGTAACAAAAAATCAGAGACACTTTCATAATAATAATTTTGTAAAAGAAAAAGAACTTTTTATATGAACTTTCTAAATTTATTCAAATGTATAATCTTTGTTTAATAATTAGTCATTTAGAGAACTTAATTTCATGTTAATAATAATAATAATCTTTGCTACGTGAGAATTTAAAAACTCACCATAAAAAATAGTTTTTTTCAAGTTGCAACTACTAATTTTAGAATTATAAAAAAGGATTTAAGCCTCTTCAAGGCAGAATTTAAAGTCAAAGGATACTGAGATTTCAAATAGTAGTAAGATATGCATTATGAATATGTATGTATAACCTTGTATAAATGTTAATATTTTACTTAAATAAATCATGTTTAGTTTCAGCACAACAAAATAAGATTTTTTTTTATTTCACCAAAAAAGCCAACTGTAAGTACACTTTGGATTTGCGACCCTGAGGTATTTTTAACAAAATAAATATTAACTTCTTTTTCTAAATTGATGAGTTAATTCCATCTGGCGCCCTTAGCTGAGCAATTTTCATAGAATAAAGTTTTCAAGTTAAAGATGTTACAATTTTAAAGTCAAATAAATAATAAAAATAATTTTAAAAATCCCCTATTATTTCAATTCTTACAACTTCTGAGGATGACTGGTGAAAAGAGGAGCCATCAAATAACATATATTATGTCATGACATTTCATTGTCTCATTATAAACAATTTTCTTATTCACTCATAAATTTCATTAGTTATAACATTTTACTTACCAGAAGCTGTATATAGTTTATCTGCAGTAGTGCCTACTTTATATTTAGCTCCAGTTGTTTTATTGATTTCTTTTGCCATATTAACTCCAACTCTTAGTAGGTCAGCATAGTCAGGTAATCTTTCATAAGTATGTGCCCAAGGAAATAGAACATACTGGCCATAGCTGTGATATGTCACATATCCCTATAAAAAAGGTACTCAATTTAATGTCTTAATTTACACATTTCAACAATTTCCAGCAGTGGTTGGATTCATCAAAAGTAACGGAATGGAGAAGGCATTATTTTATTCAATCTAAAATAAAAAGGTAACATTCTAAATTTTACGACCGATTTGAGGTCTATGAATACTAATTTTTTTACAATATGTTTTGAGCTGTGAATTGATATAAAAAGAGAAAAGTCTATTTATTTCTGTTTGTTTGCTGCAAAAATTATATGGAAATTAACAATACATAATTAATAGGGCCAGTTGGGAATTATAGTCGTGATTGGTGGTTGTCTATAAAAAAAACAAGATGTTATATTTTTGAGCACTAATATGAAGGAGCACATAATTTCAACAGATTGATCTCTATAGGCATATACTTTAGAGCAATTTTATGGTACTTGTCATACTAAAACAGAGTTCCCAAAATGAAAAATCAACTGATGGGTTGAAGTTGTAAAATTACTTATTTTTACATCCTTAGGTTATCCACATTCACAAAATGACAGTTATGTTTCTTGTACCCAACATAGTTATTTAAATGGGATATTTCATATCAACAACGCCAAAGTAATGTTTTTCTTAAATTTAAAGTAAAAAAATTGATGCTCTATATTAAACTAAAGAAAAAACCAATAATGTTTTACAATGATAACTTTCTTCAGTGACTTAATACAAAGTAGATTTCAAAAGTAAGGACGGATTGGTTATAAAAGGAGAACAATTTAGAAAATTAAAAATGCATTAGTGGTGCCAAGTGCATACAAACTTACATTATTTTACCACATAGCTGGTTGACCATTTACGTTTAACATGGTTAGTCATGTTCTAAACACTTTTAATATCATGGAGCAAGCTTTTTCTAACCATCCACCTCCTGGGATGTCAACCAGTTTTGCACTGAAATTTTCAACTTTTTAATTTTCTGGAATCATTGAAATACAAGTCAGTTCTTGAGGTGTAAGAAGAGATGATAGTCACCAGGTATGACATCAAAATTATAAGAATAAGGTGAATGATCACAAATTTCTTATTGTATTGGCTGCTGTGTGCGAACATGCGTTATCGTGAAAGAAAAATTTCCTAACCTCGTCATCAGTTTTTAACCGTATGGCGCAGTTTACAAAGTGTTTCACGATTCCTTTAAAAATCAGTTTGCTTGACTTTTTTTGGTTTTGGGTGAACTAGAATAGTGCCACTGGATGGATTGTTGTTTCAACTCAGCAAGGTCAATATCACGCCTTTGTCGCACTAGTCAACATTTTTGGCACCTTTACTTTTAAAGTCCATTTCATATATTCATTATAAAACATAATCAGGTTACTATTATGACACTATAGTACTATTGATGATGCTGTACGATGAAATATATATCTGAATAGAGTTATATTTGTGATACTTATTGAATGTTGGTCATTTTTTTACCTTGGCGGTTTTTGTTGTAGATTTGATTTTAAAGTAGATCTGGCCAATTTTACATAACACATACCTGTTCTTTGGATTTCTTGAAATATTAATTTTGGATATGAACATAAGATTTAATAATAATTAATCTAAATAAAGTTGTTGTTTTTTTATAATGCAGTATGTAAAACAATTTAAAAGAGTAAAATCAACTTTTTATTTGTAGTATACATTATTAAGTTTTAGTTTTTAATATAATAAGTTTAAGATATTAAAACATATGAAATGTTTATTTATAAATATGAAATGGAGTAAAATAAATTTACCTTCAGATTTGTTATATTTTTAATATACTCTGAAACACTTGAAGTTTCTTTCTCTGAAAATGGTTTTACTCCTGGAAAGTTCAATGAACATGGATCTTGGCCTGTTCTTTGACCTCCCCATCCATATCCCCAATTTCTATTTAAGTCAGTTCCAATACATTCTGTATCCATATTATGTGCTCGGTTTTTTCTCCAAAACCGATCCATTGTATGTGAGTATTCATAGCCATCGGGATTCATAAGTGGCATAATATAAAAGTTCAGATCTGAGTAGTTTGTGTCATTCATTGCAAACTTTTCTACTAATTCATTTAAAATGAAAGTAACACTTGCAGGGGAAATCCATTCTCTTGCATGAATACCTGAAAATTAAGAATTAAAAAAAATTGAAACATTATTACATTTACACTAAATTCATTATGTGTTTAACATTTTGTTTATTTGTGTTCTTTATAACAAGTTTTTATTTATTGGTAATATTAATTTATTATTATATTTATATAAACAGTATAATTTTTTGAACAAGCATTTTGTGTATTAAGGATAAATTAATTTCCTCAGATCTTCCTCATGACCTGGTTCCGGTTTTCATCTAAAGTGAGGGGGTTTCAGTTACATTTGGAGTTGTGATTCCTATGAACTTAAAATTCAAAGTTATATATATATATATATATTAGGTTTGTTCAAAAGTATCTGTCTTAAATTTTTTTCTTACCCAAAAAAGTATCAGTAGCTGATGGTCAGCCTGTCAATGATGGAAACTTAGCTCCCATTGTATTTTCATTTTCTGTGAAAACAGGTCTTTTCAGGTTGGAGAATAGCCAAAATGATAGGGAAGAGTAGGGAGCCTGACAATTTACATGTGAGTAGTTTTTCAGGTAAGAAATTCTAAATCAGATAGTGTCATGTCATTATCTACTGCACAGCAACTCAAAGACAACAGAGTACTCTTTGGATTGTTTTGACCTTGTGGTGTGTGCTTGTGGTACATCACCTCATGTGAGTCAATATCACTTTGACTTTGTTTCATATCTGCCTTACTATTTTTGCCTCAGTGATGTTAAATTCCTCCACTGTGATGACTGTGCCTTGGTTTCAGAGTTTTACTCATAAAGCATTACTTATGGTCAAGAAGTTGAGATCACCATTTGTAGAGTTCAGCATGTCCTGCAATACGTTTGACATAATTGCTTCTGCTCTGTCGTCAGCAACTTTGGATACACTACACAATGCCAAAACTCATTCAAAATCAAATGAATCAAATTAGTGCTATCCTCATCCTTTATCCAAGTTCTTCGACAGTGAGACAATATCTCTGCATGACTAAAGTCTGTACTTGGTTAATGACCTCGTCATTTCAGCTTACTGGAGCATTACTTGCTCTTCACAACATATGGCTTTCTTTGAAACAGTTATTATCACTCTTTAATATAAATTACATAAGAAGCGCCTATGTTATTGTAAAGCTTTGCATGTGAATGACAAGCTTGCTGAATCTTCCGAGTGGTTTCTTTTTGGATATCGCCAAGCTTAATGTAAAATTTAATGCATAATGTTGCCCAAGTCATTCCATTATTTCACATGAAATTAAAATTAACAGGTCTAGTACGTTCCCTCGCTCAGAGGTAGACCAACACTTTTCACAAAGTATCTTTTATATGAGGGGGGGGGGACTAAATCTTATTATCAATTGGGATATTGGGTAAGAATGGATTTTGCACATCAAATGTTGTCCTTTGATAAATTGGTTATGGCAGGATGTTCTTTTTTTCCAAAAAGAAAAATGTCAGATTAGTAACAGCTACAAAGAGTTCAAATGAAGAATAATTAATTTATATGTAAAGATATGTACTATATTATATAATTATATATGATAACTTAATACAGGTAATAATATTTTGCTTACCTCCATCAATCCAAATAGACTTGCTTGCATTGTTTCCATTAGATACTTTGACTAGTTTTAGTGCTCTTTGTTCAGCCGAAACCCCTATATCTTCTACTGTTACAAATTCAGAATACATTTGCTCAATATATTCTAAATATTTGTAGATGTCTTCCAAGCGATGATATTTAGTCCAAGTTAAGCATGAACCTATCACAATATCAGATTTTATTTTAATAAATATATTTTAAAATTAAATTTTAAGTAAGTTAATGAAAAGGAGAAAACTACATTCAAATTAAAATAAAATGGTTATGAGGAAAAATTGATGAGTATATTTTCTTTTTGTTTCTGAAAATATATATATATATATATATTTTATATATATATATATATATATATAAATTAGACAACTCTATAACTTACACATACAGAATTTAACGTTGCAATTTTCGAAGAGTGGAAAAATGTACTTCATCTCCTCAATATATTTCTCATTGTGGTTTACCGTAAAGAGTATGATTCTTCTTTCTTTTAACATTCATTTCTTAGAAATAATTAAAAAGGTCAAGGTTAACATTTCTTTGCAATCAAAATTCTTGAGTAGGATTTAATAATAATATTCCTGTGTTCTATTGCAACTAATAAAAATATCTTTTGCTACTAACTTAGTGGACAGAAGAAACGAGAAACCACGATTACCTCAAAATACTTTCAAGCCCCCAGCAGTTTGCTGAGAAGCAACTAATTTCTTATTATATATTTTACATTTGCTAATGACATACCAACACCAGTTTTTACTTCAAACTTTGTTAGACTCTAACAGTCGAAATTTACATCTAAGTCTAAAACTTTTTATATAATGAAATTAAATCTTACACAACATTAAAATTTTTCTTAGTGAAATCAGTAGTTTATGTTGTTGTAAATTGCCACTATTTGTTTATTCAACTTTCCAAATTTATTTGGCTATTAAACATGGCTAATCCATGGTAAATCAACTTTGGTTTTTCTACTTTGGTGAAAATCAGACAAAAAATGTCCTCATGTCATTAAAGAAGAGATAATTGGCTACCGTTTTGAAATTGTTTCATTACTCTAGTCTGAGTATATTGCAAAACAAGGGTGTACCCAGTGAAGGGCAGCTGCCTCCCCCCACCTCCCTAGATGAGGATATTTTCAAGATATTGAGATTAGACAAAGAAATCAAGAATTCCTTTACTGAATAGTCCTCAAAGTTGACGACAGTCGTCTCTCTGATATAAATTTGCCTTTCTCAATGTCTTGGTCACTCTGACCCACGGTCTTACATACAGGTCTGATAACTCGATGGGAGGGGGTAAGAAATCTTGTCTTACGAATTGAGACCAGAAATTTGTTGCATCAGCGTCCATTTGAAATCACATAAACCAAATCCTGACTGTCCTCCAAAAGGACCGCGAAAACATGGAACTAATACCCAAAGAGATACTTGAGAAAGCCAAACATATTGCCAAAGATATAGAGTTAGAAATCCATGTCCGGCTATCCACAAGAGTAATCCACCAGCAGACTCTGTTATTGAGTATTGGAGGCGGTCTTTAATCATACCCTACTTAGACTCCATAATAACATCTCTAAAGCTCGATTCTCTATAGAAAACACACCAGCCTTCGCCCTAACAAAACTCCATCGATTTGTAATGCAGAAAATAAGCATAACAGATATTCAAAATATATCTAAATCTTTTACAGATTCTATGGGTTGGATGATATGAATGCTGATTTGGATCTCTGGTATCATCTGTGGAAGTCAAAAAAATCTAACAGAAGCAAATTTAAAAGAGCTTGAAGTAGTAGACCTGTTAAAATAAACAAACATCTTCTACCCTGCAACAAGACGAGACTTACTCATTCTACTAGCTCTCCTGTCTACTACAACCACGGAGAACAGCTTCAGTACACTTTGAAGAGTGAAGACATTGCTGAGAAATACAATGGAGGAAGAGAGGCTGACTGGGCTGTGTTTAATGAGTGTACATAGACAAATCATAAAACAAAACCAAGATTGTATAGAAAATGTTGTTTTAGACAGATTTTCAGCAAATCCAAGAAGGTTGATTCTAGTGTATACTTACGTCATTTCTTTTCTTTATTATTTTCTTTGTTCATTATTATAATAAATCCATAATAACAAATTATATCAGCTGTTCTTGAATTTTATGTTGTATTTTTACCTTACCCCAGTTACCCCCCCCCCCCCAGCCACCCAACCCTTAATAGCATGGACTTGCCACCTCCCACCCAGCTCAGATTCTGCGTACGCCCTTGTTGCAAAAAGAAATCTAAATATCATATTTAAACAAAATTGGACAAATTTTTTGAAAGTGATTGAATATTACCAATCTGTAGATTTTTAAATAAAAAATAAGTTGGTTTTTAAAAGAGAAGAGGATAAAGACATTTTGATTTGAGTTCTCATACCTTCGAAACCTCATAGCTTTGAAAGTTCTAGATATTATGCAGTGTATAATTTAGGTATGGCTTATAACATTTTTTTTATTGTAAGAGCAGCATATCATTAATTCGGGAATCAATAATAAAAGAAAAAGAATGTCAATATCAAATATTTGTTGTGATTGGAAGTTTAATAAAATGGTATAAAAATCAAAATACCAACCATAAATTTTAACACTTTTCATTATGTACAGACTTTGATAAAACTCTTTAGTCCTATAGTTTTTTGTGATACTGAAAACAAGTTGCCACATTTTTGTTTGTTTAGCTTAAACCAAATTTAAAATTGTGACATTTAATTTTAAATTTAGGTAATAAGATATTGCCACATCAGTAACTCTTGAATTTCACTCCAGTCTTTTTGATAAATAAAGTATAAACCATCTAATTTCATGGGATTACATATTTGTTTTAAACAGGTACTGTAATCCTTTTATATATCAAATGTTATTTAAGTGGGTATTTTAATTTTAACTAATTGATTGTTCTCAAACACTTTTGAAATTTTATTATCAATATACATTCACATTATTATATCTTTACTTTAACTTATCCTGCTTAGACTATATTTTGTAGAATCTACATCTAGAATTCATAAAACTAGTTTGCTAGTCTATACATAAACATTCTTTACATAAATATTACATTTATATGGATTGATTCAAAATTGCATTGCAATATTTCAGGAGCTGATTTATGAGCTAAAAATTAAATAAAAATTTATATGACCTTAAGTCTGGAAACACTATTTTCCAGTGACAAAAACTATAAACACAATTTCATGGTAACGGTAATTAATTGTCAACAAATCCCAAGGTTAATCTAAACCAAAATATTATGGAATTATCATAATAATTGTTGTTAATAATAATATTATTTATATTAATATAATTGTCCATAAAGATACAAAGAAAATTGTCAAAATGTTTCCTTTAACAATTTCAAAACGACTCCTGGTGTTTTAGTACTAATTTAAATATTTTAGAATTTTTTCCCCACTAGAAATTATGTTTTTAGTTTACTCAGTTATCCTTTAACCTATAGAAAAAAATTGAAAAAAAGCATTTTAGGTTTCATCAACATCTTTTGTCTCTTGTAATATTTTGTAATGTTATTGGATTTGGAGATTACTCTACATAACATTTCAACGTCTGTCAATTTGAAAATTTACAAAATAAAGTCTTAGTTTTCTGATATAGTGTTAAAAGTTTACATAATCTTTACTCAATAT
Source organism: Aphrophora alni (assembly GCA_963513935.1). NCBI lineage: Eukaryota > Metazoa > Arthropoda > Insecta > Hemiptera > Aphrophoridae > Aphrophora > Aphrophora alni. The sequence goes on from OY740767.1 coordinate 91,897,175, forward strand.
CTTTTGTACTTGCAAAGATATTATTCTTTTTGTAAAAACATTAAATGGTCTACAGACAAAAAACTAAGCGTTTTCGGACTTACATTTACGGTATGTAAACTTTTTTCTTATTTTAATTCTAGACTCAACTCTCAAAATATTGCTGTGGAATTTAGAATTACTCTGCATATACAGTAACTTTGTTTCTGATAACTGGAAAATTGTACCCAAATCATTTTGGTTGAAAAAAAGGAAAAAACTGTGTGCTGATCAATTTGTATTATTTTGTATTTTACAAAACTGAATGATTATGATTGTTATTATCCTTACCTTCAGAACATGAAGATTGTGCACCATACTGTACTGTTGTCATATTTATAACTTTGTTTACATCCTCCATAACAACACCAAATTCCATATTTGCATCTTTTAACATTTGTTTTACAATATCTTTCTTATCTTTCAAAACCAAAATTTCTATAGCGAGAATACTTCCTCCTAGAAGATCTAAGACTGCAAAGGAAAACAATCTTGACATACACCATTACATCACCAGACATAAGGAATAATATACCTTGTCTCTACACAACTTGTATAATTATGAACAACGATCCAACAAAATCAAATTAAGTATAAAACTTTTAAATCTATTGCTCAGATAGTTAAATATGCTTTATAACTTCACACATTCTACACAAAATTTTAAAATAAAAATCCTGGAGTTTTTACTCTCTTGAAGATTTTCTTGATCTTTAACAGATGAAATCAGTACGGTATAATTAATGTATGTATAATAGGTTTTAATTACATTTATTTTATATGTTTATTATTACTATTTTTGTAAGTATGTATAGGCTGTTTAAAGTTTGTTGTAGCTTTTATATTTGAAAATAGATTAATAAGTAATGTTAAATAGTTTTCAAAAATTGTCCTAGTAATAAATAACATAATTAAATAGTTACCGTGCAGATAGTAAAATGTTTAATTCCAACAACACGCGATTGAAAATTTATATACTATCAAAATTCTGTCACAGTTTTAAGAGCATAACACACTTTTAAACAATAAAATTGAATATCAATTTAAAACTCTATTATGATAATTAATATGAGGCTTGATCTAGACTGAAACTCTTGTTTACTTTTTTAGATTATAGTTTTTCTTATTAATGTAAAAATGAAACTTGTAATGTAGTAAATTAAAAGTAATTTTGCATAATTTCCTGAATCTTCTTTGATCTCATTATAAATACTATGGTTAACATATTACTAGATTGACTGATGGACACATGTTTATGTAAGTTTTATGGTTGACATCTATGTAGTTTAAACCCATTTGTATCATAGACCAACTACATAAGCTACTTGTTTATTAGTAAGGTACATTTCAAAATTTATCGATAACACAGGGTGTGTTGATTACTCTATAATTTAATTTCTATTCTTACTGCATTTTAGAAATAACTACAGAGTTTTTGCAAATCTTACAAAAATTAAACTGGCTATATTCTTCATATTAATTAAAAAAATACAGGTAAGAGGTTTACTTTTAAAGTAATAAGACACTCTGTATTGTTAAAACAATATATGTAGAAGTTTGACAGTAATAAAATTTTAATTTGTATACTAAGTCTGGTGTTAATATATTAGCATAGTACCACCAAACATTACTTTATTACTGTCAAAATGGCACTAAATACTATAGTTACAAATTATTGTACCATGTATTAAAAAAATATATCCTCAGTATGTAATTCAGCTTTTTGTATGCATATAAAAATGACTTACAAAAATGTTATAACACATTTTTTATAATACTAGCACTTACGCCCTTTATCTTCTAGTTGATGGATATGTTTCATTTTCTTCTGGCTCATCCCATGTAATCTTAAAATTTCCGATCCCTCATAGTTTACTTTGGTTTCTTCTGATTTATTTAATGTGCCAAGTTCTGATCCAAAAATAATAACTACTAATAATGCAAATGTTAATAATATCAGTGATACACATACTTGAATGGTTGCCATGGTATTAAGAGTAAAAATCTTTGCTGAAGGTTCATTTTATTATATTTTATTATCATGGCCAAAGGGTTAGGAGAAACATTGTGGTTAATTTTTAATAACATAAAATATCTTTTAACAAATTTTTTTAATTATAAATTTAATCTACTGTAATAGCTGATGAAATTACTAATCTTTGGAGGATAAAATTATTAAATAAACTAGTACTGATTATATGGAAGTAATTACATTCATGAACCTAATTTAAAAGTTCTTAGTTTATAAAGATATGAAGTATATAATTTACCTAGAATAGAAATTATTACATCACAGGTCAGAGTATGAACAGTGGGTTAAAAGTAACTTGTTTAATATAACCTACTCTTTTCAGCCTAAACTATGTATTAAACAAATAAATTAGTTTCTCCAAATAATCTATACTTTATTATTAAATATGACAGTGACATAATTTTACTAAATTAAATCATTGTTTAAATGTACATTCATAAGACAATTTAATATATAGCTCGATTGTGTGGTTCTTCCTCTCAAATCACATTACCAAGCAGGCTCCACAAATAACCTTGGTTAAGAAGGCTATGTATTTAAATTACAAAAGAACTTAAATTACCGGTAATAACAATTACTGTTGGTGGAACTTTTAAAATTATAGTTTGTAATAATACATAGTCAATGTCAGTGAAACAGCTTTATAAACTCATTAACTTTCTCTTCTATTATTTTTACAAGTTCATTTAATTTGTTTAATTTTCATATAGTTGGCAGCTACGAACAATAAAGATGTTTTGCAAAAACTACATAGATATATTTAAATATTATAGTTGTGTTGAATGTTTAAACTACAAAACATGTATGGTGCACAAACATTACACTAACTATGTTACCTACTTATAAACAATGCCAAAGTCTATGTGAACAAATTTCATCTCCATTTCCCCCAAAAAATTGCTAGTGCAGGTGTTATGGGTAATAAAGTAAAAATAACCTATGGACAAGATAGAAGTGTCTCAAACAAATTTTGGTGAAATTAAAAAATATAACATTATAACTTATAACGATGTGTCAAACCATATGAAAAACAATTTTTAGTAATGGTATATGATAATTGGTGGGGGAGGGAGAAATTTCATTTACCCACATTTCATGAAATTCAAATTTATAATTTAGGAAATATTTAAATATAATGTCAATAATCTTATAAAGTAGATTTTGTTAAAATTAAAGTTAATGGAAAATATTTTAATAGGTACCGGTAATATATTAAGTGTACATGTACATCATTATGAGGTAACCATATGTTATGTTAAGGGGTAAGTTTTGACCAAAATACTAAGAAAAGATAAAGAAAGCTCGTTTAGTGACTATAATTTCTGTAAAAATAATCCTTCAACTTCAAATCAAGTTTCTATGGAATCAGAGGAACCAGATGAAGAAAATGACCTTAAATTGAACGGCAGGAAGACCCAATATAGGGAAAAAAAATGTTTGAAAAATTTCAGGAGAAAGTATGAATTATCAAAAGTGTACTTAGAATTGGAGGGGAGTGATAAGGGCACCAAAGTGGCCAACGTTAACACAAAATGGACAATTGACACATTCGAAAAATAATTGAATAAATTTAATAAATAAAAATTTTACAATCATTGCTATAAGTGAAGGAAAATTGCGCAAAATCAAAGGAGCCTTGTATAATCATAATAAACTCAAGAAGTAGTAAAAGTTTTAAAGGGAAAACTATTAAAGGAAAATGGTTCAATTAATATTTAAAGAAATTATACAATTGGAAGTACCTATGAGTCCAAGACGAATCTTCTAATTATTCACATCAAGCAGCGTTAACAGAAATAACACAAGCTAACAGTTGTTTTAGTGGTGGGGTATTTGGAGCTGATTAGATATGAATTTAATGCCCTGAATTCAAATATGGCATTAGTTTTTGCCTGGGAGCTCAAATTTCTAAGACATACATTTTAGTGAAATATTTGTCACACCATTTTAAGTTAAATCCATGGATTAAATTTAAAAAACTAAACACGGAATATTATTATTATATTATACAAATATTAGTATATACAAAAATAAAGGAAACATCATTGATGAAACTAACTAGTCACCGAACACTTTGGAAGTTTCTTTTCCGTGATATTCTTGAATGTATTTTGGAACAGCCCCTTTTTAAACTCCAGCAGTAATCTGTCATCATGTGCACATCTCATTTTTCTTGGTAGCAGTCTTCCATAGTTTTAATATCCTGGTGAAATTCTTTACTTGTTCCTTACTGATGTCTCCTAAAAAAAAAAAAAAAAAAAAAAAAGACTGTATATAGTGCACCTTAATGTTCATACAAACAAATGAATGAAACACAATTTTCCACAAAAACTCACTTTATTTGTCAAACACAAATACAAGACGATGTCTCAACGACTAAGTCATCATCCTCAGCTACCGGTACTACATGCACACAAACCCTACTCACAGTACACTTCTTTTCTTATTTCTTCGATCTTGAATTAATGCCAATGATAAATTAGATGGAACAGCCTTAGTTATTTCAGCATCCCAAATACACTCTTGTTCGACCTCTTAAAGCATTTTACATGCTTCTGCAAATAGATTATTTTCCATCATGAATGTACTTATGATTTTCAATGAACTTTCATTACACCCACAATTTTCACCCATTTGCATTTTTCGGGGTGTAGCTTTTTTGAGATCAAGGATGTACAGTTGGGCATATTTCTTCTGCTCACCATTTTCAGGATGTAATGCTCCTGCACAATGATAAATTGTTCCATTATTTCTAAAACAATATGGCAGATAATCTTTTGGAGGAGCCATAATTGATAGAATAATATCTCTGAAGTTCTGGGAATACTCATGTTTATATTTCATGAACTGTTCAATTAATAGTGAGTTACGAATATGATCTAATTTGAGTACTCCTTTGGAACAACATTTAAAAAATCATTTTATCAAAAGGTCTCTCTCCAGGAAAGTGTTTTGCTGTACAAAATTTACAGATGTGTTTAAGTTTGTCACATGAGTGTTCTTACAACATTTTTATCATGTATGTCTTGTAAGGGTTTATATTGTTTACCATTTTTAAAGTGTTAGATATAATTGTTTTAAGCTTTTGAGACTGTTCTTCAGGGATTGATTTGATACCTCTGTGCCTATTCATCCTATCATTAGATTCTTGCAATTCACGAAAGTTGGAATTAGTTTTCCTTTTTCTCAGTGTCTTTGGACGACTGGGTGATAAACAGAAGAAACTAAAGTCCCTTGTTATTTTCATTATTCTCAAATGTAAGATATCATTTTTAGAATTATTGATGTTTATACAGTTTTCAGATTATTCTTCTATCTTAGATTTTAAATCTACGTGTCTGTTCACTTGGTCTTTACACTATTTTAATTCATGTAGGCCGGAAGTGGTTTTTATTTTTATCAGTATTTTTAGGATGACCAGGACTACATACAGAAGAAACTTGATGCACTGGGGTGTTATTGTTGTTTTCAAAAGTAATACGTCCTAGTGTCTTGATTCCTGATTTCCAGAAAATTGTAAATGAAATAACACTTCCAATTCTAACATAATTTATCAAATTCTCAAAAAAAGACATTTTAGAAATTTTACTATTGCCAGAATCTCCACGCTAACGAGTTCTTCGACATTTATTGACTTTATAATCTGATGAATTTTGCATGAGTAGACTAGACTGTACATACAGTAGGATCACCTAGAGTAAAAATGAATAATCACGCCAATTGTGTGCAACCTCTTCAATATCTTAGTGTTTTAGTTCATTAAACGCATTTGACTTTGGAAACACTTCAGAACAAGCAATTGCCATTACGACTGATATGATTAACTGTTAGATGGGTCATAATAAACAATATAATGTTGAAAAAGAAAAGTGTAAGAAGAAAAATGTAATAATAAAAAATTAAGGAAAGTAAACACAAATTAAAATAATATTTAAAGACAAAAGTACTTTGGAAAAAAACAGTTATAAAGAAGATTGATATGTTATAATGTAGGCTGTTTTATAACAACAATGAATTTTGAAATGAAACATAATAGGAAACGTTTTCCAATTACACCAAAACTATTAAAACACTAAATTATTAAATTAATGTGTTGGATTTTTAAGTAGTTAAAATTGTCAATAAACAAATTTTTTATTTAAATACAAAATATTATCTTTAAAAAAATACGGCATAAATTAAAATTTGTGATAATCAACAATTTAACTTAAAAATTATTTTTCAATAAATAACTTTTGTTTAATACATATTAACTTTCATAATTAATTATTAGTTAGGCCATGGTACAGTATTTGCATTAAAAAACATTAACATTTCTACTGTTTTTGAATTCAAACTTATTCTTACTTCACTAATTATGTCATTGGCACAAACATAATACCCTACAATATCATTAAGAAATAATTAAAATTAAAAATTTAGTAAGTAGATAGAAATTGTTCAATAAACAAACCTTTTATTTAAATTCAAAATATTATCTTTAAAAAAATATGGCATAAATTAAAATTTGTGATAATCTACATATTAACTTAAAAATTAATTTTTCAATAAACAACATTTGTTTAATACATAATAACTTTCATTATTATTAATTAGGCCATGGTACAGTATTTGCATTCGAAAACATTAACATTTCTACTTTTTTTGTATTCAACTTGTTCTTCGGTCACTAATTATGAGTCCAGTTTTTGAAAATAGTCTTTCACATGGTACTGAAGTTGAAACTGTATTACATTTTGTTTTAAATATCTCAACCAAGTTGGGATAGACATGTTGATGTTTCTTCCACCAATCAAGTTGACAATTCATTTCGTCAGAATCATTTTTCAAAGGTAATATTTCATCGGCTAAATATATGGGTCTACTTCTTTGCCCGAGATAATGGGGTACTCCTATTTTGTACACATTTTGGTCCACTAATATTTTATTAAAAACATCCCAAGCATTGATGAAACTAGCTGTGAATGTTGAAGGTGTGTCATGAGAACAGTTAGGACTAACATTTGATTCGCTTGATGTTACTGCCATAGCTTTAGTGTTTTTACCAATGATATTTGATACCAAATCTATTGTCTTTGTTTTGCTTTTTCTGTGGCAGAGGAATCGGAAAAGATGCCAAGTTTGAAGCAAGGATCCAGAAAAGTACACAAGGAAAATGTTTTACTATTTTCGATATTCCTAAATCTTTCATTCAAACCCGTTTCAAGCAACCCCAAAACAATTTTCACTGGTTTACAAAAAGTAGTAAATTCAAGAGAGTCCTTAATTTGCTTACATATGTTTATTAAACATCTGGTAACCACTATAACCACACTACCTGTCATATATTTTTCTCATGAGAGCTGTCATTTCTTCAAATGGTTTCCAAATATTACACAGGTATTTACAGGTTTTCCATTCCTCCCACGTTAATAATGGCAAATCCTTATTTAGCAAAGCCATTGTGGCTCTTATAGCCTCTTCTAGCTCAACGAATCTTGTAACATAAAAAACCGAATTCCACCTTGTCGGTACTTCTTGAGTAAGGAGTTTTGGTTGATGGGAACCTTGTGCAGACTGATATTTTAGGAGTTTTTCATTAGCAATAACACTTCTTTTATAATAAGCCACTATTTTTTTTTACATTATTAATTGTTGTACCCATTTGAGCATAAATGCATGCATTATAAATAATAATAATAATAATTATTATTCTTATTATTTATGCATTATTTATAATTTGAGCATTATAAATTTGTTGTACCCATTCTGTACAATTAAATTAAGTTTATGGGCATAACAACCATAGTGTTTCCATTGCAAAATTACTTCTTTATAGTAAGCCTTTATAGCACTTGCATTATCAGACATTGTAAAATTAACTTTATCTATAAGGGACCAATCTGTTAAAATTTTCTTGAGTTCTTCTGCTATCAGGAGATCTGTATGGTTACCTGGAATATTTTAACACTAGCAAAATTGTTTTAAAATTGAAATCTTGGTCTATGTAGTGAGCTATAACCGCTATGTAACTCTCGGTACTCTTTGATGTCCACATATCTGTCGTAACGCACACACTTCTAGCTTCGGTACTTACCGCCTCTTTTACGGATGATAATTGTTTATGATACAATGGTGGTATCATTGTTGATGATATAGTTTTCCTGTTAGGCAGTTCGTACCCTGGAATACATTTCATTAGTCTTTTAAATCCAACATACTCAACAATGTGGAAAGGTTGAAAATCAAAAATAAATAAATTTAACAAATCTTCATCAATTCTTTTTTTTTGCCAGGAGTAATTTTCTTCATTGCATAAGCGCCCAAAGTTTTTTGTTGCTTAGGTGCTTGGGTGACAGAATCAGTAGTAGCTACTGGTATCAAAACAGAAGAGGAAGAGGGAGATGTTAAGACATTGGCAGGAATATTGTTTTGAATTTGTTGTGAATTGTCATTATGATTATATGCTTGTTGTAGTAGTGAATATAATTCGGTATGAACTGAAATGTGCTTCCTCTTCAAATGTCCTTTTAAATTTGTTATGGTGGATTTGTATGAAATAGATTGTTTACAAATAGTAGGCCCTACACACAGCCTTTGTATTGTCTGCTTCATGAAAATAGTTCCATAAGGTACTTCTACTTGCCATATTAAAAATACATAAAATAAAAGGAAATATACCTATATATTATATAAATATGTAATATGTTTTTTTCCAAATTAAAATAAGAATAGTTTCGGTACAAAGTTACATAAGGCTGTAAAAGAAAACATGGCCAGAGCACAATTCACAAGAAGGAAAATACTTAGATATTCTTTAAAACAGATTAAATAGAATAAAAACTTTAAACACCTAAGATCAGTTTTTACTACAAACAATCTGACAGGACATAACTTAGAGTACCGAACAAACTTAGGTTCTTTGAAAAAAACTGTTTTTAGACTAAAAACGTAAAGCACTTACAACATTTTACTACACAGTTTTTATTAGAAAATAACTCTTCTTGTTTGTTTTAAACAGGGGGCGCAGGGGGTAGCAGTTGGAGTGGGGATAAGGGAGGGGTACTTATACTTATTACTTAATACTTATTGGCTAGTTATATGATAGCATCAAGGGAGTGGTGAGTGGGAGTACCGGGTATGAGTATGAGCAATGACTACATAAATACTATAAGACACGACATAGGATAGGGAAATAGTCTACGCTTTACGGGTGCTGTTCGTCACAAGTTTGAGACACAGCTATCAGAAAGCGCTAGCAGCAGGTGCTTGACTGTACGCATCCCACTTGGTTGAGACTGTACAACTGTTGACACAGCATAGTCAGTGTTGTCAGTTCGTGCGCTGAGATAAGCGATTCTCGACCTTCCCTCGCATCTCTGGTCCCATATGTGGCATCAGTGCGCAACTGAAACATTGTTTGACCGTAGAGCCACCTAGCGCCAGTCACAACAACTTCTAACAGAGCGACAGCTCCACACCCTAGCGGGTATTGGTCAACTCAAGAATAAGCGTAGAATATTTAACATGGCCATGTCGTGTCTTATAGTATTTATGTAGTCATTGGTATGAGGACCGAGGAGTTTGGGGGGGGGGTGAACACACTGAACACTGAATGTGAGTTGGAGTCAGCTCTCAGCTGTGTTTTAAATTCGGGTCAGGTTTCAAATCCTTTCATAGCTTTCTTTGTCAAGTGGTACAAATCATAAACAACTGTTTTTTTTTTTCGTTTTGAAAGAACAGTTTGGTTCGTTGTTTTAAAAACAGTTTGGAGTTTTTGTGCCCACCACTAATGTAAAACATCATTTCAAAGGCCATGACAATAGATCAACAGACAGAAACTGAAAATTAATTTTTCTGGAGTTAAGAGGTTTTGCCATAGCCGTTAGGAATCGTTATGCTGGAAGTGGTAAACACTAAACAGAGTAAACACTAGTGTTTGATTCTGTCAGGTCCCTGTTGCCTGTTGGCAAATGGCTTGGCTCCTTGGCTGTTAACCCTGGTATCTACCTATCTATAAACAAAACAAAAGATGGACGATGGGCTGTCCGGGTGTCCGTATATTTTTCCTCTCGAATGTGATTGATGATTTTTTACTTCTAGATTGCAGATCTCGTTACCCAAAGTTGGAGCATATGTTTCAAACATTTTAATAACGCGAATGTCCTTGTCTGGTGTACACAAATAAATATTGGATGATTAATTCATAAAAACTGAACTGAAATACCTGTTAAACTACTTTTAAACGTGATGAGCTTGCAAATAAAACTTATTCATTCATGTAAGGGGAATTATTTCCAAATGAACTGAACAAAAAAGTTAGGTTAAGATTCAATCAATCGGAGGGGACCAGATTAATTAATTTTTGCCCAATGAAATTGGTATGGTCGTATTATCTCTGGTTATGCTCTATTCCTTTGTTCTTGTTGTACGAGACAAAAATTCTTATACATCAATAATCAAACATAACTTCAAATCACAAGTGTTTAATTGTATTGTAGACTAATCATCAAAACTCTGATAACCTGTAGCTGTTACCATATTTTATTAATTTTATAACCTTGAACTGGTTTTAGTTTGAAATTATGGAGTTAATTGGAACAATTATTTAGCCTAACAGACTTTCCAGATAATTTCATAATTGATAAATTTCTCAGTTCCACTTTTGTAATTCAGATTGTAGGTTAAAACAAACAAGTGATAGGAAACGTTTCCTTGCAGAATCAAAGTTGCTTACAGGTAGTTGAATTTCCATCACTGGTAATTTTATTTATATTTTCTAGTAGTAATTAATAATTATGTTGTGTATAATTTATCAAGAATTTTAATAATTAGTTTGACAACTTTTTCTTACAAAATTGCATTAGGCCTTTTATTAATTTAAAATTTATAAAAGATTTTAAAGTCATTGCAGGCTTCTTTATTTATAATTTTTTAGTATTTAGAAGATTATTGTGTATAGCCTATATCTGTAACTTGAGAAGATTGTGGAATGTTTTTGTACAATTTATTTTTCCAATTTTAAAAGATGTTTAAGAAATGAAAATAACTTTTTACATGATTTGTTCCGTAATTATAGAGTGTTCAGGCTGGTTGAATGGTAATTGTGTATTGTATCACGCCAACTTTAATATATACATATATATTTTATTTTTCATTATTTTTGCACTACATATCTCTCATTTTTTGGTGAGCAAAAATTTTTTCACTTTGAAATAGACATATTTCAATGATATTATATTTGTAGGTTAAGTTTACATGGCAAGCATAATGTCCCAATTTTAATATTTTTTGTACTATATTCACATCTTTATAAGAATAGTAACATTTTTGGTAAGCAAAAGTGCTTTTCACTTCGAATTGACATATTTCAATGAGGTATTTGTAGATTAAGTTTACATGGCAATTACAATGTTCAGACTGATCACCAAAATCAAGCGTGGTTAATACTTGGATCGTGATAGTTTTTCTACCATGTTTATTTACGCGTAGGTCAAATAAGGTGGCTATATATATATATATATATATATATACCTACCTTACTTGACCTTGTAATGTAAAAACAATATCCGATCATCGAAGTCGAGCAACATTTTAGCGTGATTAGTACAGTAATTGGATGTGATACCGTTTGGGAACACTACGTGAAAAATTTCAATTGGGATTAGTGTTATCATATCGTATGTAGGTTTATTTATGGTAGCTCTATATATATATATATTTATTTATTTAGAGCTACTACCATACTTGACCTCATTAGGTAAAAATAATTTGTGTATAAACCTATTTTAATGTGTAATTCACCTAATGGACCTAAACCTAGAAAACTTGAAATTATGTTTCAAAAAAATCTCACAAAAAAAAATGTTACTATTCTTATGAAGACAGGTATGTAGTGCAAAAATAACGTCAAAAAAAAATATCAAAATTGGGGTGCTACAGTAAACAATTACCGGTTGAATTTAATGGCATGAAATCGTTTACTACCTATCTTAATTTGAAAGAATTAGTAATATTTGATGTCAGAAGAGACTTTTGAAATACCAAAAATCAATATTTCTGTCAAAAATAAGAAATATGTTTACAAAGCTCTGGGAAGGTAATTATATACACATATATATATATATATATATATATATATATATATATATATATATATATATATATAGTTACCTTCCCAGACCCTCGTCCTTAAATTATCCGCCATAATTTACACTAATGTAACGTACACCGTATAACATAAACATCGACTGGTAATGCAGTCACAAACTTGACTCATGTTGTCATTGTACATATTCGTCAAAAGCCTAAATGCCTTATGTCTAAAATTGTAAGTTTCTTCAATATCAATAGATTTTGTGACAAACATTATTTTGAGTTGTTAAAAAATATCTGGTTAATGACAAAGAAGGTAAATATTTTAAGTTTGCGTAGTTTTTAGTGATTAAAATCTAGAGTGAGCTTCAGTGCATAATTACCTATTTGTATTGTTGTTCAGTAGGTTACGTTTTTTGTTATCAGTTTTACTTCTCATGTAGGATCATACAAATGCATAGGAAAGTATTATGTAGGCCTAAAAAACCTTTTTTGTAAATTAACTTCCAACTCTTGGTTCCGAATATCAAAATAAAACAAATTTTCTGAAAAACTTATCTAATAAACATAATAATTTTGTTCAGTTACTGGTACTGTTTTTTTTTCTTTCCTCCATACAATTACTATATGTATTAAGCAGATTGGAAAATTAATTGTTACAGTCATTCTTGATATTTATTCGGTCAGTTATACCTCCCTCGAATTTTGCATTGAAAAGTTATGAAATCGTTAATTATTTACCTTATTTTCAAACAATCATCATTTTTTTCATTTCGGAAGACATTTTTCAAGTTACAAAATACATTAGTTTAGTAGAAAATAAGAAATATAAAAGTACGAATTCCAGCTCAGGTTACGAATGCCTTCGTTAGTATTTATGACTGTTTGTCAAGTTAGTGATTGTTTGATCATTTGTTTTATTAGGTCTGGCTTGGTTACTATATATAGTCACATAACCAGACCTAAAAAACAAATACAGTACTTCTTACCATGATGAATATAATTTTTAATAATAAACATCGAGCGATGACATTTAACTATCTTGACGAACGTAGGCATTCGTAATCAGAGCTGGATTTATATTGGTGCTTGGAATATATTGATATTGTTAATATGAATATATATATATAGTACTGAAGGTTTCACAATGTTCTAATGATATTTTAAAATATTTTAATTTCAGAGTAATATAATCATGTCCAATACAGAGCGAACTACATATTTTGTTGGTGTAGATGTTGGGACTGGTAGTACCAGGGCAGCTTTATTTACAAAGAAAGGAGATATTGTAAAGTTATCTACACACCCTATCAAAACATGGAACCCTAAACCTGAATATTTTAATCAGTCTTCAGAAGATATTTGGCTTGCTTGTAGCAAAGCTATCATGGTAAGTAGATATTCATTGTTATTAATTTGGATAATTTATTATAAAAATCAGTGTCCAGTTTTCAATTGGTACATTTTTTAAATTATAAATTATAGTTTCTATGAGATTATACAAGAGAAATTTTTGTATAAGTCTCAATTATTCATTAAATTAGCTTTTTGGTATAATTTAAAAAAAAGAAATTTGGTGAATAAAATGTTTTACCGATTGTCATCTCGCACTACTTGTACAAATGAAAAGATATACCATTACTAAAGTAACATTGTAACAACTTTATTGCTTTACAGTACAGTGTACATAAGCAAGATGTTGACCATTTACAAAAATAACATATTTTATGACATTGTTTGTTTTTATCCTTAGTTTCTTCTAATTAACTTTTTTTGGTGTAAAACAACTTTAATGTAATAGCAGATATTTCTTGTTGAAACTCCATATTCAAGGATAAAATAAAGCAAAAGCTTAAAGTTTCAAATATTTTAATAATATAAATGAGCTACAATTGTTTCGCCTTGTGGCATCATCGGGCAACTGATAATTTACAGATATAGAGAACTATTTAAACATAAGTAACAGGAAACTGAATTACAATAGAGAAATCGGGAAAGGTAAGGAGATGACCTAGCAGGTAGATAAAGGTAGATAACCATCCCATCAGCCATAAACATGCTGCTTTTCACAGCATGGTACATAGACTTATTAGTATACCTCTTTCACCTAATGACTTTTATGATGAACTGAATGTCGTTAAACAAATTGCTGTTAATAATAAGTATGATGTTAGTTTAATAGATAATATTTTAAGAAAAAAGTTAAAGCGAAGAGATAAAATTTACTCTACTCTTCCCATAACGAGAGCATTGAAATAGTTAGATATTGTAAATTATCTTATACCAACAGAACTAGTTATAAAATCAGTAACCTTATTTCAACTAAATGTAATCGTAAAGTTGCCTTTTATAGTACAAAAAATCTAGGGAAAATGTTGGTAAAAAGAAATAAAGATCTATTATTATAAATAAAGATAAAAAAGAAATGTTAGAAAATAGTGGAGTTTATAAAATATCTTGTCTAGATTGTGACTCTGAGTACATAGGTCAATCAGGTAGATCTATAAAAGTTAGAATTAAAAAACATGTAAATAGCTGGAAACACGGCTATAGAAACTCTAACTTTGCTAACCACCTTTTGGACTCGGGTCATAGTTTTTATCCGAAATTGAATGTTAAACTCTTACATATAGAAAATAAAAGCAATAGATTAAATAATTTAGAATGTTTAGAAATAAATAGATCTATTTCACTTAGGCCTATTCTCAACTTAAATGACCAAATTGTATTAAATTCGTCATCTCTTATAAAACCCATCCGTAACATAGTTCATTTACCTTTATATACCTGCTAGGTCACCCCCCTACCTTTCCCGATTTCTCTATTGTGTTTCAGTTTCCTGTTACTTATGTTTAAATAGTTGTCTATACCTGTAAATTAATTATCAGTTGCCCGATGATGCCGCAAGGCGAAACAATTGTAGCTCATTTATATTATTAAAATATTTGAAACTTTAAGCTTTTGCTTTATTTTATCCTTTTTTTTTGGTGTATTTATGATACTTACAAATACATTTTTATACACTTTTTTAACACAATTTTAGGTATCGAAGTAACACCAAATTATACGAACTACCATAATATCAGTACATTTACAAATGAGTTAGTTATTTGAAGATATTTTACCAAACTAATTTATTACATTAAATTTAAAATTGATTTTCTAAGTTTTAGGCTATACATAACGAAAAGGTAGATATTTTCCATGGCCTGTACTGAGTTTGAGGTTAAGATTGTCTCCATATCATATAAATTTTGCACAAAATTGTAATTATTCAAATATTTACATCTAAAAAGGTTATACCCTTCACATTTCAACAAAAGGTGAGTTATAGTGCCATTTCCTGTTAGACAGATTGGGCAGATTTCACTGGGGTTAAAGCTATAGTTGTCTTTTTGTAGTGTTACTCTCTTATATTTCTTGCCAGCAAGGCGTAATTGAGCAGTAATTCTTATTATGTATAAAGGACAATTCTCTTCAAAATATGTTTCACAGGGGGTTAAGCCACTTATATGTCTATAGTAATCACTGTATCTTGGATTTAAAACGGTATCAATGTCTGAGTATATTAAATTGTACTTGAATTGTTCAACTAAGTCTTTTCTTAACTTGATTACATCCCAATGGTTTTGACTCTTCCAGATATTTTCTGCTCCAATCCTTCCCAGCATACATCTACGCCAGGTAACCCAATTGTGTTACGAAAGTTAAACTAACCTATTTAAAATTCTAGTACACAGATGAAATGATATCTATATAATAGATTAATTATGAAAGTGCAAAACTCAGATAATGTGGAACTGGTAGAATATTATTATAAAATTTTAGATTGTCATTTTGAGTTTTATAATCTACCTAACAAACATTTGGTGGAGAACAGATTAAAATCCTTAGTTTTAAATACTTTTCTTTTTTTTTTTATACGAGAGTTTAAGAATATTTTCACATAATGAATTTAGCGGAGAACTAAATATACCTTCTCTTTACATATAGGGAAAAATGAATATAAAAATATAATATTCCTTCTTAAAACCATTTATAGTAGTAGTTTATTGACCACAAGGAATGGTTAGAATGAGGGAAGCCTATAACCTTGCTCAAGCTATATTGGTTTACAGATGACAATAAAACCAAGGGTTGAATAGGAGCTGGGATGGAGGAGACATATTTGGACAGGAATATTCCTGGGCAATGAGAATATATCCAACGATGTTTCATTCATAAGTAACAATCATAATGGAATGTCTCGGGGGGAAAAAAAGATTTTGTATACAAGGATAAGTATATATACGAACAGTTAGATGGTTTAAAAACCCTGGATTCTAACCAATTCAGGTTAGAGTTAGTCTGGGATTGTTTCAGAATCACATTGTGTGGTTACGGACTCAACAATGTAACACTGTTGGATTCCTGGACTTGCTGGATTAGTGAGAATGAATGCGCAGACGTGCTGATTGGTAAAGCATCTATAGTGAAGCTCATAAGATGTGTGCTGTTCTGAGCTATACAAGTCATCAGCATTTGGAGTCAGAAAGAACACAAAATGAGCTGGGGTAGAATTTCAGGTTTAAGGAAGGGTTAAGCAAACACTCACTTCCAGGTACCCTCTAAGCAAAAACTAACAATAACACTTTGTCACAGAGAAAATATATATTCTGAAACGATAAATAAACACTGCAAATGCACACATCAGCTATTTACAAGAAAGACTCACTGCATATTTACTGCAGACTCAACGCGTTTCCCACCACTGAGTCATGTGTTATCAACATCACAGACCAAAAGTGCAATCACAGACCGACATTATCCTAGGAAATCAATCAAAAGTGGGTCTGCCGGCCGACACATCAAATTTCAAACGAAATATGGTATTCAAAATGACATGCCGGGCCGATCGGCCGATCATTTCTTTGAATGTTTTATAAAAAAATTTCTCAAAAAATCAGTTCTCCATATAACCATAAGACCACATATATACAGGTTATGCCATTAAAATTGTTTATTTAAGTTGGCACTGTGTGATAAAAGTGGGAGCATTCTTAATTTCGTTTACATGTGTGTGTGTGCAAAACAAACTACATGTAGTGTTGCGTTGAAAAATCATAAAATAGTTTTTTTTCTTCAAATGTGTATCAAAGTTATTTAGTGTCATTAGGGCCTTTTGTCTTAACAATCGCCACGCATTGTTCCAGGTAATCAAAATTTCTCTTGATAAATTCATAACCATAATATAATAAAAAAAAATGATACCTTGAGTCCATTATTCTAAATAATTGTATTTCTGACATAGGCTGTAAGATTTTCTCTTTTATTAGATTTTGTTCTCGTGTAAAATTTGTATTCTAAGTTCAATTTAAAATTCTTATAAATTTATAATAGAAATATCTTTGTCATACAACCTAATCAAAATTTTGTAACGTAGCTTCAGCAATTTTTTTTTTTTTTTTTGTAAAGAATAATGCCTAACATGAACTTAAATTTTATCTTAAAACATGAAAAATCAAGTTGTCTGCCTTACTAATGTCTGCCTTTGTATTTGTGAATACAGTTCTTAACTGGTCGAAGAATGAGGCCACATTAACATCTATCATACGAACCTGAGTGAAATTTGGTCTTCGCCCTACAAAAAAAAAAAACTAACTATGTGTGAAATGTTGTGTAATTCATTACTAAGGCAAATCAGACTTTTTTATAGGATTTTTATTTTTTTTATTTAGGATGGGATGCTAGCAACTTTCGGCTTTCACGACCCTAAAGGGGTTAGTTTTTAAAATTTTCTAAATTGATGTCAAAACCTTTTTTTGCACAATTTTGTGTTAAAATTATAAATTAAATTTTATTTTTAATATTGGCCAACAAAGAAATAATATACATGTATATATATATATATATATATATATATATATATATATATATATGTATTTCTATTTCTATTTATTTTTTTGTGTTTGCTGTATTAATGTAATTATTTAATTACAAAAAAAGATGTTTTGTAATTTTAAATAAAAGGGAGGGTTTGTTAAATTTTCTTTTCTTTTGGGGTGGGATTGCATTTTTCATTGTTGTTAAAAAAATTTTAAAGGTTTTTAATTACTTAAAATTTTTTCTTTAAGGGCGCATACATTTTTCTTAATAAATATATATTTAATCTGGTTTTCTTGAGAGAAATAAACTGACTTGTTATTTGTTAATCTGCTTGTTCTTTTGTAAATAGTGAACTCAGGTAAGCTCAGGAACCGACAAAACCTAAAGGTTCCATCACTGAACATGACCATTCGTTTTCTGGTTTTTCAGAGCTCAGCGCTCAGCACGACTTTAATCTTTTTTTAAATTTCCCTTCCCGAACGGTACAATTCTAATGCAAAAAACAGGGGGGGAGGGGTTAAGATTTTCCTCTGCTTGTTTGCTGTAAAATGAATAATGACTAATATTATATTACAGTAGAACCCCTCAAACTCGAAACAATATGGACTTTAAGGTTGTCGAGTTTGGGGGGTTGTCGAGTTTTAGGGAACTTTGGTATTTAATGGTTAGGTTTGCAACAAATACTCAAAATTACTTTAAATAACTGTACATTTATTGATTATCAATGATTACACGTTTATTGCAAAAAAGTTCCTGCCTGACAACAACAAAAATAGTGTGTTCAATCACACATTAAAATGAAATTTATCGATGGGTCAAATGAGATTTAAAAAGTATTGGCCTTGTACAATAGGCTCAGTAAACTAAAAAGACCTATCCTAATATGCTGTAATAAAATTAACAGTAAAGTCTACAGTAAAAAACAGACAGTCTATTAAATATTTTTAAAGATTAAAACAATTTTATATTAAAAAAAAAACATTAGAGCAAAGTTAGCATTGTTTGAAAAAACTTTTGATTGATCTTTGTTTTTCATTTTCGACTCGACGTCTAGCAGCTTCATCTCAAATTGCTGATCGCATATAATTAAGAGTTGGGTCATTTTTCTGACCTGGTTAAGACCTTTATTACAAAACTTGAATCATAGTTCTACGACGCTCCGTTGAATTGTTATGACAAAAGACTTGCCGCTTACTTTAATGGAATCAGTGCTAATGACCGGTAGCATCAGGGTGGTTAGGCGCTTGGGTTCACAACAATATGAATGTTTTGACAACACATGATTAGGGCTGTCCCGGTCTACCTGGACCCTTTATCTTTAACTTTGGCCTCTACTATACAGTAGGATTAGAAAGTGGCTAGACAAAGGAGCAACCCTCACAGCTGTATAAACAAAAGTGACAAGCCTCAACCTCCCGGCATCTGGCAGGCGCACAAGGCGGAAAACAATGCAGTGAATGACCTTGGAAATCCCACGCTCCTGGTCACTGGCCCTGTCCAGTTTGACAGAATGTCGAGTTTGAGGGGGTCAAGTTTGAGGGGTTCTACTGTACAAATAAAGAATTTTATACAGTTTATGTATTAATTATAATTTAACTTTTTATTAAAATTAATTATTTATACACAGCTTTATAATTGAAAATCGGCTTTAATCCATTTACCCAATATCCTGTACTTTTTTTAAGAAATATTTTTAAATGGTAAAATATTTTTGAGTTCTGTTTGTGTAATTGTTTTTAAAGTAAAAAGGTAGGCCTAACTGTTATAAATATGAAAGAAGTCATGCACAAAATACAAATGTAACACAAACACAATTAATGTTAGAAAGTTTAGGGCTAGTGAACTGTTCGATTTTTCGGGCCTGTCAAATTAAATTTCCAACAAATGCTCTTTAAATCTCAATTGTAAACACTAAGTCCCCTACCACAAATTAGGTGCAATAACATAACACAAATAAACTTAAAGCAAAAATGTATTAGCCTATGTTATTACATTTCTCTGTTGTACATTTCGGTAATCAAGTTACCATCATCGGAGGTATACTAAATAACATAGGCTAATAAATTTTTGCCAATCATTTTTGTGTAGTGTTATCGTATCTTCGTATCGAAATTTTGATTACCTGGAACAAAGCATAGCGATTCCTAATACAGAAGGCCCTAACGACACTAAATAACTTTGATACGCATTTGAAGAAAAAAAAACCAGTTTATGATTTTTGAACGCAACACTACATGTAATTTGTTTTGCACGCACACACGTAAACGAAATTAAGAATTGCTCCCACTTTTATCACACAGTGCCAACTTAAATAAACAATTTTAATGACATAACCTATATGTGGTCTTATGGTTATATGGAGAACTGATTTTTTGTCTGCGCATTCATTCTCACTAATCCAGCAAGTAACTTTAACTATGAGCTGTCGTACCGATTGGCCGCCCATGGCACTTAACTTGTTAACTTATTTTTAGACGACTTTTACAGGATATTGAAAAATAATGATATTTGTTCTTTTGTCAAAAATTCTTTTTCTGCGATAAATCACTGGACGTACATAATTTTTCTTATCTGATTATAAATTATATGAATTAATACCACTAAGATCTTTTGAGTTATTTTGAACACTAAATGTCATAAAATTTCAATATCGATTATAATAATTTTGACACTGTATTTGTGGTTTGTTTTATATCATGCAGGATGTGATACAAGGAACTGATGCAAGTCTTATTAAGGGATTAGGTTTTGATGCAACTTGTTCTTTAGTAGTTTTGGATAAAAATGGAGAGCCTCTAACTGTCAGTC
Organism: Aphrophora alni; assembly: GCA_963513935.1. Taxonomy (NCBI): domain Eukaryota; kingdom Metazoa; phylum Arthropoda; class Insecta; order Hemiptera; family Aphrophoridae; genus Aphrophora; species Aphrophora alni. The sequence goes on from OY740767.1 coordinate 91,917,972, forward strand.
CTAAAGGTAAGATAAAATTTCTGTAAGCAAATTTATTTTTCCACCTTACATAGTATTAAGTAATTTCAAACAAAATAATCCATTTTTACTGATCTTCAAGTTTTATACAGATTTTAAATTTGTTTATAATTCTTATTTTTTATTTATTTTTTGAAATTTCTAAGAGTTCCTCAAGGACCAATGGCCTGAAAGTTGCAATTGCTGCTCCTCCCTTATTTTTATTTTAAAAATTAGAAAAAAACAATAACATGCTTAAACAAATTTTTAAAATAAAATGTGCCTTAAAAAAATTCAAATTAATTACCAAGTGTAAACGATAAGTAATTAACACTTATTATATTTTTTTAAATTTTAAGAATGATAAGTACCAGAATGTTAAGAATGATAAGTACCAGAATGTTCTTTTGATTTAAACAAAAGTTCAGATTTATTAGTCACAATTATGATAACACAAGTTGGGTTAAATGAAAATACTTTTAATAAGATTAAGTTCTTTTCTTAGATTTTTGTCTGAATATTTCTTCGATGCATCTTGGTCTATTTCTGGAACCAGTATAGCTGGTTATTGTGTGATTTTCTACATAGATGTTAGATAATAATTCACATTGCAAATAATTTTTAAACACACGGTCGAAAAAAGTTACGAGATCAGCCGGAAGTAGTACTTTTGTTATCACAACTGCCTTAACGTATCTTCCTCAATTGGATTTTTAGGAAGAACTAACTTTATGCGGGTCTATTAATATACAGAAAGACTAGGCTTTGTCTAGATTAAATTGTTGAGCTTTCTAGTGGACCGCTTGGGTACTACTTAGGACTTTTGCCGAAGAGAATGAGCGAAGTGTGATTATTCTTACTTCAGTCAGTTTTATTTCATATTTATTTAATTAATTTTTTCTATTTAAAACTTTAGATTGCTTTATTTAATACATATCTCCATCTCTGACTTCGTCAATCATAGGAGGATCAGGTCTATTGAAAGCCTCAGATTTTACTAAGATAGGGGAGTAGGTTTCAGAAGGGTTAGGATTAGATTTCATGTCCCTATTAGAGCTTCTTCCTTGAGTCTTATTTGTCAAGATCTTATAAATTGGTTTATTTTATCCTAGGAAAGTAACTGGAAGTTGTCTGTTTTCTGATATCCAAAGTTTGCATATTAGAGCCTAAGTTCCCCATTAACCATATGGGGATTTTGTATATACTTTTCCACTTCTGGCTCGGATATGTTGTACATTAACTTAATATCACACCAAGTTAGGTAAAAATATGAAATTTTTAATTTTACGATAAAGCCTAAGAAATCATCTTTAAATAATAGTGAAAGGAACTTAGTCAAGCCGTAAATTCTGTGTTCATGGATCTTGTTTTCTTTATTTCGTTGAGTAATCTAGAAGACAATATTATTTTGCTAGCCAACTCTTAAATGCCACTCTGTATTAATGGTGTAATGATAGCAATATATGTAATAATTATATTTATTAGAGGGTCAGCGATATCAGTCAATATAAAAATTTAGGTAAAAAAAATTATGATAAAATTACTCGAACTTTGTAACTGAAGATAAAAGGTCAATAATGATATCAAATATTGTAGTATTTACATTGCTCTTTTATTTATTTTCCAAAGAAATAAGTTATAAGGCTTTGGGTCAAGAACTATAAATAGGTTTTCAAAATTATATTCAAACATAATATTTATATGTTATCATTCTATATGTTGTATTTTCTTCAAAATTGAAAAAAAAAAAAAAATTGCACTAAGTTGGATAGTTTGTTAACCAGGAAGATTGCTTGAATGATTTCAAAATACCAGTTTAAATTGTTTTTCCGTTTTTTCTTTTCTATCAGTAATTAAACTTATAACACACTAAATTACATAAAAATATGTAGATTTTAATTCGCGTATAATGGTATTTTCACCAATCCTCTTTAAAGAAACTAATAATAATGTAATTTTGGACCATGCCTCCCAAAGATAAAATCTGAAATTTAAATCCAGGGACTAATTGTCAGTAATTGCTAAAGGGTGATAAATGTGTGAAAATTATCACCTCAAGGTGTCAACCAAATAGCTGAGTATTTAGTTCTAGTTTTTATATGATTTACAGAAAACTATAAGTTTTCTAATGAATGTAATACAGTACTTATAGGAATGTATAATATTATTTACTTTCTCACTTCATATATAGAGAGAAAATTATATACGTAAAATGGGAATGTTGAGGTTTTTATATTTAGAACCTCATTGATCCAGACTAATTGGGACTCTAGAATTAACGAAAGTCCAGATTATTCAAAATAACCTATGAAATGAGCTAACATATATTTAAACACTCTGTTCAGTAAAAATAATGTATATTTTAAACTTAAGAAATACAAAGGTTATTTAGTATATAACATATAATGCAATACAGTATTAGGCCATACAGAACAATTAGCATATTAGAATTAGAACATGGTAATTACGATACACCTTCATTGACCACACTTGACACGCTTACTGGTTTGAAGAAACTGGTGATATTTTGTTGTCTTCCTTTGACATTCATTTCTTTAATAATTAAGTTACGCAGATGCCTCAAATGTTTGTAATATGTAGATTGTTTTCATCAATGATATCTTCAACATATTTAATGACAATGTTTTGATGGCCTTGGGACACAATTTCACTAAGTTTTGGGTTAGGGTTAATAATATCACCAGCTTCATCCTGATCAATATTCATCTGTTTCAGAACTTTCTACACCAATCATACTTTCAATGATCTCCTCCTCTGTTAATGTGATAACCCGGATCATCTTCATCTCGTTCTAGCCACAATTCAATGTCTTCCAGTGTTACTTGAATTTTTACCATCTTGGTGGAGAGTGTTGTGAAAATCCTCTGCTTCCAATCCAGCCGTATCTGGTTAAACCTCTTCATTTGTAAAAGTTTCTTCCCCAAGTTAATTAAAGTTGATGGTTTTATATCATTGATAGCAGATTGTGAAATTGAAAATCATGAATTTCATATTGTAATCTTTGAGATTCTGTAACATGTTTAATTTTCAAAACTTCTGTTTGATATCTTCTGATTTCTGACACTGCTTTTTAGTGAAAACAATCCATTCTAATATCTAAAATTGACCATGCACTTTTTGAGTTGTACTAGTGAACTGGTAACGTGTCTATAATATTTGTTATTGCACATAGATTTTTACTTTTGCCTACAATCACAGACTTCAACATTAGACTTCCATTAGCGCATAGCAATGTAGAAACTCAATCTTTACTGATCTTTCTACCAGGCGTGTTTTTTTCAGCCTTTGATGCTTGGGTGCAGTCTCGTAACACTCCAATGTAACTTTGTCTTGTCATAATTGCACAGTTGTATAGACTGTATATTTTCAGCTTTTAAAATGTCATTACTGAATGGGTCAACAGCTTCATCGTCAGCACTGCATCAGGTTCATTTCACCACATATATTTTTTTTGTATTTGTTATGTTGTGATCCCTTCTGAACATACTAGATTAAACTAACAACAAACTTTCTTATATCATCTTTTTTCTTTCTTTTCAACTGTCCGAGACAGTTTGGGAATCCCATATTGCGCACAAATGCTTAAAACAGATATTCCATTTTCTTCGTCTTTAATGAAAAGATGTCTCTGTCTTTATGCTTCACTTTTTATAATCAATAATGAAAAAAAAAAAAGTTATTGATTTTAGAATTTCACTAAATTAAAAAAATTTGTGATCATAGGTGGCAAAATAAACCGCTGTCCAGATTAAGCAAAGGCAGGACTAATGGAGTCTTACTGTATCTATATCCATTTTTGTCTCACCTAAATATATAAAATATTATAATAGTTCAAGTGAAAAATATACGACCTAGACTGGGAATCGAACTCAGGACCTTGGCTTTACGCACCAATGCTCTCCCAACTGAGCTATCCTAGTCACTTCCCAGCCCAAGTCGTTTCTCACTTGACTTTGCTTTACTGCTACAATTTTTGAGTTACCATTTTTTGATTTGCTGCATTGCAACGTAAAACCAAAGGTCCTGGGTTCGATTCCCAGTCTAGGTGATATATTTTCACTTGAAATATTATTGTATTTTCAATACTTGCTGGTAAAAAAGTATTAGCGGTAAAACCAATAAATTAAAAATTATAAAATGTTCTTTCTATCCGAAGCGATTTCTCACAAACTGTGTTTTGATAGGTTAAAAATAAATATCTAGGAGTTATGTTAACTCCTAATTCGCATGTAAAATAATTGAATTGTTATAAAAGGCTTAATTTCTCAAATTCATGCCTACTTATTTTAATAAAATTTTGGTCGAATGTGAAGATTAACAATGCAAACCAGTGTGCCAAATGATGATTAAGAGAAAAACAGAGTTTGAGAATTAACAAAAACTCAAATCGGCACACTGATTGTCGATATTCGAAACTTTATTTCAATCATTATGAGAATAAGTTAATGACTTGGCAAAATAAGTGGAAAGTTTTTTTAAAATATAAACAACATGGTTCACTAGGGCTAACTTGAAAAAAGAGAGTAGAGATTGTATTATGTAATAGTATGGTGTTTCATTCTTCCAAGAACTGTTTGAGGGAGACAGTATTTTAGATATTTGTTAATAATCTATAAATATCAATGTCAATTCCTTTTTTTTAGGTTGGTATATTTATTTTGTAAAACTAGAACCCAGTATTTTTATAATATACTTGAATTGATGGTTACAAAGGGTAGTTTGACAGTTTTTGGTGGATATTTCGTCTATTCTCAGTATTCATGTCGTTCAAAATTTTATAGAAATACGTATATAGTTTGAAATATTATAGAAACTAGCAGCTTTCATTTGATACCCCATTTTAAAATTTTGATTAAAAAATACACATTTTTTCTTGAATTCTGATGTTTTCTTAAACTCTCTTTGGGAAACAATAAAACAATTTCTTTGCAATGAGGAGTAAACATGAGGTATGGTATCATTGGTTAAATTGTAATTGTGTCATTGAGTGAGGAATTGTTGAAGAAGTGTAAACAACAAGGTTTTTTGGTCTTGTTATTGACTAGTAATTAACCTGGAAACGAATATATTGACAGTGTATGTAAAAAACTGTGCTCCAACTGACCTGTGTAAGAACAGTGAAATCATAGTATAGTGAAATACACTTAGCTCTTAGTATGGCATGCGACACGAAAGTGTCGATTGCAGGCCGAGTCTAGTTCAGACAAAAGTACAAAACTCTGATTTTGCAACTCAACATTAGGCCAACTCAAATTCATCCTACCGAAATAATTTTTATTCCATTGTAAAGCTGACGTTTTGTAGATGCATATACATGTAATTAAAAGGTCATAAAACGCTATAAAAATATTTAATTAATTGGTAAAGTTTGGTGTGTTTTAGTCGTAAAAATGGTGACTCATCAACAAAGAAAATATTGCATCTTACTTTGCCTAAATGTCAGAAATACTAACTGCCTAACTGATATTTGGTTCAAATAAAAGTAAAATTGTAGTACAAATCTTTACCTATCTAACAAAAAAAAGCTAAAGAAAAAAGATGGTAAGCTATTGATTTTGGATGATAAAGGTTTTTCTGAAAAATGTTAACATCATTTTTTGACATCTAACATACTTACTCCAAAACCGTTTCATATATATATATATATATATTTTACATAGATAAATTCTACGCATCTTTCTGAGAAAAATGATGTTTACCACATGTTTCTAACTTGTTTCTAACATGTTTACCACATGTTTCTAACTCATATAGTTTTGAATCTATAAATTATTTACGAAAAACATTCGTTTTACAGATGTATCAAATAAAAAAAATAGTTTTTTCTTCAACTCAACTTTTAGCCTAGTAAATGCAGTCGTAGAGAAATGAATTATACACCATTGAAAAGCTCGTGTTTCAAGCTTTCAGACCTGTGTAATCTGAATTTCATAGAGAGATTAGAACAAATAGAAATAATTCTCGTAATTCATCAGTTTCGCCGGCAGGGAGCTGCACTTGTCGGCTGTTGAAATAGTGACAAGTTTCTTTGTTTCGATTTATTTGTAAGAATTCATTCGTGTCCAAAGAACACAAGTTGGCACTATTTTATAGTATTTTTCTTCCTCTTTCAAACTACGTATTCCAAATTATCCTACCTTTTATAGTTTTTGAGTTATATTATATTTTATGAACCAGTAACCAAAACTCTAAGATTTTTACGGATCTGGAATCAGTCCACTAGACGTGAAATATCGATTAGTTATAATCTGTATGCTCACAGATTTTTATTTCTGTGAATAGAGGAAAATCAGACCTTTCCAATGCTATAAACCAATACGTCATAGGCTTACTTCCTAAAATATAAGATCTGTCCCAAAAACCACGTTTTACCGGCAAACTGTTGCAATATCTGTAAGTTGTTGGCATCTTATGATTTATGAGTTTTTTCTTGTGAAAATATTTTCTTATTTGGAGTGTTTTATTATTATAATTTGTGTATACAAGTTATAATATATGTGTTATTATTTCTAAAGTTTATTTTTTTGAGTGAAGTTCTAGTTTTTGAATGATTTATATTTGGCATAACCTAGATAAGTTACAAGCCTAGGCCTAAAAGCAAATTTTCTTATATGGAGTGTTTTATTTGATTATACAAGTGTATATGTGTGTTATTGTTTGTAGAGTTTATTTTTGTAGTGAAATCTAGTGATTTTGTTTTAGGCCTAGACTTAGATAGTTACAAGTTTGGCCTAGGTTAGGTTTCCTAAGTTTTGTCGATTTCTACTTTTTACGGGAAAAAATTATTATTATTTTGAAAATTTTAGAATTTGATTTTTTTTACCAATTGTTATTCACATTTATACTAGAAAACGTTTGTAATACTTGAAAAAAATTAAAAAAAAATTCTATGCTCAATTGGACTTTGAAGTGAAATTTAGCCTGTCGATTTTTGTGTTTTTTTTTTTTTTTTTGTTCTTTGCCTTACTGACTCCAAAATTATGTTTCAAACTTTTTTTTCATTACACTACCAAATTCTATGAACCTTTCTGAATATAATGATATATTATAGAAGTTGTGTTTTCCATAAATATTACTATTTTTGGTGAATTTTTGAAAATAAATTTAACAAATTCTCCTTTTTCGTAAACTAATTTGTTTTTTTGAAAATGTAACAATTTTTTCCCCCTAAATATATTCACAAATATCTTACAAATCTTTAGTAATAGTTGAAGAAATTAAAAAAAAAAAAATGTATGGTGTACATTACCTTTTCTGTGAAATTCTTCCCTCCGTTAATTTCCGATTTTTTGCTATTTGACATAATAACTCCAAATTTTTTACATCTAACATTTTTTTTTCACTACACAGCTAAATTTTATGCACCTTTCTGAATATAATGATATATATAAAAGTTGTGTTTTCCATAAATATTACTATTTTTGGTGAATTTTTGAAAATAAGCCTAACAAAATCCCTTTTTTCGTAAAATATATATATTTTTGAAAATGTAACAAATTTATTTATTTTTTCTTCTAAATATATTCACAAATATTACACAAAACTTTTGTATATCTTGAAAAAAGGTGGTAAGCTATTGATTTTGAATGATAAAGGTTTTTCTGAAAAATGTTAACATAATTTTTTGACATCCAACATACTTACTCCAAAACCGTTTCATATAATTTTATTATTTTTTTTTTTACATAGATAAATTCTACGCATCTTTCTGAGAAAAATGATATCCTATAAGTTAGGTTTTGTGTACAAATAATATATTTTATTAATTTTTAAACAAACGAAGAAAACTAACATTGCCAGATCTAGAGTTAATATAGTCTATTATGGCAAAATTTTCTCTTACCTAATTAATAAAATTTCCTTGTGGTGAAATTCACAAAACAAAAAATGTGCTGTGTGTATTCATGCTAAATAAAAAGTGTAAGATTCGTTGCTGGCTTGTGTCAAATGGAATTTTGTATAGGCAGACTTTTAGAGTAGTTGTCACTACAGTAGAACCCTTCTTAACCGGTCTAGTCGGGACTGACAGCCAGGCCGGTTGCCCATTTGGCCGGTTAATCCGAGGTTCCCGTTAAACTCGTCACAAAACTTTTCTACAGATTCCCCTGTCAAGTATTTTTAAAACACATATAACCGCGTCTCAAACGAAACCAACACATGCTTCCGTTTTTGTAACTCACTCATTTTTATTTACTGTAGCCTATATACTGTACGAAGATCATAACCAGTCAAAGACAAGAAGAAAACTGAAAAGAAATTTTATATTTTCCATAATGTATACTAAATTGATTCGTGGAAAAAAAGCGGCCCATCAAACGTTTTTACCAGTGTATGTCTGCTATACCGACGGGTGCCAATGCCGCGGTGGTTTTATGCCGCCGACAATGGGATACCGCTATCTACAAAGTCGTTTGACTTGCCGCTGCTTTGTTGCCGCGGTGTTTTTTCGCCGCCGACAATGGGTGCCGCTATTGACATTCATTTTTTAATTTTAATTTTATTTTTCCCCCATTAGGAGAAACTCTTTATCTGTATCCATTACCGCTACTGACAAAGTCGTTTGACTCGCCGCTGCTTTCGTGTTTCAATTACAATTTATTTTCGGAAACTCTCATCGAACCTGTATACTATGAAATAGGCCGGTTAATCCGAGGACCGGTTGATCTGAGGCCGGTTAACAAAGGTTCTACTGTATTAACTTTCCTATGTATGTACATTTTTGTCATGTACTACAGATATAGATACCTATTTTCAACAGATGTTTTCATGACTATAACACCAGAGAAGGAAATGACCACCAATTGAGGTTAGTCAGGCTTGAAAAGCATAGAAAACTGCCAAGCCAAGCTGGTGTTATCCTTAAGAACCAACTCCCAAACAAATTAAAGCAAATTCAGGACAAATGAGCTTTTAAATACAGTCTGTGAAAGTTACTTTCTGGGTCTTTTTTATTCAGAGTTTCTCAACTACAGCTGGTAGGCATAAAAAAATATTAAAAACTGTTTTGATAATTTAATTTCTTATTTTTGAAACTAACCTCTTGACTAATTTTTAATCTAATTTTTGGTGTTATTTCGTTTAATATTATGTATTAATATTATATTATGGTTAATAATATATTAATATTATGGTTAAAATAAATATATATATATATGATTATTAACCTATAGGATTTTGATAAATGTTTAATTGCTATTTATTGTCTATGTAATTCTATGTAACATTCATATAAGTTTAAATGTATTATATTTATTATTTTAAATTGTATGCAATATTTAATCTATTATTTAAATAAGGTTTATATTTTTATAGTCAACTATAAATAAACAAGATGGATGAAATAAATATGACTGATTTTTATTAACATAAAAAAACTTATTTTTATTAACATAAAAAAACTTATTTTTATGATACTACATAATTATTTTATAAATTTAATACATTTATTTGTTGTCTCGGTTATTGTCTTCTTAATTTTCCGTGGCTAGTCCTTTGAGTAGGAGCCCTTACAGTTATCATTACAATACAAGATTTTATGTGCTTTTTTATAGTCCTAGGGATTCTTCACATATAATAACACAATTGACATAATCTTACACTAACATCTAAACATTGGGTACTTAATATTTGTATTATGGGGAATTATTTTATTATTGATCGATGTATTAAAAGTTTACGAAATGTTCACTGTTATTTGATTAAAGAGTTTTCTTTTTTATAATTTTGGGCACGATAGCTATCGATGTTAATTTGATGTTAAAATATGTGAATTCTTTTAACCTGATACTTATAGCTTTTTCTGCAGTAAAATTTATTATGCTCTATAACAAAGTATCTTTGCTATGTAAGTAGTTTTAGGTTAACTAAGTTAAATATCAAATTAGATTGTCTTTTATATTGATTAATGATACAAATTTTTAATGATTTATACGTCAAAAAGTTTCTTTATTTCAAAAATACACTATCTCGGGGAAGGGGAGCTCGTGCTGGCCAAGAAATCCTGTTTTATACGCAAATTTGTTTATACAAAAGGAAAGTACATGTAATTTAAATTTTAATTTGTTATGAAAATAATTTAGTCAAATTGTTCACTATGTGTTTCCTTACTAGTACTTGTTACGTTCAACTTCTGTCGGTATGACCGCGAAATTCATTCTTCCTCGCACACACAATAAAACACATCTTGCTCTTTCGGCGTTTCTCTCAGCACTCTTCAAAAATCAAAAAAGGACGCTCTGGTCTCTTCAAGCTTGCCGGCTACAACTGCACTGATTTGAGTCGTCCATTCTCATTGGCCGGTGAATCCGTTGTCAAGGCAACGAGTTCGTTGTGTCGTGAAATTATTTTAAGTGTTTTAACTTTTTAGCTATATTTTAATTCCAAAAATGATTTGTAACAATTTTAATTATTCAAATAAACACTTTATATCGAATTTTTACTTTACATAATCTTTTTTTAATATAGGTCAAAATTTTACCACGTAATCTATACTCTGGCTTGGCTACAATTAAAATTCAATATGTCTAACTTTCTGATTATAAATTATTTGATAATGGCCTAATTTTACAAATTTATATATTTTACAATTACCAGTATTTCTATGGTTTCTTACATTTTGTCAGCCCAATTTTTAATTTGGAAGAGGTTATAAATATGTATTCCCTATTTGTTTATTAGACTTGCTTCTATTAATTTGTACCATTATAGCTCTTATGCTCGTCACTCACCAAGATAATGTGAAATTCTTTGTCACAGTTTTAATGATACTTAATTTAAAGTGCTACTGGATCTGAAATAAAATCACTTTTATTTCTCTTCTTTTGATATTATTGGATCCAAAACCTTATATACCTGCTTTATGTGTTACAATTCAAGTCTTCCTTCCTCCTTCTGGCTCCAACCAACAAAGATCTCATAATCCTCACACCTACATTTCCTTTTATTTTGTTTGTAGCAACCTTTTTCCTTATTTTTTTTCTTCACTTGTTTATTATATATATATATATATATATATATATATATATATATATATAGCATTACACTTTAATACACATATTATATGCACTGGATATTTTTTTAAGTTATATGAGTTACAATTTCTTGTGGATATACAGGGTGTTTCGCGAGAGGTTGGCACAACTTTAGGAGATAATAGGGGCCCTAAAAAAAAAGCAAAATGCAAAATATTCATATGAACATTGGTCTAGAAAAATTTCGTTTTCCGTCTGTCGGGCAACTTAGTGTTAAAAAAAAAATTAATAATAACTTTAGAAATTATTAAGAATATGAGTTTAAATTTTGTATACACATTATTTATGCTATTTTTTATCGGTATATCAAGATCCAAAACTTTACTATTTAAATATTCAAAGTAGCAACCGTTTAAAATGTTTAACGTCAAATATCTAAGAAAATATCTAAGAAAACGTAAATTTTACAAACATTTTATAAGAGACAAATTTGTAATTTCAATGTTTACAAACTAAGCCCTGCACCCAACTCATTCTGTTTTTGTCCCAGAAGATCGTCAATATTTAGTTTTATTTATTTTGTTTGAGAACGAATCCTTGGTTAAATATACTGAAATGTACTATTTAATTAAGAACAAGTGTTTATTTTATTTTAATACTTTGACTTTTAATAAGACAAATGTAAAAATAAATTTCAATATGGATAAAATGTGTATTTTAATAATTATGTTTGTTATTGACAATTACTTTTTTTTTAATTTTTTTTTTTAGTTTTATTATTTTTTTTAAAGACTTTTTGGCGATAACTTGATTATTTTTCAGGCTACAGAAAAATTAAAAACTCCATTTTGTTTAATAATAAAAAATATAAATATTTTGTATCTTATATAATTTTTGTAAGATTTACGGTTTCTGAGATATTTGACTTTACACATTATAAACAGTTGCTATTTTGAATATTTAAATAGTTAAGTTTTGGAACTTTGTAAATATATAAAAATGAGAGTGTAAATTACTAATTTGTAAACTTTAAAATTTGAAATGTGCATAAAACTTTGATATTAATATTTTATTCCAAATATTTTAATTTATAAGCTACATGTTAAAATAGTAAAATGTATTAATAATAATAATAATAATTAAAAAAATTATACAGAGAAATAAAGTAATAATTGATTACAATAATGAAATTATTTATTGATAATGATACAAAATTTTTGTATGATTTAACTTTATTAAAAGAAAAATCCTTTTCTTGTTTTATATGAATATTATTCAAGGAAACTATTAACACAGCAAAGATATTAAATTGGTATACATAACATATTATAATTCCAATTAATAATTAGGGCTAGTTATGGCTCTTTAGAATGTCTTTCATTTAATAAGTGTCTATTTATTCTATTATCAGAACTATCTGATATAATTATTAATTATAAAAAAAAAATTGATACATATTAAACATAATATAAAATGAAATTAATTGTCTATATATTATGAGTTTCTTTCTCGGGGTTAAGGTAAGAGCGGCTTATCTCAAGTAAGTAAGGACTTCAAGCCTAAAATTAACATAAAATAAATCAATGAAATAAAAGTTATTCAATTGTTAGGTTAATGGATGAATGATTGTGGAAATAAGTTTTCATAGTATCAATCACTTTGGGTACACATTTAAAAGTTTATATTAAGATATTCTGTTTACTTTAAACAGATAAAGTTGATATTCAATAATGTTTGTTATATTTTGAATATAAGATCTGCCTACTAGGCTATTAGTTATAACAAAGTAATTCAAATCAATTAAATTTGGTCTCACCCAATTGGCTCTGAGGTCACACGTTTTTATCTTAAGTTTGACTAAGATATTATTAATCATTTTATATAGAATTACTTTCACTTGATTTCTGAAACTTTCTGATATATTTTAGACAAACATTAATAATATTTTTCTTGAAAATCTTCTTTAATATTTATTAGATCCAGAGTTCCATCTGTCCAGTCTGGGATCTTATTCAACAATCCTCTTTTAAAATTTTTTTTTTTTTTTTTTTTATTCTTGTAGAATTCAAGCTTTGCAGAGAGATATCTTATTTAATCCATTGCTTTTTGTTCTTCTTATATGGGAAGATAAAATGGTATATTATTACCCTATTACACAAAATTAAACTTTTAATAGTTATATTTACATTTACTGAGTTTACTATTATTAAAATTATTGTTTAAGACATATTATGGGATTTAAATAACTTCTCTTGCATTATTTAATTCTTACAAACTAACATACATAACATTATTTCTAATATTATTTAAGATTCCCGCATATACAATCATATGTTAACCTAAACCAATCAGAATCGTGTTCCGATTTTAATATCTTTTTCTATACTAAAATGTTTTGCATATCAGATCCAGCGTCCATCTTTTCTTCAGACTTTTCATTTCTTTTAGACTATTTCTGTAATATTTTAATATCCTCGGTCATATTTTAGATGAGATAAAATGTGTATATATATGTGATCTATCAATAGGCCATATTTATTTCATTCGTAATTGTCTGGTATTTTCGTAGTTAATAAAATTCTATCACTGTTTCTGTTCACGGCCTATAAAATGTATTGTAACAACCTCGTCTTATTTCGATGGAATTCTATTTATCTGTTGTCTTTGCTTCAGACATATTTATTTTTACGGATAACTCAGGTTTTTACGGTTATTTTTTTATATAGATGATATAGCAATTTATAATTGGTGAATTGTTGGATTTACTTTTTTTGTATGATTGGAAATGATGAAAATCTTGGTCATTTCATAGATTAATGTTCGTTGTAGAAATCTATCGCTAGGTATCGCGCCAGTATTTGTTTTGATTTAAGGAATTCCTAAATTAATTTTATTTTGTACAGATTTATTTCTCAACATCATTTTGAATTGTTATAAATTGACACTTTGTAACATTAAGAATTTATGAAAAAATTCCTCAGCTAAGGGCGCCAGAAAGCTTGAAGCTTACCAATTTTGAAAAATAAAAAATTTACTTTAAATTAATATGTTCTCAGGGCCGTGTTTCTTTTCTAAGTGTACTATCAGTGGTTTACAGTAAATAAGAAATCCTTATTTTTTTTCCTGAAACTAAACATTCTTTATTAAACTAAATTTTTTAAACAATTACATCTTAACTTAGTACATCCTAGCAATTGTTGAATCATTCAAATAATAATAATATAGAAAAGTCAAACTAAATTTAATTACTGAATTTAGATTTTAGTTGCAACTCAAAAAATTAAATGGGCTTTAAATTTATTTAAATGAAATTTATATAGCTAAGAATTATAAGCTTTGAAAATAGGTCATGTTTCATTAATTCAGCTATTAGAAAAATACTTTATTTTAATATTATTTTTTATTTTTTTAAATAATTTAGAATACAAGACATGGTCTTGTATATTAAAACTTAAATTGTCAAATCAAACTTATAACTTAACATTGAAATATTTAAATCATTTCAGATACAAACATAATTTTAGAAATAAAAGTCTTGACGTGGATACCAATCACGTTGTTTTTTAGTTAAAAACACATTTCCTCGAAGATGATTTGCTTCATTCGCCGGAGCTCCTTACAGCCTTGTGGAAGTCGCTTTGTCCCTTGTTCAGATGTAGACATCTTCAATTCACCTTTTTGTTTTACAAAATTCATTTCAATTGTTCATGTAACAAATTATCTATTAGCGTTTTAACTTAAACTGTTCTCTATTAACACATTACGGTTTTGTCTATATTTTGCAATTCGATCATCTCACTTTTTATCGGACACGTGGAAACCATTGTTCTCACCATACTTATAAAAGTTCACTGCCTTGAGACTTAGAATACATCCAATCATCTCAATCTCCCTCTCCCAACTAATTAGACATTAATTAAATTGTTCTCAAGTTCAAAAATCACTCAAACATAACTACATTGTTCTCAAAATACTTCCTATCAAAAATAGTCTTACCATCTCAGACGTTTCCTTCTAACTTCCAACTGCCAACTAACTCTAGACTCTATTAAAACACATCTTAATCCCTTGAACGTTCCTAACCAACTCTCACCAACTCCTAGCATCACAACTAAGCGTCCTTTTTCAGATCTACTTATTCAGCAAAACTCAATACGTTCACATTTCTGGTCCCACGTTCACATTTCTGGTCCCACGGACACTGTCCAAATATTTGCTTGACGACAAGCATTGTCTATTTTCATAATACAATATCTCACTTTAAAATTTATCATACCTTATAACTAAACATTTTCTGCCTTAAACTTATATTTTGGAAATCTACTTAATTTTTTTATCCCCCCTTGTCTCAAATATTATTTACAGTCATTAATTTGACTTACGTTGTCTTTTCTTTAGACCAATCATAAAATTCCCTGTTTATTTTCAAGTTTCAAATCTCAAAGCAAATATTTCTTTCATGTCGAAGCTAGAGTTAAAATTTGAGGATTACAACTTGGTATACTGTAAAAAAAAAAATAATAATAATGCGTATACCAAATTTAAACTCATAATCTTAATAATTTCTAAAGTTATCATTTTATTATTATTTTTTTTTAACACAAAATGGCCAACAGACAGAAAACGATGCTTTTCTGAACCTATGTTCATATGTACAATATATATTTATATACAGGGTATTTCGCGAGAGGTTTTATATAACTAAGGTTTGATGGATGAAATGGGCTATGTGATGAGGTGTGTGACTATTTTGGTGGCGGTCAGGGTCTTGTGGTTTATTAAAATGGTACCCTGAGGTGATGGTTTATTATAACCTGAATTAATGTATTATTATACAACTAATTTTGACCTTGTTCTATTTTTGTGAAAAAGGTTTTCAGCAATAAATTATTATTATTATATGTATGCAGAAAAAATAACTACTTCAAAATTATAAAATTATTAAATCTCCATATAATTAAACTAACTTTCTAAGTCCATACAAACTATTTCAAAATGCAAAACAAATTATGAAAACAATCAAAGAAATTTTTTCTTGTAGATAAACTATTTAAAAATAAACAACTTCCAATCAACAGCGCAAATTCTTAACGAATTAGATAGTTTAACACGTTCACTGTTGATGCGAAAAATAATCTTTTCACAGGTGCTGATTTGTAAAAATGAAAAACTAATTACATTTAGTACATACTACTATATTTAAACAAAGCTAGAATATATAATTTTTAAACATAATCCACGGAAAAAAAAATTGATGCACTTGTGCGTCATTAGCATATAGCATTCAGTTTTATGTTATATGCGGATGACGCACATACACGTTCGTGTGATTTAGAGAGGAAATACCTTCATCGAGAGATAATTCTTTACCTGGGCTGTACACACATAACATTTTATTATTAAAATAATCAATAATTGGTCTTATTTTAAGTAATCTGTTAGTATTATTAGGATCATTTTTGGAAAAATGTAAGCAACACAAGATTAGTAAAAATCTGTCACGAGACATGTATTCTCCAAAACAGGTTTTGAACAGCTTATCTTTACGCCAATAATCTTGTAACCTAGGCATTTTTACATTTCCTGTGTGGAGAAGAAGTTTGATTTGGTAATAGTTAGATCTTTCCACTGACATGTCCGTGAATTCTCTTCCGTTGATAAAAACAATTCTTCGGCATACCGATTTGTTTCTCTATCAACAGATTCAGAAAAACACTGTCAACTAATAATTGAAAATAATCTAATGGTTTATTACTACCAGGTAATGGAACACACATTCCACGAGGTTGTGAGAATACATTATTTTTCATCGAATCAGGGTTATCAATCCATACCGCAAGAGACGGGTTAGATTCATTTGAAAGAGATGAATCCTCTTCACTCTCGAACTCAATTTCGGCATCAGTAGATAAATCACTTTCACTTTGTCTATAACTGTCCCCACTACTATATGCTTCAGATTCTGAGTCAGATTGGTTAAATCTATCTATTTCACTTATTGTTAAAAACGTACTATCACGAGAAGGTCCAGGTGTTGGATCAGCTATGTTTACTACTTGTACAAGAACAAATATTATTGGAAATTAAAAACGAAACAGACAGGAAGGTAGCACACAATGTTTTTAGATACACACGAAGGGAAAGAACACCATTAAGGTTAACAGATAAGGTCAGGATTTAGCTGGAACCAGTTTACTGATAAAAACGCACAAGTGCGTCATACGCATATAGCTTTGAGAACAAGTGACGCACATCCGTGTCATCCGCAGTGAACGTGTTATGGACGGACTAATTGGGTAATAATATAAGAATCCTTGGAGTCTCTTTGGACAATAATATTTTATTATTTTTAAGTTCACCAACTATATTTCGATTAAAATTTTAGCTTGGATACTTAATTATACTTAATTGAGTATTGCTTCAATCTCATTTACAAATAATTTAAACTTTCTTTTATCTAATTTCCCTCCTTTAGTCATATCTATTACAGAGGTCTGACCTGTTCAACTCAGTTGGAGACTATTAAGTAAACATTGATCCTGAGCTCCAGCACCATTATAAGCATCTCTTAATTTTAATTTTTTAAATATAATAACTTTTTAATGAGTTATTCGGTTTTTATGAAATTTGGTATATAGATTCTTTCCTAATTGGTATCTCTTAATTTCTTATAAAACTTTATTTTTAAAAGATTTTTATTAACTTTGGTCCTGATTGTCACATTTTTTGGCTGATTGTAATAATGTAAAAATGTTGGTTTGATTAAATATTTAAAAGTAGCGGGCAAAATAGTGGGGATAACTATATTAGGTAATATTTTGTACCAAACAAAGTAAATTTTAAGATAAAATAGATTTCCAAATAAACAAAATAAATAACTATGTATAAATTTAAGATAAATTTTTGAAAAAAAATGTTTATTAATTTTGTGTTATGTGAAATCATGAGTGGACATTTTTCGGGGAGTGTGTTGGACTATTGGATCTAGCCTTGAAGGAATTGCGCATTTTTAACCGGAATTAACAGGTTTGGGATGGCAAGACGTGGAAGTGAGTCTCAGAGAGGAACTTGTAGGTGTTGGTTGTGTTAAGAGTTTTCCGTTAAAATAGAGAAAAAAATGTTCGGAAGTAATAATCTTGTTTAATTCATGGTGTACTAACATTCGTATGAGTATCAAAGACAATGTTCCATGTTTTGAAGATCGTATATGTTTAAAAGTAGGAAAAAGAACTATATTGTGCAATTTCGATCATGCGCTTTCAAAAGACGGACAATAAACTTTTGTGTTAACACGTTATATGAACTTTATTTCAAGCATTACAATACGAATATTATTCGAAATGCAGGTGTACTCAACTGTAATTCAACGCTAAAAACACAGGCTGAAGAAATGTTGCTCCAAAAGACAATGAGTTCCTACAATTTGGTAAAACCATGTGCATAACATGTTATGATTCAATTATGTAATTTTTTATAATATGTTCTATGTTTTTCTTTGTATTTGTATATGTAAATTTAATTAATTTCATTTAAAAAGGTTTATTAGTCCAAATATCAATCAGATAATGGACAAAATTAGTTTTTCTTTTCTTTTATATATTTTTCGTACTCAGGCAAATGAGTAAAATTATCATTTTAAAACTTTAACTTCATTAAAATAATTCAATACTTGAAAGTTTCATTTTCAAGAAATTGAATTTTCAATTAAAGTCAATTCTTGACTATGAAAATAGACCTTCTTCAAAGGCATTAAAATTCAAGTTTTAGTAGGATGTTAATTGTAATTGATATTCATGATATGTTTCTTTTTTATGAATGTTCATGTTAATAATTTGATTTGTTTAATAAATGTTTATGTCAAAATTTCAGTTCCAGTGTTATTCATTCTGCCAAGTCACTGAGAGTACACTAAAGAAAGAACTTACTCCCGAGATAAGATTTTTAATTTAAATTCATTTTTTCAAAATTGGTAAAGCGAAAGCTTCCTGGCGCCCGTTATTGCTGAGCAAAACTTTTAGATTAAATAATAAACTTTAAAATCATTTTTATTTCTTTTTTAAGTAACATAAAAAAATGAACTCTTCAAGTTCATTTTTATTTTATAATTGTTACATGATGTTTAACAAATTTTGTATGAAAATTAGGTTTGAAAATTGCTTATAGATATGTTTGTTAGCAGAAAAAAAGAAGACAAATTGATTTGTAACTGATTGTATATATAAATACAAATTTTCATAGATAATTTCTATTTTTTGAAGACTTGGTTATTTATCTGAAGGAGCATTAAAAATACAGTACATAAAAAATTATCTTAATGTTACTTCGTCCAATTTTTCATATATTTACAACTATAAAAATTGTAGCTTGTATTTTTGTTTTATTTTTAAGTGTACATTATATAATGGGAAATTAGTTTCTGCTCATTGGACAATGCTTTGGACTCAAGTAGTATTTATATTGTTGTTGTTTTTATGATTGTGATTAAATTTGGCAACACTGTTCAACAAGAGATAATAAGAGGTTATGTTTATAATAAAAATGAAAAATAACTAATCTGGTACAATAAAGTATAATAAATAATAAGTAAAATCAGCTCTTGCTTATCTAACAGAGAGTTAAAACCAATACATTGTTATAGATATAATTAATGAATTATTTATGCAGTTATTTTCTAGTGGTTAAGAAACACATGAGTAATCAAATTCATGTCCAGGGCTCCAAAATAGAAGCTTACTAGATTCATAAAAATAGACTAATAAACAAAAACATGTCATTTATTTGTATTTCCTTCATATATTTCTCATCTAGTAGATGAACTGTTGTTGAAGAATGATCCAATCTGATGACTTTTTACAAAATTTGTTCAAATGTTTCTTTATTTTTGTTGGGGCCTAAAAATAATAACATGTAAAAAAATGGTGCATGTGAAAATGGGTTATGCCGATTGGGCTGTAAGATTATTAATTCCGATTTCGGGACATTTATCGTTTAGTTCAGACAGAGGATTAAGGATTTGTTCTTACAAAAACTAAAAATTATTAAGTTTTTTTTTTCTTCTCAAAATTTTAATTATATAGAAACTATGTAAAGCTGCATACATTTTGTTAGGGAATATTATTGTTCATCAAGATTATTCTTTTTTTGATCAAATATTTTTATTATTTTTGGTTTATTTCAGATTATGTGCACATTATACCACACAAAGAATTTATAGCAATAAATTCTTGTATATAGCAAAGATAATTTACTGTTTTATAACATATTTGGAGATACTGATAAATTATTTTTAACAATAAATGAAAATCACTAATTTTGATAAAGTAGGCTCAAATGAACCAAATAAAATATATTGGTTAAAAAAATGCATTAATGAGAATTTTTTTAAATGAATCAATATTATTTCTGGAATAACAAATTAACAATATTTACTAATATATAAGTAATATTACACAATTGAAAGTAAAATAAAGTACACAACTTTTATATAACATAATATGAACTTAAAACTTAACAAAAAGTACTTAATAAATGAAAGAAAACACAGTTTTTGACAATAAGCACTTTGGTAGAATACAATACAATACAAGGTAATGACTAAGTCATCATCCTCAGTAGTTGTCATATGCACGTAAACTCTCTTGGCATGAAACTACGACCCCATCTCATCTTATTTAAACATGTGGTTTATTATTAATTTTTATCTATACTTAACTTTATTTTATCTTTATTTATGTTTATGGATTAGCCCCATGGACACTTAGAGAAGACCAACTTCTGTTATTTTGAGAAATCCCAAAAAATGATTAATTTATAGGTTTAAAAGTGATGAATTTTTATTTATTTTTAGGTGAACCTGATCAAAATATAATTCTTTGGATGGACCACCGAGCTTCTCAAGAAGCAGATTTTATTAATGAAACCAAACATTCAGTTTTACGTTCAGCAGGAGGGAAAATATCCCTGGAGATGGAAATACCAAAAATTCTTTGGCTTAAGAAACATATGAAAGCAACATGGGATAGTGCTGGCTATTTTTTCGATTTACCTGACTTCCTCACATGGAAAGCTACTGGTGTTGATTCCAGGTTGGTTAAATGTTTAGAAATAAATAATGGTTGTATACATTATGTTTTTAACAGAATAATTACATGCAATAACATAACCTTATACAGGTGACTCAAAAAGTCAATTCTCTACTGAAATTAATTTTGATTTGAAATATAAATTAACTTTTTATCCACTCTGAATGCTATGTAATCCTGTATTACATATAATTACAATGTAATCCTGTTACAATTACAATGATAAAATTATTGAAAAATCACTTAAAGAAGAGTTTAAAGACACAAACCTTACTGAGTTTGTGCTTCTGCCGAATATAATGGCCCCCAGTCATTAAGGGTTAAAATTCTATGACCATTAGCTGGAACAGGAAAAACAAATTTAGGAATTTGTAATTTTACTTGTTAGAATGTACTGATGTTTTTGATAAAGAATTGTATAATTTTCAAAACAATTTTACAAGTTTCATTCTACAGCATTCTCGTAATTTTCAGGTCTACTATAAACAATTTGTAAATAGTTTTAACAACCAATCATAACCCGAAAAAAAGTGGAGGAAAAAAAAAAAATACTGCAGAATCATGGTTTGCCTTTTATTTTTATTTTAAAGACGAAAAAATTGGACTGTCATTTAATTCTTAACAAGAGATAAAAATTAATTAAACAAATATATTTTGTATCATATTAACTTATAGTTGAAAATTTGAAAATTAAAACTGTAAGGAAAGTTAGGTAGTTGTGGGGTTAAAAATGCAAAAAAAAAAATGTACATACTTAAAAAGCGTGTGCATAAGTTATAGGTGCTGAGTCTTTATGAAAATATAACATTCAAACATTATGTAAAAAAAATCTGTTAATCAGTTTTTTTTAAAATGTTGCCCAGTATTAAATTATTCCTCAAAATTGGGTGAATTCAATCAAAATGAAAGTAAATGCCCAAACCCAACATACCAAACTGTGTATATAAAAACACAATTGAGAAAACAATATTTTTTTAAAACTTTGAGAGTAAATATTAATTACTTTCTTTTTCATATCATCTTTGAGAATTGCAAAATCCATTTGGATGTTGGTATATTTGAGGGGTGAAGTTTTTCTTTCTCGCTAATTTTGTTTTGTTCTTTGGTAAAGTTTAAAAAAAAAAAAAAAAACTCTGTTTACTCTGTGTTTAGACTCAACCCTTTTTTGTTTATTTATTTATAGGTCCTTGTGCTCTCTGGTTTGTAAGTCGACATACGAGGCAAATAAAAATGGAAATGTTGGATGGAATAAAGATTTCTTCAATCAAATTGGTTTAGAAGATTTACTACATAATAATAGCCACAAAATAGGTGAATTATTTGTTTTGCAGGTATATAGAGGCAAATGTTATCAAGGGTGGAGTAAATTAATAGGTATGTGTTTTTAAATTGGAACATGTGATAATTCCTGATCACACATTGGAATATATCAGAGCGCCAAATATCTAAAAGTTCTTGGAACTGAAACCACCTTGGATAATTAAAAGTCTGATCATATGGATAGGTCATTTGAAGTGTAATTGATGAACTTTCCAGTTTCAGTAAGGAGTAAACATAGAAAAGTAAAATAAATTTTACAACTGAGTAAAATTATATGACCTTATTAAAATAAAATAAAATAACTGTACATTGTAACATACTTAAAAATAACACAAAATAACATTAAAAATAATTATCATAGTTTTAACAAATTATAATTGCTTATTTGATTTAAACTATAACAAAAAATTGGTGACCAACTTTGGTTTGAGTTTTTGTGTTTTAATACTGTTGATAAAATTAATATTCTATGGGTATCTCAGTTACAGAAAATAGCCAGTATGGTATTTTCCTGTTATCCTATACAGTTTAGATCTGCTTCCAGTGCCTGTAGATAATCTGTGTATAGTATTAAAAATAACACTTGGAATCATATTTTTGTCTTCAAAGTTTTTATTTATTAGTGTTTACATTTTCTCAATGGTTTTATAGTTTTAAATTAGAATTTTATAAAGTTAAATTTTATCCAATTTATTTCAAATTACATTAGATAACATGAAACATCAGTTAATCAATGCTGACACAACTGTATTATTCTGCATTTGTAGGAAAGTAAGATATGTAATGATTATCCCTAAACATTATTTGTCATTTTAATATGTACAAACATTGTACAAACTTTCTCATTCGTACATAAATATGCAAAACACAGAAATACAAAAATATGCTTAATTAAAACCGATATATTACTAGAATAAAAAGTTTTTATATGACTTCGAGTTTTCAATAATGGTTCGTTTTTATTTTGGCTGCTTCCTCACTATAATTATTTGAAACTTGTAATTTATTTTACAGGTTGAATTTTTAACCTTTATATATTAGATTATATTAATGGGACTTACTGTCACAACAGTCTATATAGTCTATATAGACTATGTGACGGTAGATATAGACTATTGTGACGGTAGATATAGACTATTGTAACGGTAAGTCCCTTTAATATACTCTAATTATTAATCAGTAGTCGGAATGGCGAAAACAAATATGTATGCTTCATATATTTTTTTTCCAAAATTCCATTTAAATCACTATAATTTACTCTTTGTTCGTTCTACTGAACATTTTCAACACAAGAATAGTAAGTGAGAGTTGGTCTTTATGCACATTGGTACTAAATTATTTTATAGTATTGTTGAGCAGTTGTAAATTCTAGTATTTAAACTATAATTTAAATTCTAATACAGTAGAGTCTCGCAAACTCGGCACTCGATAACCCGGCAGTCCGGATTACTCGGCGACCTCGACGGGAAAAAATATATATTTCTAAAAACAGCGATGTTCGTAAAAGTTCGGCAGATCCCAAAGCGGGCATTAACTTCGATCGCTCGAATCGTTGATGGTACTTTTCCCACGTTAAACTCGTCATAAAGCTGTTTTACAGATTCCTCTCTGTCAAGTCTTTTTAACACATTTAACCGCGTCTCAAACGAAACCAACACACGCTTCCGTTTTCGTAACTCGCTCATTTATTATTTTTTTACTGTATAAGAAAGAAAACTGAAAAGAAATGTTATATTTTCCATAATGTATACTAAATTGATTCGTGGAAAAAAAGCGGCCCATCAAACGTTTTTGCAGGTGTATGTCTGCTATATCGACGGGTGCCAATGCCGCGGTGTTATTATGCCGCCGACAATGGGATACCGCTATCGGAAAAAGTCGTTTGATATCGCCGCCGCTTTGGTGCCGCGGTGTTTTTACGTCGCCGACAATGGGATACCGCTATCGACAAAGTCGTTTGATATCGCCGCCGCTTTGGTGCCGCGGTGTCTTTACACTGCCAACAATGGGATACCGCTATCGACAAAGTCGTTTGATATCACCGCAGCTTTGGGTTTAAATTACAATTTATTTTTTGCCCTTATTCCCGGATAACCCGGCATTTCACAAACTCGGCACACTTCCGGTCCACATTACGCTGAGTTTGCGGGACTCTACTGTATTTAAATAATTATTTTTTCATAGTTTTTTAATTTTACTGAATTGGATATCCTCATTTATAAAGAAAGGTCTATTAAAAAGATTATATTAGCGGATACCTAATTAGGAACATTTCTCCTATCGAAAATGGTGGCCAAACATATGAGAGAGAACTAAAGTGTGCATTCCCCTTAAATATTTTCCAATTTAAGGTATACAAATTCTTTTGCTAGTAGTTCATTTAATTTAGGTTATATTAAGGATTATTTTGTGTACCTCATTTTAGAGGTATTTTAAGAAGAAGAATCAGTGCTCTCAATCCAAGATCAGGAGCAAAAAATAGTTATCTGAGGATTCATCTTTGTCACTTTAACAATTATTCTTCAATGATTTAATGGTTCCAAAAATTAACAGAGTTCCAAATTTGTTAATGTAATTTACTAATTTATTTTTTTAAACTGTAAAGCCTTTATACATTTTAATCTCAAATAACTAGTTATTACAAAATATTTTCCTTTATTTAGATTTTGGTTTTGAAGTGATAAAGGGGATGGTGGTGAATGAGTTAGTTCAGGTGATTGTCCGGGTATACACCATTCATAATTTATTAATGTGCCTTTTACCATAAAAGAAAGTTTTTTTTTTTTGGTGGGGAAATAAAACTAATCCCGGGGTGGCAAGACAATTTAATGAGCTTCATCTAAGTATTTAACCTTTCAATTCAGGAGATTTTTAGTAAGAATTAATATTCCCTGAGGTACATTTTGGAGGAGTTTTAGTAAGCGCTTGCAACTAACTGTTCATCCAAATATTTATAAGATAAGCCTTATAGGACTCCATAACTAAAACACTTTTAATTTACTAAAAACTATTAAAAAATTTATAAACCAAAGTAATCATAGAACTAATCTTTAAAATATTAACCGATAAACACACACTCACTTTTCTTTTGAAAATTATAAAAATATACCTACAAAGTGACAAAACAATCTTTTTCGCATAATTTAAAGACAACAATTCATTTTTATCTTTCCAAAACACAACAGTAATACTATAAAAACATTGTGTAAAAGACAGAAACTTCTTCGTGTTTAGTACAGCTCAGGCCAAGACAGCTGATTAGCAAAGAAACACTGGATTCAGAACAGGTTTAAAGTAGGATTACTAGATCAAGGATATATGAAAAATTTAGAAGAATCTGCAGTGTAGTAGACAATAAAAGGAGTGAACAGCCAGCCACAGAAATAGAAGTCATTATAGTGGGACCTTTTCTATAAATGGTAACTTAAGTTAACAGTTTTTCAAAAGAGAGAATGAGTTTCTGATTAGACTTGTGGCTGATATTGCTATGTGTGTTTATTCCGGGTTTAATCACCATTGGCGATCAGGACGTTAGTGTTGACCCAGCAACATGAAGAAAGTAGGGGCTAAGGATTTGCTAAAAAATGTTTGTGCTGTAAAAAAAAGTGTCTATATTTACTGTTTATTTATTTATTTCAAAAATTAAAAATTTGTAAAATTTACTTTAAAGTGTAATTTAAAAGGTGTTACTTACTGTCACTCTTTAGATGATAAAATCCAAATTTTAAAAACGTTAGAGGTAACTAACATGATTTTTCAAGATTTAGTAATTAGTACCTGTGCCCCCTTGAGATTAAGAGGGGCACACCAGTAAACCATTTATCGAATTGTACCTTATCTTCATTTTAAAAGCCTGTTAAAAAGAAAAAAGATTGGTTGGAACCGAATTTCTATCCTTGTCACCAATACAAAATATTAGCAGGAAATCTATAAATTATACTAATATGTATGCCCACTCCTCATTTGACATCAATATTTTGTTGATGTATTTAATATGTGTGGTGGGAGGTACAATACTGTACTGAGTGTTTGACAGAATAAATCTTGAACATAAATTGTCGCAAATAGTACATTTATTTATTCAAACGTGTTTCAAGAACAAAGTCACCATCTTCTTTGACGCATGAGTGTAGTTATAGTTTAGTTATTGTAGTTCGTACATCACTTTGTTGTTGAAATATGTTTGAATAAATAAACATACTATTTGTATTCAAGTTTTATTATTTTAAATCACTTTTATGTCCCCTAGGAATGTAATAATTAAAATGAGTACATCATTATTCTGCCTTTCCCAGGTTCGTATAATTATGTGTTTTGAGAAAGGAGTATATCCGAAATGTGTCAACAAAAGTGATATTAACGAAACTGGGAAAGGCGGAACAATGTACTCATTTTAATTCAAGTTTTATTTTATCAAATATACCATCTCACATGTAAATATTTATTAATAAATTGTGGGTATTAATAAATACTGGTTAGTATCCATATCATCTGACATACAGATATATTTAATCAATTCAAAATGTGAAAAGGGTATTTATAAAAAATTTAAAATCTATAAAGGCGCTTTTGAATTGGTATATTTATTCCCTATATCTTTATATTTCAAACAATTTGTTATGTAAAACTTAAGAGAAATGTAATATAAAATATTGATTGACATAACTATAATACCAGACATCAAAGAACCTACTACTTAGGCAACATAGACTTCATAAGTCTAGTGCCCAATTGAATTATTTGTTGATTTCATTAAATTTATTAACAATTTATTAATCTCCCAATGAATATTGAAGCCCAGAAAGCATTTAAAATGAATCTTCTAATGTCAAATTAATTTTACTCGAGAAGGATTTCTTCAATTACACATGGTAAATCCAAATTTATTTTCCGAGTGCCTTGGGGTGGTAACTCAATTCAGCAATGATCCTTCCTTGTTAGTTATTAAATTTTTACTATTCTGTGTAATTACATATATATTTTTATGCATTATAATTTAATGTCATCATAGTATTATAAATAACTCTTGCTATAATAAAATATTCTCAACAGCAATAGAATAAATAAATATCATTTACTAATGTGCATATTTTAAACAGTGTAATTTAAGACATGGTAGTGGAAGTTCAATTTTTTACTTTTTATTTTTCCATAACATATCAAATGTTCAAACTGTCTTCCACTGATTTTACAGTATCCTAAAGTTGATATTTAGATTCAGCTTTACAATTGTTCTATTGTTGGTGAATTTTCTAGTAGAAAATAAGCTATCCCCATTTACAATATATAACAAATAAAGTAAACATTGTGTTTGATCTTTTTAAGAATTTTTTGTATTCTCTCTAGCTACTTGAAAATGATCCGATTTTCTCCAAACTTGGAGAAAAATGCTATGCTATCTTGGTTAAATCCCTTAAACAGCAAATTCCATTACAAGTTACAAAATAGTCGCTTGGATCGAAAATGCGACAAGTGCTAAGTTTTGAAAACTTTCAGCTAGCGCTAAAAATTACATTTTATTTAACATAAAAATTTGTGTAAAACTGTCAAAAAAGTGGCTAAAATCAATTTTTGTTTGTTTGTCCAATTGTAATAGTCAATGTTTGTACCAAATGTTATAAATATATTCAAAATAATATACATGTTTGAATAGCTCATTAACAGTTCACATGCTGAAGGACTATGATTGGGGTAGTCCTATGGTTAAGTTTTTATAATGACTATGGCTGAAGTAGCTTTATTTAGAAAATGAAAATTAGGTAAATATGTGTCATTTGCATAAACTCATCAAAAATTTATTGTTTAGTATTATTTAATTACTTTGGTGAATACAATTGATTATGGTGTTATTTACATTTTCAAAAACTTTTTTGTATTATTTTACAAATTAATTAAATTTTAAAGTACCACATACACTTAATTTAATTTATTGTGTTATAAGATTAAAACTAATCAACTTCATTAAGATAATGACAAAACACAAATATTTGTACATGTTTTGCAGTTTATCTACTATGTTGATAAGTTATCTTTACAGTTGGTTTACTTAGAAACAGGGGAAAAAATATAATCTAAATAATTTATAATTATACATTTAGTAAGCCTATTTATGTTCATCATCTGCAATTATTATAAACACAAATAATTCCATTCTTGTTGGATCTGAGTTTTGTAAAAAGGCAGTTTTCAAAGTCTGTTTTAGATATCTCATTGAACAGGCCCACTACAATTTTAGGTTACCCATTCATTCAACTTAAAATTACTTTAGTTCCCAAGGATGGCCAAATAAAAACATATACATATATGTTGCACAACAGAAAGATAACTTTTAATGATAACAGATAATGAACTATTTCAAAAAACTTTTATAAATTATGTAAATCAATTATTATTATTTTTTGTAGAGATTAATTGAAAGCCACCTATCTTTCGGAATCAAGAGTTTCTGAGGAATAAGCAAAACATAAAATACAATTTAGAAGTTTCTGTTCAATGCTCTAACTCTGAATTCACTGTTTTAGTCTATCTTTTGCTATAATTTGACTAAATTTTAACCAATGTACAAAAATATTAATTATTTAACAATTATAATTCTATATTTCATAATTTAAGCCATCCATGGACTAGTTTATACAAAATGATGAAAAAAGAATTAAAACACATATTATGAAACTTGAAATTTAATTTGTAGTATATTTCAATTTCAGGTAATGTAGTATTAGCTCCAGGAACACCAGTTGGTGAAGGTTTATCAAATGACATAGCCAAGAAAATAGGCTTATTACCAGGAACTGCTGTAGGTACATCATTAATTGATGCACATGCAGGAGGACTAGGTCTTATTGGTTGTAATGTGCCAGGGTTTCCTTCAGATTTCCATACAAGACTTGGTGAGTATTATAAAAGTGGTTTAGTTAATTTCTGTATTCAGATGTCCAAATTAATTAATTTATATTTTAAAAGATTGTAACACCTAAAAAAGCTTAATTTCAATTCAATAATAAACATAGTGGGAAATCGTTTAGAAAGAAATTGGGAGGGGGTAAATGAGTCGAAAATGTGACTTATGTTTTAAAGTTAAAATAAATTAAATTCAATTAATATAGATTTCCAAACACAAGTAAATAATAATGTATAGGATTTAAGAATTTTACTTATAAGAAATTAAATAATGTTGTGTGTGTAATATAAATCCGTAAAAGGAACTTGTTGTCATGCGCATAGTATTGAACAGTGCATTCGATGAAACAGATATGCTGATATGGCGAGATTTTGAATAAGGTCCATGATATAGAAAGAGTGAACCCCGAAATAACAGGAAGTAAGAATTCCGGCATGCGGTCTTCAGTCTGAATAGAACAGTGGAGGAGATGAGATGTGTTTTTTAAGTCTCAGTGGAACATATATGGTGAACAGACGTGTTATCTGGTCAAAGAGATTTTAATAAAAATGTAGTGAAACGTTATAAACAGTTTTAAGATCAATAATCTTGATATAATAGTAAATATTAAATAATAAAAACGTGAACTATTGGTTTAAAAAGGTGAACGCTGTAAAATGTGCAAAGACAATAATATTGCATGTGGTCGAGTTGGTTGGACAGTTTGAATCGCGAGTGCGAGTTATGAACTAAGTTATAAAGATGTTTAAGTGGAACAATAAACTATAATACAAACAGTTATTTGACAGGTGCTTAACAATGAACTTTGAATAGTGGTAAACCGAACAGACCATGTTCACGTCGGAACTGAGAACAAAAAAGGAGAGCCTGCCACGCTACAAGAATGTACTTTTGGAATACAAGACGTATCATCTAGGAATTGTGCTTCTAAATAATAAAACGTGACTGGTATACACGTTAAGACTTTTCTTATACATAAACTCACTTTAATATGATGAAATAACATGTGAATTTTTAATTATATATTTAAATTGAAAGGTTGAAGCATAGTAATTTGAGACTTTGGTCTATAATATAAAAATGAGAGTAGTAAAACAAAATTTTCTTCTTTTTAATAATTAAAATATTGAGAGTTAATCTAATTTGAAAAATAAAATAATTAATTAAAGTAAATTCTAGTAAGTAACGTTAAAGAAATTTCAACCATTTAAACTCATTTTGGTAAATTAGAAATTGTTAAGATGCTTTAAGCTAAGACTAAGAATATAAAAATTGATTACAGATAACTGATAAAAATTTATGTGAACGTACTAATCTTTATTTTCAATAAATCTATGTTAAAATTTCAGTTATTCAAGAGTTCTTTATTTAACCCTTAAAACGGCACGCGACCTACAAGTAGGTGTTGCCCACGTGCTCCCAAGTGATTTCACCAACTCTAAAACATGTATTTTGCAATTCACCATTACGCCCACTTAGAATTGTCCTATCACAATAAATAAAATACCGTTGGAAAAGTAATGTTCCGTAGATGCATAATCATGCAAAAAAAAATACCACAAAACGTTATAAATAATATTCCAAAAATTGGTGAAGTTCACGTATTTTTGTTGCGTAAAATCGTAAATTTCAACTCTGCGCCTTTTCGTATAACGCGACTCCATTTTTCCTGATACGATTACAACTCTATTTATCTGTCATTTAAGTCAACTAAAACACTGTTCTATAGATCACATGTTTCTCTTTCTAACCGTAGATTACAAATTTTACTGCGTCTAACAGATCCAGAGATATATCTTCGTTTTTGTTTTATTATTTGGGTCCATTATGTTCCCACGAGTAAAAGAGGAGTTAAACAGTCCATCCAGCAGAGCCTCTTACTGGATAAGGTTATGTACTACTGGAGGTCACCTGGTATCCAGAGTTTGCATATTAGCGACTGATTACCCATCAGCCATCCATCCATCGGCATATGCTGTTCCACCTTGGATTGGGTAATGGTTATACCACCATACTCGGTCGTCAGAGCCTCGTCAGTTAAAACAGGGTGCACCAGCGAGAAGGTGAGGTTGACACTTGGATAGGAGAGGCGATATATTGCGCATCACTTCCTATTGCACCCTCATTGAACAATTAACAGACTTAGCGAACCTCAGTGTATTTATAGACTTAGTTGTTCAATACACTGTCTTAACACGATTTTAAAATGTATGAGAACGGTTTTGAGAGGTCAATCACTCCATTGGATACAACTGCTTTTGCTAAAGAAGTAGGTTTAGACTTGTTGCCTATAAAATCGAGTGATATATATGAAAAGAAATATGAAAACCTATTGTTCTGTAACATCTCAACCTTTTATTTCGTATAGCTCTCACATATTATAAAAATAATAGAAGTTGTAGGAAAAATGTTGTATATAAAATTTCTTTATCACTCTTGAGAAATGAACATGCTTCACTATGTGCCGTGCGGTAACTGTTTCATTAGTATGGTGTACCAAACACGACCAGCAACCCTTCCTCAGCTTGAACGAAATATTGGAGAGGAAATAGCCAACATACAGGAAACACATTATGTCAAACCATTCTGAGACTCTATTCTTTAGTATGGTGTACCAAACACGACCAGCAACCCTTCCTCAGCTTGAACGAAATATTGAAGAGGAAATAGCCAACATATCAGGGGACACATTATGTCACACCATGCTGAGTCTCCATAATTGATTTGCAGACATATCAGGGTACACATTACATCATACCATGCAGAGTTTGTGTAATTGACTCACAGAATGTGTTAGGAAAATAGGCTAATTTTAAATGATATTATTAAAAAAAGTAACTAAACTTTAACCCTTGGAGAACATATGTTGAATCTCAAATAAAGTAATGTAATTTTCCTTCATTATTTTATATTCATAACAGATTTTTCCGTTTCTCTGTACTATGTAATCATTTTTATTTTATGGCAACATAATTTCTGTTATAGGGTTGATATGTGGAACATCAACTTGTCACATGGCTGTAAGTAATGAACCAGTATTTGTTCCTGGAGTATGGGGACCATATTGGAGTGCTATGGTTCCTGGGATGTGGCTCAGCGAGGGAGGACAAAGTGCTACAGGAAAACTTATAGATCATATTGTAGAATCACATCCTGCATATCATACTGTACAGAAAAAAATGCAAGGGGATATGTAAGTTTTAAATTATCCTTCAATACAAACGGTAATTTATAATTAATCTTTCAGTATTTGAGTTTACATCTCTATCTATTAGCACAGATAAGAACATTTTTTAGTATATAAAAACACATTGACACCCATTAAAAAAAAAAATCTATTGTATTGGGGTAAGTTGTAGTTTTTATATTTATTTGATCAAAAATTACAAAACCTACTATTATTCTGTATTATTTTATACAAATTGAAGCTATTACATGTTTAAAATAAAAGTTCTTAAATTTGGATATAAAAATAGAGTTATTGTACTGTGAAGTAAAAGAAAGTATAAACAAGTACTTAAGGAGTTGAAACTTAATATTTTCAGTGTGAACTAGTTATTATTTTTTAACCCTGCAACCGTGGTATGTTAAAAGTTTTATTTTCTTAAAAAATTCATAAAAAATTTATTTTTATACAAAACCTAACTTATAAGACATCATTTCTCAGAAAGATGCGTAGAATTTATCTATGAAAAAAAAAAAAAAAAAAAAAAATTATATGAAACAGTTTTGGATTAAGTACGTTAGATGTCAAAAATGAAGTTAACATTTTTCAGAAAAAACCTGTATCATCCAAAATCAATAGCTTACCACCTTTTTTCAAGATATACAAAAGTTTTGTGTATTATTTGTGAATATATTTAGAAAAAAAAAATTGTTATATTTTCAAAAAAAAAAAAACGAAAAAAGGGATTTTATTAGGCTTATTTTCCAAGCTAGTTGATTAAAATAACTTGCCAAATTAATCTGTCAAATTTGTATATCTTATTAGTGGTATTATAGTGTTTTAGGTTCATGTTCACAGTTTCAAATCTCACTTAGGTAGTTTACTTTTTCTTCTTAGAATATTTTAATTCACATAATTTTAACTTATCGTAAAATTTTAATAATTAACTTTCATAATAACTTAAAAAAGTAGGTGTGATTGAATGTAATGGAACCGCTAAACAGACAATAAGCCTTAGGGGGCCCTGTTTTTCTCCTAGAATATATATAAATGGAGAAATTGAAAATAATAATAATAATAATAATAATAATGTTAATGTTGTAGGCTTGTCGTAAATTACCTCAACATGCTGTTGGAGAAAATGGCAAAGGATAAAGAACTAGAGTGTGTAGATATGTTAACATCTGATCTCCATGTGTGGCCCGATTTCCATGGCAATAGATCTCCTTTGGCTGACTCTACACTGTGTGGAATGGTAGTAACTAGAAACATTTTAATTGTTTGCTGTTTATATAATTTAGTAATATAATTTTTAAATACAGCAATTTGCATAACAAAATAATAGTGTTTATATTCCCTATTTTAAATGTTTGTTTTCACATTTCAATGTAAAAACACCCTTGATAACTTTCATTTCTGAGCTATTTAAGACTAAATCTATAAAAACTGGAGAATGTCTAATCATCTGGAATCACTTTACCCGATTTGGATACTGTTTGTACTAATCTCGTCTTTGTGTTTCAAGAAACCCGATTGTTGAATTATTGTTTTTAAACAATTCATTAAATTTTTATACTTTGTGTATATTTTGTATCTACTTTACTCCCATAAAATAAAATCATCATTTTGAGTATGAACAGTTGTTTTTTTAAAAGTCAGAAATAAACTAACACATTTAAAATTAATTTTAAAATGTTAACTTATCATAAACTAGAAGTTCATATGCAGAATATTTATTTCTCTGGTTGTGACGATGTCACTGAATAGTGGTTACAATCTGGGGTTGAGCTTTTTTCAATTAATTGGGTTAATGGCGTTCTACAACTTTTTGCAAAGGCCTAACTACCCAACCGGATGGTTACTTATTTGAGTAATGTTGTGATATGAGGAATAATGGCTTGATGGCCTATTCCATTTATTTGTACCATTTATTTTCCCACATGTATAATTAGTTATAATAAATTAAACCGCCTTGTGATTAATTAATGTAATTTACTCATCTTAGGTGGTTACCCAGGAGTAATGCATGATCAAATGGGAATAAGTAAATTAAGACCTCAATTTGGTGTGTTTTCCAGAGTAGGCCTTAGATTTAGGTTGTGACTAAGACCATAATTCACAATTAATCCTTCTCTTCCAACACTTTTCATTATGTGCTATTGGTAGATAAATGAAATTAGCTATTGTGTTATGTGTGGATTCAAGTGTGGGAAAACAAAATCTTTCATTTCATTTATTTATGCATGCCTTGGACAAAATACAATTTTTGTATAGCATAAGTCACAACAATAACATGAATTAAGTTAACTATTAAAGAACAATAAAAAAAGCATTATGGGAATGATTAAAGAACAATTAACAATTAATAAAAAGTTACAATGAAAATGGTTAAAAACTAGTTTTAAATTATAATTACACTATTATAAATAATACATAAGAATAAAATCAATAAATTTAACCACCCTTTCATTGTAGTGTGAGTTCAAGAATCTCCTTTATCATTTAAATTTCATGGAAGTCAGTTCAGTCGATTTGCAGAACTAAGAAATTATATGACATGGGATTGGCTTCTTATTTGGAATACATTATTGTGCAAGTTCCTACAGTAGTATAAATAAGATGATGATATAGTTCCGATTCAGTAAGGGTTTTTTTCATGTCTGTGGTGATGATCTCTGTGTGAAATATCAAATCTAAATACAGCAATCCTTCACTATTCGCGGGGGATACATTCCGAAAAAATATAGTACCGCGAATAGCATAAAATCAATTCTTTATCGGGAGGTTATATTCGTGATATACTGTATAGAATATTTGAAAAAAATATGGACCAATACAGTACATATACATAATTAATTTACATAAGACAATAAATTTCATGTTTACTTACATTTTATTTACTTTATTTTTGAATAAAGTATCTTGCTTATCCCGTAAATGATAACTTCAGTTTCATAACACTAAATACATAATCATTGACATAGTCACTAAAATCTAATAACCCACATTCTACTATGGAAACATTTAACACTGAGAAATCTAAAACACTACAATTACAAAAATAAAACTAAAATTTAATTAACTTAATTTTAAAATTTTTTTAAAAAACTTGTAATCTTTGATTGTTTTTTATTCATTTTGTAATACCTAGAAAAGTTTACCTAGTTAGTTTAATTAAATGTTTAAAATCGCAGTTAATCATAGTGGGGTGACTTGAGTCAAAAGCGTGACTAATGATTTTCAATGTTAAACAGAGTAAATTCATAATTAAAATAGATTTCCAAACATAAATAAAGTTTTTAAGATAATTTAATTAAAGAAAGTTTTATAAATTGTATGTTTTGTAAAATGATGTGTTCGGACACTTTAATGAAGTGAGTAGTTTTTGAATATAACGTTAGTTGAGTATATCGCTTACGCAGCGATAGCCGGGAGGCCGGATATTGGACAAAAGCCATGTGATTTAGAACAGTCTAGATCAGAGTTTAACCCTGCAACGGTTAACGGACCCAGATCGGACCCAGGCCTGGTCCAATAACTTAGGCACCGTCTATAAAACACGTATTTTGCAATTCAACGTTACGCCCACTTAAAATTGTCCGATCGCAATAAATAAAATACCGTTGGAAAGCTAATGTTCCGTAGATGCATAATCATGCAAAAAAAATACCACAAAACGTTATAAATAATATTCCAAAAATTGGTGAAGTTCGCATATTTTTGATGCGTAAAATCGTAGATTTGAACTCTGCGCCTAATCGTTAGCGCGATGCCATTTTTCCCGGTAAAAATACAACTCTATTTTTCTGTCATTTATTTCAACTAAAACACTGTTCTATAGATCACATGTTTCTCTTTCCAACCGTAGATTACAAATTTTTCTGCGTCTCATAGATCCAGAGATATTCCTACTTGAACGTAGAACAAACTTGACGAGACAAAATACAGTTGGCAGTGTTAGGAATACACGTATTCGTTTCTCTTTGGTTTTAAAATTATTTTTCTTTACACTAAGTTGTAGGGGAAATTCCATTCTATAAGTTGGTACCACTTGAGTGGAGATATTGCTTACTTACAATTTGTTGTTTTGAAGTGAAGTCCAACGTCCAAACGTAGAAAATGTCTGACGTGAACACTAATATTTGGCATGGCAAATATTGGTTTTGGGATTAGATTTTTGTTATTTTGAAGGTTTGTGTATACAAATTGTATATAAATTGTGTATACAAGTTACAATATATGTGTTTTTATATCTAAAGCTTATGTCTTTTAGTGATAGTTTAGTTTTTGAACGGTTCATATTTGGGATAACCTAGGCCAATATTGTAAGTGTAGCCTATATGCATATTTTCTTATATTTAGTGTTTTATATGATTATAAAAGTGAATATGTGTGTTATTCTTTGTAAAGTATATATTTTCTTAGTAAAATATATTGATTTTGTCTTTGGCCTATCTTCAGATTGTTACTAGTGAAGCTAAATTGTGGAGGTTACAAACCTAACCTCACTTGTAAAAGTTACCTTTTTAGGGAAAATCGGTATTTTTATTTAGAAAATGTAACATATTATTTTTTTCTCCTAAATATATTCACAAATATATGACAAATCTCAAGAAATGGTTGAAAAAAATCCTAAAAATCTATTAGTATGTTATTCATTACCATTTCTGTGAAATTTCTGCTCCGTTACTCTTCGATTTTTTGGTATTTGACCAAAAAACACCAAATGTGATACATCTAACATTTTTTTTCACTACACACCTACATTCTATGCACCTTTCTAAACATAATGAGATATAGAACTTTTGTATAAGATATATATTACTATTTTTAGTGATTTTTGGAAAAAAAAATGACCATTTTACCTTTTTTCGTAAACTATTTTTTGTTTTTTTGATAATATAACAAATTTTTTTTTCCCCTAAATATATTCAAAAATATTACACAAAACTTTTGTATATCTTAGAAAAAGGTAGTAAGCTATTGATTTTGGAATATACAGGTTTTTCCTGAAAATTGGTAACTTCGTTTTTGACATGTAACATACTTACTCCAAAACCGTTTCAAAATTTTTTTTTTATTACATAGATGGATTCTATGCATCTTTCTGAGAAAAATGATATCTTATAAGTTAGGTTTTGTATACAAATAATATATTTAATTAATTTTTAAACAAACGAAGAAATTTAACATGCGGCCTTTGTAGGGTTAAAGGTGCAAGATGTAGTTTCATGGTAGAGAGATTTTTAAGAAATGTGTTGATGAAAGTGTTGGACAAGGGTTTTAATGATGTCAGATACAATCTGCTTCACAGTAATTCTATAAAAATAGTTTTGAACAGTATAGCGGAGTGTTTCTCAAAACAAACAGTTTTCAATAAAACGGACAAAGACTTACAATTTGAGCATCGTGCTATGTAAAAAGAGACAATGGCGTATCTCGTGTCATCGCATCATCGGTTGAGTGATGGACAATTTAAAGTGTAAAAGAGAACTAATAAATTTGTTAGACAATTATAAAAAATGCATTTTAGTTTGAATGATGCGAATGGATTGGTGTACAGCGTCTACAAGGAACATCTATCCATCTCTACATGGTTAGAAGCACGTGGCAGCAAATAATAATGTATCTCCAAACTGGTAACTATGTGTTAAATAACACATAAAATTGTAATCTCTGTATAATGTAAAATATAATTTATTTCATGCTTGTTAAAAAGTAATTTCATTTCTTTTTATATTTTCATAATTAAGATAAAGAGTTCTTTATATGTAATCAAGTCAACAAAGGTTGATTAATTTAAATTCCATATACAATTAAAAGAAAAGTAATACTTGGATAACAGATGTTTTGATCTGTTTTTCTTTTGTTTAAATAAATCATTTCCGTTGCAACATAATTTAAAGTCATTCATTTTTTTAACAAAGTATACACCTTCCTAAAAAGGTTGAAGAATATAGTAAAGTAATTTGGTACGATGTTATTTATAATCAATTTATTTAATGTAATAATCTTGTTTGTTTGTTGTTTAATAAACTCATGTTAAAATTTCAGAAGCAAGTGTTCTCATTTCAAATGACCGAAATCACTGAGAGTACACTTTGGAAAGAACTCGCACCCGAGATTATTAATATTTAGTCATTTTTTCTTTTTATTATTCAAAATTGATGTTAATTCATCTGGCGCCCATAATAGCTGTGCAAATTTTAAATATAGTAAAATTAAATTCATTTTTTTAAAGATAACATTTATAAATGAACCCATAAGGTCATGCAATTTTTTAAACTGTTACAATTGTCGCCCAACAGCGTGGCTTTTTCTTTGTGTTATAATAATACAAAGAATAAGAGTCGAAAAAATCAGTGATTTTGGTAGAATGAGAACACTCAAGGTAAGAATATCTATAAAACATAAAATGTAAGAACTATTCTCTCTTTCACTAATTTTGGAATAAGTATGTTAAAATAATATTAAAGTAACTAAATTTAAATTTAAAACTAAAGTAAACAATAATAAAAATGGAGGATACAAATAATAATAATTTAACAAGTGAAAGTGTTAGGGAAATTGAACCAAATAGGTTAGAAAAGGGTGCGACAAATAATGATCAGAGTATGAATGTGGAGAGAATGTTTAAGCAATTAATGAAAAAATTTGAACAAGGTAGATTAGAAACAAAACAAGATAATGTAGAATTAAATAATAAACTTGATCAAAATAAAGTAGATAATGATAAAAAATTTGAGTGTATGAGTAATAAGTTTGACCAAAATAAGCTTGAGATTAATGTAAAGTTTTAAGACTTTTAATGCTAAATTTGATCAACATAGTTTAGAGTTAAAAGAAATTAAACAAAACAATTTAGAGTTAAATACTAAATTCGAACAAAATAATGTAAAATTTAATAATTTGGATAAGAAGTTAGATCAAATTAAATTAGAATTAAAACAAGACCTAAAACAAAATAATTTAGAATCAAAGCAAGATATGGATGCAAAATTTAAAGAAATAAATGCTAGACTTGATAAAAATAATTTAAAGTGAAAAGAAATAAGTAATAAATTTGATAACTGGAATCAAGAATTTGAACAAGAAAAATAAAAAAAATGAGATATTAATTAAGCCTAATGTATGTGAGAATGAGCCTATTGAGAATAATGATTTAAAACAGTCAACAGGTAATGTTGAAATTAGTAAATTTGATGGGGTTAAAAGAGTTATGAGTGAGTTGATAAATAAGGGTAAAATAAAAATGAACGTCTGTGTAAATGAATGTGTGATTAAGATAAATGATGTAATAATAAAAGAGTCAGCTGTTCATGTAAAAAAGCAAACGTATCATAAAACTGTAAGTTTTGAAAAAATAGCAATATCAAAATTTAGAAGTATTTTTAAAATGCAGGAACAGAAAATTAAAAGTCTCTTTGAGCAAAACAATTTTGAGTGTGAGTTTAAAAAAGTATTTGTGGGAGAGATCTATGTAAATGTAAGCAAAGTCAGTAGAGTTCAATATTCTAAGCTGACAGATAACAAAAGTAGGTCATTGTGTCTTGATAGGTCTATGAGGGAGAAAACAATGGAATGTTTGAGATAAGAGGTAGAAACAATAACAAAGGGGGAGATCTTTTGTTAGGAAAAGGTCGATCGTAATGGCTAGTCTAGAAAAACTGTCTATGTTGACAGAGGTAATTAGTGTTAGAAGTGTTTCCAGAAATCAATTCATATACGTTAAAATGTATTACATTTCGGCCAATCATCGAAAAAAGATGAGTTATATAACTGGGTTATTTGTGAAATTTTTTGGAACGACTGAAAATAATGTAAAAACATTTTAATTTAAAACACGGACTAAATTTTGAAAATAATATTAATAAAATTAGTTAAGATCCTTGTTAATAAATAGTTTTGAGTTTGAATAATGTATAGTTTATAATTTGAAATAATAATGATGTGTACTAAGTGAATAATTATAAGCCAAGCTTAAAATGTTAAGAGTTTTAGTTTAAGGAATGGTGTAAGTATTTGCTAAAGTAAAGTCGCTAGCTTATATCAGTAGATAACTCTGTATGTATATTAAGGAGTAAATATTGATTAAACGTGTGTTGATAAGAGGCTAGTAGTTGGCAGGAAAGATTTTCTGCGTCTAATGGGAATCATTAGTATTGCATATTGAAGAAGTAATATTTAATATTGAATGAATAAGTCAATATTGAATATTCAATAATGGAAAAGGATCTGTATGAACTTTGAGCAGAAAGTTTTAGTTATCAATAGGCGAATGAGATTGCATCATCTAGAGGGGAGAGATGTTTATGTCTTAGCGATAAAGCCAAATTCCTACACATATAATATTGATATTGGAATAATATAGGGTGTTAAGAAATGCCAGTTCAAATAGAAATCGTAAGTTGTAATAAAATATTTTCTTTTAGTAAATCTGAGTGAAATTTAAGTGGAATATAAGTTGAATAGAATGAGTAATTGAAAAACATGTGTTAATGGTAACTTGATGAAATAAAGTAAGATTTTGTGATTGAAAGTTTCAAATATTGAAATAGGAAGTTTTGAAGAAAATATTTATGTAATTGCGTTAGAGTAAGAGAGAAGAGAGACATGCGGGCTGTAGACAGATGGCACCGAGGGTACAGTCGGGTATAGAGATAAATCTCAACTTCGGATAGACCGATTTTGATGAAATTTTTTTTTCTTTCTTCGAACATGCATTTATACAATAAACATATGGGAGGTTGGTAGAGGTTTTTTGTAGTAACTAAACATGTCTTATTACGGAAAATAAGACATGTAGACTACATTGAAGGTGTGTTATGAAGTTAAGGTGTGTTTTGGGTTTTATCCTGAATTTAGTAGGGATATTACATTTCAACCATTACACATTTTGAAGTCATGGCATATTATTCAATGTAAGAGTCTATAGAGGAATTAAAATTATGCAAGGTAAAAAGCGGTCAGTCAGAAGGATTGAGAGGGAGGTAGGTGGAGAGAAAATGCATAAAATAACATAAAAATTCCTAAAAAACAAAATAAAAAAGGTATAAATAAATAAAATAAAATAAAAATGGAACGGTGAGGGTTTTATTAATCGATGTTCGGCCTGGGTGCTTATCATACATTGGATCGTGTTTTCTAATTGATGTAAGGTATCCAGGCGGGGTTTTGAAAAAAAAAAAATTGTCGTATGACGCATGTAAATGAAATATATAGTTAAAATGTGACAATAGAGAAGTTTAAGAAGGAGTTATGAGTTCTTATATATTTGAAATATATAAAATGTTGTTAAGGAGCTGTTTACTATGGACAGGGTGTAGCCATGATTGAAAAATAGTACTACGAAGGACCTAAAATACTATTTGGAGACATGGTGACATCGGGTTCAGGGAAAACCTATCAAAACATCCTAGTAGTCATTCATAGTCTTGTCACATGTAATATGGGCAAAAAACGTGAATGATGATTTATGTTTGAAAGTGTCATAAACTTTCGTAGTTATAAGTCAATTTTTTTTAAAGTCTATTTTGTAAAATAGAAACAGGTTGTTGTGAGGGATATTGGGAGATAAGAAGATTATCTTTCTAGGTAAAAGATGAAATAAGTCATCTAAGGAGATTTGTTTGTTTGAAAACAAAATCTAAAATTAATCTGGACGAGACGGAACAGGCGTAATTTGTGAAAGAAAAATGGAAATTTTCTTGAAAAATTTAAATACGATAATAGATTAAGATTAATAATGCGATGTTAATTTGTAAAGAAAGAATTGAAATTTGATGTTAGTATATAATAAGAGTTAGGTGAATAAGAGAAAATAATATTGTTAGATTTAAGTGATTTTGAGATTTGAAAAGAGTTAACTGGTAAAGGGATTGAGTAATTTATAAAAAGGCATTGCTAGGATAATAATAAATATTAAAATTTTGTTTTGTTTTAATTAATGGTATAATAATAAAAAGGAGTAGTAGAGTTTAAAATGTTTAAGTTTGTTTTTTATAGAAGGAGATGTAATTAATAAATAATAACATAATGAAGAGATATTGATGAATTTTAAGAATAAATATTTGAAAATGAGATTTTAAATAAATGATAATGGAGTTTAAGACAATAAATGATTGTTAAGGAGTAATTTGATAAAGGTATTGATGATTTTAAAAAGTAGTAAGGTGTTGAGCTGGGAAACAATGTAAAAATTTTTTTGTAATGAAGATTTTTGTATTAATTAATAGAGATGAAGTTTTTTAAATGGAGAAGTTTAAATAAGAGTTTTTGAAGTTTTATATGAAGGTGAGGATTTTACAAAAGCATTAAGTAAAATGGTATTAAAAGATGAAGTTGTTCTGTTGAGAAGTTTTTTGTAAGAATGGTAGTTGATTTAATTAATGGTTAATTTTAAGTTTTTTCTACAAAGTTGTTTTTTTTGAAGAATTTGCGATGATATAAGGAGTTTTTATACGATAACACATATTGGTGAACAGAGTGGCCGTATGGAGTATAAAGGAAATCTACGAATATGCGACGATAATGGAGTTTTTTAAGGAAGTTTTAAGGAGATTATGATGAGGTTTTTTAAGGAGATTTTAAAGAGGTTTTGAAAGGAGTTTTTTTACGCGACGATATACAATGGTGATCTGAGAAGCCATAGGTATAATTTGGAAAGTTTTTTGGTGATTAATGCAATCTAATTATTAAAGTATAGAAGACTCGAGATAGAGGAATTTTAAAATGAAATACTAAGAAATGATATAATTGTAAAGAGATTTTTTTAAAGGAAGATGAATTTTGTAAGTTTTTAAGATAATGAAGTTTTAAGGAGATTTTGATAAAAATAAGGAAGTTTTAGTAGATAGTAGATTCAATTAAGAACGTTTTGTCCCAGAAAAACAAAGGAAAATGGAGAGTGTAGTAAATGAAAAGTAATAATTAAAATCAAGTAAAGATAATTAAAAATGTAAATTTGAAATTAAAAAGGTCAATGTAGTTTGAGATGGGGTTAAGTAACAATCAAGTAATTCAATGTAATTTTAAATAATAATGATGAGATTTTTGAATTTATAATTAAAAAGAGATAAAAAAAATGGTAATTAAGTAAAGTTATAAGGTAGAAGAGTTCATGATGTAACTTAATGGAAATTGTTTTGAAAAGTTATCTTAGCAATGAGCATTGCACGTGGGAATAGAATAAAAAAGTCAGCAGGATGTGCTGGCGGAGTTGAGTCGAGAGATAAGGTTTGATTGACATCCAGAGTCAATAAGAAGTGTTGATGGAAATGTTTTTCAATTGACGGATATAGATAAGAAGTTTGATGAGGGTCTATTCATGACTAGGAATAAGTTTTAGCTCTAAGTGATTTTTTGTTTAGAGATAGATAATTGATAGGATGTACAAATGATTAGTTTTTAACAAAGAAAAATATTAGGTAATGGAATATATGCTAGAATAAGAGAGAATATTTCTTGTTTACAATGTTTTCGTTTATATAAATATTCTTAGCTACTGAAGTTGTAGTTTTGGAAATCTATTGAATCGGAGTTTTTAAAAAAAAAATTTTTGTAGTTTAAAATTTTTTATTTTTTTTTTATAAAAGATTTGTACTATAATATGTTATATTATAATACAAATCTGATGGGGTTTTGTAATACCTAGAAAAGATTGGTTTAATTAAATGTTTAAAATCGCGGTTAATCGTAGTGGGGTGACTTGAGTCAAAAGCGTGACTAATGATTTTCAATGTTAAACAGAGTAAATTCATAATTAAAATAGATTTCCAAACATAAATAAATAATGATGTATAGTTTTTAAGATAATTTAATTATAGAAAGTTTTATAAATTGTATGTTTTGTAAAATGATGTGTTCGGACACTTTAATGAAGTGAGTAGTTTTTGAATATAACGTTAGTTGAGTATATCGCTTACGCAGCGATAGCCGGGAGGCCGGATATTGGACAAAAGCCATGTGATTTAGA
This sequence comes from Aphrophora alni, assembly GCA_963513935.1. NCBI lineage: Eukaryota > Metazoa > Arthropoda > Insecta > Hemiptera > Aphrophoridae > Aphrophora > Aphrophora alni. Next base: position 91,962,403 of record OY740767.1, read on the forward strand.
ACAGTCTTAGATCAGAGTTTGAAGGTGCAAGATGTAGTTTCATGGTAGAGAGATTTTTAAGAAATGTGTTGATGAAAGTGTTGGACAAGGGTTTTAATGATGTCAGATACAATCTGCTTCACAGTAAATCTATAAAAATAGTGTTGAACAGTATAAATAACGGAGTGTTTCTCAAAACAAACAGTTTTCAATAAAATGGACAAAGACTTACAATTTGAGCATCGTGCTATGTAAAAAGAGACAATGGCGTATCTCGTGTCATCGCATCATCGGTTGAGTGATTGACAATTTGAAGTGTAAAAGAGAACTAATAAATTTGTTAGACAATTATAAAAAATGCATTTTAGTTTGAATGATGTGAATGGATTCGTGTACAGCGTCTACAAGGAACATCTATCCATCTCTACATGGTTAGAAGCACGTGGCAGCAAATAATAATATATCTCCAAACTGGTAACTATGTGTTAAATAACACATAAAATTGTAATCTCTGTATAATGTAAAATATAATTTATTTCATGTTTATTAAAAAGTAATTTCATTCTTTTTATATTTTCATAATTAAGATAAAGAGTTCTTTATATGTAATCAAGTCAACAAAGGTTGATTAATTTAAATTCCATATACAATTAAAAGAAAAGTAATACTTGGATAACAGATGTTTTGATCTGTTTTTCTTTCTTTTTTTTTTTTTTTTTTAAATAAATAATTTCCGTTGCAACATACTTTAAAGTCATTCATTTTTTTAACAAAGTATACACCTTCCTAAAAAGGTTGAAGAATATACTAAAGTAATTTGGTAGAATGTTATTTATAATCAATTTATTTAATGTAATAATCTTGTTTGTTTGTTGATTAATAAACTCATGTTAAAATTTCAGAAGCAAGTGTTTTCATTTCAAATGACCAAAATCACTGAGAGTACACTTTGGAAAGAACTCGCACCCGAGATTATTAATATTTAGAGTCATTTTTTCTTTTTATTATTCAAAATTGATGTTAATTCATCTGGCGCCCATAATAGCTGTTCAAATTTTAAATATAATAAAATCATTTTTTTAAATTTTTAAAGTAACATTTATAAAGGAACCCATAAGGTCAATAATTTCGAACTGTTACAATTTCTAGTTCTTTTCGCACTTCGTTGTACGGCGCTAATGCCATGTCAAGTTCTCGACTGAATTTAATTGACCGTTCAAGAGAAAAATCGACTTCCGACACTTTCGTAGCTAGCTCTTTCGCTAATCGAAAAATTTCAGTCGCTTCTTTTAAATTAATTTGACTTTGAGAAACATCATTTTCTAGTTCTCCGTCTTCGTCATCCTGGCTCATTATATTAGGCATATCTTTTATAATCTTCTCCAGATCTTCCTCTGTTAGCTCATCATCATTATATTCCAAAAGTTCAAGGATGTCAGAGGCTTCAATTTTACGAGCTATCAATATAATTTCTGTCATAGTTTTATCAGGACACATCGTAAATTCTAAAACAGCTTCTAGCCATAATTTTCGCCAGCAAACATTGATTGTTGACGATTTAATTTCATCAATCCCATCCTTTATATTTACAATGCAGTCTGCGATATTATAATTTTTCCAGCTATTAATAACTGTTACATACTCGTCCAAATTGCGTAATAGCCTACTCAGATTTAGCCGTAGGTAATATGCTTTGAAAGCTGTTATAATTCCTTGGTCTAAAGGTTGCAACAAAGCTGTGGTATTTGGTGGAAGAAATAAGACTTCCACATTGGGATGTGTAAGGTTTCCTGGATGTCCAGGCGCGTTATCAATTACAAGGAGAACTTTGAATGGCAACGACTTTGATTTTAAATAACGTTCAGCTTCTTTTACAAAAAAATCACACCACTCAGTAAAAACATTGGCAGATTCCGATGCTTTCTTGTTAGCTTTCTACAAAACAGGCAAGCGGTTTTTGTCTTTCCCTTTCAGAGCCTCGGATTTAGCGATTTGTGAACAACTAACGGTTTTAACATATAACCACTAGCACTGTAACAAAGCAAGACAGACGATCTTTTGCTACTTTAAACCCTGATGCTGACTTTTCATTTTTTGAAATGAAGGTTCGAGAAGGCATTTTCTTCCAAAATAAGCCAGTTTTGTCCCCGTTAAAAACTTGATCTGGTACGTATCCTTTCTCCGTTGTGAATTTGTAAAACTCATTTGGGTAAGAGTTTGCTGCTTCATGGTCAGCTTATGCTATTTCTCCAGTAATTTCTACATTAAACACAGGTTTATCAGTGACACTGCTTTCAGCATCTTGCTGAACAAATTGGTTGTATACCATGCTTTTTCTCGAATTAAAATAGAACTGAGAGGGACCCTTTTTTGAGTTTTGTCTTCAATTCAAATATTTAAAGCCTTCTCTGTTTTTTCAATGTTATAATCACGACACACAGATGTAACCTTTGTCGATTGTGAAGAGCTTTTTTTTATGCTTTTACGAATGTTTTCTTCCTTTTTCTTAAGGTACCGAACCGTTGATTCGTTTACTTTAAAAAACTTTGCCACTGAGGCTACACTTTCGCCACTTTTAAGCCGATCAAGAAGGTAATTTTTTTTTAATAAAGGCATGACTAGTTTTAGCCTTTAGACATTTTTAAAAACATTGAAAAGAAACAGATAACATAACTATGTACGGTATGTATACATATAGTACTGTCAAAATCCTAACTAAATAAAATAAAACACAGAAGGAAATAACACCAAGTAAAACAGTACGTATAACACTCACAATACACTTTGCTGTACAGTACAACACTAAATAGAGATGTCACTAGCCGTGACAATGGCACACATCGGCGATTACCGCCTTCAAGGTCATGGCGTACACACAACTCCACTTAACGGTATTCTTTAGTGGACCCTGCAATAAATCACTGTACAGTACTTTATGCCATTAACCTTCATTTGGACAAGTCGACTTGTATTCACACATTTCACACAGGGATGTGTTGTAAGGAAAATCCCATCTCGTATGATTTTTTTTTTTTTAGCGACCGGGCATAATCAAAATCGTGAATACCAAACCCGTGAATGCTGAGGGATTACTGTATACGGTTCATGATCTAATACTCAATTTTTGAATTGGAACCAAAATATCAGCTGTTGCAAAAGGAATTTTTATGATTGGTTAAAAAAAAAAGAAAAAGGGTTCGTGGAGGGCTCTCGTGTGTTATAGGTTATCTTCCTCTGTTATTTATTATAACCTCATTTATTTATAAGTGTAATATTTTTAACAGTTTGACAGTAGATCGTGTGATTAGTTCTAGTGTATATTGTGTTTTAGTGATAATGTGGGAACCGCAAAGTGATAATATTCGCGAGTTGTTGGCGGTAGAATGGAGTTCCATTGTGATCCAAATATTGAAGGTAATCATGATAGTGGTGATGAAGTTGTAAATATATGCAATGTGGCTAATGATACCGCAATAATCTTAGATAATGAGGAAGTTACAGTAAATGTAAATACGTATAATGTCCCGTCAGACAATCCACAAGAGGAGGAAATGTTAGTCGACGATTTTCACTACCGCACCAGAGGGTGTAGCGCTCGGAACGGCTTACCGCGTTGAAGGGTTAAATACAAAACACAGTTCACAATTTTACCTATTTTATTGAAAATTATATTAATAATTTTTGTAGTATTGTAATTATATGATTCTTATTAAAAAAACAGCTAATGCAGTCTTTTGAGGATTTAAAGAAAATCTTACTTTCCTAAAAATTCTAATTTAAAAATTATTGTTAAACATCTTTAAAAAAAAGCCTTGTGAACCATCAATAAAAATCAAGATTTTTCACTCTCAACCACTAACCAGTTAATTGTTAATACACCATACCAATTTACCTAATTGTTTTAAACCAAAAAATTGCACTTCAGGATCAGTAATCAACCAAAACAAAAACGAACTTTGTACATCTTTGAAATTTATCATTAACATAAATATACATGTTTTTATTCATATGTACACATCAGAAAGTTTGTACAATGTCTGTGCTCTATCCATTATAATGGACGTTAAATTTTCTAAATATAGTCCTAGAAAACAATTTTAATTGGCAATATAAACTGAAAAATCGAATCATATACATATGTGATAGTTTGTACTATGTCTGTGGTATATACATTATAACAGGCATTGAATTTTCTTAAATATAGTAATAGAAAAGAATTTTAATTGACAATATAACAATATCTTTTGCTATGTAATTAATTTTGGGTAAACTTAGCACTATCAAATTAGATTGTCTTTTATATTGATTAATGATACAAATTTTGAATGATTTATATGTCAAAAAGTTTCTTTATTTCAAAAATACACTATCTCGGGGAAGGGGAGCTCGTGCTGGCCAAGAAATCCTGTTTTACACGCAAAATTTTTATACAAATGAAAAGTTATTTAAATTTTAATTTATTATGAAAATAATTTAGTCAAATTGTTCACTAAGTGTTTCCTTACCACTATTTCTACGTTCAACTTCGGTCGATATGACCGCGAAATTCATTCTTCCTCGCACACACAATAAAACACATCTTGCTCTTTCGGCGTTTCTCTCAGCACACTCCAAAAAAAAGACGCTCTGGTATCTTCAAGCTTGCCGGCTACAACTGCACTGATTTGAGTCGTCCATTCTCATTGGCCGGTGAATCCGTTGTCAAGGCAACGAGTTCGTTGTGTCGTGAAATTATTTTAAGTGTTTTAACTTTTTAGCTATATTTTAATTCCAAAAATGATTTGTAACAATTTTAATTATTCAAATAAACACTTTTTATCGAATTTTTACTTTACATAATCTTTTTTAATATAGGTCAAAATTTTACCACGTAATCTATACTCTGGCTTGGCTACAATTAAAATTCAAAATGTCTAACTTTCTGATTATAAATTATTTGATAATGGCCTAATTTTACAAATTTATATATTTTACAACTACCAGTATTTCTATGGTTTCTTACATTTTTTCAACCCAATTTTCAATTTGGAAGAGATTATATGTATTCCCTATTTGTTTATTAGACTTGCTTCTATTAATTTGTACCATTATAACAATATAAATTGAAAAATCTAATCATGTACTATGAAACAGTTTGTACAATGTTTGTGCTCTATCCATTAAAACAGATATTAAATTTTCTAAATATAGTCCTAAAAAATAATTTTAATGGACAATATAAAGAAAATCTAATCATCACTTTATAATTTATTATGTCCAGATATCAGGATTAAGTCTAACTTCTGATGAGAACAGCCTTGCATTACTCTACTTAGCCACAATCCAAGCGTTAGCGGTAAGTTAATCCTAGATGATTTGCCACCATTTGTTTTCTTTAATTTTGGATAAAGAACATTAGACATTCCAATATTTATCATGGATAAATATCTCTAAAGTGAGTCAGATTATTTTTCCCAGCTAAAATTTTGTTCTATATGTTATAGATAAATTAATAAATTATGAGATTAGAGGATGTAAGAAAATTTAGTATATACTATAGTATGTAGGAGTCAGATGGAACTGGAGTTATCATGTCAATAAAAGTGAATAATTCAGCTTATCACATAAAGTAAGTAATCAACCAGGAGGAGGAATAGCTTTGATTCTTCTGAGGGAAAGTTTGGAGCCGTAACAGGCATTCATGCCTAATACATGAAGGAAGAAGAAGAAGATATACAAGTGAATGATGAAAGTTGTCTTATGAAATGGGCATGAATGTGAATATTTAGGTTAGATAATTTATTTATATTTACAATTTAAAACTTTGATTAGTGAATGATCAATTATTTCAAACCTAATGATACCTATACATTTTGTGTCATTATAAAATAAAAGTTTCATTATGACCAAAACTTTATGCCATATTTTGAAATAAATTCATTCATGATTTGTCTTTGACTTGCTCTATACTCACTATATTATTGTTAATGACACGATTTTGACATTCTTCATACGTTCTGTATCTTAACCTATTTTGTTAGTAATTGTATATAAAGGATACAAATATTAAGAATAAATATAATTTGTATAGGTAAATGAACCAAATATTATTATTTTCGTTTTGTGGTGATTTCAGATATGGTTTGAACTTACAACTTATTAAATAACTATTAGTTTTATTGCACATTCAGGAAGTAATACATACATAAATTCCAGGCTTATGTCGCCCATTAATAGAGGGAAATTAGTCCAAAAAATTGATGAGAAGTGATATGTAACTAAGAAGTTGTTTTTTTCTTTTTGTACATGCAACTGTTTGGGAAACCGAAAAAATAAGCAAAATCAGACTGGAGCTTCACTACAAAAGTGAATTTTTGAGTCCATCGTTATACTTTTTTTTTTTTTAATATCTCCGGCTGTTTGGGTCGTAGTAAAATTTTAAAAAATTCAAATTATTCTGAAATGAAGGGAGTATTGAAATGGTAGGGTATAGTAACATTAGGAGTACTTCCCTAACCTCAAAAAATTAAAATTTCTGGATTTAAGAGTCATACACCAGCAAAATAATTTCTTATTTGGAGTTGCACCTGACAATCAGCATGTAAGGTTTTATATATATGTGCAATATTTTCTTTTTCTGTATTTTATTTTGTTGTTTCTTGTATCTGATGTTTTATAGAATATAAATATGGTGTGATAAATAAGTTTTCATGCCAGAAATCTTTACAAAATATCTATAGAAGAAACAAACTTCAATTTTATACCTTGAGATAACGAAAATCGGTAAATGACAACATAGACCTATGATACTTTTCTCCAGTCACATAACAATATATTGTAGATAAAACCATATTTATTTTTGAAAACTTATATTGTCAAAACAACCATTTATTATGGTTGTCAAACCATTTTCTTTATAAAAACCAAGAGTTTTTTATAATAAAAATGTACAAACATTTAATTTTTTTTTTCTTTCCAGTATGGAACTCGCCATATTCTGGAAGCGTTAGAGGATGCAGGGCACAGTAAAATGTCTTGCATTTTAGTTTGTGGCGGGCTTAGTAAGAATTCATTATTTCTAACAATACAAGCAAATGTAGTGGGCAGACCAGTACTCTTACCATTCCAATCTGAATCTGTTCTATGTGGTGCCGCCATGTTGGGAGCTTATGCTTCAGGAGTTTATGCAACTATTGGAGAAGCTATTAAAGGGATGGCAGGAGGAGCACAGCTTGTTGAACCTAATAATTTAGCTGTTCAGTAAGTATATATAAAATGAATTTTTCAAAGTTTATACACCTTTCATTAAGAACTATCAAATAGACTGTATAAACTTTGAAAATTTCAATTTTTGCTTAAACCTCTTTAAAAAAAAGTTAAATAGAAAATAAAATATTGATTTCTCCCCCAACTTGACCAACCATCAACATATCCTTTATAGTATATTCTGAAGTATGTGTTAAATAGCTTAACTAAAAATAAAAAAATCAATTTATTCGGAACCTAGATTCATACAATTAAAATAATATTTGCAAAATTAAGAGATTTGCTGGCTTACAAGTTTTTACAAAATGTTAAAAATTATGAAATTTTTAGTTTTAAATGAACAATTATATCACAAGTGGTGGGGTTACTGCTCCCTAACTATATCTAGGATCATATAAGCCTGCATCACATCACCTTTTAGCTTCAGATTCTTCAGTTTCTAAACTGTCTGCAAATATAGCTTTGATCAACTTGACTCTCTAGTAAAAATTCTGCATAGTACACAAATTCTTTTGTTTGATTGAGATTAAGCTTAGATTATGTATTTTTATAGTACATTGAAAAAATAAACAAGTTGATGCTTGTCATCATGGTACTTACCCAGCCCCATAATACAAGGAGAACCTCTAAATTTAATGTACAAAAGTTGGTTTCTTCTGCCTTAAATGGTAGGAAATATTAAAATGTATTGGTAGATCTATCCAGTAAGGTAAGTATGTTTAAAACAATTGCTACACAGGATTTTTGAACCTCATAATTGTGAATATCACTACTTTCTTGACGTCGACTAGATGTGTATATAAAAAGTCTAAAGTCACTTCTCTCCGACATTGCTCAAGGATGTACATATGTGAAGTGTGAAGGGACCTCTACTTGCTACACGTGTGTTGGTGACTCAGTCGGGTGGATTTTGTAATTGACGAATATTACATTTTTCAGAGATCAGGATTTGATATTACATTTTTGATAGTAACTTTACTGTTTATCATTGTATTGAGGTTGAGTTGGTACCACTATATACAAAATTAAAATATGTAAATTTATATCTAATTTAGTATGTTGAAAGATGAACAACACACAAGGTATGAGCACAAAACTGTTTAAAATAACTGCTGCATTTGCATTTTGATTTTTATGAATTTCAATTTCTATATGACCACACTATAGTCTTCTTTACCAATAATGTTCCTATCCTAATTTTTGTGGGTGGTACTTTGTTTACATTCAGATATTTAATACATACCGCATCCTTGGTATACTGAGTAAAGAAAAAATTTAATGCATAGAAAATATTGATTATCTCTTATACTATCTCCTATTAACAACAATTTGTCTAATGTCCATTTGCAGGTCAGCTACGCGTGAAAAAAGGTTGTAGAAAATAATTATCAATGCTAAAACTATCTCAACTAATAATCTATCTTATTGTTTTTGATGTCTATAGGACATCCTACAGATATTAATTAAGGGGGGGGGAGTGATAGAAAATTAATGATCCATTAAACTATCTTGTACATCCAACAACATGTCTACTGTAAATGATCTTATTTGTACCCAGTTATCGGTTGGTGGGAAAAAAGAAAGATCACTTGAAGGTTGATGAATTAGGTTCATCAAAATGAAAATTTCAATATTATCTGGGCTAGGGTAATCTGTTATTACAAATGATTTGCAAGTTGTTGAATGTTGTAAGCTACTTAATATCTTAAGCTGTTATATATCTTACCTCTAATGGTTGAAAGTGTATTGTAGTGGACCTCTATTTGGTTTTGTTACTAAATTAATGATAATTATCTGTTCTGAATAAAATAATCATTACCTGCTATCCAGCTTTAATGAGTAGTTAAAACAATTTTATGACACAAAAACTGAAATTAAATAGGGTCAACATTACATATCCAGAATATTTTAATTTTTCTTCATCTTTTGTTTTTAAATTTATCGGATAATAATTACTTTTTGGAAGTCTAGAATTTATTTTCACAAAATCTAGATCAAACATTATCTTGCATAAACTTGTCTGATGTATCTAATAATTTAAGAGGATATTATTTTTTATTCTTTAAAATTCTGTTGCAAACATGGTTTTCATCAATATTTTAGAGCCCAATTTTCTAAACCATTGTATATTTTCTTAAATTTAAAATGAAATAGAATAAAATAATTTATAACAATTATTAATGCAATTATTGTAAATTTAAATCAAATTTAGTTAAAGATATAACAGGTTTATATGTAAAAACTTGGACTATTCTTTGGTTCGCCTTCCTGTGGGAAAAGTCGAGTCTTGCTCAGAAAATAGTCTTCGTTAACTAATTTTGTAGCAAATGACATTTTTGTCTTTATTCGTTCATATGTTATTAAGGCTGGCAGGAACTTTCTTTATACATTATATATGATTTGTTACAAAAATTTGCATTTCTCTTTACAGGTACCATTTCAAAAAGTACAAAGTATACTTGAGAATGGTGGCAGATCAAGGAGCTTATAGAGAGATTATGCGTTAGAAAATAGTTATATCAAAGCAAGGAGTTCAGATCGCTACTGTCAAATTATACTTCAATAATTCCAGACTTAACATTCCTATTATAATGATATTATAAAGTGAGGTTAATGCAATTTAAATATAGCTGGGGAATAAAATATATGTTTGTATTTATAAGATATAAATATGTACAAAATGTAGTAAATTTATTACTGTAGTCTTTATTTAAACAATTATGTTTAAATTCATGTAGTAATTATGTAGTTATTTTATATGTATATATTTATTTATATTAATATAACATCGGATTATGACAATAATTACCTGTTTTTAATAGAATATAATATGAATAATTCTTATTTTCTTGTTAGATATCCTCTTTGAAACGGCTTTATCAATTAAAATATTCTTAGGCTTATTGAAAGTTTCCCCTAGTGCGAAGGAGTAGATTTGAATCGCCTGTGAAGAGTCATGGAGGGATGAAGCAACGATGACCTAAAATAGTGTCACAGAGATCCATGATAAATTATTTTTATTCTTATGAATTTCACCTGTGAATCTGTAAAACCCTGGTTGAACATCTCTACTGTTGTATCCTAGCATTAATTTTGGTCCTGTGGAAAAGGGTACCTTTGAATAATTTTCCTCTGAATGTTTTTCTTGGAGTTTTGTGATTGGCTAACTTTCACAAAGAGCTATATTTTGGGATATCTTGTTTGAAAAATAGTATGTGTATGTTTATCATTTTTCTAGGATCTTCTAAACTCTTTCAACCATCTGTGATAGAGATATTCGAACTGACAATAGACATGACAAGATGAAAGCTATACAAATCTATTCACATGTTTCAAAGTGACAGTTACTTTAAAATGGGGTTTTAGAATTATAAACTGAGAATATTACTAAATTGTAGTTATTAATTTCATTTCTTTCACTTTATTATATTATACATTATACCAGGCTTATTTTAATTCCTCTGTATATGTATTTGATATTATGATTTTGAGAATTTATCCAAATTTAATGCAATACTGTTGAAATTTCAAATTTTTATTGCATTTTAAAATTATAAATTAAAAATAGCACCAAAGCATAGTATATTGTGTGGTGGTGTTTGTTTATTTATTAATGTTAAAAAAAAAAAGATAATGGATAAGCCCTAATCAAGTATCAAATTTAAATCATAAAAATACTGAGTTATCAAAAACGCAGACATTGAATACGGTAGGCTCTAGGTGGCAGGGCCTCTTGGTATAATATGAAACCAATTATGATTATTGTTATATTATTAAATTTTGTAAGAGTTTTTCATTTAACTTTTTATTTGATGGTAGTATTAGATCTAAGTGGTATACTTCAAGGTCGTCCTATAATATAAAACTTTTTTTTAAAAAATTGGAAATATGATATTTTATGGGTGCTCAATACTATAAACATAAAGTAGCCAAATCTAAACATAAAATAATGCATAAATATAATAAACATAATCTAAGTGGTATACTTCAAGGTCGTCCTATAATATAAAACAGTTTGTTTTTTTTTAAATTGGAAATATGATATTTATGGATGGTCAATACTATAAACATAAAGTAGCCAAATGGTGTGGTGCTTCATGTAAAGGTTACATAAAACACATGCCAGCAGTATGATATTAATTCTTGCCGTCTTTATTTTAATTTTAGACATATATAGGCATATATGTAACAGCAAATTTTTAAGAATATTCAGTTTTATAATTTGTAAAAAAAGCAAACAATCTCTAAGGCAATTAGCTGTTTTAACTACTTTACTTTTCTTTATTGACTTGTTTTTTACTAACATATTTTTGCATAATCAAAGTCAAATAAATATGTAAACATCTCTGGATAGGTATATATAATGTAATGTCTCTCTGTTTTAAGATTTACTTAAGAACCGCTGTTCCAATTTTAATGTTTTTCCGCTGTTCCGATTTTAATGTTTTTTCCTATGTAGGTGCATTATCTAGTTAGGTTTTAGTCCTTGTGTTATTAAAATTGGTTTAGTAGTTCCCAAGTTATAACAATTTTTGTCTGGAAGGGTAATACCAAAATCAAAACATTTTCAACATATTTTATGAATTAAAAAAATAAAAGTTCATTGACAAATATGGAACTACATTTAGAATTGAAAGAATTATATGACGGTTTATTATTGTCATTTACTGAAATTAATTTCAAGTATTTGTTTAATAAAGACATTGCACAGTGTTTACATCTGTAGCAATAGAAGTAGCTTTTCCATCACTTCACTGCCTCTCCTACTTCTCTCTGTAAACTGTTAATTTTAAACTCCCCTCTAGATTTGGTACTAATTGGAACTGATTTTTTTTTAAATTTCCAGTAGTTCCTATGTTATAACCACTTTTTGCTGAAAAGTAGGAAATGCATTTTCTGACGCTTTTATGCATTAATTAAAGAAAAATGTTAAGCAACAACGTATGGAACATCATTTAAAATAATTGAAAGAATTATAGACTATTTTATTTTTGTTATTTTGTACCTTTAATTTGAAATTTATTTGGTTTATAGACATCAGACTGTGTGTATATATTTAGCAGCAGGAGAAGCCTACCGTGGCAGCAGACAATACTTCCTTGCCTCCTATACTACTCCCTCTATATACCAGACTCTTCCTCTGTCATACCTGTCTAACAGCTTCTTATAAATTCTAGAACTACTGATCTGTTTTTAGTGCAGTTTTCTTTTCTATTTGGTCAAGTTTTAGTCTGATTTTTTATTTAAATTAGTTCAAATGATTTACATTTTAGCAATTTCAAAGTTGTTAATTTTTTTAACATTTTTTAAAATTGAAAGAATTATTATTATTTTCCTTTAGAGGTTTCATAATTTAAGTGATTATTTCAATGCCACTGTGGGACTTGACTAGAGAGTATAGTTAGACATAGGGTGATGAACCTAGGGCTCCAATTGTCTATGAAGATTTCCACCTTACATGGAAAAAAGATTTTTTTAAATTTAATGATCATGTCAGACTGGAGGTGCGTCTCTTGAAAGCAAATAAAGGTGATGTATGACGTACTAAGAACTTTGAGATCTTCAATTTTACTTCTCACACCGTTAACATTATATCATGCTATTAATATCACTGGTGTATCACAGATGGTATCACGAAGGTTTTTCCCACTGTATCCACCAACTCCCACTACTTGTCTTCACCAAAAAGTTCCATTCTGGAGTTTCCGAATGAAGCTTGAAGAACTAGCTTTGCCAGTAATAGTTTTATTAATGAAAAAGGAAGATACCTTCTAACGGTATTTTCCTTCCTTAGTACTGCTAAACATTAGAAATTTAGGGGCTGGGAACTAAAGTGGTTGAGTCACCTTCAATGCCTCACGTACGTCTTGTCAGACGAAGCTGAATGATGTCTCTCCACTAGATTAATTCACAGATTAGGCGATTAAATTTTGAATTTCCATATGTATATTTTGTCCCTAGATTTATGAATGAATAATTGCACAGTTAATAATCAGGGATGCCCAGCATAACCCGTAGCCCAGGCAATTCAAACTAAAGTGAGTTTTAAATTTTAAGGAGACCGAAATACTTGCATTCAGCGCCCCTCTTAAACAGAGGTGAGTTCCGGGAACGGTATTACGGTTCCTTACCGCCAGGTTACTATTGACTAGCCAGCCATGTACTCTTGAAAAATTATCAACTCAGTCAGATTGAATGAGTAATGGGTCCTGACCCCCATTAATAGATTAATAAATCTGGGTGTGTCACTGTGAGCCCAGATTTATTAATTCAAGTTGAGCTCGAGCCTTTAACGAATTCGAGCTTAAAAACCGAGATTGAACTTTTAGCGAGCTAAGCTATTATCAAGCATGTGTTTTTTTAAGCTTCCGCTAATTTTTTTGTTTTGTTTTAGCAACCTGAGTTTTTATAAATTGGTTTATAAGGGGAATAGATCTTAAGAGAGTGAGTTTGGGAAGGAAACTTGGGTATGGGGGTGGAATTAACCTGACATGTACCCTCGATGACTGTACTACAGCTCAGCCAGCTAGCTCCAAGAGCGATTAAAACTATGTTATTTAATGTAATGTATATAAACTAAATGAACTATGAATAATATTAAGGGAATGACTGACTCTATTTAAAAGTAGTAGTCTAGGAAACAGTATTAGGCCAAATTAACCATTAACTACTTATCACATAATTAATTTTATACGAAATTTGAAGACGCACCGCCATAAACCCTGGGCCGTCCCCTCTGACCCATCCCAAAAGGGTCTAATTAGCTATTATTTGGTGGGTGAATAATTTAGAAGGTATCTGAAATATCGGTTATCCTGTAAGTTAGAAGACATGCACTTCCTTGAACACATCTGGTCACTCTTGTGGCTGGTGCACAACTTGTGGTCTAACCTTGATGCGTGATAAGGATTTCCATCACCGAGGGAAGGGGTAAACTGATTTGATGAAATCAATTTCCCTGCAATTTATTATTCAGGCAACCCGCTAGTAGAGCTGTTAGAATTGAAATATCGCGGGGAAAAAAAGGAGGTGGCGAAAAGATTTCACCGCAGTTTTGAGGCGTGGGAGGAAAGGTGAGGTGTAATGACGGAAAATAGACACACTTGATCCAACAATTGTACTACTACTTTCAATCAGCTTTTGTCCTTTCACTGTTTGTAAAACAAAAACTGTTTTTTTTTGCATTTCTTTGGTAAATAAATTACAACCCAGGTCATATTGGACTAAGTTAACATTAATAAGTATATTTGAAGAAAGCATGTTGAGGTTTAATATTGCCAATAAGACAGATACCAGCAATCTTAGAGAGATGTAAACACCTGTGTCTCATGGAATGTAGAAACTTGTTGATAAGGCAAGAAGCTTCTAGTCATTTGCTACCACCAGAAAAGCTGAAAATGCAGCAGTTTTAAAAGAATCATTCATAGTTATTGCCATGACAGTTTTCAGATGATTGCCTGAAGCATAGTATAGTCTGAAACATAAGTTTATATTCGCTGTTATGTATTTGTTAATGTACTGCTTTAGTTATTTAGGTTTTATAACATAAAGAAAAGTATTGTTTCAAAGAAATCAAAATTCCAACGAATGGCCTTTAAAGTGTAATAAGACAATCCAATGAGAAGAAGATAAAAATTAACAACCATCAATGAGAAATGATTTTATGAAACAGCAGTTAACATAGAAGTGAGCGTGTATAGGTACTATAGGGGCCTCTCTCACTAATTCTTTATTATACAGTACTGTAAATGACAAGAATAAAATTTTAAATCAAAAATTGATGTTGAAAATTCTTTACTTTTCTCTGGAGATGATATGGTTAGTATGTTGACCATATGTAAATCAGTATAAATTATGCTGGTTTGGATGACCAGGTCGCTGCAACAGAGATTGTTTGGACTTGAGAAAGTATTTTAATGTAGTTGCTTTAATTTATAAATCATATTTTTTGTAAGGAATAGATTATGTCATGATTCATTTGATTTTAGCCATTTGTTTGAAGAAGATGATTCTAGTGACTGTAATAAACGTTTAGAAGAAAATACAGTTACGATGGAGAAAATAAACGAACTTAAAACGAAATTAGAAGAGCTTTCAGTACAGCGGAAAGTACAAAAGGTTGGAACTCTATATTTTAAGACTGTTTGGAGTAAATTAATGTTTTGGTATTTGCCGTGATCATTCTTAGGCGATTGAACATGTTGAAATGATATATAAATAAATATTGAGATTCACTCAAGAGATATTTTAAAATTAAAATAAAACTTGAACACAATTTTCCACAAATACGTTTATTAAATCAAACATGTTTCAATGACAGTGTCACCATCTTCAGTGATACATGAGCTATTTATAAGTTTAGTTACAG
The DNA here is from genome assembly GCA_963513935.1 of Aphrophora alni. Taxonomy (NCBI): domain Eukaryota; kingdom Metazoa; phylum Arthropoda; class Insecta; order Hemiptera; family Aphrophoridae; genus Aphrophora; species Aphrophora alni. Next base: position 91,977,995 of record OY740767.1, read on the forward strand.
TATAGTTTGATTATTGTAGTTCATGCATCACTGAAGATAGCGTTGTCATTGAAAATGTGATTGATTTAATAAATGTATTTATAAAAAAATATTTTAAAGTTTATTTTAACATTAAAATAACATGGCTATGTCAGAAATGATCCAAATGTAACATCGTACATTTTTATAATTTGAAGTTAGCATAAGATACAAAAACCTTGTACGTGATTGGTCCAAAAAATAGCAAGGCAAGAGATTGGTACAATCAACGTGATTGGTCCAAAATTCAAGGCAAGAAGATGCCGTTAATCAAATTATGTTTTAATAAATAAAAAGAATCAAAATTTGAAACAAAGTAAATGGTAGAAATAGCCAGAGAAATATACTTTGTGTTAATGTAATTAGAATAAGAATATTTGAATATTGAATGTTCTCTGGACAATAGAACAATAAATAAATATTCAAAGTGTTATACGCTATTAACTTTAACTCATGAACTCTTAATCTGAAGTATGATTTTCTAAAACATGATCTGAACAATAGTGCACGTGATTTCAGTGATAAGTGCTGAAATGGTAATGTAATAGACAAGACTGTTATTTTGTGTAAAAAATCGAACAATTTATGTTTAAATGAATACTAATTAATTATCATTTTGATAGATAGATAAAAAATCTTTACTTATGAACTCTGTAAAGCGAAGGAACGTCAATTCGAAGACGTCAGCACAAAAGGAAAAGGCATTACCACGAGGTGTAATAGCGACCTGGATGACAGAAAAAACCATTTTCGGAAGAAAGTGTTTTCGACGAAATAATAACGTGTTTGATATCCACGTTTAAGAAACTCTTATTATGAAATTATGTATGTATTTGAGATAATTTATGCTATTTAATATTAGGTATAGGATCTGACTTGATGGTTGGAATTTTGATAAATAAGGCAAAGCCTTATAATTAAACTATAAAAAAGCATCTTTATAAAATCTTTTGATAATCAACAAAATAATATAACTTGCTCTAATTTTAAAGAATGCAATTCTTATTTCAGTAAAATTCTTCTTCTTTTTTTGTAAATTGCAACAAAGAAATAAAGTCAGTAAATAAACTTTATTCAGATTTTTTATCATTATCATTTAAATAAGAGAAATTTGATAGGATGTATTAAAGTAAGATGTTGAATATGATTATTCAAACTTTATATCTGTTTATTATGAATATATGTTAAGAAAGTTCTGAACTATTTCAGCACAAAAAGGACTTCTAATTTTTAACAATATCCTACTCAAGTACACTGTAGAAAGAACTTGCAACCCAGAGATATTAAACTTAAATTTATTTTTTTTATATTTCTAATTTGGTAATTATTGAGTTACCATGGCGTCCAACTTTAATAGCACTTAGCTAGCTATATTTATAAATATTAAAATTCAACACCCTCTTTCATTAAATAATTACACAAGTTCCAGAAACTTTGCTTCCAATTGAATTGCTAAGTCTCCTTATTGCTACAATTACTTATTTTAAAATAAATTTAAGAAGAAATACTTTCCATTTTTGTTTCTAGTACTTTTATTAATTGTATATTTTTCAGTACATATACTATTAATGAAATTCTACTATAGAAATAAAAATTTTAATATATGTATATTTTACCCCATACACGATACTTTCTGCAAAGGATTTTGTTTATTCATTTTCATATTATAATTTAACAATAATAGAGCAGACTACAATTTTTATTCATGTCCTTTCATGATAGCTGATTTGCCAAAAACACTTTCAATATTTGACATATCGACCAATCAGAGTAATAAGGTAATTAATGTTCCGAGTTGCTATTGAAATAATACTCATATTAGTTTCTGATTTCCTCAATTAATTAATAGTTTAGCATTGTATTGCTATTTTATTTAAGTATCGGTTTTGGTTTAGTCTCTTTATTTTTAGGTAAATTTCAACCAGTCCTTTCATTGTTTAATTTGTGATCCCTTGTATATTTATTCTTTGGATCTAAACCAATTTTAACGCTTCATAAATCGTGTGACTTCATAATCTTTTAACCCTTAGCACGCGTATGACGGGATTTCACGTAACCCTCAACTTGACTGGTAACGCGTATGACGGGATATCTCGATTCAACACTATTTGACTTCTGCAGGCATTTTTAATTCGTTTAAAGTCCAATAGAGTGCTGGGAAATGTCCTATTGGTATATTGTGACACTCCCACTACGGTATTTGTTCTCGATCACCTGTCGTTGGTCTTTATTTGGTTGTTATAGCAACCATGCACCATTTTGTGTTCTGCCCCAGCGCTTATAACGTGATTTCTTGTCTGAGTAAGCTACGACGGTCGATCAATTGTGAAATGTTTTGTGTCAGTGTTATAACCGCTATAGCTGTTCATTGTTGATTTGTTTAGGCCGTATTATTGTTTATATGTATATTTAGTCTACATCAGTAATTATTTTGATGTCCTGAATGTAGGTAATTATTATGAGCAGTAGAAAGATATTTTTGATACGGTATGTTGATTTTTCTCAAAATCTTTTTTTTTGTAAAATTTACTTGTTTGATGAAATTCAGGTTATTTTGAATTAAATAGTAGGCCTACTTTTATATAAAAAAAATTAATATGATTTGTTTGTAAATATAAAAAAAATATATAATCTGTTTCATAGGGTGGTCAAAAATGTGAAATTAATTATTTTTTCTTGTTTTAATCTGTAAAAAATTAAAAAAAAAAAAAATTTAAAGCCCATCTACATTATTTTTTTACTAAATATATCTGTAAGAACCCAAAATCAAATAGAACTTTAAACAATTACAAAACATTTTTTTTCCCTAATAGCACGTTATGAGTAAATAGCCTAAATTGTTATTCAGCGTGCTAAGGGTTAAACATAATTTTTTTTAGAATACAATATTCTTGTTTTAGGAATAATTAAGTTATTTTTATTTATTAATTGCTCGAAAGGACATACTGATATAAATGTATGTATCATCTTTCAGGGAGATAGTGTAATATTGTACATTTTGAATTTCAATAGAGTGCGTGAATCTTGGAGCTTGCGAGAGATTGGTAGATTTGAGAGAGGGGTAGGGGTGTGTCCTAAACAAATAGATCATTTATTTTCTTTGATTAACTTAAAAGAGACAAGATTTGAAAACAAAGTGAGTGGTAGAAATTGATCATAGAAATTTATTCAATGTAGGCTATAGATATAATTAGAACTACCTATTAAAAACATTGTAATTAAGAAAAGTGCAAAACACTTGTTTGACAAAGGAAGGTTTATAGCGGTAACAGACTTAGGCAGTCAGTCTAAAACAATCCTTTGAGGGGAGTCAACGTTTGACCGGAGCGGCCCTATCACTTTCCTGGACAATAGAAAAGTGATGTAACAATGCTTTTCTTTTGTAATATGTAACAAATATGAATTAAATTGTTACGAGACGATATTTGAGTATTATAATGTATAGAACTGAATATTTTAACCGGTAGAACGTTTAAAGTAGATAAACGACATTTATGAACACGTGATCTTGATATCATAAAGACAAAGCATCAAAACTGTGTTTTTTTACCGTGTGGACTATTTTAATAAAGAAACAATGTTATACAGTTTCAATTATGTATAGATGTTAGTTTGAACAACATTTTTTGCATATTTATAAAAGATTACCTTATATGGTGTCCGCCAAGTGACTTCTTTTTTATATAAAACACTAACGCGTTTCAGAGCATCTGCTCCATCTTCAGAGTTCTATTCACTCAGTTGAGATTGTTAACAACATTAAAACTTTATATCTCAAAAAACAGCCGCATACAATAGTATGATACACAGATTGGTTACAGTGCCTTTAAATAGTGATGACTTTATTGAAGAACTTGTAAATATATAAAAAAAGTAGGTTTTGTATTTATTTAATTGACTTTAAACAAAAAAGTTAAGAATTTGCTCAGCTAAGGGCGCCAAAAAGCTTAAAGCTTACCAATTTTGAAAAATTAAAAAAAAAAAAATTATTATTTGTTAATAAAAATCTCAGTCCGTGATTCTTTTTTAAGTGTACTCTGCAGTGGTTATTTGGTAAATAAGCAGCCCTTTTTTATTTTTCTGAAACTGAACATTTTTTATTAATGACATTAAATTTTATATTTATACAAATTTATCCTTAGTAACTATCTTAAAATTGAAAATTCTAGCTTTTCATTAATTTGTCTGTGTCTTTAAGAGACTTAAATATTTTAAAGAAATACTCTACGTTATTAAATCAGCTGCTATATGAGCAACTTAAATTTCATTATTAAAGTTATTTTTTGGATTAATTCAATGAAATTGAATTTTGACTCTTATTAGTAGACATTCTTGTCCAAAAGAAATATTTAGCTTCATTTTATAGGATATATCTAAAAAATCTTATAATTCAAAAATACACAACTTATATTTATATATATAAAGAAAAAATAATAACTTAAATTTATAACATAATTATCTTAGTATTGTTTTTTATACATGTTACCACATTGTTGCATACGTTCCAAATTTTTCTCACAAATGGTGTCCACAGTTTGATTAAGGAAGATCCGCCATTTTCTCATGATGAACTAGAGCTGGTTGTCTTTGTTTTGAGTTCATGATGTAATAAATATAAAACAGGCGGGGAAACTACTTTATATATTAATCGCCCCACAGTTGGTGCGTCAATTGTAATAAATATAAAACTGACGGCTTTATATTTTTTATTACAACAAAATGAAGTTATTTATTATTGAATTTAAAATTGCTGGACAATATGGCGCCAGACAAGTTCTCGTCAATTTAGAAAAAATGAAGTTTAATATATTTTTTGATCTCAGCGTCTAAAGTTCTTTTCAAAACGTACTTGGCTTAGAAGATTTAAATAAAGATTCCAAATCTTTTTCTGCTGAAATTTTACATAAGTGTTTAATAATTATTCAAACATCCTGCAAATATCATCAACAAAAATCATATTTTATAATTAATAGTTATCGTAAAAGTTTAATAAACAAACCATAACTTATGTTTTCCTTTTTTAATATTTTATTTATTTTTTGAATTAATCAAACTTTATATTTCTAATACTTTCTTCAAAAAAAAATGTTGCAACAGGAATTTATTTCATGAAAGTTTAAATAATTTTGCAGGTCTCTGAAGGAGATTTAATCTAGTATTAAAAGTTTCTTTTTAATTATTTTCTCCTTGAGATAATCTAATATAAAAATTTTAAGATAACCAACATGTACACAAATTAATCTAAAACATAATACAGATTTTTTAATCTAATATGTAATGTGTAGCGTCTATACCAAAACGCCGAAATAAAAAATATAATGTCTGAAAATGAGGAAAAACTGATGTCCAGCAATTCGAAGTCCTATGACTCCTTATTGGTCCTCCATTGTCCAGAAGTTGTTTCTTCTAATAGTCTAAGAATGTTCGTAACCTATTAAAACGTTCTGTCTTTGTGAACTCATTTCACTACGCAGTATACAGTTTCTTTAACACAAGCGTATAGAATAATAGTTTTTTCTATCTAGTCCGACAGGTTCTATTGTCTTAAGAGTTCTTTGTTCTTGTAATATTGATTATCAGATATAAAAGTTCATTTTAAGTATTTGTCTCACTATTTTTAACGTTTTTTGTTAATTAAAATGTTCATAACATTACCCTTCAAATTACATGAGTCTATTGTCCACATTAACTTTTCAATTCTGTCCAAATAATTTATTATCACTTAAAACAGTCATTCCCTCTCTTTTAACGTTTCTCACTACATTATCCAAAATCACTTTAAACAAATTCTTAATAGGTCTAATCTCATCAAACTCCATGCTCAGACTCTAAAAGTACACATACTACCACGTCTGATCTCTAGCTTAGACTGATTGAAACCACGAGATTTTTCGTGCCACGTTTCCTCCAAAAAGTCCTTTACACATCATTTTATCATACATTATTAAAAATCACATTTATATGGTTTTCCATTAAAACATTCATTATACAATCATATTAAGACTAAATATTGTACAAAATTATTTTCTTGGATGCTTTTTGCTAATAATTTACAACTTTCCTTACTTAATTTTACCACAATTGCTAACGCTACGACCAATCAGAATCCTCGACCTACTTCTGAATAGCCAATCACGTCGCTTGTTTTAACCCCATTATTTTACTATGTTACAATGATTTACAAGTTGTCACGTGCATTTTTCTTTTTCATTAAACAAGGTTGTTTAATAATAACTAACTGTCTTTTTACAAGAAACACCCTTTGCTAACAGTTCATACAACAAAGGAATGCAGACCATGTCACGTGTTATCACTGGACTAACCGTTTTGTCTTTGTCAAATTATTGTTCATGTTAGCAATGTTCAATGATTATTCACGACACGACACTTTGTCTTTGAACATACATACTTTAAATAACCAGTTCACTTTCTTTACTTCATTATACAGCGTCTTTTGTACAAATCACATTGTTCTATTCAAATTTATATCACTAAATACACGTCTGACCTATATAAAAACTGTCTATGAACTGTAGGTTTAAAACTGACTTTCGAAATGCTTTTGATTTATTTTTCATTTCTTAACTTCATCAAAAAAGTTTCTTTTTCAAATCACATTGTTCTGACTAAACTTACATCACAAGAGTCCACGTCCGACTCTCGCGAGTACTGTCTATCAACCTTTAACGACTGATGAAGAATAATTCTTTACACGCTCGCATGCGGTTTTCTAATCAGGGGCTCACATACGTCTTTTCACGGAACATAGTCTCTACACCATTTTGCTTGACAACAGGCATCTTCTACTTCATATAAATAAAATTTCACTCCAATACTCATTCCATCTTAAAAATAAACATTATTTATTTTAAATAAATATGTTTGGAAATCTATTTTAATTTCTCTTTCCCTTATTTTAAATGTTATTTACAGACGTCCACTTGACTTACGTCGTCTTTCTTTCAACCAATCATAAAAATTCCTTTTCAGCAATTCTAATATATTGGAACCACTTCAAAATTAAAAAATTAGGTATTACAAACTTAATACCATCAAATATACAGTCACAGCCAATGGTTTTACAAGTCACATGGTCGATAAATTATTAAGTAAAAAACTAAAGAAAATTAGACGACCACTGGAACATAAAGATAAGAAGACCTTCATAGCAAGTGAATACGAAAATATATTACCAACAATATTATCAAAATTTAAAAAAAAACTCAATCTTACAATGACATTTCGAACCCACAACAATATTAAGAAATTACTCAGTCATAAACATTACAAACATCCACAACTTAAAACAGGAATTTATAAACTGAATGTGACCAATGTAATAAATTCTATGTAGGCCAAACGGGAAGAGCTTTTCGCTAAAGGTTAAAGAACATCTGCCAAAAAAGAATATCAACAGCAATAAGTCAAATTTTGCAAGACACCACATTGACGAAAACCACTATTATACAGATTTCGAAACCAACCTAGAACCACTACATATATGCAGAAATAGAAAATATATGGACGCAATTGAGGAGTTTGAGATCTATAAATCGTTTAAGCATGACTCACACAACTTACTGAACGACCAACTAAACTTCTCTTCCAACACAATATACGATACGGCAATTAAAGTCCAAGATAATAATCTAAAATAAACCATGCTGTAAATACGAGACGCTAGTTGTCCTAAGACATCGATATGATGCGCATCACAAGTGTCACGACACGATAAGTGATGTGGAAATTAATATATCTATATATATGTCCGTGTGTTCTTATATTTTATGTTTTAATGTTGTTAACGATATCAACTGAGCGAATAGAACTCTGAAGATGGAGCAGATGCTCTGAAACGAGTTAGTTTTTTATTAAAAAAATAGAAGTCACCTGGCGGAAACCATATAAGGTAATTCAATTGTTAGTTAAAACAATAGTGACTTGAACATGATTCTCAATAAAAGATGATGCAACTTGGTGAATTAATGTTATAAAGACTAACTTAAATTTTTTTGTTTCAATGTAAGAAATAGAACAATTTAAACATATATATATATATATATATATATATATATATATATATATATATATGTTATTCTCATAATATGAACAATAAATGTGTTTTTTGTAAAATATGAAGCGTGGACTTATGATGTAATGGCTAAAGAAATTTCGACGAGTCATCATGCAGACCAGACATGGAGGACAATGGAACATGTGACTTCAGATGGAAAGTTTTTTTTTTTTTTTTTTTTTTTTTTTTAAACGAAAAGAAATTATGTCTTGGTATAACACGTATAGACTTTTTACTATCTAAAATAAAATGTATTTGTAATAATTTAGAAATTTTTGAATATAATAAGTTTGAATTTGTTATTTGATGTTTTTTGATTGATAATACGCAATGTCTTATATTTCAAAATAAAATTAATATGTTAAAGCCTTTTCTAAGGCACTAACTAATTGAGATTTATTTGTTTTGTTTTTTTTTTGTAAAAAAATATACTTTTATAATTATTCAAATTTCTTTTTATGAGAAATAAGGTTAAATTCATTTCATTTTTTATTAAGAAGTTGCAACTGACGATTAAAGTCAATAACACTTAATTTTTTATTTTGAATATAATGGAATAACTGTGTAGGATGTATTAACTTAGAGTGTATTACATGAATTTGCTGATTTACATCTATTCTTATTTTGTTTGTCTTAAATAAATAAATAACAAATACATTTCAGAATAAAAAGGACTTCTATTCTTTCATTCCAGTATTCCATTAAGTACACTATTTCTAAAGAACTTATGACCCCAGAGATTTTAGTATTCATACTGTATAATCTTAAATTTTAAATTAAAATTTTTATTTTTGTCATTAGTAAATTACAATTGGGGCCCAACTGTAATCAGTAAGAATTCTTTTATAAAATCAACTCCCTCTTTTTTACAATAATTACAATAGGGATGAAAATTGGGAAGTGAAAGAAGAAGTAGTGCCTTCTTTAATTGGATCATCACCACTACTTCAAATAATAGACAGCCCAGAAGTATGCTTCAGCTACCTCCTCTAGGCCATAGAGCCCTTGAGGAAGATTCGTTATTCCTCCGGTACCAGTCTTACCTGATATATCTCCTTTTACTTCACCAGAAGTTTCTCCTAGGTTTGCCATTGTTGATTCAAATGATGAACCTATGGCTGTTGCTGGATGCTGTTTATTATTGGATGAAGCACGACCGAAGACATCACCTGATCATCTGACTGATAGACAACTTTGCGAAATACTCAGTGAAGCTGGTCGCCACAGACATGCATTATTACAAACTCATTGTAGTGCCTCTTCAACTGTCAAAAGGTATTTTGTATTTTACTACAAAGCTTTTTATTAGTCATTGTCAACCTATCATGTAATCAGTACCTTTTATTTGAAACAGACTATGATGATGATCCTTTTGACATTTCACGTTTTGTAAAATTATTCAATTTCCATCATTAAATTTGTCAATTCAAAGTTTTAAAAAATAACATAAAAACACTACCCAAGTACTGATGGGACCATTTGTCTGTGCGCGTGGCTCTGACGCTACTAGCCGTTCTGTAAAAGTAGGGCTCGCTCACCCAACTATGTTTGTCTACCTTTCGCGACACATAATTACAGTTTACAAGATTTGTAGTGCATATAGAAACGTGATGTTTACAAACAACTCGAAGCTACATTGAAGACAGGTGAATAATCTACGTCCGGTGCGCCGCGCGGCACCACATGTTTTTGGAAATGAGCGATAACCACTCCCATGTTCCCCGCCGCGCCATAGCAAGCCGCGCGCACAGACAAATGGACCCATCAGTAAGGTTATAGGCTTCCCTCACTCTAACCATTCCTTGTGGTCAATAAACTACTACTATAAATGGTTTTAAGAAGGAATATTATATTTTCATATTCATTTTTCCCTATATGTAAAAAGAAGGTATATTTAGTTCTCCGCTAAATTCATTATGTGATTAAATATTCTTAAACTCTCGTATAAAAAAAAGTATTTAAAACAAAGGATTTTAATCTGTTCTACACCAAATGTTTGTTAGGTAGATTATAAACCTCAAAATGACAATCTAAAATTTTATAATAATATTCTACCAGTTCCACATTATCTGAGTTTTGCACTTTCATAATTAATCTATTATATAGATATCATTTCATCTGTGTACTAGAATTTTAAATAGGTTAGTTTAACTTTCGTAATACAATTGGGTTACCTGGCTTAGATGTATGCTGGGAAGGATTGGAGCAGAAAATATCTGGAAGAGTCAAAACCATTGGGGATGTAATCAATTCAAGAAAAGATTTAGTTGAACAATTCAAGAACAATTTAATATGCTCAGACATTGATACCGTTTTAAATTCAAGATACAGTGATTAATATAGATATATAAGTGACTTAACCCCCTGTGAACCATACTTTGAAGAATTACTGCTCAATTACGCCTTGCTGGCAAGAAATATAATAGAGTAATCCTACAAAAAGACAACTATAGCTTTAACCCCAGTGAAATCTGCCCAATCTGTCTAACAGGAAATGACACTTTAACTCACCTTTTGTTGGAATGTGAAGGGTATAATCTTTTTAGATGTAAATATTTGAATAATTACAATTTTTTGCAATATTTATATGATATGGAGACAATCTTAACCTCAAACTCAGTACGGGCCATGGAAAATATCCACCTTTTTGTTATGTATAGCCTAAAATTTAGAAAATCTATTTTATATTTAATGTAATAAATTAGTTTGGTAAAATATCTTCAAATAACTAACTCGTTTGTAAATGTACTGATATTATTGTAGTTCGTATAATTTGGTGTTACTTCGATACCTAATATTGTGCTACGTGTTATAAGTGTATAAAAATTTATTTGTAAGTATTATAGATACACCAAAAAAGTTAATTAGAAGAAACTAAGGATAAAAACTAACAATGTCATAAAATATGTTATTTTTGTAAATGGTCAACATCTTCCTTATGTACACTGTACTTTAAAGCAATAAAGTTGTTACAATGTTACTTTCGTAATGGTATATCTTTTCATTTGTTCAACTTATGCGAGATGACGACCGGTAAAACATTTTATTCACAAGACAAAAAAATCATACCAAAAAGCTAATTGAATGAGTAATTGAGACTTATACAAAATTTTCTTGTATAATCTCATAGAAACTACAATTTATAATTTAAAAAATATACCAATTCAAAAATGGACACTGATTTTTATAGCAAATTATCCAAATTAATAACAATGAATATCTACTTACCATGATAGCTTTGCTACAAGCAAGCCAAATATCTTCTGAAGACTGATTAAAATATTTAGGTTTAGGGTTCCATGTTTTGATAGTGTGTGTAGATAACTTTACAATATCTCCTTTCTTTGTAAATAAAGCTGCCCTGGTACTACCTGTCCCAACATCTACACCAACAAAATATTTTATTTAATTCACTCTGTATTGGACATGATTATATTACTCTGAAATTAAAATATATAAAAAAAATCATTAGAATATTTTGAAACCTTCAGTATATATATATATATATATATATATATATATATATATATATATATATATATATATATATCATATTAACAATATCAATATATTCCAATATATTACCAAATATCAATATGTTGTTAAATATCAATATTTTCTTTTACCTCTATAATACACTATTTTTTAACCCTGCGTTAGTGAGCTCACAATGTTTTACTGTTACTCAAGCATGGTCTCAGAGTCCGGGTTTTTTGTTGTTGTAATTATATCATTTTAATAAAAAAAACCATTCAGATACTCAATAAAAACTTTATTTTGACATTTATAAATAAATTTATCATCAGTACCATGAATTTTAATTAAACTATTTAAAAAAAAACATCAAAAATAGCAAAGTATCACTTAAATATAGTTTATTTACAAGTGTAATTAATACAGAATACATTGATATTAATATATTGCAACAAATACATCTGTGGAGAGCACACAGGCCTCAAACTCTGCAAAGACTGACCGCTTGGTAACATTAATGTTCGTGAGCAATCACACTCAGACTAATCGACATTACTGTAAGATCTAGGTATACAAAATTTATAGTAGTTTTTATGACTTTGTACTGCTACATATAATAAGTTGTATTTTAAATATTTAATTATTTTCAGAACCTTAAATAAATTTATGAAATATCATTGTTTTCAATTAATTCCTGTATCTCTAGTTTCTTTCTCTCTCTTTTAAGTTATGTTGAAGTATATATATTTTAATGTCAATTTATTAACATCAATGTATTATGTATTAATTAGACTTGTAAATAAACTATATTTAAGTGATACTTTGCTATTTATGATGTTTTTTTTAAAATAGTTTAATTAAAATTCATGGTACTGATAACAAATTTATTTATAAATGTCAAAATAAAGTTTTTATTGAGTATCTGAATGGTTTTTTTTTTTATTACAATGATATAATTACAACAACAAAAAACCCGGACTCTGAGACCATGCTTGAGTAACAGTAAAACATTGTGAGCTCACTAACGCAAGGTTAAAAAATAGTGTATTATAGAGGTAAAAGAAAATATTGATAATTAGAAACATATTGATATTTGGTAATATATTGGAATATATTGATATTGTTAATATGATATATATACTGAAGGTTTCAAAATATTCTAATGATTTTTTTTATATATTTTAATTTCAGAGTAATATAATCATGTCCAATACAGAGCGAACTACATATTTTGTTGGTGTAGATGTTGGGACAGGTAGTACCAGGGCAGCTTTATTTACAAAGAAAGGAGATATTGTAAAGTTATCTACACACCCTATCAAAACATGGAACCCTAAACCTAAATATTTTCATCAGTCTTCAGAAGATATTTGGCTTGCTTGTAGCAAAGCTATCATGGTAAGTAGATATTCATTGTTATTAATTTGGATAATTTATTATAAAAATCAGTGTCCATTTTTGAATTGGTATATTTTTTAAATTATAAATTGTAGTTTCTATGAGATTATACAAGAAAATTTTGTATAAGTCTCAATTACTCATTCAATTAGCTTTTTGGTATGATTTTTTTGTCTTGTGAATAAAATGTTTTACCGATCATCATCTTGCATAAGTTGAACAAATGAAAAGATATACCATTACGAAAGTAACATTGTAACAACTTTATTGCTTTAAAGTACAGTGTACATAAGCAAGATGTTGACCATTTACAAAAATAACATATTTTATGACATTGTTAGTTTTTATCCTTAGTTTCTTCTAATTAACTTATTTAGTAGTCCAGTCTGGACCTGTAATGTCACGTGATCAACCGAGCTATTGTTCTCAGTCTGACCTGTTGGCTCATGTTAGCTAGCCAGTCTCTCACTCCACTTCCCTTATGCTTTGAATGTTTCATTTTTTAATGAAATTGACAAAACTTTTATAATTCTACTTTTCTTCATATTAAACTAATTTTTTCTGTGCACATTATTAATTATTTATGGATATTACCATTTATTTATGTATTCTTGCTATTTATTATATTTTAACTAAAATTTTATGTTTTACAAAAATTTTGTTTTTGGAACGATTTTGGTGAAAAACCCAAACCGTTTTAGGGCTAGGACGCTAATGAACACACGCAACGCAAGTTAAATTTAATGTTCTCTTTTATTTTAGCGCCGAATTAGAAGATTACAGAAATAATTATAATTTATAATAAAGACATAACGGCTTGATAAAGCCTTAATAGTGAAAGAAAAGCATACCGAATAATTATATAGCACATGGCCGAAAATGGACTGACCTCGTTCTGTAGCGGTCTGCCGTTCAACTTCCTTCTCGCGGTTTTCGGAACAGACTCTCGCTCGCTGGTTCAAGCCCTCCACTCCTCATCTCTCTTCCCCTTCTACGTGATCTTGCACTGCTCAACAAAATTGCAAGTGCCAATTGATATTTTATTATTTAGAATCCTTTCCCATTACATCCAAATTTATACTTATTATAGTTTTTATTTGGTGGGCTCCTTGGCTGGGCCACACTTAGTTTTAAATACTATTTTTTTCTATACGAGAGTTTAAGAATATTTAGTCACATAATGAATTTAGTGGAGAACTAAATATACCTTCTTTTTACATATAGGAAAAATGAATATGAAAATATAATATTCCTTCTTAAAACCATTTATAGGTAGTTTATTGACCATAAGGAATGGTTAGAGTGAGGGAAGCCTATAACCTTGCACAAGCTATATTGGTTTACAGATGACAATAAAACCAAGGGTTGAATAGGAGCTGGGATTAAGGAGACATATTTGGACAGGAATATTCCTGCCAATGAGAATATATCCAACGATGTTTCATTCATATGTAACAATCATAATGGAATGTTTGGGGGGAAAAAAAGATTTTGTATACAAGGATAAGTATATATACGAACAGTTAGATGGTTTAAAAACTCTGGATTCTTACCAATTCAAGTTAGAGTTAGTCTGGGATTGTTTCAGAATCACATTGTGTGGTTACGGACTCAACAATGTAACACTGTTGGATTCCTGGACTTGCTGGATTAGTGAGAATGAATGCGCAGACGTGCTGGTTGGTATAGCACCTATAGTGAAACTCATAAGACGTGAGCTGTTCTGAGCTATACAGTCATCAGCATTTGGAGTCAGAAAGAACACAAAATGAGCTGGAGTAAAATTTCAGGTTTAAGGAGGGTTAAGCAAACACTCACTTCCGGGTACCCTCTAAGCAATTGCTGACTTTCTGTCGTGAGGCAGGAATAATATTAGGAAAGTGATAGTAAGGTTCCTTATAGGATATTGTCACTTGAGTAAACATAAATATGTAGAGGAATGGTATATTCATTTGGGAGCCTCTTGACAGGAAGTGTGGCCTGTCAGAGCACCTGATATTTGAATGCAAAGACCTCAAAGGACTGAGACCCTTGAATATTTTCAAAGTGATAAACAATCCCTTAAGACAAGATTTTAAAGCATGAATCTAGCTATATCAAATCATTTGGAAGTACAATAAACTCTTGTGACTGACACATTAAAGGGAGACTGACTAATTGGAGAAGAAGTAGAAGAATATCTTTAAACTGATAAAGATTACATTTAGGTTGTTAAAACAATAAAGTGTGTCAACCAGATTGAATAATTATGATGTTTATCTAATATGTAGTCAAGTAACTATAGTATACATCTACTTCTAATTATAGCTAATTTTGCTGATGAGGAAAAAAGTATAACTTATGTCTAAAGGAATGGTAAGTCTAACGTGTCCATGATCCTCTCGATTTTTCAATACGGTAAACCTTAAATACTTCGACTCTCGATACTTTCGACAATCAGTATACTTCGACACAGGAACCTGTTCAGACACATCACAAAGCGGGCTGTTTGAGCATTCTGCCATTTCCAGGGTTAAAATAACAAAAAAGATTTGTTAATGTATTCAAATGAAAGAAATTGAATACACATTGAGTATCGCTTTTCACTCATAATGAAAATCTCGCTCGCAAAGTTTAATACAGACAAAATATATTAGCAGTCGAACAACGCATTAGGATAAAGACGTTAAGTTGATTGATAGATGTCATAACGTATAGTACATGTTTCTCATTGGCCTGTACAGTAGTTTTACATGAGGAGTGGGGTTTTATTTGTGTAAATGAAACATTCTCAGTAAGGAAACACAATCCTATTTACAAGAATTGAAGACAATAGTTTCCTATGATCAAAACTACTTTGTACACAACCCAATGTAATGACCTTCACAACTGCAGCATTTTCCCGTATGATATTTTTAATCTTTATAGCGTAATAAAAAATTTCAGGTAGATATAAATAAACCAATGAAGTTTACTCAGTGAATACATCGGTTAATACGGAAACTTGTTTAACATTCCTTTGTGTTCTGTTTCTATTTTTACAAACCGAACTTCCGAACTTTTTTGTTTTGACTACCACGATTAACCCGGAACTTGGTTAGTCGAGGCTCGGATGACCGCGGCTCTACTATATTTTTACTTTTGTTTAATGTTACAGTATTCATTAAATTTATACAATTTTCTTATAAAGTTGTGTTTTTAATGTGTTATTAGTTTATGTCACACATTGTGCTTCCTATGTTATTAGTGTATGTCCAATACACTCCCTATAGTTCGACATTTGTATACTTTGACACCGCATAAGTCCACTAAGTGTCGAACTATCAAAGTTTTACTGTCTATTTTCTAATAATAAAAACAATATATGTGAAGCCTAACGTAACTTAATCTAAGTTAATGTTCACGTACAATTTTGTAAATTATAGATTAGTAAAAGAAATGTACAATGTATTCATCTGTTGTAAGGATGAAACTGAAATAGGATACTTATTTGAGCAATAAAATAACTACTATTGTAAAGTTTATATTACATGTTTTGAATCAAAGGCAATTATAATGTAAAAGTTTTAAAAAATGGACAGTTTAACTCAGTGGTGACCAACTTGTGGCACGCGGAGGTATACTAAGTGTGACAATGTGAAAAGTCAGATTTTAAAATAGACTCATTTAAAAGACGCGGTTAAGCCAAAGAGATAATAAATTCAAATAATAATTTAAATTTAGTAACGTCATTAATAAAAGAAAAATGGATTTTCAAGACAACAGTATGAATTATTATGTTTAATTTTAATGTAATTTAGTTTGTTTGTTATAAAATGTAAATTATTTGTATTTTACGGCAGTGCGGTAAAATGTGTGAACAGTAACCGGAAGGAACGCTTTCGGAAGTAAGAATTTGCCTCATGGTAACTTCAGTCTAAGTCCAGCGTTAGGAGTGACAGGTTGTGTTCTAAAAAGTCGAAGTCCAGCGATTGAAGGGACAAGATGTGTTTTCTAAGAGTTGAGTTTACCGCTTAAAATGAACAGGTTGTGTTCTTAAAAATCAAAATCCAGTGTTTGGAGAGATAAGATCGTAGAAAGAGTTTCTAGGTTCTGTTAGAACAATGTACATTTGATTTTTTATCTCAAATAGTGATCGAAAGTATTTAAAAATCCATATTTAGCGTGTTTCAATGACAATAACGCGGGAACATAAAAGACAATGATTTATATACGCGAGTTATGAACATTCTCAACAACTTGAGAAAACAATTTCTGAACGAGGGAGAATCCACTGCGAGCCGTAGAACTTCAACTCGTAGGACATCAGTTTTCCATTCGGACACAGACAATGTTTTTTTATTTAGATCGGCGTTGTGGTATAGACGCTATATATTACCTGTTTGATTAGTAACCTATATTATGTTTTAAATTAATTTTTTGTAAATGTTTATCTATTTAAAGAAAATTTGTAGATTATTACTAGAAGAGATACTAGTAAAATGAAAATTTTAAATAATGAAAATAGAATCTTTTTATTTTTCTTTTAGAGCTACAAAGTTACTAAAAATTCATAGATTAAATTCCTGTTGTAACAATTTTATTTGTAGAAGCATTTTTGAAGATAAAATTAATTAATTTGAAAGAAAGAGATAAAGGAAATATAAATTCATAATTTGTTATTGAAACTAAAAGAATAACTAGTATTTATAATATGATTTTGTGGTTAATAATATTTGTAGGATGTTTCTTTGAATGTTTAATAAATGTTTTCTTTGTAACATTTCAGCCAAAGTGTTCTCATTTAAAACCAAAATCCACTGTAAGTACACTGTAAAAAGAACTTACGACCCCAGAGATCTTATAAATAATTAAATTCATTCTTTTTTCTAAATTGGTATGCTAAAGCAAACCTGGCGCCCTATAGTCGAGCAAATTAACAAATTATTAACATTAAAAGTAACTTCAGCTAATTTTTGAATTGTCACAAATGTCGCTCAACGTGTGGCATTTTTGATGAACAAAAGTAACTATCATATTAATCTTAAATTCACCCATCAAATTTTTGAATTATCACAAAATGTCGCCGCAACTGTGGGCCTTTTTAGTCGAAATAAACAGTGATTTTGGTAATGAGAACTCTTAAAATCAAGGTAAGGACTCTCTCTATCATAATAAGAAAGATTCTTTTTAAAAAATTTTTTGTGTTAAATATAATAAGATAAAAATGGAGTCAGAAATTGTAAATGTTAATAATAGTAATGAACAGATAGAGTTAGGAAATCAAAATTCTTTAAACAATTTAGAACAGATGGAATTTACGGGGGATATTTTTGATAATTTACAGAAGGAATTACAAAGTAATGAGCAAACAAATGAACAATTTGCACAAAATATTTTAGACCAGGATGTAGATTTAGATAATAGCAGTAGTAGATGTTCAAGTGTGAACGGAAATAGTAATTCAGGTTCAGATTTTAAGGGATATAGCAGTGATGGGATTCTAAATAGTAAACAGCAGTGTGAAGATATGAATAAAAAATTAGTAGAAACACTAGGGGTAGAAATTGTAGAAGAAAATTCAGATAGGGAATTAAGAGCTGAAGAGGTTAGGGTAATTGAGCAGGTTAGTGTAACCGAAGAGGTTAGGGTAGGTAAGAGTGGGGAAAATAATGATCAGGATTTAGAGATTAAGAGTATGTTAAAAGTAATGATGGAAAAAATGGAACAAAATAGCTTAGAAACAAAACAAAATAATGTAGTTTTAAACAATAAAATTGATCAAGGTAGTTTAGAATTAAAAGAAATAAGTAACAAGTTTGATCAAAACAAGATAGAAATCAATGCTAAACTGGAGGTTTTTAATATTAGACTTGAACAAAATAATGTTAAACTGGATAAAATAGACAATGATTTAAAACAAAGCAAGTTAGAGTTAAGACAAGATAATTTAAACTTAAAAGAAGCAATGTGTAAAAAATTTGAAGAAATTAGGGTTGAAATAAAATCAGATTATGTAAAATTAGAACAGAATCTTAAAATGGAAAGTAATGTAATGGAAACTAATAATAAAGTAGAAATTGAAGTAAGCTATTGTGAGAAAAAAGTAGAATTTGAATGGATAAATAATGTAGAAGGTGTTTTGATAGAAAATGTTAATAATTTGGATAACAATTTAGATCAAGCAGTAGCTGAAGTAGAAATTAACAGTTTTAATGAAACAAAAGAGATGTCAGTTGATTTAATAATAATTGAAGACAATTGTGTGAATGATTGTGTTCAAGAAATTTCTAAAATAATGAATAATGGGTTAGGTAACAAGGTAAATCTAGAGATAACAGGTAATGTTGAAGTGAATAAGTTTGGTGGGGTTGGAATAGGTATAATTAATTCAAAAAACAAAGTAAAGGTAAATAATCTAATAATAAAGGAATCAGCTGTTTATCTTAAAAAACGAGTTTACCATAAGACTGTAGGTTTTGAAAAATACGCGATGTTAGAATTTAGAAATGTTTTTAGAATACAAGAACAGATAATTAAAAGTTTTTGGGAAAAGAGTAGCTTTGAATACAAGTTTAAAAAAGAAATATTAAAAGAAGGCTTTGTGATGATGTATAAGAATGGTGGGGTTAGAATTCCTAAACTAACGGATGTTGAAATTAGGTCAGTAGATTCTGAGTTGTTTGAGAGAAGGAGGGGTGATGGTATGCCTGAGAGGGAGAAAGAGAAAGGTATTTTGTCAACACTCCGAGACAATAACAAAGGGAGATCTTTTGTTAGGAAAGGGTCTGTTGTGATGACTAGGCAAGACAAACTGTCCATGTGGACAGAGGTATTTAACGCTAGAGATATTTACAAAAATCAAATCATGTATTTTAAAATCTTTCACCAATTTGGGAACCATCGTAAAAAATATATAATTTATAATTGAGTCATAATAAATTGAAATTTGGAATGAATAAATAAATGTAAGGACATTTTATAAACACACGGACTTGATTTTTAAAATAATTAATAAAAAGTAGTTAAGATTTTGTTAATAAGTAAGTTTAAGTTTGATAATGAATGATTAAGAGTTATGAATATTAATAATTTGTGTGTACTAATGAATTTTGTAAGCTAAGACAAAAATATAGAAAATAATTATTAGCCAAGCGTAAAATATTAAGAGTTTAGTTTTAGAAAACGTTTAGGTATTTGTAAAGTAAAGACGCTGGATTATAGCAGTAAACAACTTTATATGTTTATTAAGATCTTAATATTTAGAAAACGTGACGAAAACAGACTAGCTAGATGAGAGGATCATTGGAGCTGCAAGATTGTTAGTGAATAACCGAGTGTTGTTTGTACTAAGATAAATATTGATTTTACGTGACATAGATAAGATAGTTAGTTCGAAGCGAGGATTCAGAGTAGTGTTGAAGAAAAAATATTCAATATTAAGTAGGTAGATTCAATATTAAATATTCAATAAAATGTGACGAGAGAGAGTTGAGATTCATTTGCAGATCGTATTGGAACCAAAAGGTTCACTTCTTATCAGTAGTAAACAGATAAAGAATTGCGTCTCTATACACAAAGGGGAAATTGTTTATTCCTTAGTCAGGTATAAGTTCTTTGCATGACATTAAGACGAGATACAGCGTGTGACAGAATTATTGTTCTGAAAATGAAAAACTTTTGACGTATAATCGAAAATTAACTTGCGTTTTCAAATGAAAAACTACTTAAATAAAGGATAATTGGTTTTAAATAAAGTAAATAAGAACAAAAGTAGATTACTTAAATAACTTTAATAGAATTAAAAGTAAAGTTTCTAAGTAAAAAACTTAGAATAAGTTTTAAAAATAAAATTTCTTTTTGAATTTGAATAATAACATCTAGAAAGGAATACATAAACAAAAAATCGACGATGCTAGTAATAAGATTGGTAAAATAAACATTATTTCAACTTCGGATGAAACGATTTTAATGAAATTTTTTATGAATTTTAAAATTTTCTTCGTGTAGATGCATTTAAGGAGTACATGAACAATTGGGAGGAGGTAGGCGTTTGTGTAGTCAAAATAGAATGTTTTATTCGTAAGAATAAGGCATTCTGAGACTGCATAAGAGGGCGTGTTGTGAAATAGGGATGTGTTTTGGGCTTTATCTTGAATCAAGTAGGGATATTGTATTCAACCACTGCACATTTCAACGTCACAACATGTTACTCTGTGTAAGAGTCTAAAGAGCAATTAGAAGTATGCACGGTATAAAGTAGACGGTTAGAAGAACCTATGTAGGAGAGGTTAGGAAGAAAAATGCATAAGTAAGTGTGACATTATTACATAAAAAAAAAACTTCATGTAATAAATTTTAGACAGATGTTGATTGAAAACAAATTGTAGGATATATATATAGAAGTGATCGATCTGTATATACGAGATTAAACCGGACGTGACAAAAGGAGAGTTTTTATGGAATAAAGTTAAAAGTTCTGTAAAATTGTAAAAATGTTGATTAGCCGATTAGAATAGGTAATTAGATATTAAATTGTAAAACGATAAGTTGTATGTTTGATGTTATAAATATTAAGGATTATTGATTAGATGATAAGATGAAAGATAGTTAGTTTTAAGTGATTTATGATTTGAGAATGTAAAAAAATAGTTGTTTAAAGTTTGAGAATTTATGTGAGTTTTGCCAAGACAGATAATAATTAAGTTTTTTGATGTTAAAAAAGGAGTAAAGGAGGTTAAGTTTTTGTTTTTTAAAGGAAGGAGTAATAAATAATATAATATGAAGAGATTTTGATGAAATTTATAAATGAAATAAATAATTAACGATTTTTTAATAAATAATGTTTAAATTTAAAACAATAGATGATTGTGAGAAGTTATTTGATAAAGGTGTCTAAAGATTTTGATGAAATACGTTGTTAGCTGGGAAAGCAATGATAAGTTTTTTAATTTTTGAAGTTTTTGTATACAAGTAATAGATGATTAAGAAGATTTTAATAAGAAGTAGTTTAAATGAGAGATTTTTGAGTTTTATATGAAGATGATGACTTTACAGAATTGTTGAGTAAAGTGGTATTTAAAATGAAGTTGTTCTGTTAAGAAACTTTTATAAAAAAGGTAGTTAGGTTGCATTAATGGTAAATTTTTAGTTTTTAAGAGGTTTTTTGAGTACTGCGATGAAATAAAGGGAATATACGACGATTTTAATGAAATAAAGGAAATATGCGACGATTTTAATGAAATAAAGGGAGATTTAAGGAATTCTGCGGATAAACGACGATTATTATGATTTTTGAAGGAAGCTACGTTGAAATAAGGAGATTATTTATGAAATAATATATGGGTAAATAATAAGGAGTTTTTTTTTTATTTATGAAGAATTTTGTTTGGTGATTAATGCAACTTAGATTATTAAAATATGAAAGATAAGATGGAAATAATTTCAAGATAGGATACTGAGAGACAATACAATTGTAGAGAGGTAGTTTTGAAATAAATAGATGAGTTTTGTAAGTAATTTTATTTTTTTTTGTAATAATGATGTTATATTTTGAATTTTAGTTGAAGAAAAGAGTTTTTTGTAATTGTAAAATCAGTAGCTAACATGTTATCCCAGCGAGACAAAGAGTAATTAAGAATTTGATAAAGAATAAATAATTATTGGATTTAAACTAAAATAAATAATAATATAAGATGATAATTGAAAAGTTTTAAGGTGAATTGAAGCAATGTTGAGTAATAAATAAATAATTTTCGTAAAAATGTTAATTAATAATGAGAAGTTTTAAAATTTTAATTGCGTTTAGTTGGAAAATGATTCAGATGGATAGTAAAAGATAGATGTAGATTTTCAAAGGATGTAGAAATGTCGCCTTGGCAAAGAGGATGAGACGAGAAAAAGTATATAGACGGCTGTCTGGGAGATAAGCTTTGAGTGACGGGATCCTGTCAACAAAAAAATGTTGATGGAAAGTTTCAGCCAACAAGGTTGGAAAGGAAACTGATGATGGGTTTTATTGTATAAATAGAGATAAGACTTAGCACTAATTGATTCGTATAATATTTTTTTTTTGCAATGAGTTAATATAACGCTAACAAATTAAAATAATGAAATAGGATTTTAGCAAATAGATTTTTTAGTTTTTATAAGAAAAAGAGAATCTTTCTTAAATTAAGTATACTAGGGATACTTATTTTCTTTCATGAGGTCCTTAGCTTCTGAAATGAAATGTCTTGAACATCCATTAATATTTTTTTTCGATTTGAAATATATATATATAAAAGCTTTGTATTCCAATACCTGTATTGAAATACAAACCTTGTGGGGTTTTGTGACAATGTGAAAAGTCAGATTTTAAAATAGACTCATTTAAAAGACGCGGTTAAGCCAAAGAGATAATAAATTCAAATAATAATTTAAATTTAGTAACGTCATTAATAAAAGAAAAATGGATTTTCAAGACAACAGTATGAATTATTATGTTTAATTTTAATGTAATTTAGTTTGTTTGTTATAAAATGTAAATTATTTGTATTTTACGGCAGTGCGGTAAAATGTGTGAACAGTAACCGGAAGGAACGCTTTCGGAAGTAAGAATTTGCCTCATGGTAACTTCAGTCTAAGTCCAGCGTTAGGAGTGACAGGTTGTGTTCTAAAAAGTCGAAGTCCAGCGATTGAAGGGACAAGATGTGTTTTCTAAGAGTTGAGTTTACCGCTTAAAATGAACAGGTTGTGTTCTTAAAAATCAAAATCCAGTGTTTGGAGAGATAAGATCGTAGAAAGAGTTTCTAGGTTCTGTTAGAACAATGTACATTTGATTTTTTATCTCAAATAGTGATCGAAAGTATTTAAAAATCCATATTTAGCGTGTTTCAATGACAATAACGCGGGAACATAAAAGACAATGATTTATATACGCGAGTTATGAACATTCTCAACAACTTGAGAAAACAATTTCTGAACGAGGGAGAATCCACTGCGAGCCGTAGAACTTCAACTCGTAGGACATCAGTTTTCCATTCGGACACAGACAATGTTTTTTTATTTAGATCGGCGTTGTGGTATAGACGCTATATATTACCTGTTTGATTAGTAACCTATATTATGTTTTAAATTAATTTTTTGTAAATGTTTATCTATTTAAAGAAAATTTGTAGATTATTACTAGAAGAGATACTAGTAAAATGAAAATTTTAAATAATGAAAATAGAATCTTTTTATTTTTCTTTTAGAGCTACAAAGTTACTAAAAATTCATAGATTAAATTCCTGTTGTAACAATTTTATTTGTAGAAGCATTTTTGAAGATAAAATTAATTAATTTGAAAGAAAGAGATAAAGGAAATATAAATTCATAATTTGTTATTGAAACTAAAAGAATAACTAGTATTTATAATATGATTTTGTGGTTAATAATATTTGTAGGATGTTTCTTTGAATGTTTAATAAATGTTTTCTTTGTAACATTTCAGCCAAAGTGTTCTCATTTAAAACCAAAATCCACTGTAAGTACACTGTAAAAAGAACTTACGACCCCAGAGATCTTATAAATAATTAAATTCATTCTTTTTTCTAAATTGGTATGCTAAAGCAAACCTGGCGCCCTATAGTCGAGCAAATTAACAAATTATTAACATTAAAAGTAACTTCAGCTAATTTTTGAATTGTCACAAATGTCGCTCAACGTGTGGCATTTTTGATGAACAAAAGTAACTATCATATTAATCTTAAATTCACCCATCAAATTTTTGAATTATCACATAAGTGGCACACTGTAAACTTTGGAAAAATATCTTTTTTTTGTTAAATATTAAGAAAAGTTATATAAAATATTATTTTAATTATGTGAAAATAAGCAAGAATCTTCATGTGAAGTGACATTGATAGACATGATTGATTCCATCCATAGCTGCTGGAATGGAAGAATGTAACCTTGGAATCAGTGCTCTTAGGAAACTGGCAGCGCCAGATGCAATCACACAGTGTTGATGGTTCAGTTAAAGTGTATATTGCAGTTTATATTGTTTGTGATATTTTCTAGTATTAATTCTTGTATGAAATATTTATATAGGTTTCATTAATGCTGTATTAGTAGTGCATTAGTAGGCTGAATAAATAGTTTTATTAGAATATCATATAGTAAGCCGTTTTTAACAGTCTACATTGAAAAGAACCTACCAAGATGACATTACATATCACAATTTTAATACTGGTTGTGAAGAACAGTTTTTGGTTTTGAACCAAAATACAGCTAAGCTAGTGTGTTTAATCTGTTTTTTTATATAGTCTTGGGAGTTAACAAACAGTTAAACTTAGAAACACATTTGAAACAGAGGCATGTCGACTTCAGTTCTAAGAATCCTCTTGACTCAACATTGTGTAATGACTTTATAAATAGGTAAAAAAGAAGTTCTTATCAGGACAACAAAACCTATTTAAAAAACAAAATGATGAAATGATATTATTGTTAAAGGGTTCGTATGAAATATCTCTAGCTTTGGCAAATAAACCTTATTCTAATGAGGAGTAAATAGTTAAGTCAAGTCTACACTATTTGGTAAACATACTGGTGATACGAAATTTTTAAAAATGGTTGACAACATAGCTTGCAACTTAACTATATTTGGTTTGCTCTAAATTTTATTAAACTGATTGACAGACAAAAGCTATACATTATAAGCTATTTTGAAACTTACTCTGACATGAATTAAATGATGTTAAACAATTTTTTTTTCAATAACTGTAGCAACAATACTTTTTATTCCAAACAAATGATTTTAACATGGATCAGATTCAACAGAAACTTAAAATTGGGCATAATATCATGAAATGATAACATTATAAGTTAAATCTTGAGAAAAGAATTGGAACTTGATTGACTTCAAAAAAAGTTATGTAACAACAAAACAAATTAAAAATTTTACAAAGTTCAAACAAAATCATAAACCTAGCTATATAAAAAAATTATACAATACTGAACAATATCAGAAAATTAGACAATCATTAGTAAATTGTTTTTCATGTTAATGCACAAATTCACAGATTGATAAAAAAAATAGTTTGTTCATATCTATTTAAATGTCTATATATAATTAACTACTGATATATTTAGCTGAGCCTAGTTTTATCACAATCTGTTAGTTGGGTAGTAAAATATGTCATCTTATATGACCCTTTTTAATTTTTGGTCGGCGCTTTATTTTTTGGGAGTTCGGGTCGGTTTGTTCGCGGACAAGACCAAGCTACTCACTTTTACAATTAATTTTGCCTTATATCAAAGTTATTGCAGGACTTGGCTTTTGTAAGTCTGAGTCTGTTCTCATTAACTTACAAACTGAATTTACTAAAATTCTCTGAATTTTATTTCTTTGCTCAATGAATTTACTTTTATAAACTTAACACACACACTCTCTCTCTCTCTCTCTCTCTCTCTCTCTCTCTCTCTCTCTCTCTCTCTCTCTCTCTCTCTCTCACTCACTAGGGAAGTGCCTTTTGGAAGAAATTTTCTCCTGAATTCCGATAATAATATTATTTTTTATTTATTTTTATTATATAAAATACCAGAACACCTTAATAATAACTTTTTAATTACCTAAATATTTGAGAAGCAAATGTTTAAAAACAGTATGGTTAATAAAAAGAATTACCACTTGAGCATAAAATTTTTTATGTACTCTAAAACCATCAAACAATTTAAAACAATTAATCTTTCAACAAACAAAATCTTTTTACACAATATCAATAGGACACAAAATTCATACTTATTTATACAATATTTAAAAATGCTAGACTATTCCAGCTAGGACTACAAATAGTTTTTCCTTGACTGAAATACAGTAGTTGTATTTACGTTTGAACACTTATACTAGACCAAAGCAGAGTTTACTTGAATCTACTGAAATTAATATATTTAAAAATTTTCCCCAATGAATTTATTCAATTTAAATGAGTTTACTTTTTATGAATTATTCTATAGATTTAGTGTACCTTCACACTTAACATGAAGGTCTTGAAGTTGTGAAGTTCCTTGCTGTAGATGGTTAACGGTGTCTTCAAATTATCTCCTTTCCAACTCCTGGTTATGTTACAGTTGTTGACTGCTGGTCGTAATTACGATTCCTAGATTATTCGTCTTCCATATAGATTGATCTTCTTTTTTCTTGATTTTCAAAATAATTAATTTTTATAAGTTACTTTACTACATAAAATACTTGGTTTTAAAATTTATTGAAGTTTTTGAAAAATTTGTAGAGTGACTAAAATAACGTCCTTCCTCGTCGGCGACTGATATTAGAGTTTCTAAGTTAATTAGAAAAATTTGTAGAGTGACAATAATAAAGTCTTCCCTGCTCGGCGACTGTTACTAGAGTTTCTAAGTTAATTAGAAAAATTTGTATAGTGACTAAAGTAATGTCCTCCCTTCTCGGCGACTGATACTAGAGTTTCTAAGTTAATTAGAACAATTTGTAGAGTGACAATAATAATGTCCTTCCTTGTCGGCGACTTTTACTAGAGTATTGATCTTACGACCAATAATTTTGGCTCTCCCTTCTTGTGGGAAAGTTTCCCGCAAAAGGTAACCACTTTTCTCCCTTTAACGAAGAAATGTCTCTTCTGTTGATTTTTTAAGTTTTCGGCTGAATTTCTCAGTAATTTTTCTGCTAAAAGCTGTCCTAGGCTTAGTTTTCTTCTATTGTATTCATTTTATAAGTTATTTTTCATTAAAAACCCTTTTAATTGATATTTTAATCTTTTTACTATTTCAGTTTTTTCCGTTGACTGGTTGGTCATGGAAGTAGGGCTGCTAATCCGTGACTTCACACTACCTAAGCTGATCTTTCCTGTCAAATCTGGAAAACCTTGAATAAGAACACTTTTTCGTTCTTTTTGCTGTAACTTTTAGACGGTTGGTCCGATCTTCAGTTTCTCTTCGGATTCCTCTTCTCCACATTCTTGAGGGTCTTGTCAAACTTGATTCGACGTTTTCGGCTGAGTATTTCTCGAGTTACCGCACTTTCTACGAATGTCTATTTTTTCACAAACTAACTTTTTTCTTAAGTCTTTTAAAAAAATTCTTTTGCACTAAAGTTATTCTGGTCTTATAACGGAAATAACTTTTTAGTTTGTTGTCATAGCTTGCTTGGTTGATGAGTTATTGATGCTTGAAGTCATGATCTTTTGATCGTCGTATTTTTCGTATTTATAAAATCCCCCCATTATTATTTTTCAACTCTGCTCTGTTATTTTACATACATTGCTTATATATAACCTTTTCTATTTTAAACTTTAATTTAACCGCTTTTGGGCTTTAACTTTTTAGTTTTTGTTATTATTATTTGTCCCCCATTTTAACTTTAATTCTTTTTCTTTTCCCGTATTATTATACTCTCATCTTTAAATTAAGATATATCTATTTAAAATCATGTTGTGTTCTGACGTTAATTTTTTTAGGTAAATTGATTATTTTAGATTGATTTAGATATGGTTTATGGTGGGTAATATTAACAGAAAATAATTTTAATTTTAAATATTTTCATTAAAAGTCCAGATTTTGCTTGGTAGTGGAAATTTATATATTTAATATGTTTAGGCGGAACGACCGCTAGATGTCGTACACACCAGTTACAGTTTCAATTAAATACGTAAGATGCCTTTCTGATGGAAATTATTTATATAAATTCCGAGTTGTCATAAGCTCTTTCTCAAAACAGAGTGATGCAACGAATAAATGAAATGGCAACTGCTGTTAACAAACAAATTATTTCTGGATTAAAGTCATGTAAATATTTTTCTATAGCTCTAGATGAGCCCTGTGATATCACAGACTATACTCAGTTATATATATTTGTGCATTTTTTCAACAAAATTTTTGATGTGACGAAGGAATTAATAGATTGCGCCAACTAATTTCTATTAGAGGAGAAAATATTCTAAAAGAACTGAAGACTGTCATCACATTGAAAATCACAGATTAGAGTGGGGTTAATATTTGTTCAGGTGGTGTGCCTGCCATGATTTGCACAAAATAACAGGCGTGTATCTTTAATTGAAAATTATTATTGATGAACAGCTAAATGAATGTTTACTTATATAAAATGAAGAGTCGTACTGGGATCTTGCAGCAGACATAATGGAATATCTAAATACGTTAAATTTATATTTACAAGGTAAAAAATTTCTTTTTTTTGTCATTGCATGATTTTGTTATATCTTTTATGACTAAACTTACATTAAAAAAAAAAAAATATTTTTCCCAGAAGTGATTATCCCAATTTATTCTAATGCAAAAGACGGGGGGGGGGGGATTAAGATTCTCCTCTACTTGTTTGCTGTAAAATGAATAATGACTGATATTATATTACAAATAAAGAATTTTATATAGTTTATGTATTAATTATAATTTAACTTTTATTAAAATTAATTATTTATTCACAGCTTTATAATTGAAAATCGGCTTTAATCCATTTACCCTATATCCTGTACTTTTTTAAAGAAATATTTTGGAAATAGTAAAATATTTTTGAGTTCTGTTTGTGTCATCATTTTTAAAGTAAAAAGGTAGGCCTAACTGTTATAAATATGAAAGAAGTCATGCTCAAAATACAAATGTAACACAAACACAAATAATGTTAGAAAGTTTAGGGATAGTGAACTCTTATGTACATTTTGGTAACATAGCTACCATCCTCAGAGGGATATAAACTAAATGTGACAGTGAGATGACTTATAAAGGGTCAAGCAGATGTATTGCTCCTCCTCCTCTCCCCTCTATATTTGTCAAAAAGGTTTTCCCGCCGACCTAGAAAGTGGGAAGGGTGTTACAAAGGAACAAATGTGAGAATATACAAATCAAAGTTCTCTAACATGACTAATATTAAAACATTAAGAAAAAATAACTACCATAGGTATGTATTAAGAAAATACAAGTCAAAATTAAAAAGTTAATATAAGCCTAATGTGTGCTTTAACTTGGTTTAAAATAGAAAATAATGACGAATTCGGAATTGGTCTTTAGTCAGAATTCAGCAACAAATCATTTTCAACTTTAACAATAAAATACTTTTAAAGCTATCCAACAATTTGTTGTTCATAATTTCTTTAATCAAACTAACATTATTCATTCTTATTTACATTATGAAATGTAGAATGAACATGCTCAGCAACATTAGATTTTTCGGACCTGTCAAATTAAATTTCCAACACATCCTCTTTAAATCTCAATTGTAAACACTAAGTCCCCTACCATAAATTAGGTGCAATAACACAACACAAATAAACTTAAAGCAAAAATGTATTAGCCTATGTTATTACAGTTCTCTGTTGTACATTTCGGTAATCAAGTTACCATCATCGGAGGTATACTAATAACATAGGCTAATAAATTTTTGCCAATCATTTTTGTGTTGTGTTATCGTATCTAACTTGTGGTAGGGGGTAGGGGACTTAGTGTTTACAATTTATTGTAAAATTCACTACAGTGCTGATTGTTCATCTTTAAATCTCGTTATTATAACCTTTCTCCTAGTCTGACCAAGATAAAACTTAAAATAACCTGAGAAAATTGTTAGGTAATCCCAAAGGTAATATTCCGATGTTAAAGAAGTCTGGAATTTATAAGATTGGCCGTGACTCATGTGAATATTTTTTTAAAAGATATTTTTCTCTCATATAACACTGTAGAGCGAGGATTTACCGGTTAATATTGGTAGGACAACTAATTCTTTACTCGAGAAAATTACAATAATTTAAATTTATATTTTGATATTAATCAAATTGATAAAAGATAATTAATTTGATTTAACAAAATAAAATTGGACTTAAATCTCAAAATGTAAGGCATATACATTATTTAAGAAACAACTCTGATTAGAAAAAATATTTTTTGCCTAGCACACTCTGAGTAAAAAGTGAATTAAAATGGACATTAAAATCAGCATACAAAATACACGGAGAGAAGAGTTTTATAAATTAATTACAGTTGCTTAACTTTTGGTTATTTTTTGCTTGTTTAAAATCAATGTTTTTCAATCCAAACAGAAATAATTTATATACCTGATGACTAAGTTGTTTAGTTTATTTAAGTACATGACTATTTGACATGGAATTTTTTATGGCACATGGTAAAATTGTCTCCCTGTATATTCTGTTATATAAATGTATAAATATGGAGCCATTATTAGTGTCAAAACTCTTGGTTCATCAAAAGTCTCCAAATTTGCTGATAAATGTTATGATAATTACATTTGTGTGTGTGTTTGTGTGTGTGTGCGCGTGCGTGCGTTCGAGCGTGCGTGTGTGTGGAAGTCTATTACATTTGCTAACCAGCTTATTCTTTTCAAATGTTTTAAAATGACAGCTTAACATCAAAAAATAAAAACCAAATGTCTCTTACCTTTGAAATTTAAAATATTCAATTTGACTATCTAAAAGAATGATAAACAAACAGATTTTAAAGTATTTTAAACTCATTTCAATTTGACTATCTAAAAGAATGATAAACAAAGAGATTTTAAAGTATTTTAAACTCAGTAACTTATTTTTAGACTACTTTTACAGGATATTGAAATATAATGATATTTGTTCTTTTATCAAACATTCTTTTTCTGCGATAAATCACTGGATGTACATAATTTTTCTCATCTGGTTATAAATTATATGAATTAATACCACTAAGATCTTTTGAGTTATTTTGAACACTAAATGTCATAAAATTTCAATATTGATTATAATAATTTTGACACTGTATTTGTGGTTTGTTTTATATCATGCAGGATGTGATACAAGGAACTGATGCAAGTCTTATTAAGGGATTAGGTTTTGATGCAACTTGTTCTTTAGTAGTTTTGGATAAAAATGGACAACCTCTAACTGTCAGTCCTAAAGGTAAGATAAAATTTCTGTAAGCAACTTTATTTTTCCACCTTACATAGTATTATTAATTTCAAACAAAATCAATCCATTTTTACTAATCTTCAAGTTTCATGATTAAGGAATTAAAACAAAAATTAACATGTCGTTTTGTGTTATTTAGGCTTGTTTTACATTAAAATGATAGCATTCACAAATTAGTATACCTCTAGTAAACCTCTAATTGAGCAATATTTGAAAATGGGATTGCGGTCCCAAAACACATAGAAGAAAAATGACAAACGAAATCACACTACGGATAAAAACAGGTATTATATCAAATATATATTAATCTTCAATATATGTTTCAAAACTACATAGAAGTTCTTTTATCATTAATTTAGTGTGAGTATGCTCTATCTTTGCTGATGTTTTGGTTTTATCCATCTCTTGATGGTTGTCCTAGCACATGAACCTGCCTACTACTGGCTCAGGTCCTATGAAACTAAATGAATATCCTGTCCTATCTAGCCTATCAGTCTCAATTTTGGCATCAGTAGATAAATCACTTTCACTTTGTCTATAACTGTCCCCACTACTATATGCTTCAGATTCTGAGTCAGATTGGTTAAATCTATCTATTTCACTTATTGTTAAAAACGTACTATCACGAGAAGGTCCAGGTGTTGGATCAGCCATGTTTACTACTTGTACAAGAACAAATATTATTGGAAATTAAAAACGAAACAGACAGGAAGGTAGCACACAATGTTTTTAGATACACACGAAGGGAAAGAACACCATTAAGGTTAACTGATAAGGTCAGGATTTAGCTGGAACCAGTTTACTGATAAAAACGCACAAGTGCGTCATACGCATATAGCTTTGAGAACAAGTGACGCACATCCGTGTCATCCGCAGTGAACGTGTTAAAGGACGGACTAATTAGGTAATAATATAAGAATCCTTGGAGTCCCTTTGGACAATAATATTTTATTATTTTTAAGTTGACCAATTATATTTTGATTAATTATAGATTCTTTCCTAATTGGTATCTCTGAATATCTTATAAAACTTTATTTAAAAAAGATTTTTAATAACTTTGGTCCAGATTGTCACATTTTTTGGCTGATGTTTTAACAAATTTTGTATGAAAATTAGGTTTGACAATTGCTTATAGATATGTTTGTTACCAGAAAAAAAATAAAAGATAAATTGAAAGTGGGATTTGATTTTATATATAAATGCAAATTTTCATAGATAATTTCTATTTTTTGAAGACTTGGTTATTTATCTGAAGGAGCATTAAAAATACAGTACTTAGAAAAATATCTTAATGTTACTTCGTACAATTTTTCATATATTTACAACTATAAAAATTGTAGCTTATATTTTTGATTTATTTTTAAGTGTACATTATATAACGGGAAATTAGTTTCTGCTCATTGGACAATGCTTTGGGCTCAAGTAGTATTTATATTGTTGTTGTTTATGATTGTGATTAAATTTGGCAACAGTGTTCAACAAGAGATAATATGAGGTTATGTTTATAATAAAAATGAAAAATAACTAATCTGGTACAATAAATAATAAGTAAAATCAGCTCTTGCTTATCTAACAGAGAGTTAAAAGCAATACATTGTTATAGATATAATTAATGAATTATTTATGCAGTTATTTTCTAGTGGTTAAGAAACATATGAGTAATCAAATTTATGTCTAGGGCTCCAAAAAAGAAGCTTACCAGATTCATACAAATAGACTAATAAATAAAAACACGTCATTTATTTGTATTTCCTTCATATATTTCTCATCTCGTAGATGAGCTGTTGTTGAAGAATGATCCAATTTGATGACTTTTTACAAAATTTGTTCAATTGTTTCTTTATTTTTGTTGGGACCTAAAAATAATATCTGATGTAAAAAAATGGTGCATGTGAAAATGGGTTATGCTGATTGGGTTGTAAGAATATTAATTCCAATTTCTGGACATTTTTCGTTCAGACAGAGGATTAAGGACTTGTTCTTACAAAAACTAAAAATTATTTAGTTTTTTTTTCTCAA
The DNA here is from genome assembly GCA_963513935.1 of Aphrophora alni. Lineage (NCBI taxonomy): Eukaryota > Metazoa > Arthropoda > Insecta > Hemiptera > Aphrophoridae > Aphrophora > Aphrophora alni. Next base: position 92,011,829 of record OY740767.1, read on the forward strand.
AATTTTAATTATATAGAAACTCTGTAAAGCTGCATAAATTTTTGTTAGGGAATATTAATGTTCATCAAGATTATTATTTTTTTGATCAAATATTTTTATTATTTTTGTTTTATTTCAGATTCTGTGCACATTATACCACCCAAAGAATTTATAGCAATAAATTGGTTGTATATAGCAAAGATAATTTACTGTTTTATAACATATTTGGAGATACTGATAAATTATTTTTAACAATAAACGAAAATCACTAATTTTGATAAAATAGGCTCAAATGAACCTAATAAAATATATTGGTTAAAAAATGCATTAATGAAATTTTTTTTAAATGAATCAATTTTATTTCTGGAATAACAAATTAACAATATTTACTAATATATAAGTAATATTACACAATTGAAAGTAAAATAAAGTACACAACTTGTATATAACATAATTGAACTTAAAACTTAACAAAAAGCATTTAATAAATGAAAGAAAACACAGTTTTTGACAATAAGCACTTTGGTAGAATACAATACAATACAAGGTAATGACTAAGTCATCGTCCTCAGTAGTTGTCATATGCACGTAAACTCTCTTGGCATGAAACTACGACCCCATCTCATCTTATTTAAACATGTGGTTTATTATTAATTTTTATCTATACTTAACTTTATTTTTGCTTTATTTATGTTTATGGATTAGCCCCATGGACACTTACAGAAGACAAACTTCTGTTATTTTGAGAAATGCCAAGAAATGATTAATTTATAGGTTTAAAAGTGATGAATTTTTATTTATTTTTAGGTGAACCTGATCAAAATATAATTCTTTGGATGGACCACCGAGCTTCTCAAGAAGCAGATTTTATTAATGAAACCAAACATTCAGTATTGCGTTCAGCAGGAGGGAAAATATCCCCGGAAATGGAAATATCAAAAATTCTTTGGCTTAAGAAACATATGAAAGCAACATGGGATAGTGCTGGCTATTTTTTCGATTTACCTGACTTCCTCACATGGAAAGCTGCTGGTGTTGATTCCAGGTTGGTTTAATGTTTAGAAATAAATAATGGTTGTATACATTATGTTTTTAACAGAATAATTACATGTAATAACATAACCTTATACAGGTGACTCAAAAAGTCAATTCTCATCTGATATTTATTTTGATTTGAAATATAAATTAACTTTTTATCCACTCTGAATGCTCTAGAATCCTGTATTACATATAATTACAATTTAATCCTGTTACAATTACAATGATAAAATAAATGAAAAATCTCTTAAAGACACAAAACTTACTGAGTTTGTGCTTCTGCCGAATATAATGGCCCCCAGTCATTAAGGGTTAAAATTCTATGACCATTAGCTGGAACAGGAAAAACAAATTTAGGAATTTGTAATTTTACTTGTTAGAATGTACTGATGTTTTTGATAAAGAATTGTATAATTTTTAAAACAATTTTACAAGTTTCATTCTACAGCATTCTCGTAATTTTCAGGTTGTAAGAATTTAAATAAAAAGGAGGTTTAAGTTAAACTGCTTTTGTAACATAATTGCCACACGTTGATGCGACAATTGTAAATATATAAAAATAAAAGACTTTGTTATTTATAATTAATTAATTTTTTAAAAGAGAAGAAAATAGTTTGCTCGACTTATGGGCGCCAGGTAGCGTTAGCTTACCAATTTTGAACAGTTCAAAATTTAATTAAATTTATAGTCTCTCGAGGTCAAAGGTTCTTTTCAAGAGGTACTTTGCAATAGGTGATTGTAAAGAGATTCTAAGTCTTGTTTTGCTGAAATTGTACATAAATATCTATTAAACCAACATATCAAATTACAAATAACATCAAAAACATAAATGATAATTGGTATGCTATTATTAAAAAATACTGGTTAGAAATCTTTAATCTGAAATTACTTCTCTAAATTTAAATTGAAAAGTTAAGATTTATTAATTTCTTACTTTGCATTATGTGTTGCAACAACAAAATTTAAATCATAAAAAAAATAATGTTCTGTGTCTCTGAAGGAGACTTAATTACGTATATAAAAAAATAAATTATTTTAAATTTATCCCTTAAGAAAAATATAAAAAGAAACAAGTATACATTTAACAAAATCATTCTCAATTCATAATATACATCTATAACATGATAAATTGTTTATGATATCTATACCACAACATCTACACATTAAAAAAAAAAAAAAATCCGTTGCGATGAATCCTGATGTCCTGTGATTCCGAGAAAGTCTTCAAACCGCAGTTCTTCCAGTGCTCAAACTCGTGTAGTCTCCAACTTCCGACACACAATGATTTAAAAGTCCTTTATAAGGATCTAACAAACTGTTCATTATTTTTAGAATAGTTCTGTCTTATCTAAAAGGTATTAAAACACGGGACATGACATTTCCCTAAATTGTTCTAGAGAAAATAATCTCTATTGACTCACACGACAGTCTTATTTATTTCAAAATGTTTAGAAGCAAAAATATTTATTTAAAATGTTTGTAGACTTAGTTCTATCACCAAACACATGTTCAAACTATCAATTTCGTCAGTCTATCAAATTTCTCGTCAAAAATCCGACTCATGTCAACACTATACTATTCATTTAGATTTTATAACCTTTCAAACCACCTTCCATCATCTTAAACGTTTACAATCAACTGTTCAACACACATTTTACCAACTCAAACACTTCCCTCTGACTGTTACTAAAATATTTTACAATGTGTTTAATGCAAATTGTAACACTTAACACTTCAGACGCCGTGGTAAGACTGAAGATTCTTCCTAGCTTCAAAAATTAAGCGTCTATTCCAGATCCACTAACACAGCAAAAAATTGTTAATTACACTCATTCACACATTTATATTATATTATACCAAACATTAATTGTAAATTCATTCTAAACCTATTTATTTTACAATATTATCTTCTTGGATGTCTTTTGTTAAAAGTTTACAGCTTTTAATTTAATTTACAACACTTCCCCCATGCTCCAACAACCGATCAGAATCTTTGACCTACATGTGCTGGGTCCAATCACATGTCTTCCTTTAATTCAAATATTCCACTTTATTACAACGTCTACTATACTGTAATTATAAACAATTTGTAAATAGTTTTAACACCCAATCATAACCGAAAAAAAGTGGAGGAAAAAAATACTGCAGAATGATGTTTTGCCTTTTATTTTTATTTTAAAGACGAAAAAATTGGACTGTCATTTAATTCTTAACAAGAGATAAAAATTGATTAAACAAATATATTAGGTATCATATTAACTTATAGTTGAAAATTTGAAATTAAAACTGTAAGGAAAGTTAGGTAGTTGTGGGGTTAGAGGGTTAAAAAAAAAAATTACAAACTTGAAAATCGTGTGCATAAGTTATAGGTGCTTAAAACATATTACATGACCTAACAAACACACATTATGTGTTTAATAATATTTTAGAGTTTTTATGAAAATATAACATTCAAACATTATGTAAAAAAAAATTGTTAATCAGTTATTTTAAAATTGTTGCCCAGTTTTAAATTATTTCTTAAAATTGGGTGAATTCAATCAAAATGAAAGTTAATGGCCAAAACCCAACATACTAAACTGTGTATATAAAAACACAATTGAGAAAACAATTTATTTTTTAAAACTTTGAGAGTAAATATTAGTTAGGCCTACTTTCTTTTCCATATCATCTTTGAGAATTTCAAAATCCATTTGGATGTTGGTATATTTGAGGGGTGGAGTTTTTCTTTCTCTCTAATTTTGTTTTGCTCTTTGGTAATCACAAAAAAACTCTGTTTACTCCAGTGGCGGCTCCAGCGGGTAGGCCGGGTAGGCCCGGGCCTACCCAACTTATTTGGTTTTCGGCTGGTGACACGCCTAATGTACATATTACTGATTTAAGGTGTATTAACGAGCTGTATGGTTTACTTTGATTTAAATATTATTTCTCAACAACTACTTTTGTGACACTTATAGGCAATAAAATATATTACATATTATAAAATAACAAAAATATTTTTATTTTTCATAGTTGACCTGGCTCCATAGTTTTAAAATTAACAGTGTGGTGTATGCTTTTATCTTCAATAAGCAGTCCCCCCTTATCCTAGGGGGTATTTACCCAGGTCCCCCGCCATAGTCATGACACCCCTAAACTGTGCCTACCCAAAAAATAAATCCTGGAGCCGCCCCTGGTTTACTCTGTGTTTACGCTCAACCCTTTTTTTGTTTATTTATTTATAGGTCCTTGTGCTCTCTGGTTTGTAAGTCGACATACGAGGCAAATAAAAATGGAAATGTTGGATGGAATAAAGATTTCTTCAATCAAATTGGTTTAGAAGATTTACTACATAATAATAGCCACAAAATAGGTGAATTATTTGTTTTGCAGGTATATAGAGGCAAATGTTATCAAGGGTGGAGTAAATTAATAGGTATGTGTTTTTAAATTATAACATGTGATCATTCCTGATCACACATTGGAATATATCAGAGCGCCAAATATCTAAAAGTTCTTGGAACTGAAACCACCTTGGACAATTAAAAGTCTGATCATATGGATAGGTCATTTGAAGTGTAATTGATGAACTTTCCAGTTTCAGTAAGGAGTAAACATAGAAAAGTAAAATAAATTTTACAACTGAGTAAAATTATATGATCTTATTAAAATAAAATCACTGTACATTGAACTATAACAAAAAAATGGTGACCAAAAAATTCGTTTGGGTTTATGTGTTTTAATACTGTTGATAAAATTAATATTCTATGGGTATCTCAGTTACAGAAAATAGCCAGTATGGTATTTTCCTGTTATCCTATACAGTGTAGATCTGCTTCCAGTGTCTGTAGATAATCTGTGTATAGTATTAAAAATAACACTTGGAATCATATTTTTGTCTTCATAGTTTTTATTTATTAGTGTTTACATTTTCTCAATGGTTTTATAGTTTTAAATTGGAATTTTATAAAGTTCAATTTTATCCAATTTATTTCAAATTACATTAGATAACATGAATCATCAGGTAATCAATGCTGACATAACTGTTTTATTCTGCATTTGTGTGAAAGTAAAATATGTAATGATTATCCCTAAACATTATTTGTTATTTTAATATGTACAAACATTGTACAAACTTTCTCATTCGTACATATGCAAAACACAGAAATACAAAAATATGTTTAATTAAAACCGATATACTGTATTATTAGAATAAAAAGTTTTTATATGACTTCGAGTTTTCAATAATGGTACTTCGTTTTTATTTTGGCTGCTTCCTCACTATAATTATTTGAAACTTGTAGTTTAGTTTACATGTTGAATTTGTAACTTTCATATATATTTTTTTTCTAAATTCCAATAAAATCAATACAGCACTATAATTTACTCTTTGTTTGTTCTATTGAACATTTTCAACACAAGAATAGTTAATGAGAGTTGGTCTTTATACACATTGGTACTAAATTATTTTATAGTATTGTATATTATAGTATTGAGCCAAGGGCGTACCCAGGATCAAAACTAGGGGGGGGGGGGCAAGCCATGGTCATTCAATATACAATTGATTATTAAAATAGTTATTTCAAGAATTGTATTAAATTCCAGCAACAAAATGTATAATAAAGATTTATTTTTTTGCTTTCAGGGGGGGGGGGCAGCTGCCCCACCCTGCCCCTCGCTGGGTACGCCCATGTATTGAGCAGTTGTAAATTCTAGTATTTAAACTATTATTTTATATTCTAATATTTAAATAATTATTTTTTCATAGTTTATTAATTTGACTGAAATGAATATCCTCATTTATAGGTCTATTAAAAGATTATATTAGCGGATACCTAATTTTGTAATTATTGTAAATATAAGGTCTATTAAAAAGATTATATTAGTGAATACCTAATTTTGTTATTATTGTAAATATAAGGGTGATGATATTAATAAAAATTTGCTTGTTTACTGATTCAATTTGTTGGGCGCCATTTGTAATTTACTAATTACAAAAATAAAATAAAATAAAAATTTTAGTTTTTTATTGTTTAATATTGAATGCTAAAACCTCTAGGGTCATGATTTCTTTAAACAGTGTACTCAATGGAACATTGGAATGAAATAATAGAAGTCCTCATTATTCTGAAAACGTACATGATATCTATTTAAACACATTTAAACATGAGAACATAGTAAATACATGTAAAAAAGAAAAATTCATATAAGATGTCTTATGCTAATACATCCTATCAATTATTTGATTATTTAAATCTCAATATAAGAAAATCAAGTTAAGTTTTCTTAATAAATTTATATTTTAGTTGCAACTTATAAGAATGAAAAGAATTTAACTTTATTTCTCTTGATAAATTTTGATTATTAAAAGTGAAGTAATTAAAATTTAAAGGGTTTTTGAATTTAATTTATTTAAAACAAAAAGAAATTGCACAGCTTTATGGGCGCCAGGTGACATTAGTTCACCAATTTAGAAAAAATAAAAAAGTTTAACTATTATTGTTTATTAAAAAACTCTCAGGGTCGTGATTCTTTTAAAAGTGTAACTTTCAGTGGTTATATGGTAAATAAGAAGTCCTTTTTTGTGTTTCTGAAACTGAACATATTAGTTTATTGAAATTATTCATACACACATATATAATTCGATGATAAATTTTTTAAGTTATACATCCTACTTAGAATCATTATATTTTACCTTTTAAGAAGGTCAAAATCTTGAAAAATTTAATTTCCTGTTTGTATTTTAGTTGCAACTCTTAGAAAATTATTTGATAAAACAAACAGATTAATGTTATCTGTTTTTCTTCACATGTTAAAGTTACTTTATCTGAACAAATTATTCATGTCTATGGACATCCTTGATTTTCAAACAACAAAATAATTATTTTAGAAAATATCAATTATAACACTTACAGCTAATACATGGAATAATAATAATTAATTCAGAATAGTTTAACAAAATTTTAATTTTGATTGTTCCATTAACACATGTTACCAGTCTTTTGTAGAAAGATGGTTATTTATGAAGATCACAGATGCGTCGGTCTCATGATGAGGGCCTCGCCAATGTTCGTACGTGTTGCAATTTTTTTTACATAATGTTCTACATTACCAATGAAAACACGTCTGTCTCTCACAATCATTTTTTAATAACACTCTCAACGACTGTTTTTTATTAACCTTACTCGTTTTCACATTTTGAATTAAACTCTCTTTTAGCACAAAGCAAATTGTTCTGATTACAAATGAAAATATGTCTGTCACTCTCGATCATTGTTTAATAAACTCACTCTATGATTAACCGACTTTAAACTGTTAATTACATAGTTGATTCTATAAAAATCACTTTAATACAAACTCCATTGTCTACGGACTATTTCGTTCACTAATCGAAAATGCGTCTGTCCATTTCAGATGTTGCCTTGTAACTCTAACAAGACAACTCTTACTCGTTCAATGACTGATCATAGACTAACTGACTTTAAAAATATTAATTTACATTGTTTATATATATATAGAAATCACTTCAGTACACATTTCATTATTCTCGGACTAATCTCTTTCTCTTAATCAAAACCACGTCTGTCCATCTCTGATAGGTACTCATCCTAGACTAACTACACGCACGCTTGCAATTCCGGATATCCATCATATAATCACGTGATTATAGCATCAAACCAAGAACCACTTAGTAACGAGTCTTTTCACCTCATATAAACACAATTTCACACAAATATTGAGTTTATTTTAAAAAATAGACATTTCTATACATATAAATACATCTTATGGAAATTTGTTTTGATTTACATCATTATTCTAAAAACAGTTACCAACTTCCGTTTTCATTTTAACCAATTTATGTTGCATTTATCTATTTTACCGCAACTTTCCATCTCATATTCAGAAATTCAAAATCTGTATACTGTATTACAAAAGTATATTTTTTGCAATTAAATTAAATCACAACTGATTAGTTATTTAAAAAGACTTTACTTTAATATACTATTGTAGTTTAAAAACAAAAAAACATTGTGTCTTATTGATCAAACACATAATTTGACAAAAATCAAACTTATAGCCTAACAGTAAAAAAATCTTTAAATCATTTCAAATACATACATTATATTAGAAAATGAAAGTCTAAACGTGTATACCAAATCACGTTATATTTATTATTTAAAGGCACTTTTCCTCTGAAGTGACTCGCTTCATTCGTCGGGAATGCATGCTGACTCATCGAGATCCCTCTGACCGTTGTTTGAATGTCGAGGTCTCCAGTTCACATCTCTGATTCTCAAAATTAATTTTAATTGTTCATATAACAAAAGAATTATCACTGTGTTAATTTCAATTGTTCTATTTTACTTAAAACACATAAGGCTCAGTCTATGTGTCCATGCCTCTCCCGATTACATCACCTTTTACCGAACACATGAAATCGAATGTTCTCACAGTTTCCCATAAATGTTCACATATCAAATCAAATCACATTATGTTTTATCATTGCTAAAGTAGTTTGTATTACCAATGACTACATAAATACTATAAGACACGACATTGCCATGTTAAAAATTCTACGCTTATTCTTGAGTTGTCCATTACCCGCTAGGGTGTGGAGCTGTCGCTCTGCTAGAGAATCTGAAGTTGACGTTACTGGCGCTAGGTGGCTCTACGGTCAAACAATGTTTCAGTTGCGTTGCGACGTTAAGTAAATAAATAATAATCTAACGGTTCTAACCTACTGCACTGGTCATTTCTCTGCGCCCGGACTCGTCACTACTAACAGCACAAAAACATCCGCTTTTGCTGAAAACATTTTCTAAATACTCATACTATCATGCAATTCTATTTAAAAGAACAAAAAAGTTAAAATAATACTTTCCCCAAGACGATCGTAATTATGAGTAAAATATCCATGTGATCTTATACATTTTTAAAATCTTAAAAAAAAATTGTTACGGAAACACTGGTCGTTTATAGTTTTAGAAATATTTTGAAATATATTGAAAATATTGTAATGAAATATTTTATAAACCTTTTCTCAACATTTTTCTAATATACGCCGGAAAATATTTTTTAAGAAGTTAAAAACATATTTGATTTTGGTTTATGGGAAAATGTTTTGCAATACTGTTTAATGTTTCGAAAATATTAATAAAATATTGTTTGGATACTATTGAAAACGTTTATAAAAAATGTTTTAATAATATTTGTTACAATATTTTACAAAAGAGATTTGAAAACTTTGTTTACATACGTAACAACATAAAATAACAACCTTAAGAAAAGCTTGATAAATTTATGGGGGGGGGGGGAAGTAAAGACAATTTATAAAGTCACCGTAGAATTAAAACATAGTAAAATTTTAAAATATATTCTTACATAAAAATATGACAAGAAATAACATCATAGGACTAAGAAAATTATTTAAATTGTAAAAATCATAAATATTACAGATAAAATTCATTTGTAGTCAAAATAATAAAATAAAAACCTTAATAATAGCTTGATAAATTTGTGAAAAAAAGTGAAACTAATAACTAAATACAAATTTATAAAGTCAACATAGAACTATAATATCGCAAAATTATAAAATATATTATTACATAAAAAATATGATAAGAAATAACATCATAGAACTAAGGAATATGAATAGAACATGAATATTATTAAACAAAAATGTTTATCCATCACAAATGATTGAGTTTCACTAGTTTGCTGTTTCGTTTTATTTTCTCTTCTATTCTTTTTCCGATGCTGTCTACCATTTTCCGTTTCGGTCGAAGATTTGTCCCGTCCCTAAGATCTTGAGAATGCCATTTCACTGCATACATTATTTTCATAAAAACAAATTTTTTTAAAAATAAAGTTATGGTGCTCTTTACATTCTCTACTGAACCAACTCGGATGATGTGTTGCAGTATTTCGTTTTATAATTGTACTGAGTGTTTTAAGGATTTTTGGCTTGGACTTTACAATAGGGAAATATTTCGAAAATGTCGTAACAAAGTTCTTCATTACCGAAAACATTTCATTTGAAGGGGTTTGGAGGCAAGCTTCTACTCTGCCATCGGGAAAGTGCTTCATAAAGTCCTTGAATCTAATTAAAGAGTCTGTAAGGACAACCGTAGTATTATTTTTTGACAGTCTGGTTTGACAGATTTTACACGAAAACTTGTCATTACACCTTTTGACTATCCAACCTGCCAAATAGCTTATTACTGCGTCCTCTAAAAGAATATTCACGTTATTTATTTGGGATAGCATAAAGCTACTTGGAGGAGTTGAAATTAGTGATGTATCTGTGAAATTAGTTTCACTGATAACAGGAGTTGATACTGTTTGTAATTGTTCAGGATCAGCACAATCATTTTGCAGCTCATCATGAATGTTTAAATCTATTGTTATGTCGTTGTCCGGTTCACAATTTGCCGTACTTGGAGGGTTCAACAGCCTAACAGATATAGCATGCTGTAGATTTTTCCGAAATTGTCCCGCTGTTGGATTACTATTGTAACCTCCACGATGCCTGATGTTGCCAAACATATTTTCTATAGGGTCTTGGTTGAGTCTTGAGGTTAACAAGAACTCATTTCCCTCGGCTTTAAGATCTTCACTTAGCGATAGTACAGCATTAATTGTAGTTTTAAGACCTGCGAAACATTGAGGGTTTCTTGCACGTCTCAGAACTCCTTTCTTTGTTTTTTTATACTTGTTTAATTTCCACGTGTCTATGCATTTCAATGCTTCTTTCAGACATTTCTCCACTAGGATGTTTTTGCTTGAAAGAGGTCTTCTCATGAGGCATTTGTCTTCTGGTGAGCGACTGTTCAAAGCATCCAGTATGTCATTCATCCTACCTAAGAAGTTGGCAGTATTTTCAGCGGTTTCGCTTTTTATCACCCCTAAGTGATAAGCCGCCTTTAATCCTCGAGAGACAGACTGACTGAAAACTTGAGTGGCAAGGGATGTAATGGGATGTAATATTACATTAACCTTTAACTGGTACCACTAGTTTTTCAAACGCAAATGATAAAATGGGTGAAAACGCAATTATGACTGATTTCACAATCAAAAACATGTTTGCATAACAAATTTTACAACTCATGTTTAAAATTTTCAAACAACTCACAAAGTTTCTCATAAACGTTTACACTGACCAAACACTCCTTACTTCACTACATCAACATTGAAATGAAGCAAAAAAAACCTAAAAACAGATAGAAGAAAAGCAGTTAACAGAAAAGCATTAGCAGCTTCAATTTAACACCTCACGACATTGTTACAGTAAGATGTGGGTATGGTATTGGGGTTTCCCACTATCCTTTCCTTTTTTAACAAATCATAAATTAATTTGTTTTCAAACGATAATTTTACACACAACAGATTAAGAAATACGATAACGGAAGTAATTTAAAAAAAATTATACTAGGCCTTATTATTTTGAGCTCAATTTTTCAAGTTTATTATTATAACCAATGTAGGCATTTTCACATTATTATAACCAATGTAGGCCATCGCAAAATCACTAAACCGCCCGATTCCGTGGCCCCAACTATAGACAAGTCGCGACAAAAACATATTTTTGTCAGACAAAAACATATACAGTAAAGTCGCGGGAAAAATAATTTTACAGATTTGTGTTCACAAGTGAATTACTAAAATTTTGTACATCTTGAAAATAATTATAAAAATTATTCTGCTATGTTATATAACTTTGTTAATCAAAAAGTTTTGTAACGGTAAGACATATTTTTGTGTTCATAGCTTTCATAGCAAAATATATTACTATACCATTTTTTCAAGCTTATAGTTCATAACGCTGCTTCTTTTTGTATGATGTGGTATATTTGAAATTAATTTTAGGGTAAGGATTTTTTTTTTAATTTTTATATATTTTTTATATTTCTATTTAGACTAAATTACTAAACTTTTAAATATCTTTTAAAAAATTATAAAAATGTTGTAGTATTTTTTAAGTACCCATAAACATTGACAATTTTTGAGAAATTTAGATTTTTTCAGTTTTTAGGGGTTTTGGGGGGGCCATAAACCCCTAAAATATAAATATAAACTAACGTCTGGAATTGTGGTGAAATTGTCAATTAAATATTGGTTTTTAATTGAATAGATACAAAATTTCATCTGAATCTGAAGCTGGATATTTCTGACACACACAGACATACATAACCGTGAAACCAATTTTTTGTATTCAGAGAGTAAGAAAACGATTTTTTTATTTTTTTTATAAAGGCATACTATACATACATGTAGAGGGATGCATCAAAACCATGTCTGTGCATTAGGCCTATAAATACTAAATTATATGTGCAAATTAAAAATTATCTTATCAAAATAAAAACATGTACAAGCTCAAGACTATAGAAATAATAATAAACCTCCAATCTACACAGCTTTGGGCGAAGCCGGGTAAAACAACTAGTAAGACGGAAGTAAGTGAGAAGGTTTGTGAGAGAGAGGTCAACAGTTGTACAGTCTCAACCAAGTGGGATGCGTACAGTCAAGCACCTGCTGCTAGCGCTTTCTGATAGCTGTGAGTCAAACTTGTGATGAACAGCACCCGTAAAGCGTAGACTATTTCCCTATCCTATGTCGTGTCTTGTAGTATTTATGTAGTCATTGGTATTACTTAGATAACTCTTTTACTCCGTTAAGTCTTTGTTCTGAACAAGCAAACGAATGTGTAAAGCACATGGTTTCATATTACAAGTTCTGTTTAACACAATTCTCGTTTACAATCTCCTAACATAATCGTTTTATACACTCCGTTCTATTCACACTACGTTATTTAACAAAACAACTCGTCATTATCAAATATTAAAACTTTATATTTATACATTTTACCTTGTCGCTTTGTCCTTTTCAGGACTAGGCAAAATTTTCGACAACCTAACACTCCAAGTTCTCTCCATAGACTGGTGGGAAAGCAATGTCCGTTTTTCCTGGTTTAGAATCACGCGTCCCTCTTTGTACACAAAAGGATTACACTTCACTTTTTTATTTATAAGGTTTACAATAATTCTAATTATAGCTATATATAGGATACATTTCTCTGATTATTTTATATTATTCACTTTGTTTTAAAATTTTGTCTCTTTCAAGTTATTAATGGTACAGTAGAGTCTCGCAAACTCGGCACTTGATAACCCGGCAGTCCGGATTACTCGGCGACCCCGATGGGAAACAATATATATTTCTAATAACAGCAATGTTCATAAAAGTTCGGCAGATCCCAAAGCGGGCATTAACTTCGATCGCTCAAATCGTTGATGGTACTTTTCCCACGTTAAACTCGTCACAATGCTTTTTTACAGATTCCCCTCTGTCAAGTCTTTTTAACACATTTAACCGCGTCTCAAACGAAACCAACACACGCTTCTGTTTTCGTAACTCGCTCATTTTTATTTACTGTATATACTGTGCGTACCTGTCAAAGAAAACTGAAAAGAAATGTTATGTTTTCCATAATGTATACTAAATTGATTCGTGGAAAAAAAGTGGCCCATCAAACGTTTTTGCAGGTGTATGTCTGCTATATTGACGGGTGCCAATGCCGCGGTGTTATTATGCCGCTGACAATGGGATACCGCTATCGACAAAGTCGTTTGATATCGCCGCCGCTTTGGTGCCACAGTGTTTTTACGTCGCCGACAATGGGATACCGCTATCGACAAAGTACCGCTATACAAAGTATCCAAAAAAAGTGTCTATATTTACTGTTTATTTCAAAAATAAAAATTTGTAAAATTTACTTTAAAGTGTATTTAAAAAGTGTTTAGATAATAAAATCCAAATTTTAAAAACGTTAGAGGTAACTAACATGATTTTTCAAGATTTAGTAATTAGTTAGTACCTGTGCCCCCTTGAGATTAGGAGGGGCACACCAGTAAACCATTTATCGAATTGTACCTTATCTTCATTTTAACCCTTCGCACGCTGAATAAAATTTGCCTTATTTCACCTCAATGCTGAAATAACTTAAATTTTTTTTTTTTTCAAAGTTAATTTTTGTTTTCGTTTTGTATGTGAAAGGTTAATTAAAAAAAAAATTTCATCATTATTTTTCGGCTACATTTAACATTTTTTTATTACATACAACAAAATAGTAAAAAATTGCTAAAAAAAAATTTAGTTTTTATTAATTTTTGTAAATTGGAACAGTTATATTGTGAAATAATATATTTTATAAAAAATACAAGGTAATGTTAAAAAAACAAAAAAACAATACTTCTTCAAAACAATGCTCAAATGCAAACACGGAGGTCGTCGCCTATCAGACTAATGAGACTGTGAGTATAGCCATTATCCGCTCTGTAGAAGCTATAGAATGCGTGCGCTGCCAGGAAATTCCAGACAAAATAGCGTCCCCCTCCACTGCCTCGAGGCGTAGAACTTTCAACAAAACTTTTTTTATTCCTGAATAGACAGCGGACATGCCTCTGCATTCTACCGGAACTTTGGTGAACTAATTAACTAACCATAGGCTAAAAAATATTTTTGCGACTTTAATCGTCATTCGCGTTTGGGTCAAAGTCTACCATTGCGGCTATACTCATTTGCCGTGTGGGAAGGGTTAAAAGCCTGTTAAAAAGAAAAGATTGGTTGGAACCGAATTTCTATTCTTGTCACCAATACAAAATATTAGTAGGAAATCTATAAATTATACTAACATTTAACATTAATTTAAATTATGTTAACATTATCCCCACTCCTCATTTAACATCAATATTCTGTTGATGTATTTAATATTTGTGGTGGGAGGTACAATACAATACTGGGTGTTTGACAGAATAAATCTTGAACATAGATTGTCGCAAATCGTATATTTATATATTCAAACATGTTTCAACAACAAAGTCACCATCTTCTTTGATGCATGAGTATAGTTATAGTAGTTCTTACATCACTTTGTTGTTGAAATGCATTTGAATAAATAAACATACTATTTGTATTAAGTTTTATTTTTTTAAATCAATTTTATCTCCCCTAGGAATGTAATCATTTTTTATGTCGCGACACATTGTCTATTATCGTTTATGCTACCCACTTAGTTGATATTACTTCACTTTGTTATAAAAGCGTCTTTTAACACGAAGCACATTTTTCTACATTACGTAAGAAAATACGTCTGTCTCTGATGACGACTAAAATAACTTATCACGTGATTATAGCCTCAAACCCATTATCACATGACAACAAGCATTTTCATTTCACATACATAAAATTTCATTTAAATATTGATTCTATCTTAAAATTAAACATTTTTATCATTATAAATACATTTTTGGAAATTTATTTAAATTTATCTCGTCATTTTAAAAAACAGCCATAAAGCCTATTATTGCTTGACCTTATTGACACTTCCGTTTCCTTTTTTAACCAATCACATTACACATCTATTTTACCGCTATTTCCTGTCTCATATTCAAAAATTCAAAAAATGGATATTACAAGATTTATTCCCTATATCTTTATATTTCAAACAATTTGTTATGTAAAACTTAAGAGAAATGTAATATAAAATATAGATAGACATAACTATAATACCAGACATCAAAGAACCTACTACTTAGTAGCGATGTTGATACTCGGGTGAAATAGATACTCGCAATACTCGGCTACGAATGATTTCAATACTCGTATTATTAGTTCAACATCGAGTATCTGCGCAGAATGATTATGCGCATTATGTGTGTGTGTGTATTATATTTCTATCTGTTAGACTGACCCACCAAGTATTTATTTTTTTAAACAATATGTGATTGACACTTGTAATACGTAATTAAATGTTATCCTGCCTCGACACAAATTCAGTAATTAAACGTAAGTACAATTATTACCAACATTAATAATTTAGTAATTATTTAAAATAAGTTAATTTACTATATTTTTTATAAAGATGGTAACCTATAAATATTTATTTAAATATAAGTAATAACAATTAAATAATAATTTAATTTACTTTTTGTTAATGTGGAAATAAATGAATATTATTGTTATTTTAAATTGAACTTGTTACCGAATCTAAATCATTATAACTCAAAATCGTAATGTTTAATTAATGTGTAGTGAAAAATCAGCTTAGAAACTAATGTAACCAAAGTAGAAACACCGAATATTTTGTTTGGAATTGACACAACACTAACGAATATCGTTGTCCGAGGATACTCGCACACCGAATACTCGCATATAACCTCCTCCTTGTTCCTAGTTACGAGGATTTTGTCCGAGTATTTTAATACGAAACCAAGGATTTTAATATTCAGACTCTTCCGAGGATTTTGATACTCGGAATCACCGAGTATTTTAATTCGAATTCACACATCACTACTACTTAGGCAATATAGACTTCATAAGACTAGTTCCCAATTGAATTATTTGTTGATTTCATTAAATTTATTAACAACCTCCCAATGAATATTGAAGCTCAGAAAGCATTTAAAATGAATTGAGTGAATTAATTTTACTCGAGAAGGATTTCTTCAGTTACACATGGTAAATCCAAATTTTTTTTCCGAGTGCCTTGGGGTGGTAACTCAATTCAGCAATGATCATTCCTTGTTAGTTAATAAATTTTTACTATTCTGTGTTATTACATTATTTGTCATTATATTTTTATGTATTGTAATTTAATGTCATCATAGTATTAAAAATAACTCTTGCTATAATAAAATATTCTCAACAGCAATAGAATAAATAAATATCATTTACTAATGTGCATCTTTCAAACAGTGTAGTTTAAGGCATGGTAGTGGAAGCTCAATTTTTTACTTTTAATTTTTCCATAATATATCAAATGTTCAAACTGCCTTCCAATGATTTTACAGTATCCTAAAGTAAGTTGATTTTTAGATTCAGCTTTACAATTGTTCTATTGTTGGTGATTTCTAGTACAAAATAAGTTATCCCCATTTACAATATATAAAAAATAAAGTAAACATTTATGTGTTTGATCTTTTTAAGAATTTTTTGTATTCTCTCTAGCTACTTGAAAATGATCAGATTTTCTCCAAACTTGGTGAAAAATGCTATGCTATCTTGGTTAAATTCATTAAACAGCAAATTCCATTACAAGTTACAAAATAGTCGCTTGGATCGAAAATGCGACAAGTGCTAAGTTTTGAAAACATTGAGCTAGCGCTAAAAATTACATTTTATTTAACATAAAAATGTGTAAAACTGTCAAAAAAGTGTCTAAAATCAATTTTTGTTTGTTTGTCCAATTGTAATAGTCAATGTTTGTACCAAATGTTATAAATATATTCAAAATAATATACATTTTTGAATAGCTCATTAACAGTTCACATGCTGAAGGACTATGATCAGGGTAGTCCTATGGTTAAGTTTTTTTAATGACTATGGCTGAAGTAGCTTCATTTAGAAAATGAAAATTAGGTAAATATATGTCATTTGCATAAACTCATCAAAAATTTATTGTTTAGTATTATTGAATTTGATAACTGGCACTTTGGTGAATACGATTGATTATGGTGTTATTTACATTTTCAAAAACTTTTTTGTATTATAATTTTACAAATTAATTAAATTTTAAAGTACCACATACACTTAATTTAATTTATTGTGTTATAAGATTAAAACTAATCAACTTCATTAATATAATGACAAAACACAAATATTTGTACATGTTTTGCAGTTTATCTACTATGTTGATAAGTTATCTTTACAGTTGGTTTACTTAGAAACAGGGAGAAAGAAAAAATCTAAACAATTTATAATTAATTATACATTTAGTAAGCCTATTTATGTTCATCATCTGCATTATTATAAACACAAATAATCCCATTCTTGTTGGATCTGAGTTTTGTAAAAAGGCAGTTTTCAAAGTCTGTTTCAGATATCTCATTGAACAGGCCCACTACAATTTTAGGTTACCCATTCATTCAACTTAAAATTACTTTAGTTCCCAAGGATGGCCAAATAAAAACATATACATATATGTTGCACAACAGAGAGATAACTTTTAATGATAACAGTTAATGAACTATTTCAAAAAACTTTTACAAATTATATAAATCCTTTTTTTTTGTTGACATAATTTAATTGAAAAGCCACCTTTTAATTGAAAAGCCACCTATCTTTCGGAATTAAGAGTTTCTGAGGAATAAGTAAAACATAAAATACAATTTAAAAGTTTTTGTTCAATGCTCTAACTCTGGATTCACTGTTTTAGTCTATGTGTTGCTATAATTTAATTACATTTTAACCAATGTACAAAAATATTAATTATTTAACAATTATAATTCTATATTTCATAATTTAAGCCATCCATGGACTAGTTTATACAAAATGATGAAAAAAGAATTAAAACACATATTATGAAACTTGAAATTTCATTTGTAGTATATTTCAATTTCAGGTAATATAGTATTAGCTCCAGGAACACCAGTTGGTGAAGGTTTAACAAATGACATAGCCAAGAAAATAGGCTTATTACCAGGAACTGCTGTAGGTACATCATTAATTGATGCACATGCAGGAGGACTAGGTCTTATTGGTTGTAATGTGCCAGGGTTTCCTTCAGATTTCCATACCAGACTTGGTGAGTATTATAAAACTGGTTTAGTTAATTTCTGCACTCAGATTGTCCAAATTAAATTATTTATATTTTAAGAGATACATAACTTACTAAAACGAAAAACTCAACACTTTTTTATGAGTTAAACTGTACGCTTCCCCTATCTCTTTTAAAATACGCACTGGTCTCAAATCCTGAAATTTTTTCTTTCAGGATCTGTTTCCACAAGAAAAAGAAATGTGTTATCCAATCCACTGGAAGTTTAGGCTTCTTTAATTTATCTTGGCCTGGATTGTATAACTCCTACAACAGTTTAAGTAACCCCAACTGCCGGTACTACCCTTTTTTGTACAATACTTCCAGTAACTATATTTACTTAAATCCTTTTACTCAGAGAGAACATGATTAATTTTATTTATCTTTTTTAATCCCTTGGGAGCATGTTTTTGAGATTACTTTTCTTGCATAGTAACCCCTTACATTATGGTAAAAAAATGTTTATGACAGTGACTCCTGAGAGACAGAGCAGCTATATTTATAGCTTGAAACTATCGTATTCTATTACCAATTTTTTTCCCTCTTAGGAATAATACGATTTTTCCTTATTTTCCTATTTATGATGTTACTTTGGCGTTATTTTTATTTCTAGTGCTTATGATATTTATTTATGAATTATTAACAATTTTTCAAGTCTTTTAATCCTTTGTTTGCATTATTTTAATTTAATTAATTATTTTCGTTACTGTAGCTGTCTATTGGTACGATAACTCCTCCTACTTCTACGTCACGAAGTCCTGGAGTTTGGAACTCTGCAGCTCAAAACTTGCTACTGTAGAAATCTCTATTGTCTTTTCTTTAAACTCTTTAACGGTTTTCCTGAGATATTTTCACCTTTTCTTGGTCGGCATTTTGTAGTCCTTTACGTCAGCTTTCACAAGAATTTCGCGTATATTTGTCGGTCCGTCCATTCTCCCGCAATTCCTTACGCAATGATCGACGTAATTTTAAATTATTATTTTTCACACTTTTTGATTTACAGTTTTGAAACTTCACCATTTTGTTGAGTTTCTGAAATAAATACACTGGTCGTAACGAAGATGCAGTCTGACCTTCCCGTCTTACGTAATTTTGCACTCAACTTCACACTATCTTGTATTGAAGTTTATTATCTACTGATTACCCTGGGGCTTACATATTCTTTAGCATATATGATTTTAACTATGTTTTATTAATTTTGAAATTGTATCTTTATTCGTTTTCACACAAGGGTGTGAAAACTATAGCCTTTCTATTTTATTCAAATTTTGATTTTTTACTTTAATTCCTTATTAAACTTTAATCTTTTAACTAAACCTATACAACACATTTTCAAAATTTATGTTTATTTAAGTTTAATTCAAGTTTCAAATTATACCATTTCATCTAACTTTATATATATTATTTTTTTCAACAATTATGCAAAAATCTTTTATTCTGAGAATTCTTTTATTTATTACAGAAATACCAAGGTTTTTTGAATTTGATTAATTTTGAACATTTTTTAATTCTTCATTTAAATTTGCTATAGCGCATGTTAGTTTATATGAAATAACAGTAATAGATCTGTATTGCATACAACTTGTACTACAATTGCACATCCTTTAACATTATTATTTCATATTTTCATAATTCATCAAATATGAATTTTTTATTCAAAATCTACCGACATACGATTTTACTATCAAAACGAGTAGGCGAAAGTTGACTTTAGACCTAGC
The DNA here is from genome assembly GCA_963513935.1 of Aphrophora alni. Classification (NCBI taxonomy): domain Eukaryota; kingdom Metazoa; phylum Arthropoda; class Insecta; order Hemiptera; family Aphrophoridae; genus Aphrophora; species Aphrophora alni. The sequence goes on from OY740767.1 coordinate 92,032,139, forward strand.
CATAGGTCAGTTTCACCAACTCGCCCTGAGCAGCAAAGTTGGTTACAATTCAGCCAAACCTTGTATTAGGATTAAATTTTGATTTTTCTCTTTTTTTGTCCAAAATATAATCCCATACATCGAATTTCCGTTGTACTACATTAATGAAACAAATATTGTTGTTTTAACCCGTTTTCTTCTAATGGTAGAGAATAAAATGTAGGTTTTATATAAATACTAATAACAAAATAAATCCATCTAAATAAATATAGCCTAACAATGTTAGAAGACGTTTTCAAAACCTTGAAAGAGAAAAGCCAAATAATAGAGTAAGAATAAATGGGAGAAAACTAAGTACATGAAGATGTCAGCATTGGAGTTCAGGAGATATGATGAAGGTATAATAATTGGATGATGAACCTTTGAGAACATGAAGTGACTCAGCTACCTGAGTAATTTTCTGAACTGCGAGAACTTAGTCACAGTGAAAATTAATAAAAGTATCATGGTTGGGAACAGAGATTATTTCACCAATTTTAAGCTCATAATTTCAACCCTTCTATCTAGAAATTTAAAAGTCAAACTGAAATATACCCTTGTTAGACCAAAAATTGTTAGAATTATTGAGAATGATATATGAAAGAGAGGAAGAAAGATGGTGAATAATATAAAACAACGAAATTTAAGATATACTCCAGAGGAAATACATAGTGAGGTTTGCAAAGTACTGGCAGCTGATAGCTTAGGACATGTGGAACGTATGGGCAGAAAGCAAAAGTTTTTACAGTTGTGACATATGGATCGGAAAGTATTGACCATATCAGCTGCTGATGGAAATACTTTACATATATTTGAGAGAAACACTGTAAGAAAGATATATGGTAAGAGAGGAAGAAAGATGGAGTTTAGGAAAACAAAGAAATTGAGAATATATTTTAAGGGAAAAACGTAATAAGATTTGTAAACTATCTGTGGCATAGTTAGGACATGTGGAACTTAGGACGAAGAGCGAATATAAAAAATGTTGTTACATTGTAAAATGAAAGGAAAGATATATATAAAGCCAACGCAAAAATGGATACAAGATGTAGAAGAAGACATGAGAAACACTGCAAGAATTTGGGATAAGGTACAATTTCGAGAGGAATGGAGGTGAATTGTGAGAGATGCCAAAGTCTAGGGTTGTAGCGCCAAGGAAATGATAATATTGGCAACTCATCTCTGTTGGGCCTTGTAGTTCTTAATATTTAAATATATCCCCTTTGCTTCATTCATGTTGTTACTTGATCTTTTAGGACCTCAAAATTGTACTAAATGAAGTATTACTATAACATGACATAATAAAATCATACATTTTTTTAGAATCAATACAATAATCAAACTTTTTTGAATACATTGTAACATTGTCTATTATTACTCTAAAATTGAAAGCACATTGGAATTTTTTTTTTTTTTTTAATGAATTATTATTATAAAAATGTTATTTTTCAGTGATCAGGGTTAATTTTTGTATGTTACAATTTTTAGTCTTCTGTGGAATGGAGATATGGCTAAAACTATATTTCAAATTTAATTAAAATCAAATAATTAAAAAAAAAAAAAAAAAAAAAAAAAAAAAAAAAAAAAAAAAAAAAACACTTATTTTCAGACTAAGAAGACTTCTAAATATAATAGATATCTCAATATCAATTTTATAAACCTATCACATAACTTTCTACTAAGTGAGGGTGAGACTTAAAAATGTTCTAGTCAAGTGACAGACAGTGACCTCTCAATTGAACTTTGTTTTATTTTTCATTCTTGCAATTTGATGTGACCTTGGTCCCAATTAACTCGATTTAGCAGGACTCTACTGTATTCGTAATGTGATCTAATATTATTTTTTATGTATAGAAGATCAATATATTTTCCAGCACCATATTAATCAAATACTCATATTGGGTAATTTAGAATTGAATGTCAAAATCACAAACATTGATTCCCATTGTTGAGTAACCTTCATATGTTTTAATTGATTTTTTTTTCTCAAATGCTCCAATATCGCATAACTTCATCGGATATTCGAAACCTCGAAAGATATCACCCTCTAATATAGACATTTATAACATTTGCAACATTTATACTTAGTCACTCATTATGGATTTTAAGTGTTTATAACAAATAAAGTAAATGAAACAGTAATTATCTTCTCTATTTTGTATATTGTAAAACGCATTCTTTAATTGGATATCATTTGGTAATTTAATTTATGAAAATCTTGATACTAGATCATAGTCATTTAGTTTAAAAATCAAATGATTACATTTATGTAACGTCAGCAAGATCCTTGAGATGATTAATGTTGTGATGTTGCATTTTTTATTTTTCAAATCTAAGAAATTATTTGCTATAAATTTGTTGATATCATTTGTGTTGAATATTTCCAAAGCTTTTGAATTGAAAACCATACTGCAATGCCGTTCTTGTTCATTGATTTTTTGTCTTATATAATCGCATCCATCATCATGTGTGCTTTACACAATTCTTTCTCTTGATTGAATGTTTCCGTGTGTTTGTGCACGTGTTCTCTTAAAGAATCAAGAAACAGATCTTTATTCATGATATTATTTACATTGTTCAATGTAATTGTTTTAAAATCTGACAACTGGGAAATAATGTGTTAGAGGGTGTATTTTTCTCTCCTTTCAAAATTTAAAGTAATTTTGTGGTATATTCTTTTGGCGATTTAAAAAAATTATTTTTGCTTATGAGTGGAGTTTCACATTAGCCACCACTTTACAACGAGCCGAGTGGTACGGCTCGAATTGTATGGAGGGGGGTGATGTGGCCCAGCCAAGTAAAAACTATAAGTATAAATTAGGATGTAATGGGGAGGGATTCTAAATAATAAAATATCAATTGGCACTTGCAATTTTGTTGAGCAGTGCAAAATTACGTAGAAGGGGGGGAGAGACGAGGAGTGGAGGGCTTGAACCAGCGAGCCGGGAGAGAGTCTGTTACGAGAGCTGCGAGAAGGAAGTTGAACGGCAGACCGCTACGGGACGATGTCAGTCCATTTTTCACCCACATGCTATCTAAATTAATCGGTATGCTTTTCGGACACTATTAAGGCCTTTTATCTAGCCGTTATGTCTTTTTTATAAATTATAATTATTTCTGTAATCTTCTAATTCTGTAACTATTGTAATATACAACCTACAGGAGTTCATATATTTAAGTTACTTTAATAAGAAAATAGAATGAAATTGAATTTATTATTGAATCTAAAAGTTTGCTCAGCATTTACGGGTGCCAGGAAGGAATTTACGCTTACCAATTTTGAAAATGAATTTAAATTAAAATCTTATCTCGGGAGTGAGCTCTTTCAAAAGTGTACTCTCAGTGACATGGTTGAATGAATAACACTGAAACTGAAATTTTAACATAAACATTTATTAGACAAACCAAATATTAACATGAACATTTATCAAAAGAAACATATCATGAACATCAATTATAATTAACATCCTACTAGAACTTGAGTTTTAATGCCTTTGAAAAAATGTCTATTTTCATTGTCAAGAATTGACTTTAATTGAAAATTGAATTTATTTAAAATGAAACTTGCAAGTATTGAATTACTGTCATGAGGTTAAAATTTTGAAATGATTATTTACTCATTTGTCTGAGTACAAAAATATATAAAAAGAAAATTAATAATGTCCATTACTTGACTGGTATTTGGACTAGTAAACTTATTTAAGTTAAATTGATTAAATTTACATCAATAAAATACAAAATGAAACATAGAACATTTTATATAAAAAATTACAGATTTGAATTATAACGTGTTTTATAACACGATGTTACCAGTTGAAGAAACGTATTGTTCATTGTTCCTAATACTGCAGTTTGAGCGTTGAACGTATGATGACTACATCTGTGGGTTGATTAATGTTCGTGATGCGATGCTTGTAAACATGGTTCATATAACATACTAAACACAATAGTTTATTGTCCGTCTTAACAAAGCCCGTCTTCAAAGTTGCACAATCTAAGTTTTTCCTTATTTCTAAGCACATACGATCTTAAAAACATGAAACATTGTCATTTGTACTTTTAAGAATGTTCATACACCATGAATTTAACAAAAATTATACTTCCAAACATATTTTCTATCATTGAACAGAAAATTCGGAGAACCACATAATACAGGTCCTACTACCTCAAGCCCCATTTCTAGACTGCCTGCTACATCCTGCCATTCCAAACCTGTTCATACTGGTTAAAGTGCGTATCTAGCTATCTTAACCACTGTTAGATTCAAATATATATCTCACTTCCTAAAGAGTGTTCGATCATATCATTTCACATAACACACAATTAATAAACATTTTATTTAAAAAATTTATCTTAAATTTATACATTATTATTTGTTTTTATTTGGAAATCTATTTTATCTATAAATTTATTTTGTTTGGTATTCAATATCATCCAATACACATTTGACTCAGAGTTATCCCCACTACTTTACCCGCGATTTTAAATATTTAATCAAACTAATATTTTCTAAGTATTACAATTCAACGCTAAAATAAAAAAGAACATTTAATTTAACTTGCGTTGTGTGCATTCATTAGCGTCCTAACCCGACTCCTTGGCCCCTCCTGACAAGATTCGGCTAAAGTGTACACGGTCTCCAGCCAGCCGGAGCTACCAGCTGATTAAAAGAAGTGGAGACGGTCACAGCACTATACAATAAATAATCTTGGATGGCCAAAAAGCAAGCATTTACACAATTTATCACAAAACTTGACTATAGAATACACTGCTCAATGGTTCACAAACATATTAATTCACTTACCAACAAATGCAGTAAAAAACCTAATAATCCCATTAAAACATTGACCAAAGAATCTTTCTCAGATCGTGAAATTGCTGAAACCCTTAATGCCTACTACAAACAAATCCATAAGCTCTTCAGGGAGAACAAATGATTACCCAAAACTAGTGGAGTAGAAATATATATATTTTTTCAACTTTGTTATACGATTTTCAAATAATAGCCTTTGGAATAATAAATACAATGTATAAATGGACGTATATTGGTTGGTCATTATAATGTTGAATTCTATCATTATAGTAGAACAAATTATTTTTACTTAGATATTTCACAAGTTCTATTGGTAGAATAACATCACCGGATGAACTGAAATAATATTTTATAATTTTATCTTTATACTTCGCTGACTAGTGTGAAGCATTTGATCATAAATCATCTAAATTAATTGTACCACACACGATTATTTTAGGAACTTGTTTTTTTCTTTTGCATGAATACATTTCTGAAATTCGGTATTTGTAGTGTATAATCCCTCTATCCGGTAATATGCTCGGATCAAACAGATGAACTCGCGGTGAGTGACTTGTAATTATTTAAAAACGAAGGGTTTGATTTTAATATATTTTAAAAAAGAAAAAGAAGTTACTAATGTTTATTAATTATTGGGTGCCAGATAATACTTTGATAATATTTGATAATACAAATCATTTTAATATTATTTTTTAGTTAATTTAATTTACAAATAACTCGGTATCGTGAACTCTTTTTTTAAGTGTACTTTAAGTGGTAGTTAAGAAAAATTAGAAATCCTTTTTTATTTTCTGAAACTGAACATATATATTTAACATCATAGATTATGCATACACATATATAAGTTGATTATAAATTCTCTACATTAAACATCCTACTTCAAATCATTTTTTATTTTCTTTTTAAGAAAGTCAAAATTTTAATAAATGAATTTATTGGTATGGTTGCAACTCATAGCAAATTATTATAAAGTAAGACAGATTTGTCTTATCTGCTTTAAAAATCATTGAAATTACTTTATTCTAGCAAAACTTATGTCTTTTAAATAGACATACTTTATCTCAAAACATCAAATTTTATTATTTTAAAACAACAAAAACTTATAATATATAAAAGCCTAAGATTAATATTTTTTAACAAAAACAATTTTGATTTAAATATTTTTTTTACAACGTTTGATTAGAATTGTCATTTATACATGTTACGAGTCCAATTGTAGGTCCTGATTTTTCCTTTAGGAAATGCTGAGTCATCCATGAACTGCCGCCATCTTGTTGCACGTGCTGAGCTTTGTCCTGATATTGGATTAATCGCATTCTTCCAATATTTTATTTCACTCAAACAAAAGTTTCGTTTAGATTAATGTTTACTGTATTTTTTTTGTCTATGAAACACCTCACAAATAGTTCATACCTGGTCACATATCGTCACACAGTCAGAGGACATTTAGGCCGCATCACTTATCGCCATTTTATAGTTCTTTTTGCCTATTGTAATTTTACAACTAGTGCCCACTGTTTAAACAAATCATTTACCGAATGTCTACATTACTTTTTACTACTCACACATGTCTATTCTTTAACTTATATGTCTCTATTTAACTTCAAAAACGTCGTTTTCACAATTTACATTGTTCCACATAAAACCTTCCCACGAACAAAAATACGCCCGTCCACTTCAGATGTCACCTTCCGACTGAATTAACACATTGAGAAAGCTTGCATAAAACCATGCTTTTCCAACATGATTTTACTTCCGCTTGACAACTAGCATTTTACATCACTTATACACAAAATTCTATTCAAATTATAATTCTACATTAAACCTAAACATTTTTGTATTACAATATGTTCTTCCGGTTATATTTGACAATTTATTTTATTTTTATTTTAAACATTTCTCTAGACTTTAATTTGACTTGCATCGTTGCATTTCCCGAATTTAGAACCAATCACGTAATTCCATATTTATCATTCAACCAATCACATAATTTCTTTTAGACCATATGTTTTCATCATAATATTTAAAATTTTAAAAAAAGCATATTTTACAGACTGGAAATAATTTTTTTCCAATTCAACATTTACCTTAGTAAAAATCATCGTACCGCAATAATTTGTATACTGTTTTAAAGCTAATGTTCCATAGCTTCATTATCATACAATCAAAAGATCATAAAACATTAACAATTATATTTAATAAATTGAAGAAGTTTGTGTATTTTGCCGGAAACGAGTTAAGGACAAAGTGAATCGATTATTTACATTGATATTTAGTAACTGTTCTGCACATCATTAGGAAGATAAAATTTAGATCTTTCAGTTGGTACAATTTATTATGTCATAGGCCTAATTTTAAATAAACATTCTGAACTTGAAATTCTGTTGCACTGTCAAGTTTTGTGCTTCAGTGTCCAATGTCCATGCATGGATAAGCCTGTAGTGCAAGCCAATTATTTCTGTTATTGTGAACTTATTTTGTTATGCAAAGTGATTTATTTATTGTAATTTGTTTATACAAGTTATAATATGTGTGTTATTATTTCTAGAGTTTATTTATTTGTGTGAATTTTAAGTTTTTCAGTGATTTTGTTTCAGGCATACCTAGTACAAAGGTCTAGGTCATGTTAAATTAGGCCTTACTTTCTTTGGAAATTTCCACTCTGTCTAATAAAAAAATTATAAATTGATTTTTATTTTTACCAAATTTTATCCACGTCTATATTACAAAACTTTTTTATGTTTTGAACAAGTTTTAAAAACATTTGTTGTATGGTAAATATACGTTTTTCTGTGTAATTTTTGCTTCGGTCATTGGATGTTTTTTTGATTCCTCATATAATAACTCCAACATTTTTTTATCTAAAATTTTTAGCATTCCACACAAAATCTATGTACCTTTCTGAGGAAAATGATGATAAGAAGTAGTGTTTTACATAATATTACTATTTTTAGTGAATTTTTAAAAAATGGCTTAACTTTTTAGCGATTGTTGACTTCTTAAATAACTTCTTTTTTTTCTAATCAAAATTTTATAAATTTATTTTTGTTTTTACCAAAATTTATTCATAACTATATTTCAAAACTTTTGTATATCTTGAATTTTTTAAAAAATACTGAATGATCGATATATATATATATATATATATATATATATATATACGCTTTTCTGTAGGATATACACTAAATATTTTTAATCCTAATATACTTTCTATAACACATTTACATCTAACCTTTTTTTAATTTCATGTTTTCATTTAATGATTTTGTTTATACTGCTTTGCAGAAGATTTCAAAGATTTTCATCGACCTAGTTGTTCTATTGCTTTATTATGTCTAAGCTATTCTGCTAACTTTTTCTCACTATCTTTGTAATAATAGAATTCGTAACTTGAGCTCCCCACCTAGTAAAGCAACTTATGCTCTAATTCGTGCAAAAACTAATGCTAGAAAAGCTCTTTGAACATTTTAATTCAATTGATAAATATCCAGTTCCTTTTTTAGATGTTTCTGAATTAAAGTGAACTGGTCCTCGGTGACTGTGATATCTTTCCTAACTATTTTTTAATTATTCCTTTGATCATTTTGCTATATTTCTAAACGTTGAACATAGTTTAGGTCCTCTGACCATCAGACAAATTAACATTTATTACTTGACATGCTATTATCTTTCTCTTATATCTAATCTATCTTACAATTATTTTTAAACTTTTTTTTTACATATCTTTTAAAATTCCAATTTCGGTTTATTTTCTTTGCCATTATCACATTCCATGTCTGCTTCAATTACCTTCTTTAAAAATTCATCATTGTGTATATATAATGGAATCTTCGGATGTTTGTAGGGAGAACAAATCTTTGTCCATGTAGCAAAGAGACAAGTTTGGATCATATTCTTTCAGTTTGTTATAATAAAAATCGTACATGGACAAATCCAAGACTCTAAATCCTACATAACTCGATTTATAACATTTAATATTTGTTTTCTCAAATTTTTTGAGATGCTAAAAATTTTCATCAAACAGTGAATTTGTTGAACCAGGGGTTTTTCCATATTTCACGGCTCAACTCTCATTACTATATTTTAAGCCTTATCATAATCTCACATTTTCTTTCGATTTGCTAAACGCAGATTACGTTTATCAGTTTGTAAAAATCTTTTTCAAAAGCACATTTATTGTCAACTTGTTTCAATGTATTTAAATCTATATTGTTTCATTAACAGATTATATATATTTTATATATATTTATACCATGAACTCAAGCTGTAATTCCTGCTTGAACCAGCATACAAGCTGTAGAAATATACATGTTGAAATTAGCAAATGAACAGAGACCTTTTACAAGTTTAAACACTTCTGTTCTAGATTTATTAGCAATATATTTCTCTGTAACTAAGCTTTGAAACTGCAATTTCCTTGAAAATAAAATGTTATATATGTTAAATTAGTTAACAGATGATTTCACTTTATAATAACTAGAAATGAAAAGAATTGCTATTCGTTTTAAAGACTGTTTGAATTTATACCCTTATAATTTACAGACAAATTAAAATTTAGTTGTAATTAAATTTAATGATTTTCAATTAATGATTTGACTTTATAATAATTAGAAATAAAAGGAATTGTTGTTCGTTTTTCTTTCAAAAGGTTATTTAAATTTATACTCGTAAAATTCACTCACAAGCTAAAGTTTAGTTATTATTGAAAACAAAATTCAAAATTTTACAATTATAAATAGAATACATATTTTAACATAGTTAACTCAATAAAATAACATGGTAAATCTTTTTTACCTGGTTCAACAGTTGTCGCAAACTTGAAGACGAAGCATGAAGAATGCAACTGATGCTTTTTGAAAATTAAAAAAAAACACAAGAAGCTGCCCACATTTTTATGAAACGTATGAAATGACTATATTTTACTTTGTTTTATTACAACGGCAGATCATAATGATGACCGCTAAGATGAAGTATATATTTTACAGAACGATTTGAGCCTAGGTCAACATGACAAAATTTAGATTGGGACTGAAACATTATCTGCCTTGTGTCCCGTTAACCGGCCTTGTGCCAAGTCACCTGACGCTGTCTTTCGGAGTTGCACGCTAGGGTGCAGCACCTCCCGGCCGTGCTTCAAGAAATAAAACTACAAATGTCGGTGCAGATAGAAATAAAAATATGTACTTCGGTATAATATTATTAAAAAAAGTAACTAAACTTTAACCCTTGGAGAACATATGTTGAATCTCAAAGTAATGTAATTTTCTTTCATTATTTTATATTCATAACAGATTTTTCCGTTTCTCTGTACCACTCTGTACAATGTATTCATGTTTATTTTGTGACAACATAATTTCTGTTATAGGGTTGATATGTGGAACATCAACTTGTCACATGGCTGTAAGTAATGAACCAGTATTTGTTCCTGGAATATGGGGACCATTTTGGAGTGCTATGATACCTGGAATGTGGCTCAGCGCAGGAGGACAAAGTGCTACAGGAAAACTTATAGATCATATTATAGAATCACATCCTGCATATCATACTGTACAGAAAAAAATGCAAGGGGATATGTAAGTTTTGAATTGTCCTTCAATACAAACAGTAATTTATAATTAATCTTTTAGTATTTGAGTTTATATCTCTATCTATTAGCACAGATAAGAACTTTTTTAGTGTATAAAAACACATTGACACCCGTTAAAAAAAAAAAAAAAAAAAAAAAAAAATCTATTGTATTGGGGTAAGTTGTAGTTTTTGTATTTATTTGACCAAAAATTACCAAACCTACTATTATTCTGTATTATTTTATACAAATTGAAGCTGTTACATGTTTAAAATAAAAGTTCTTAAATTTTGATATAAAAATAGAGTTATTGACCTGTGAAGTAAGAGAAAGTATAGACAAGTACTTAAGGAGTTCAAACCTAATATTTTCAGTCTGAACTAGTTATTATTTTTTAAATCAGATATATTGAAGTATCATTTATTAGATCAAACCACATTAACTTCAAATTCAAAAACAGTAATCGGACCTTCTAAAACCGAACCTAAATTGAATCCTTGTTAAAAATATTCCACAAACACCTTGACTGGAGCACTTTAATGTATATGTACATTTTAAAATACAGAAAATTAAACGAATTTTCAAATTTGCCAAATTTTTGAATTTCAGAAGCAAACCCAATGGAACTTATCAAGTTGTCTTCAATTTCATTTTAATTTGTAGGACTTTTTTATACAATCTTAAGCATGAAGAGTTGTCTTCTGTTTTGTAAATCACCAATGTAACCACAAACTTTAGATAGAGAACTTCTCCTAATTTTGTGGGCTTTTAAAATATGTAAACTATAGTGCGTCATTTTATAAAATTGGCATTATTTAAAAAAAAAATGGTGGCTAACTTTATTTTTTAAGTAGAAACATGTATTTTTATTAAGAGATATTTTTCCGCAGGAAATTTTAAATACTTTTTATTCTCGTGCTTTTTTAAAAGTTTCTTATAATAAAATCTGATGGGTATCCAAATTTACTCACGGACTAGGTATTTAATTTTCATTTTGGTGAATTAAAAACCAGAAGCAAAATTGTGTTTGCTTCCTGCTTGTGAGCAAAGCTATTATTTCTTTTATGTATTATAAATTTTATGAACACTTCATCTAGAAAATTGAAATATGTGTTTTTAATTAAAGGAATATTATTCTACAATAAGTTTCAACATTTTGTTTTTTCTCACATTTCATAAAAACTTTTAATAACAACAGCACTACAGCTGTTTTATGTTACTAACTCTAACTTTTTATGTTACATAGTCTGAGCTTTTTTTCTTAAAATTTGAATAACATCATTGTAAATAATAAATTGTTAAAGTAAATACTCGTTTTTGTTCACACATAGATGGGAGAAGAGCGTAGTTTAGTTACTAATATGGGAATCAAATGCCTCTGTCAGTGAGTAAATTAGGAATTTATCCATGAAATATTTCCAAAGAGAAAGTTACTTTTTTAATTGTTAATATTTTCTTGGAAAATTGATCAGTTTAAACACATTTACATATCAAGGACATCAATACAATCGAGTATCTTGATTTTACTAGCTGTCACTCCATAAATGGTAAAAATAACTGCCTAAAAGTTGTCAACTTAAAGAATATTTGAGTTTGAATATTAAGAATAAATAAGTTTGATTTAAAAAAATCAATTGCACAGTTAAATTATGCTTTTACTTTTGTAAATGTAACTACCCTAGCAGGATAAAATAAACAAATAACCATTTGATAATTCTAATACACAAAATTCATTAAATAATGTACAGTCACACAATTGTTATTTACAAGAGGTGTTTCACTTTAAATAAGAAGGAAAAAAGAAGAACTGAAATATTCCAATTTTAATATAATACAAATAAAACACACACAAATTATTTTGTAAAATTCTACATTTACTACCCATGTTTTGTCAGTTACACCATTGACAAGGCACCATTACACCAATACATGCCTTGTTATTAATAATTATTGTTTCACTGAATTTGCATAGTAGGCCAAGGCACCATATTGTTGAAAAATAGCTTTCCAAAACCATAAAATGGGGCAGTGTTTGTTGATTTAAAACTTGTTCATACCTATTTTCAGTCATGGTGCTGTCTGATATGTCAGCAGCACATCATTAGCAGTCACAGCCGCCCAGACAGTAGTCCTTTTGATTTAAGAAGTTTCTGATCAACAACATGGGGGATTTGGGTGTTGTAATAATTAGGAGTTATGGATATTTACAATTTCATTGCATTAAAAAGTCGACTCATCTGAGAAAACAATACGAGTATGCCAACCAGGATCAGTCTCATGAAACTCAATGATGCGGTAACAGAACTTCGCTTTTCCATACGAATCATCTTTAAGTAAGTTATGGACTAGGTGGCTTTTGTAAAAATTAATTTTGTTTTTATTTACGATTCTCTGCACTGAAGATTTGGGCACTCCAATATCTGGCTCTACTTAAGTAATTTTGGTTTACCTGGAGAATGGAGTAATGAAGCGCATATTAGTTCTTCTCTTCCATTATAAGGAGAAAGAGTAAACTATACTTCCGGTTTCCATCAACAAATTTTTCCTATTAATTAGTGAGTGAGTGGTTGGTGGATCAAGACCTGGAGAGGCAACCTGAAATTGTCTAATTGATTGTGATACTCAATTTTTGAATTTTGCTTTGATATTAAAACGTTAGCTGAATAGCGGGAAAAAAGGAATTTTTATGATTGGTTTGAAAGAAAGACGACGTAAGTCAAATTGATGGCTGTGAATAATATTTAAAATAAGGGAAAGAAAAATTAAAATAGATTTCCAAAAAACATGTATTTAAAATAAATAATGTTTATTTTTAAGATAGAATAAGTATTGAGTGAAATTTTATGTATTTAAAAGTGAGAGTGTGTGTTACTAGGCAAGAATGATTTAGACAGTGTCTGTGGGATCAGAAATGTGAACGTAATTAATTGAAATATGCTGTGTTAGTAGATCTGTAAATAGACGCTTAGTTTGAGATGCTAGGAAGGAGTTCAAGTGGAAAGCTGGCGTCTGACATGGTCAAACGTATTTTTGATTGGTGAAAGAAATATTATGAGAACAATGTAGTTTATGTTTGAGTGATTTTTGAACTTGAGAACAATTTAATTAATGTCTAATAGTTGTGAGAGGGAGTTTGAGATGATTGGACGTATTTTAAGTCTAGAGACGGTGTTCAGGGTAAACGAACATGATTTTCAGTAGGAATCAGACAATGTGCTTGTGCTGAAAGAGACGCTTTCAAAAAAGTGAAAACGAGTAATTTTGACAAAGACCGTTGTTGGGAATGTTGTTGAATGGTGATTTCTAGAGACAGACAAGGTTTTTTTTTAACATTATACAAACATTGACGGAGTTATCATTAGGAAAATAACACAATCGGCAAATTGCAATGAACAATCTTTTCTGCAATATCAAATTGGTAACGGTTGCTATAAAGCAACCAAAATTAAATGTGTAAACATTTTAGATTAATTATTGTTTGATGTATTAGTTATAAGTTCAATGATTTTGATATATTATTTTTATAATTACTTTGCTATTAAAAAAATTATAAGATGCCTACAAATAAGAATAACTTTTGTTGAGATAAAATAATTCAAAACATATTTAAGAAGAAAATAAGTCTAATTAACTTATTTGGATGAGTAATTTTCCAGAAGTTGCAACTCAATATTTAAACTAAAGTTTTAAGATTTTGAAATTAATAAAAAGTAAAACATAAATATAAAAAATAAAGGTAGGATGTTTAATATAATAAATTGATAATAAATTTATGTATTTGTTTAAAAATGAGTTTAATAAAGAAAGTTTAGTTTCAGGAAAACAAATAAGGATTTCTTATTTACTGTAAACCACTGTTAAGTACACTTAAAAAAGAAACACAACCCTGAGAACATGTTAATTCAATTTTTTTTAAATATATTTTCAAAATTGGTAAGCTTTAAGCTTCCTAGCGCCCTTAACTGATCAAATTCTTAAATTCTTTATGTTTCAAAGTGTCAAATTAAAAAAACAAAACTCCTGTCATATTTCATATATTTACATGATTCTCCAACATTATTAAAAACAATGGCTCAAGCACAACACTTTACTTTCGCTCAACTGTAAAAACCATTTTGCAACTACAAAGTACAATGAGATTATATTCAAAAGAATTAGGTTATAAGTTTCTGTTTTAATGTAATTATTGTGTAATTTGGATCGTACAGCTATTCAACAATTAAACGTGCAAGAGTGAAAGGCATAGAAGTTTTTTAAAATTATTTTGTGTGTTGTGTTGCCACTATTTTGTTTCTATAAACACCAGTGTGTTGAAATTTCCACACAACATTTTAGATAACTTTATTAAAAAGTACGTAAAGTTTGAAAGTATCGGTTAAGGAATAAGCAATTAATAAAAAATCAATAATAGATTCTCTTCATGGGACACACTGTATATATCTTCAACAGAAATGTCAACAAGTCTACTGTATTGCTATCAAATATATCACAGTTTTCTTCTCCCAAAAGAATTTCACATATAATATTATAATTATAAACTTTTCTATCCCTTATAACACTTTTCTAAAAAACAAACAACCTAGAACAAATTACTCTTTTTTTTGTGTAAATACCCCTTTTTTTATAATTACAACCTAGAACAAATCAACCAATAGTTGAGAGGTGCAAAAGTTAGGTTATAATTAGTTTATTGTTAATGTTCAACAAAAGCTCACATTGAATTGTTATCGTACACTATGAAAAAGATTAAGATGTCAGCTATCGATTAATATCATAACCTTTATGATTGGACTATATTTTATGCATATTGGATTGATATTGGTCATGGCCTACATAATCATCTCATTTTTGTTGTTGCCATTTCATAAAGTTAAGTGATTCTAATAATTTTTAAATGTTGTACTGGCTTAATTTCACAATTATTATGTACACCCATTTATTTTCTCTAATTTTTAGCTATTTCAGAACTGTGTTTTTGTTCATAAGCTACAAATTAAAATCATCTTCCATAATATATATTTAATTATATGTATTATTTTGTATCTAGTTGATTAATGCAACTTGCCAAATTATTCTGTTAAATTTGCATATCTTATTAGTGGCATTCTAGTGTTTTAGGTTCATGTTGTAATATGTGGAATATTTGAGTATTGTATAGTTTTAAAAGGAAGACATGTGATTGGACCAAACACAAATAGGTCAAAGATTTTGGTTGGTTGTTGGAGCATGGGAGAGATGCTGTGAATTAATTTAAAAGCTTTAAATTTTTAACTAAAACATCCAAGAAGATAATATTGTAAAATAAATAGGTTTAGAATGAATTTATAATTATTGTTTTGGTATATTCTTATACAAGTGTGTGTATGAACGTAATTAATAAAAATTTGCTATGTTAGTAGATCTGTATATAGATGCTTAGTTTGGGATGCTAGGCAGGAGTTCAGTTGGAAGGGAACCTTTGAAGTGAGTAAATGTGTTTAATACAGTTGAAAGGGAATCTTTGAAATGGCAAGACGTATGTGATGTGAGTAAAACTTTAAACATGTGTTAAAAACAGTGCGTCAGGAATGTTTAACCTGATAAGATTGTGGACAGAGAACTTTTGAAATACAGAAGACAATAGTGTGAGTCAATATAAAAAATATTTTTTCAGAACAATTTAGAGGAGTGTTATGTCCAGTTTTTAAGACTCTCTAAATGAACAATGCAGAACTGTGTTAATATGTAATGAACATTTTGCAAATCCTTATAAGGGATGTGTCATGGTGTATCAGAAGTTGGAGACTGCACAAGCACTGAGCACGGGAGGAACTGCGATTTGGAGACATCCATGGAATCAAAGGACACCAGGATTCATCTCTACGAATAATTTTTTTTGTATATATAGATGTTGTGGTATAGACATCATAAACAATTCATTATCTTATTTATGTGTATTATAAATATAGTATGATTTGTGTTTTTATATTTGTCAGGATAAATTCAAGATAATTACTTATATATATATATATAATTAAGTCTCCTTTTGAGACATAAAATATCTCTCTTTAAATAATTTAAATTCTTTTGTTACAACATTAAAATGCAAAGTAAGAAATACATAAGACATAACTTTTGATTTTAGAATAAAAAAGTCGACTCAGATAAAAGATTTTATGAACAAATGTTTAATAATAGAATATATATTATCATTTATACCTCTGACTTTATTTGTAACATGAAAAATCATTTTAATAAATATTGTGTGTACAATTTCAGCAGAACAAGGCTTTGAATCTCTTAATTATCACCTATTGCAAAGTACCTCTTAAATGAACCTTTGACCTCGAGAGACTGTAAATTTATTTTTCACCTTTTTCAAAATTTGTAAGCTTTAAGCTTCCTGGCGCCCGTAAAGCTGAGCAATTTATTTCAATTCATATATATATTTTTATTATTAGTTACAAAAGTAGTTTACCTTTCTTTAATTCTTTAATTTTTTATTGAAACATTTCAATGTTCACAGTTTCAAATCTTACTTAGGTAGTTCACTTTTTCTTCTTAAAATATTTTAATTCACATAATTTTAACTTATCGTTAAATTTTAATAATTAACTTTCATAATAACTTAAAAAAGTAGGTGTGATTGAATGTAATGGAACCCCTAAACAGACAATAAGCCTTAGGGGGCCCTGTTTTTCTCCTAGAATATATATAAATGGAGAGAATGAAAATAATAATAATAATATTGTTGTAGGCTTGTCGTAAACTACCTCAACATGCTGTTGGAGAAAATGGCGAAGGATAAAGAACTAGAGTGTGTAGATATGTTAACATCTGATCTCCATGTGTGGCCTGATTTCCATGGCAATAGATCTCCTTTGGCTGACTCTACCCTGTGTGGAATGGTAGTAACTAGTAACATTTTAATTGTTTGCTGTTTATATAATTTAGTAATATAATTTTTAAATACAGCAATTTGCACAACAAAATAATAGTGTTTATGTTTCCGATTTTAAATGTTTGTTTTCACATTTCAATGTAAAAACACCCTTGATAACTTTCATTTCTGAGCTATTTAAGACTAAATCTATAAAAACTGGAGAATGTCTAATCATCTGGAATCACTTTTGCCGATTTGGAAACTGTTCGTACTAATCTCGTCTTTGTGTTTCAAGAAACCCGATTGTTAAATTATTGTTTTTAAACAATTCATTAAATTTTTATACTTTTTTTATGTGTATATTTTGTACCAACTTTACTCCCATAAAATAAAATCATCATTTTGAGTATGATCAGTTGTATTTTTAAAAGTCAGAAATAAACTAACACATTTAAAATTAATTTTAAAATGTTAACTAATCATAAACTAGAAGTTCATATGCAGAATATTTAGTTCTAAGGTTGTGACGATGTCACTGAATAGTGGTTACAATCTGGGGTTGAGCTGATGAAGTGGTAGTGGACTAGCTGATCTGCAGCCCACAGACTAACTGTGGAGTTATGCAATTTCTGACATAAAATTAATGAGTTAATTCCATCTGGCGCCCATAAGCTGAGCAATTCTTTTTTAAAAATAAATTCTTAATGTTAAATAGCGTCAATTTAAGATTAAATTCAGATCAATATTATTTTTAAACCCTTTCTTTTTTATATATTTACACTGTGGTGATTGATCTCTGTGTGAAATATCAAATTTAAATATAGCAATACTTCACTATTCCCGGGGATATGTTCCGAAAAAGTATAGTACCGCGAATAACAAAACCGCGAATAGCGGAAAATCAATTCTTTATTGGAAAAGGGAGGTTATATTCGTGATATACTGTATAGAACATTTGAAAACAATATGTACTAATACAGTACCTATACATAATTAATTTACATAAGACAATAAATTTCATGTTTACTTACATTTTATTTACTTTATTTTTGAATAAAGTATCCTGCTTATCCCATAAATGATAACTTCAGTTTCATAACACTAAATACATAATCATTGACACAGTCACTAAAATCTTAGAACCTACAGTCTACTATGGAAATATTTATCACTGAGAAATCTATTACACTACAATTACAAAAATAAATCTAAAAAAAACAAAAATTTAATTAACTTCATTTTAAAAAGTTTTAAAAAACTTTTATTGTATCTTTGATTGTTTTATATTCATTTCTAGCTCTTTTCGCACTTCGTTGTACGGCGCTAATGCCTTGTCAAGTTCTCAACTGAATTTAATTGACCGTTCAAGAGATAATTCGACTTCTGACACTTTCGTAGCTAACTCTTTCGCTAATTGAAAAATTTCAGTCACTTGTTTTAAATTAATTTGACTTTGAGAAACATCATTTTCTAGTTCTTCATCTTCGTCATCCTGGCTTATTATATTAGGCATATCTTTTATAATCTCCTCCAGATCTTCCTCTGTTATTTCGTCATCATTATCTTTCAAAAATTCAAGGATGTCAGAGGCTTCAATTTTACGAGCTATCGATTTAATTTCTGTCATAGTTTCATCAGGACACATCATAAATTCTAAAACAGCTTCTGGCCATTATTTTCGCCACCAAGCATTGATTGTTGACGATTTAAATTCATCAATCCCATCCTTTATATGTACAATGTAGTCTGCGGTATTATAATTTTTTCAGCTATTAATAACTGTTACATACTCGTCCAAATTGCGTAATAGCCTACTCAGATTTAGCCGTAGGTAATATGCTTTGAAAGGTGTTATAATTCCTTGGTCTAAAGGTTGCAACAAAGCTGTGGTATTTGGTGGAAGAAATAAGACTTCCACATTGGGATGTGTAAGGTTTCCTGGATGTCCAGGCGCGTTATCAATTACAAGGAGAACTTTGAATGGCAACGACTTTGATTTTAAATAACGTTCAGCTTCTTTTACAAAAAAATCACACCACTCAGTAAAAACATTGGCAGATTCCGATGCTTTCTTGTTAGCTTTCTACAAAACAGGCAAGCGGTTTTTGTCTTTCCCTTTCAGAGCCTCGGATTTAGCGATTTGTGAACAACTAAAGGTTTTAACATATAACCCTAGCACTGCAACAAAGCAAGACAGTCAGACGATCTTTTGCTACTTTAAACCCTGATGCTGACTTTTCATTTTTTGAAATGAAGGTTCGAGATGGCATTTTCTTCCAAAATAAGCCAGTTTCGTCCCCATTAAAAATTTGATCTGGTACATATCCTTTCTCCGTTGTAAATTTGTAAACCTCATTTGGGTAAGAGTTTGCTGTTTCATGGTCAGCTTATGCTATTTCTCCAGTTAATGTTTACATTATGCAGTAAGACTCTTTTTAAAAAATTTTTGAACAAGCCTTTACTAGCACAAAACACAGGTCTATCAGTGAAACTGCTTTCAGCATCTTGCTGAACAAATTGGTTGTATAAACACCACGCTTTTTCTCGAATTAAAATAGAACTGAGAGGGACACTTTTTTGAGTTTTGTCTTCAATCCAAATATTTAAAGCCGTCTCTGTTTTGTCAATGTTACAATCACGACACACAGGTGTAACCTTTGCTGATTGTGGAGAGCTTTTTTTTACGCTTTTACGAATGTTTTCTTCCTTTTTTCTTAACATACCGAACCGTTGATTCATTTACTTTAAAAAACCTTGCCACTATGGCTACACTTTCGCCACTTTTAAGCCGATCAAAAAGTTAATTTTTTTTAATAAAGGCATGACTAGTTTTAGCCTTTAGACATTTTTGAAAAATTAAAAGAAACAGATAACAACTATGTACGGTACGTATACATACAGTACTATCAAAATCCTAACTAAATAAAATAAAACACAGAAGGAAATAACACCAAGTAAAACAGTACGTATAATACTCACAATACACTTTGCTGTACAGTACAACACTAAATGGAGATGTCACTAGCCGTGACAACGGCACACATTAGCGATGTTGATACTTGAGTGAAATGGATACTCGCATTACTTGGTTTCAAATGATTTCAATACTCGTATTATTATTTCGAAATCGAGTATCTGCGCAGAATGATTTTGCCCATCGGATTCGAACTCAGCTTTACCAGATCGTTTTAGATAAACCTACACTTTTGCGTTCTATCTGTTAGACTGATCCACCAAGTATATATTTTTTAAAACAATATGTGATTGACACTTCTAATACGTAATTAAATGTTATCCTGCCTCGACACAAATTAAGTAATTTAACGTAGTTAAATTATTACCAACATTAATAATTTAGTTGTTATTTGAAATAAGTTAATTTACTATATTTTTTATAAAGATGGTAACCTATTAATATTTAATTAAATAATAATTTAATTATTTTTTGTCAATGTGGAAATAAATGAATATATTTATTTTAAATTGAACTTGATACCCAATCTAAATCTTTTCAACTCAAAATCGTAATGTTTAATTAATGTGTAGTGAAAAATCAGCTTAGAAACTAATATAACCGAAGTAGAAACACCGAGCATTTTGTTTGGAATTGACACAATACTAACGAATATCGTTGTCCGAGGATTTTATTTCGAATTCATACTCGCACATTACCTCCTCCTTGTTCCTAGTTACGAGGATATTTTTACGAAACCGAGGATTTTAATACTCGGAATGCTCCGAAGATTTTGATACTCGGATTCACTGAGTATTTTAATTCGAACTCACACATCACTAACACACATCAGCCTTCAAGGTCATGGCGTACACACACAACTCTTCCCTTAACAGTATTCTTTAGTGGACCCTGCAATAAATCACTATACAGTACTGTACACCATTAACCTTCATTTGGACAAGTCCACTTGTATTCACAAATTTCACACAGGGGTAAGGAAAATCCCATTGTATGATTTTTTTTTTTTTAGCGACCGAGTATAATCAAAACCGCGAACACCAAACCTGCGAATGCCGAGGGATTACTGTATACGGTTCATGATAACTGCTACTGAGTTCATTGATATATAAGATGTTTTGAGATTCTGTCATATGAGTTTTTATTTTAAAACGTCAACAAATTGACAATCATAGTTAATTCGTAGTTAGTAATGTTTATTTTTGTTTCTGCTTTGTATTAGACAATAGATGAAATAATCTGACCTTATATTAAATACAAAACACAGTTAACAATTTTACCTATTTTATTGAAAATTATATTAATAATTTTTGTAGTATTGTGAATATATGATTCTTAAAAAACAGCTTAATGCAGTCTTTTGAGGATTAAAAGAAAATCTTACTTTCCAAAAAATTCTAATTTAAAAATTATTGTTAAACATCTTAAAAAAATGCCTTGTGAACCATCAATAAAAATCAAGATTATCTCTCTCAACCACTAACCAGTTAAACCAAAAAATTGCAGTTCAGGATCAGTAATCAACCAAAATAAAAACGAACTTTGTACATCTTTGAAATTTATCATTAACATAAATATACATGTTTTTATTCATATGTACATATCACAAAGTTTGTACATTGTCTGTGCTCTTCCCATTATAATGGACAATGAATTTTCTAAATATAGTCCAAGAAAACAATTTTAATTGGCAATATAAACTGAAAAATCTAATCATATACATATGAGATAGTTGTACTATGTCTGTGGTATATACATTATAACAGACACTGAATTTTCTTAAATATAGTAATAGAAAAGACTTTTATTGACAATATAAATTGAAAAATGTAATCATGTACCATGAAACAGTTTGTACAATGTTTGTGCTCTATCCATTAAAACAGATATTAAATTTTCTAAATATAGTCCTAAAAAATAATTTTAATGGACAATATAAAGAAAATCTAATCATCACTTTATAATTTATTATGTGCAGATATCAGGATTAAGTCTAACTTCTGATGAGAACAGCCTTGCATTACTCTACTTAGCCACAATCCAAGCGTTAGCGGTAAGTTAATCCTAGATGATTTGACACCATTTGTTTTCTTTAATTTTGGATAAAGAACATTAGACATTCCAATAATTATCATAGATAAATATCTTTAAAGTGAGTCAGATTATTTTTCCCAGCTAAAATTTTTTCTATATGTTATAGATAAATTAATAAATTATGAGATTAGAGGATGTAAGAAAATTTAGCATATACTATAGTATGTAGGAGTCAGATGCAACTGGAATTATCATGTCAATAAAAGTGAATAATTCAGCTTAATACATAAAGTAAGTAATCAACCAGGGGGAGGAATAGCTTTGGTTCTTCTGAGGGAAAGTTTGGAGCCGTAACAGGCATTCATGCCTAATACATGAAGGAAGAAGAAGAAGATATACAAGTGAATGATGAAAGTTGTGTTATAAAATGGGCATGAATGCGAATATTTAAGTTAGACAATTAATTTATATTTACAATTTAAAACTTTGATTAGTGAATGATTAATTATTTCAAACCTAATGATACCTATACATTTTGTGTCATAAAATAAAATTTTCATTATAACCAAAACTTTATGCCATATTTTGAAGTAAATTCATACGTGATTTATCTTTGACTTGATCTATACTCACTATATTATTGTTAATGACACGAGTTTGACATTCTTCATACGTTCTGTATCTTAATCTATTTTTCAAACAAAAATTATTTGTTATTAATTGTATATAAAGGATACAAATATTAAGAATAAATATAATTATTGTATTGTTAAATGAACCAAATATTATTATTTTCGTTTTGTGATGATTTCAGATATGGTTTGAACTTACAAATTATTAAATAAATAACTATTAGTTTTATTGCACATTCAGGAAGTAATACATACATAAATACCAGGCTTATGTTGCCCATTAGTAGAGGGAAATTATTCAAAAAAATTGATTAGAAGTAATGTAACTAAGAAGTAGTTTTTTTCTTTTTGTACATGCAACTGTTTGGGAAACCGAAAAAATTAGCAAAATTGGACTGGAGCTTCACTAGAAAGTGAATTTTGAGTTCATCGCTATACTATTTGATTAAATATCTCCGGCTCTATGGGTCATAGAAAATTTAAAAAAAAGAAAAAATACTCTGAAATGAAGGGACTATCGAAATGGCAGGGTATAGTAACATTAGGAGTACTTCCGTAACCTCAAAAAATTCGAATTTCTGTATTTAAGAGTCATACACCAGCAAAAGAATTTCTTATTTGGAGTTTGCACCTGACAATCAGCATGCAAGGTTTATATATATATATGCAATATTTTCTCTTTTTGTATTTTATTTTGTTGTTTCATGTATCTGATATTTTATAGAGTATATGATATGATAAATAAGATATCATGCCAGAAATCTTTATAAAATATCTATAAAAGAAACAAACTTCAATTTTATACCCTGAGATAACAAAAATCTAAAATTGACAACCTAGACCTATGAAACTTTTTTTCAGTCACATAACAATGGATTGTAGATAAAACCATATTTATTTTTGAACACTTATGTTGTCAAAACAACCATTTATTATGGTTGTCAAACCATTTTCTTTATAGAAACCAGGAGTTTTTTTATATAAAAATATACAAACATTTAATTTTGTTTTCTTTCCAGTATGGAACTCGCCATATTCTGGAAGCGTTAGAGGATGGAGGGCACAGTAAAATGTCTTGCATTTCAGTTTGTGGCGGACTTAGTAAGAATTCATTATTTCTAACAATACAAGCAAATGTAGTGGGGAGACCAGTACTCTTACCATTCCAATCTGAATCTGTTCTATGTGGTGCCGCCATGTTGGGAGCTTATGCTTCAGGAGTTTATACAACTATTGGAGAAGCTATTAAAGGGATGGCAGGAGGAGCACAGCTTGTTGAACCTAATAATTTAGCTGTTCAGTAAGTATATATAAAATGGATTTTTCAAAGTTTATACACCCATCAACTATCAAAGTTATAGACTGTATAAACTTTGAAAATTTCAATTTTTGCTGAAACCTCTGTAAAAAAAAAAAAAGGTAAATAGAAAATAAAATATTGATTTCTCCCCAACTTGACCAACCATCAACATATCCTTTATAGTATATATTGAAGTATGTTCAAATAGCCTAACTAAAAATAAAAATAAAAATCAATTTTGGGTCTTAGATTCATAAAATTAAAATAATATTTGCAAAATTAAGAGAATTGCTGGCTTAGTAGTTTTTACGAAATGTTAGAAATTATGAAATTTTTTACTTTTAAATGAACAATTATATTAAAAGTGGTGGGATCACTGCTCCCTAACTATATCTTTCTTGATGTCTACATTTTTGATAGTAACTTTACTATTTATCATTGTGTTGAGGTTGAGTTGGTACCATTATATACATAATTAAAATATGTAAATTTATATCTAATTTAGTATGTTGAAAGATGAACAACACACAAGGTATGAGCACAAAACTTTTTAAAATAACTGCTGCATTTGCATTTTGATTTTTATGAATTTCAATTTTTATATGACCACACTATAGTCTTCTATACCAATAATGTTCTTATCCTAATTTTTGTGGGTGGTACTTTGTTTACATTCAGATATTTAATACATACCGCATCCTTGGTATACTGAGTAAAGAAAAAATTTAATGCATAGAAAATAATGATTATCTCTTAAACTATCTCCTATTAACAACAATTTGTCTAATGTCCATTTGCAGGTCAGCTACTTGTGAAAAACGTTGTAGAAAATAATTATCAATGGTAAAACTATCTCAACTAATAATCTATCTCATTGTTTTTGATGTCTATAGGACATCCTACAGATACTAATTAAGGGAGGAAAAGTGATAGAAAATTAATGATCCAAACCCTATAACCGGCAGTGTTAATTTTTTTAAACATTTTTTGTTTGTTTAAAAATTATTAAAATATATTATTTTTATACAAAACCTAACTTATAAGACATCATTTTTCTCAGAAAGATGCATAGAATTCATCTATGTAATAAAAAATTTTTTTTTTGAAACGGTTTTGGAGTAAGTATGTTATATGTCAAAAAATGAAGTTATCATTTTTCAGAAAAACTTGTATCATCCAAAATCAAAAGCTTACCACCTTTTTCTAAGATATACAAAAGTTGTTTGTAATATTTGTGAATATATTTAGAAAAAAAAATTGTTACATTTTCAAAATTAAAAAAAAAAAAAAATTTACTTAAAAAGGTAAAATGATTTTCTTTTTTCAAAAATTCACAAAAAATAGTAAAATATATTTTATACACAGCTTCTATAAATCATTATATTCAGAAAGGTGAATAGAATTGAGGTGTGTAGTGAAAATAAATGTTAGATGTAAAACATTTGGAGTTTTTATTTCAAATACCAAAAAATCGGAAAGTAACAGAGGGAAGAATTTCACAGAAATGGTAATGTACACCATACAAATAGATTTTTTGGAATTTTTTCAACTATTACTGGAGATTTGTAATTATTTGTGAATATATTTAGGGGAAAAAAATTGTTACATTTTTTAAATAAAACAAATTGTTTTACAAAAAAAGGTAAATTTATCCTTTTTTTTCAAAAAATCACCAAGAATAGTAATATTTATGGAAAACCAACTTCTATACATCATTATATTCATAAAGGTTCATAGAACTTAGTAGTGTAATGAAACAAAACTTTGAAAAATAATTTTGGAGTCAGTATGGCAAAGAACAAAAAAAAATTCGAAAAGTGGTACTCGACAAGTGAGGTTAGGTTTGAAACCTCGACAATTTAGGCGTAATTAGTAATTATCTAAAGCTAGGCCTAAGACAAAATCACTAGATTTCACTAGAACAATATTAATATTATTAAGACTGGGGAGAGTGTACAGAAACCTCCTGCACTGCGACCTAGTTTGATCAAACACTAGAACAATAAACTTTACAAAGAATAACACACATATACACTTGCATAATCAAATAAAAACACTCAATATAAGAAAATTTGCTTTTAGGCCTAGGTTTACAACTTACCTCTTGGTTAGTCCAAATATAAACCATTCAAAAACTAGAATTTCACTAAACAAAATAAACTTTAAAAATAAAAACACATAATATATTGTAACTTGTATACACAACTTATATACAATTTGTATACACAAACCTTCAAAATAACAAATATCTAATACCAAAACAATATGCGCCACGCCTTTCTATTTCAATTTATGTCACACAGTTGCCTATGTTCCGAGTTCAAAACAAAAACCTGTAAGTATCTGTGCCTATATCAAGGCAACTTTTAGAATGAAATCTCCTCTACAACATACTATAAAGATCGGTTACAAAATATTGATTCAAAAATCGATTATCTTATTTAGTAAACTGCACCGAATGCCAAGTGAATTTCGTTCCATTAGGTTACTATTTTCGTCAAGTAGAAATATCTTTCGATCTATGACACACAGAACAATATGTAAATCACGAATAGAAACAGAAAGATGTGATCTACATAACAGTTCGACCTGTTTGACAGAAAAATAAATTTGTGATCATATGAAAAAATATGGCGTCGCTTTTACTAAAAACCGCTCAGTTCAAATCTTTGACATTACGCATCAAAAATATGCGAATTTCAGCAATTTTTGGAATATTATTTATAATGTTTTGTGGTATTTTTTTGCATGATTATGCATCTACGGAACATTAGTTTTCCAACAGTATTTTATTTTATTGCGATAGGACGATTCTAACTGGGCAAAATGTTGAATTGCAAAAACCGTGTTTTAGAGTCGGTGAACTAAACCATATGTCATTCATCCACCTGGTAGCGGGTGGTTCGCCAGATGAAGGGTTTTAAACTATCTTGTACATTCAACAACATGTCTACTGTAAATGATCTTATTTATACCCAGTTTTTGGTTGGTGGGAAAAAAGAACAATCATATGAAGGTGAATGAAATTGGTTCAACGAAATGAATATTTCAATATTATCTGTGCTAGGGTAATCTGTTATTATAAATGATTTGCAAGTTGTTGAACGCTGTAAGGTACTTAATATATTAACCTACTCTATTTGACCTATAGTCAAAATAAAGGTGGTTATTAACCCTGTTATATATTTTTTATATTACTTCTAATGGTTGAAAGCGTATTATAGTGGACCTCTATTTGGTTTTGTTCTAAATTTATGATAATTATCAGTTCTGAATAAATTAATTATTACCTGCTATCCAGATTTAATGAGTAGTAAAAAGAATTTTATGGCACAAAAACTGAAATTAAATATGGTCAATATTACATATCCAGAATATTTTAATTTTTCTTCATCTTTTGTTTTTAAATTTATTGGATAATAATTACTTTTTAAAAGTCTAAAATTTATTTTCACAAAATCTAGAAGATCAAACGTTATCTTGCATAAACTTATCTGATGTATCTAATAATTTGAGAGGATATTATTTTTTATTCTTTAAAATTCTGTTGAAAACATGGTTTTCATCAACATTTTAGAGCCCAATTTTCTAAACCATTGTATATTTTCTTAAATTTAGAATGAAATAGAATAAAATAATTTATAACAATTATTAATGCAATTATTGTAAATTTAAATCAAATTTAGTTAAAGATATAACAGGTTTATATGTAAAAACTTGGACTATTCTTTGGTTCGCCTTCCTGTGGGAAAAGTCGAGTCTTGCTCAGAAAATAGTCTTCGTTAACTAATTTTGTAGCAAATGACATTTTTGTCTTTATTCGTTCATATGTTATTAAGGCTGGCAGGAACTTTCTTTATACATTATATATGATTTGTAACAAAAATTTGCATTTCTCTTTACAGATACCATTTTAAAAAGTACAAAGTATACTTGAGAATGGTGGCAGATCAAGGAGCTTATAGAGAGATTATGCGTTAGAAAATAGTTGTATCAAAGCAAGGAGTTCAGATCGCTACTGTCAAATTATACTTCAATAATTCCAGACTTAACATTCCTATTGTATGATATTATAAAGTGAAGTTAATGCAATTTAAATATAGCTGGGGAATAAAATATATGTTTGTATTTATAAGATAAAAATATGTACAAAATGTAGTAAATTTATTACTGTAGTCTTTATTTAAACAATTATGTTTAAATCCATGTAGTAATTATGTAGTTATTTTATTTGTTAATATTTATTTATATTAATATAACATCGGACTATGACAATAATAACCTGTTTTTAATTGAATGTAATATGAATAATTCTTATTTTCTTCTTAGATATCCTCTTTGAAACAGCTTTATCAATTAAAATATTCTTATGCTTATTGAAAGTTTCCTTTGTGGTAAGGAGTAGATTTAAATCGCCTGTGAAGACTCATGAAATGACGAAGCAACAATTACCTAAAATAGTGTCACAGAGAGATCCATGACAAATCATTTTTTTATTCTTACGAATTTCACCTGTGAATCTGTAAAACCCTAGTTGATCATCTCTACTGTTGTGCCCTAGCATTAATTTTGGTCCTGTGGAAAAGGGTAGCTTTGAATAATTTTCCTTTGAATGTTTCTCTTAGAGTTTTGTGATTGACTAACTTCCACAGAGAGCTACATTTGAAAGCTGTTTATTTATTTATTTTTTTGGGGGATATCTTGTTTGAAAAATAGTACGTGTATGTTTATCATTTTTCTATGATCCTCTAAAATCTTCAACCATTTATAATAGAGATATTCGACCTGACAATAGCCATGACAAGATTTGAAAGCTATACAAATCTATTCACATGTTTCAAAATGCCAGTTACTTTAAAACAGTGTTTTAAAATTATAAACTGAAAATATCACTAAATTGTACTTATTAATTTCATTTCTTTCACTTTTTTATAATATACATTAAACCAGGCTTATTTTAATTCCTTTGTATATGTATTTGATATCATTATTTTGAGAATTTATCCAAATTTAATGTAATACTGTTGGAATTTCAAATTTTTATTGCATTTTAAAATTAAAAATTAAAAATAGCACCAAAGCATAGTATATTGTGTGGTGGTGTTTGTTTATTTATTAATGTTAAAAAAAATATATATGATAATGGATAAGCCCTAATCAAGTATCAAATTTAAATCATCAAAATACTGAGTTATCAAAAACGCAGACGCTGGTTGCGGTGGGCTCTAGGTGGATGGACCCCTTGGTAATAATATGAAACCAATTACGATTATTGTTATATTATTCAATTTTGTAAGAGTTTTTCATTTAACTTTTTATTTGATAATAGTATTTGATCTATCTAAGTGGTATACCTCAAGGTCATCCTACAATATAAAACAGTTTTTTTTTTTTTTTTTTTTTTTTAAATTGGAAGTATGATATTTTATGGTGCTCAATCACCAAAAATGATGTGGTGACCCATGTAACGGTTGCATAAAACACATGGCAGCAGTATGATATTAATTCTTGCCGTCTTTATTTTAATTTTAGACATATATAGGCATATATGTAACAGAAAATTTTTAAGAATATTCAGTTTTATAATTTGTAAAAAACAAACAATCTCTAAGCCAATTATCTGTTTTAACTACTTTACTTTTCTTCATTGACTTGTTTTTTTACGAACATATTTTTGCATAATCAAAGTCAAATTATTATGTAAACATCTCTGCATAGGTATATAAAATGTAATGACTCACTGTTTTAAGATTAACTTAAGAACTGCTGTTCCAATTTTAATGTTTTTCCACTGTTCCAATTGTAATGTTTTTTCCTATGAAGGTACATTATCTAGTTAGGTTTTAGTCCATGTGTTATTAAAATTGGTTTAGTAGTTCCCAAGTTATAACAACTTTTGTCTGGAAGGGTATTACCAAAATCAAAAGATTTTCGACATATTTTATGAATTAAAAAAATAAAAGTTCATTGACAAATATGAAACTACATTTAGAATTGAAAGAATTGTGTGACGGTTTATTATTGTCATTTACTGAAATTAATTTCAAGTATTATTTTCTGACGCTTTTATGCATTAATTAAAGAAAAATGTTAAGCAACAACGTATGGAACATCATTTAGAATAATTGAAAGAATTATAGACTATTTTATTTTTGTTATTTTGTACCTTTAATTTGAAATTTATTTGGTTTATAGACATCAGACTGTGTGTATATATTTAGCAGCAGGAGAAGCCTACCGTGGCAGTAGACAATACTTCCTTGCCTCCTATACTACTCCCTCTATATACCAGACTCTTCCTCTGTCATACCTGTCTAACAGCTTATAAATTCTAGAACTACTGATCTGTTTTTAGTGCAGTTTTCTTTTCTATTTGGTCAAGTTTTAGTCTGCTAGTTTGTTTAAATTGGTTCAAACGACTTACATTTTAGCAATTTCAAAGTTGGTAATTTTTAAAACATTATTTAAAATTGAAAGAATTATTAATATTTTCCTTTAGAGGTTTCATAATTTAAGGGGTTATTTCAATGCCATTGTGGGACTTAAATGGAGAGTATAGTGTAACAATTTTAAAATGAAAGGTGACCTTACTTTACTTACAAATTGCCACACGTTGTGCGACAATTGAAACTATATAAAAAGAGGTTTGATTTTAATTATTTTATAAAAAGAAAATTATAGCTAAGTGCTATTGATTGTTGGGCGCCATGGCAATTCAACAATTACCAAACTAATATATCAAATTGAATTTAAATTTACTTTACACATCTCCAGGGTTGCTAGTTCTTTTAACAGTGTACTACAGTGGATATTTTAAGAAAACAAAAGTCCTTTTTATGCTGAGATTGTACATAATTTTATTAATGCATATTTATGTTAAACATACACAAATTTTGGATAATTATATTGAACATTTTATATTAATACATCCTATTGACTTTTACTTGTTTAAGTTTCATGATCAGTAAAAAGATCTGAATAGAATTTATTTATTGACGTTACTCTAATAGTTGCAACTTACAAAAAGAAAGAAAATGAATTTAATTTAAATTAAAGTTAACTCCTTTTGTATTAAATAATTTATATTATGGTATTTCATTTGATCATCTAATGCCTTCATAAAGACATCCTTTATAGTTTTAACGTTTACGTTTTACTTATTTATTAAAATTTCAAGATGACAAGATTCTATATCTAATATGGAACAATACAGGTTATATCAAATACATATATGTAATTCAAAAAATAGAAGTTTCTTGAAGGTGTATACCAATCACGTTATAATATTGTCGTAAGCACTTATAGTCGATGGTTTGGATTCTTCTGTTGTTCAAGCCGCCAAAAGCTTGCCTCGTGGAAAATTTCCCACCATTGCAACGAATTTGTCGAATCGTCTCTCTTTCAGCTTTTCTAAATTCATATTAATTGTTATCAATCAAATTAGTCTCTCTTTCAATTTAAATTGTTCAATATTACTCACAAACTGTGCTTTATTATATATAATGCCAACTCGACATTATTGCAGAAAACACATGCACTGTTTTTTAGGTCACATATTGCTAGTCTATACATTAATTTAAAAGTTTATAGTTCAAAACATTTACATTTAACAAATTGAATACCGATTTTATAGTCTCATTATCCATAATATATATTCAACACTCGAAACGTTGAGTCATGTGAGCATTCGCTAATAACCACACGTATTTCACTCCAACATACAAAAGCATTTTTTGTCTAAGTTTATTTTTAAACACCTTTTGTACACTGTTTGTACGCTAAGTTTGTTTTTTGACCAACGTCAAACTTTATTTTTCAAATTAAACCGAATAACTGACGTCTTGTAATATTAAAAAATACGGGTTTTGTTTTTACTAATTAATTTGAATCTAAAAAATCTAAAATTGGCACTTTTTAATCTTAAGTTTTTATTTAAAGAAAATTGCTCAGCTTTATGGGCGCCAGATGGAGTTAACTCATCAATTGTGAAAAAGTAAAAGTTAATTATTATTATTAAAAATCTCTCAGGATCGTAGATACTTTTAAAAGTGTACTTTCAGTGGTTCTTGGTAAATAAAGAAATCTTTTTTTTTGTGCTGAAACTTAACATGAATATTTATTAAGGTTATACATTTACACATATGTTCATGGTACATTTCTTAGTATTATCTAAACTCCCCATAGCATGAATTTTAAGTCATTCTGCCTTGAAGAGGCTTAAATCCCTTTTTTACGACTCTATGTTAATAGTTGCAACTTTAAAGAAATATTTTAATAATGAGCTTCTATATTCTCATGTAGTAAAGATTATATTATTTTTATTTATAAGTGCAATAAAGTTTTCTAAATTTTCTACATACAATTATAATTATTTATTCAAACAAATTTTAAGATATTCATACCAAAAGTTCTTTTATGTACAAAATTATTATGAAACTGTCTATTATTCTTTGTTACCGCTTATGGGCTTCTGCAGGGTGAGAGTCCTTTTGTGGTGAGCTTTCCTCATCTTGAACTGCAATCTCCTTGTAGACACAGTTAGTACGCCAACGAATAATTGTCTTTTTAAGTTCACAGTATTAAGCACAAAGTTCATCGCTCTACTGAAAACTATTGTCTAAAAATCTCTTCAAACAAAAATAGGTCTTACAACGTCAAGTTCCGTCTCTAAACTTGTTAAATTATTAACACTCAATGTTCTAAAACTTCTTTTAGACAGTAACATCTCTAACTAACTCAAATGTCACAATAAGACTCTACTTTAATAGTTAATACTACATTCTTAAAAGTTTCTTTCAACACCAACTAACGTCTGACCACATTAGATGTCCCCTTAAGACTCAGTTTAACACTTTCCTTACATTATTCTAAAAAAAGTTTTAACAAAATAATATGTCTGCCTAGGTCAGAGACCTGCTTTCAACTGGATTTAACACTTTCCTTACATTGTTCTAAAAACTGTCTTTATACTGAAAATACGTCTGATCACGCCAGATACCCTCTTAAGACTGTTTTTTAACACTTTCACTACATTTTCTAAGAAACGTTTTAACAAAATAATACGTCTGCCTAGATCAGAGACCTGCTTTCAACTTGGCAAACCGCATGCGGTTTTTGTCTAGCTTCAACCTAAGCGTCTTATTTTTCAATATGCAAAGTCAGCTAAAAATTATTCACATACCTAGTAGCACGGACAATGCTCATATGATTCATATGACAACCTGTTCTGTCTGTTATCACAACACAGTTATCATTTAAATATTTATTACAACTTATAACTAACATTTTATCCATCAAACTAATATTTTGGAAATCTATATCAATTTTATATACCTAGGGCCGGTTTAAGGGGTAAGCAAAGTACGCGGTCGCGTAGGGCGCCAAGCAAAAGGGGGAGTCTAAGCGCTCTCCAATGTTTAGTATTTAAGAAGGAGACTAGAGGTTGAAGTTGATTTACATTGCCAAATTGTAGGAGTAAGGAGTTAGGGTAAATCATATATCGTCAGGTGGGAAACTTGAGCACCTTCCTACTACTTTATTTATTGTTATTCCCAAATAACAATAACCACAAATAATAACAAATGGATTCGTCCGTCAGGCACGCCTACGTTTCTATTTGGACTCGTCCGGCAGACGCCCCACCCCCTCCGTGGCTTCTTGCGTCGCTCAGTCATCTACTGCCTCTTGCCATGCTATCTAGTGACATTCTATCGTTCGAGAGTGAGGATGAACCGATTTAAGATGGACTGGCATCATTCAAAGTGAAATTTGTCTTTGTGGTGCTTGATACGGCAATCAACTCACTTAAAGAGAGGTTTGAACTAATGGAAAACCGCAGGTAGAGTTTTAGTTTTCTGTATGACATTAGGAATCTTCAGACATGGGACAAGAAGACTTTGAAAGACGCCTGCATACAACTTCACAATGTTCTGAGTGATGGAGAAGAATGTGACGTAAACGGAGTTGAACTGTTCAAAGAGCTAGACATTTTTGCGCCAATGTTGCCACCCGGAAGTTCTCCAAGTACGGCCTTGTCGTATATAACAAAAAATGATTATATGGACACATTCTCTAATGTTTTTGTTTCTTTAAGAATCCTTTTGATGCTCCCTGTTTCAGTAGCAAGTGGTGAAAGAAGTTTTTCCAAGTTGAAACTAATAAAACCTTACCTCAGATCCACCGTTTGTCAGGAACGTTTGAGTGGACTGGCAACAATGGCCATTGAGAATGATTTGTTAAACCAAATGGACACTGACTACATTCTCAACGAATTTGCCAAAATGAAAGCAAGGAAAATCTCTTTCCAGTGTTAAGTGTAAACATTTAAAGTTTGTTGTTATTTTAAGAGTAAATAAATTGTTAATTTCTTTAAAACTGACTGTTGTATTTATTTATTTATTCACACTTAATTAACTTTGTATTTTTATATATGTAATTGGTTTTTTAATTTTTTAATTGTTACATTCAATAAATAAGGGCGAATATGTCTAATACATGCTGATAATTAGCCTCTATGTTTATTCATATTTCGCACGTTTCGGACATTCTTAAGCATTTATATTTACTCGTATTTTTAAACGTATCCAGAGATAATCCTTACTACCAAATAAGTTTTTTAGGGGGGGGGGGGCGGAATGTTGTTTGCTTACACTAGAAAGATGTCTAAAACCAGCCCTGTATATACCCTTGTTTTAACATTTACTTTCAGTTAGTCATTTGATTCACGTAGTCTCCCCTCCAATTCAATTACAAATCTCCCGGTTGTATTTTTGGACCAATAGTATCTATTTTGATTTAGAAATGTAAAGGGTCTTAATAATATTATTATTAAAGGGGGGTAGTAAATTTATTATGTAATTATCCCAACTTTCAAGCAGAGAAAGCAGCAGGCACAGCTAGTAACATATAAAATATAAAAATCAATGTGTCTTATATTTAAATAACACGATAACTCATAGCCACCCACTTGTCATACAACATCATACAACAATCTTCATGATAATAAAATTTATAGTCTTATAAAATATTTGTTTCCTTATCCTTTAACCCGCCAGTGCACATGCCGAGGAGCGAGAGGTGGACTGTGAGTCCGTGTGCGGTCCTTGCTGTTTTAGATATTCGGACTGTGAGTCCACACGTGTTCTTTCACTGTTTCTGTATTTGGACAAATTTAACTAGATATTTTAGGTTTAGACCATTTGATTTGCTGTGAAACTTCATTCTTCTCGTCAGTTCAGGTAACTATACTGTTTCCATAAACCTACAAAATAATCACCTTCAGTTATTATTAAAAATAAGATGATTTTGTAAGATTTTTCAGTAATCTTTTTGTATATTTATATATCATTACACTCTATATCAGTAATCTGATTTTTTTTCAGTGAAATGGATCCAGTGGAAGAGGCAAGAATACGAGTCATGTTAGAGGATGAAATCAATGATAGAGATGACACACACATCAACATGGTATACGAGAGTGATCACAACACTGACAGCGAGCTATCTGACGCAGAAGATACCACTCTACATGCATTAGACAACCCTCAGGCTCTGCCAGTTGAAGAGGAGGTAAACCAGCCGATACATGCAGACATACAAGGTAACAACTTAGTTTATGAAGGGATGACAATTAAATTGTATAAAGCAAAGGATGGCACAATATGGCGACACACTCCGATCCCACGTAATACTGCTAGACGATGTACGTGTGACCTAGTCCGCCACTTGCCTGGCGTTGTCAGAGATGCAAAAAATGCTCATACCCCAATAGATGCTCTCCAACTCTTCTTCACGGATGAAATGCTAGAACAATTTGTTATCTGTACTAATAGTTACATAGCCTCAATCAGAAGCGATTACTCCAGACCACGAGATGCAGCTGATACGAATATTGTTGAACTTAAGGCTTGTCTAGGTTTGCTTTTTCTTGGAGGAGTCATGAAA
Organism: Aphrophora alni; assembly: GCA_963513935.1. Taxonomy (NCBI): domain Eukaryota; kingdom Metazoa; phylum Arthropoda; class Insecta; order Hemiptera; family Aphrophoridae; genus Aphrophora; species Aphrophora alni. The sequence continues at coordinate 92,068,281 of OY740767.1, forward strand.
GTATCTCATACTAATTTAGAAGATTTGTGGCAAACTGATGGTACCAGGGTGGAACTCTTTAGACTGACCACGGGCTTAAACAGGTTTAAGTTTTTATTAAAATGTTTAAGATTTGATGACATTAGAACCCGAAATCAAAGGAAAATCACAGATAAACTAGCAGCTGTAAGATATCTTATTGATAGTTTTAACAATAACTGTAAAAAGAATTACCGCCTCTCTGAAATGGTAACTATTGATGAAATGCTGGATGCCTTTAGGGGTAGATGTAGCTTTCGTCAATATATACCAAACAAACCTGCCAAGTACGGTCTGAAAATTTTTGCACTCGCAGACGCTAAAATGTTTTACACAAGTAATGTAGAAGTGTGCTGTGGCAAGCAACCAGCAGGCCCATATCATGTTGAAAATGACAGCCACAGTATTGTTAAAAGACTTGTTCAACCGATTTTGAATTGTGGACATAATGTCACCTGTGACAATTGGTATACATCTATAAATTTAGCTTATGACTTACTCCACAATGATAAGTTAACTGTCGTAGGAACTTTAAAAAAAAAAATAGGAAAGGGATTCCTGAATTCTTGAAACAAGCTAAAGATCGGCCCTTTGACTCGACCTTTTTTGCATACAAGGAAAACCTTACTATAGTGTCTCACAAACCAAAAAAAAAAAAAAAAAAAATGTGTTAGCACTTTCAACTATGCATCCCAAGACAAATACCATTGAGTTCGTTGAAAAGTTGAATCTCCATAAATCTGAAATTATATTGTTCTACAACTCTACTAAGTCTGGTGTAGACAAGGTTGATGAATTTAAGAGTGCTTATATCGTGGCCAGAATCACACAGAGATGGAAACTAGTTATTTTCTTTTCAATTCCTCAACATTGCAGGTGTCAATGGACATGTGATATATAAAGCTAACACGAAGTCAGATATGGAGAGGAGCACATTCCTAAAAGCTTTAGCTAAACAGCTTTTAGATGGTTTTCTGCATCAAAGAGTTCAAATGACCCATTTGCCAAAAACCATCAAACTAAGGCTTTCAGAAATCTTGGGAACTGAGAGAAATCGTCCAGGACCGGCAAGGCTTGATCGTCAGGGCGCAAGAGGCAGATGCAACTTTTGTGACCGAAAAAAGAAAAGACCAACAAGATATCAATGCAATTAGTGTAATAAGTATATATGTTTAGAACATGTAGCATCTTACTTGTGTCATGAGTGTGTGGAACAAGTGGACAATTTTACAACGACGAAGTATGTGAATGATTGACCATTTACAACTTGTTAAAAATATATTGTTTTAAATGTTTGTAACTTAGATATTAATGACCTTACTTTCATATTTTAATTGTACTTATTACTAATTTCATCCATTACATGAATATTATGAAAAATTAACATATTGAAAAGTCATGATTCCAACTTTATCTTATTTGATTTCTATTTTAGTGTTATTTTGTAAATACTAACGGTAATAACTTACTGAGATCCAGTTTAGATACACGTAATTACTTTGAAATATACTTGATTTTTCTTTACTTAATTCTTATTGTGTTTTGTTATTATTGTACAAATAAATATATATTACAAAAAGTATTTCAATCTCTTTATTACCTTTCAACAGGTTACTATGTTAAAGAATAAAATACATGTGGAAATAAATCTATTTAAAAATATATTTCTTAACTATATTTCCAGGCACTTTTTATGACACTACTAAAAATTAAGTAATGAGCGATTTTATAAAACCAAAACAAATTTCATTGTAAAAACAAAGAAAGATGACATTACCAAACAAATATTGAAATAATAGTAACGGACTCTCAGTCTGCGCGCGTTTACTGGTGTAACTAGACACCGCGCATGTGCTGGCGGGTTAAATAAGACACCTAACAATAAACATATACAGTATTAAAATAAACAAACAAATAACATTACTCACTTACAAATATTATCCTATCCATAAAACTTTTCAATAGTTTCAACAAAACGATTCTTGTCAATAATAATTACTATTCGCCCTAACCAGTCACTCTTAGAGCTTTTCTCCAAATGAAAACAAATAAAAACGTTCATATAACGATGTCCAGAAATGCTTTGTTTTCCAGCTATCCGTCTTTTTTTCTTTCTTTTTTTTTTTTTTTTTATACAAAATAGTTGTAACTTTGGAAATAAATAAGATATATTGAGTTCAGATTTGGTATACAAATTTTTAATATAATGGTTTACAATTTTTAAGTTTTAAATATAAGAAAAAAAGTGAAGAATTAATTGCCTAAATTATGGATCTTGTAAATAAAGAACAATCTAGCAAAACTAATAAAAGAAGTGAAAGCATGCAGAGAAATGAAATCGGTAGAGTAATGTTGAAAATTTATTCTAAATTATAATATTCTGTATTTTTCTAATTAATTTTTGTTTTCCATTAACATATTGACATCAATTTACTCAGAAATCAACATCCTCTACACCTTTTATTTAAAACAATGATCCATTTATTACCTTTTTAACAAAATTATTATACACCATACTTTATATAGGACAAACGTCCACGTCCATGATAACACGACTCGTCTACTTTTTTGCAAGGGCTTTAAATAATAAACAACCTCCAAACAGGATAAAATGTGTTTTGTATAGTGTTGTATGTTTGTAATTTTGTTTTTTTCATGATGATGTCTGATTTATCCAAAACTTCAGTAAAGTTAAGGTAAGAAATACCTATATTGAAGGATTAGTAGACATATATTAATATACCCATATTATAAATTATTATCTTTTAATAATTATATAACCCTGAGCAAAGTGAACTAACACCACAGAAAATTAGAAAAAAGGAGGTAAAGAAGCCTAGTAGTGATTTGAACAATAAAATTTCATAGACTCTGTTGTTAAAAATAAAATAAAAATTCCTTTATGATTCCAAAATTAAAAGCCTGCATTTTGAAGAAATAAAAAACTCAAACTTCAGAAGGAGCCAAAGTAAAAGAAGAGAGAATATTACAGAAAAAGAAAGAATCGAAAGGTTAAAAGAGAAGAGGTTAAGGGAGAAACAAAAAGAGAAATTTCATTTCAACAAACCTATAACTAGGTGTTAGGTAAACATACCAAATGGTCTTTTTGTATAGTGTAGTAATCGTTAGCACGACTGCTTCATAGGTTAGGTCCTAAGGTTCACAGATGTACTTGTAGGCAAATATTGCCACTCCAAGCCTTAGCTCTGTTTGCAGTGACAAAATCTGTTCGAGAGACTGGAGGTACGTCTCTTGAAAGCAAATAAAAGTGATGTATGACATACTAAGAACTTTGATATCTTCAAGGTTACTTCTCACACCATTAACGTTCCATTGTATCAAGCTATTTAAATTTGAATTTTTTGCAATAATTATGATCTTGTAATAAATTAAATAAATGATTAGTTACTAATGAAAATGGATTTGGACCTGTAAAATTTTTCTTTCCACCGGTTTGGCTTGAGTTAGTATCAGGTGGTTTAGTTTTAATTTGATTGATCCCAGAGTGCAACTCCAAAGCATCCTCAATATTAGAAATTTCAGCTGGAGGTGATTTTGGGATGGGTTTGAAACACCGCCCGAAGAGATGTATAGGGAACCTCTTCTTTACGGTTTGAATTATTTAATGATGGCTAAGATTTTTAAGTAACTGATTTTTTTGGCTTCGTTAAAGGAGCACAAGTACTAAATTTGATTATCAAAAAACATCGTTTAATTACTGGTAATAGTGACAAAAACTTTTCTTCATCACAGGTGTCAAGATTTAAGGCTTATTTCTAGAATCTAGGCCAGAAATAATGGCGTTACATTTTGAGAACAAGATGAGTTACAGATGTAAGAATGTTTTGAACCAGGGATAGTTTTCAGGAAATGGGCATTAACTGTGCTTCTTACTCAATCGGTACTTTAACTGTTCATCACAATTGGCGGGTTATATCATTTTATTTGCAGTTGGGATTTACCCTAAATTTTATACTGGTTTCGGGTATCGCTATAAATATATTGTCCACAGTTAATACATACATAGAACAGTTGAAGGGAAATGCAGGATGATAACTAACACAATTTGGCATCAATTTTGGACCCATCACTGGTGTGCCCTTTCTACCCACATAGGCAACTTACAACCGGTTTCGTACAATTATAACTCACTTGTCAAAAACCTTGACATTTAAAACAATATCTTGGGTTCAGAATATAGGCTTAACAACTAGTCCTTGATACTCTGTATAAATATAATGTGGTACAGTAAGTGTGGCAAAAGTAATTCGCTAATTACCAATGAAACAGTTGGTACTACCCTTCCCCTCATTCCCACTTTGCATTATCTGAATAACATCAATTTTATTACTGATTGCCGAGTTAATTCAGTTTTAATCTTCTTCTGGGTATTGTGGAGCAGATCTTGACACGTTATTACACCCTTTGAGTATTAAAACAGGGTGAATAGGAACAGTGGGGTGAATTGGAATGAAACTTTTTTAAATTTCTCTTTTACATAAATAAAACAGTTTTATTTATTTATTTTTTATTGTTATTTGGTTTACATGTTAAGAATCTCAGGAAATATGTTGTGGTTTTGGGAACACTGTCCATTTTTATACAAATTCTGAAACAGCTGTTTTATACAATCCAGTGAATTTTAACTTCTCCAAAACTCATCTCGTAAGTACTAACATGTGCTTATTAACGATTTGACCTATACATATTTTTTTAGATAAGTATAAATATCATACCATATTTAATTTAACTTTGTTTTAAAACTTTTCATTTTTTGAATTTTTATGTTTTGCTATGTCATGATTTTGAAATTTGTGGGGTGAATCGTAATCATATCCTTCATCACCTGCCCATCTGCCTATCAAAACTCCCTATTTAACAACCCATTCAGCCTATCTGAACTAGAACTCGCCATTCAATCGTTAAAGAAAGGCAAATCAGCAGGCCCGGATAAAGTGTACCCAGAATTTTTAAAGAATCTCGGAAAAAATGCTCAAAAAACCCTGTTAAAACTAGCAAATCTCACATGGGAACATCACATCCCACAACAATGGAAGAAAGCAGAGATTGTTGCTATCCACAAGAAGGGAAAGCCCGCTAACATCCTTACCAGTTTTAGACCGATCTCCCTTACAAGTTTGGTCTGTAAAACAGCAGAGAAAATGGTAGACATGAGACTGTGTTAGTACCTGGAAGGTGTTAGAGCGATCTCAGACTGCCAGGCCAGCTTCCGACAACACCATCAACCAAATTCTACCATCGACCAAATTGTCAAACTAACACAATCGGTAAAAGATGGGTTTCACAGTAAACAGTCCACTCTATCAGTATTTATTGACCTAAAGGCCGCTTATGGTAAATTATGGAGATCTATGCTTCTCACAAGCTCAGTCAACTACGTGTGTAATATGTAACATAATTACAGAACTCTATTAAATAAACTACATGTTTTAATTTTACTTGAAACCTTTGTGCCTATCAATAGTTGTCATTTGCGATGAAGCTGTATTAAATAACATTTAAAATATCTAGTTTGTTAATTTGACCTTTCAACCATAAAATATAATTCAGATTTCAAGAGTACTAGTTATTTTTTAAACTAATTATTAAGATGGAAATATCACATTAATCTTTTTTAATTATGGTGTTGTCATTTTTCAAATGAACATTTTCAAATTGGTCTCTATTCATGAAATAAACATCAATTGATATAGTAGCATCTAACAAAATGTAAAGCCATTTTTATATTATACTAAATTTTCAAATATAAAGATTGTTTTGAAAAAATGCAGGAAAAAATTAATAATTAGCTGAAAAATTAATTGTTTATTTTCAATTCAATGAATCGAACTAAACTTGCAATAGGATATTATTATCTCAAGAAGGATTAATCATTTTAGTTACGTTAAGATATTTTAATTAAGTTTTTTATATATTCCGGACATATCAGCTGAATATAATACAGTACATACTCTTACCTCTTTCGTCTTTCTTCTTTAATGTTGCATCATTCCGTGTTGAATGGGGGATGTGTGTCGCCTGGCACTGTCTGAACGCGCTGATTTAAAACAATGTTTACGCCATCCCGGGCCCGGATCCCGAATACCAGGACCCGGTAAAACAGACCCTGACTTAAAATCCCCGTCAATGTAAAGCACAGATCAGTATCTACACACTTTATCATCTTAATTAAAATACACTATTTACTCTGTTGTAGTTGAGTATTCAAGATTTCCATTTCCATTTCCTCAGATATAAGTTCAGAAACTGTAGTTACACAGTTCAACCTTCTTTTCTGGCTTTATGTTGCCTTTATACATACATATAAAGTTATTATCATGAACCTAAAATTATTATCATGAGTTGAATTCTTTTCTACACTCTCGAGGAATAGTTACTAGCAACATAATGCCATTCAATCCGTAAGGAAAGCCAAATCGAATGTTATAATGATATTGTGGGGAGAACTGTAATGTTGTGTCTTAAGACAAACAACTTAAAAGTCAGGCGGTGGGAACGAGTTCTGCCACAGGCTTTAAGCTCAATACTATTGTTATTGCGTCTTCAACAAACTGTACTCCACATGAGTGTATGTTTCATTACAGTCAGGTTTAAACAGTTCTTTACCTACATGGTTAATTGTTCCAGGACCTGTATTCCTGAAAAAGCATAAAAGACAAAATAAGTACATCTCATTAATTGTAATCCACAGTATGATACAGTCCAGTTCAAGGATGAGAGACAATCTAATGTATCATTGAGGAATCTTGCTCCTATAGGTGATATTAGATATTCCCAAGACTCATCTGCATTTGATACTAGGTAAATTGAAAATAATTGTAATAACAATGAATAAAGTAAAATTGTTAATGATGTCAATAAAACACAAGATGTACATGAGGAGGTAAATGAGTTTAGAGCAGAAGAACTATTAAAAAGATCGAACAAACTCAGAAGACCACCAAAATTTTTGTGTGATTTTGAACTTAAATGAAGCTGGGATATTTCTTTATATCGATCAGCTGATTATTAACTAATTACTATTGATTGTTATTTCATTAAAATTTCCCACAAACTCTTTGTGTTCAGTTTACAGTACAATGATTTATGTTTATTAAAGCTTTAGATTTCTCTCGATATTGCTTATCTTATTCAGCTCAGACCAAAAAATTATTGTAATAATTTTTCGATAATGTCCGAACTTATGAAATTGAATGTGCAAGTTAAAAAATACATTTTTAGCCAACACACTTAATTTATACCCTTAACTTTTGTTTAGTCATCAAATAATCTTTTCTATTTGAGAAAGTAAACACTAAATTTTCCAATACACATACAGAACCAAGGCTAAGGATTGAAAAAAGCATACTCCACTCTGAAAGTTTGAACTTTGAAGTTTATCAGTCAAAAAGTGAAAATAAACCATGGACTCCTTGCATAGTAAACTGAACAAAAATAGTTAGTTAGAAAATGTAAGGAAACAAAAATTCATCAGTAATTAATTAATAATCAGCTGATTGATACAAAATGTATGTTTTTTAATCTCTGAGGAAACATACCCCAATATGCTAATATTTTTCTTGGCTTATGTCGCATATAGAAAATAAGGTATTTTGGGGTTATACAAATAATTATTCAATGATTTGGATGCTGCAACAATATTATAATTATATATATTTTGTACATACATTGTCTACTAACAATAATCTATTTTATCACTAAAGTTTAACATGTTAAATTAGTACATTAACCCAATGATTTAAAAAAAAATGCATTCTAACCTTTCAATTCAACAACACTTATTCTACTCGAATTAATAAATAATATGAAACCAAGAAATATAAAAATATGTTTATGTACAAATTGTTAAATCTATTTATTTTAAAATTTATTGGTTTATAAATTTTTAAAATCACAATTAGCATTTGCTAATGACTGACATATTATTAATATCTAAATTATCACTGTATATTGCAATTATTTCTCCCCCCCCGTTTTCATAAGATTTTTTGCAAATTTGATTGATGTTATTTTATATTCACTTTCAGTCCATCTTATGCAGGCTCTAATTTTAAATTTTGTGATAGAAATCTTCCAGATGAAAATAGTTTGAAAAAGTTAATGTTGAAATATAATATACGCTTAATTATATTCAAATTATATATCAAACATGATAATTTTCTGTGTAAATTGTAATAAATTACTTTAAATAAATGTTTTGTTTGTAGTAATGTGACTTAAAATATATAACTTAGGTATATTTAGGCAAAATATTAGTAACTAACAATAATTGGGAAATTTTAAATTAAGTACCCCACTTGATATGAAATGAAAAACACTTTATAATTTAATTTATGAACAATTTTTGAGTTTAGAATTTGAGTAATTGTTTATTTTTACTTGAATGCCGATAATTACACCACCTTAATTTTTTGGCTTTTGCGTTTATGAAACTTTTGGGACAACATCTAAGCAAAATTTGATCATAACAATTTCATTAGATATGTAGAAAATGTAATCTTACGCTTTGTTCCTGTAATCTTGAGTTCGGCGATTATATTTTATGGGCAATAGTAATTAGATTTCTTAAAAAAACAAAAAAAAATTAAAAAATTGCACCAATTTTGATTACGATTTATCAATCGGTTTCTGAGAAGTCAATGCTGCCGAAAATGCAGACAGATATTTTTAAAAAAACACATATTTTTAGACTGAGAAGTTGTAAAACTATATATATATATATATATATATATATATATATATATAATCTCAACATACATTTTTAACCACACTTTATATAATTTATTAGAAATTTGATTTGATAATAAAAACAGTAAGGTTTCTTACAACTGGTTTAATTCTGATTATTTGTCCACAGAATGGTTTAGAAATATATTACTTTAATTTTGTCTAAAATGTGCTTATGTGTATGTAAATCTTGTGAACATAACAATTTTGTGAACTGAAGATCTTTTTTCTTTCATGTCTACTTTTTACTTTAATCAAAGATACAAATTTTACGTTTCTTTTTTATCTATATAAAATTCGATTGGTCAAATTTGATATAAAAATTATTTTTAATATTATTTATTTATCTCATTGAATTCTTTATAAATTGTTTAAATTTATAATAACACAAATGTAATAGAAAATTAAATACAGAAACATTAAAGTGAAAAATGTTATCTTATAGACATTTACTATTATTAGGTTTCACTAATATTAATTATATATATATATATATATATATATATATATATATATATATATAAAAATATATAATATATTGAAAATCAACTTCTGTAAATAAATGAATATGCAATTATAAAAGTTTGAATCATATTTTTTTTTTAAACAACACAATGATTGAAATGCCGGTTTAGACAGAAGCTTAAAAATATTTTGTAACCAGATATAAACATATTATTCTGTTGAATAATCTTCTGAAACGTAATCAATTTAAGTATATTGTTTTCTATAAACTACGAAATACATTTGACAGCTAATAACCAACAAGAGAAGATAAGACATTGGCCAAGATCGATAATTAGATTGGTTGAGGTTTGGATGTAGCCAAAAGGCAAGCAAAGCTGCTGAGTGTAATCCCTTTGAAGATTTCAGTATTGGACATCCTTAAAAAGAAAGAAAACAACAATAACGAATTAAAATAATTTAAGAGTACAATTTTAAAACTATATTAATTTTTATACAACAAAATTTTCGTTATGGTATCACTGAACTCAAGGGCTCACTTATAGTGAATACGCGCTTTGTAATCCCTATGGGCCTAGCTGGATCTACACCTTTTTCCATATTGTCTTTGGTTAGATCCCTCCTTTTCATCTTTCCTACCAGGTATCTCTTGACTAATTATTATTCTCTTTTGACCCTGGCGCTTTTAGAGAATTCGAGGGCTAGAGGTCTTTAATTTATGTTCTTTTCTTACTTTTTTTTTAAGCCAAGACGTTTTTCGCCTTTAAGACAACAAGGGAATAAATATTCCGTTAACAGTAGACCTCTCTCCATAAACGATCCGATCACTACTTACTCTAATTTTTTAAACAATTTACGTCAAGATTTAGAGGAAATGGAAATAAAATTGTTTTGTAAATAATAATTTATTTGATATTTTTGTGTTAAACTAGAATTCATATAAATTCATAAAACAAGTAGTAGACGATAGAATAAAACCCGAAGACAAGACCTTCGCCATCCTCAGTGATACATAAGCTACAATAAGTAAACTATAACTATGTATCACTGGGGATGGCGACTTTATCGTTGAAACGCGTTTAATTAACTAAACGTAATATTTGTGAGATCTTGTGTTCAAGTTTTATTCTACATATTATCTCACAAGTTAAGCTCAATATTTATTTATAAGTAGTAGACGTTATATATTTTTTTGTCCAGGTTAAAACTTTTTTAGGGGAAAGTTAACAGTTCATATTTTATTTTTCGTTTGAAATTTTATTTTGTTACTCCACGTTATGGCTTATTAACATATTGTATTTAATATTTCGGATCGTGCACTGAATTCCTAATCGGAACATCCGCAACGCATCCGTGCATAACAGTTTTTAGTGGCTGCGGAAAATAAAATTTAAAAACCTTGTACACTCATCGTTCGGTCTAGTTATAAAGAACCTTATTTCCGTAACTATTATTATTAGACCGGCTTGACTGTAACTGCATTACATACATAAACTTTTCGACCAAGTGCCAAACGGTCAAGTTAAAAAACAAAACCTCTCTCACTTTGGTGAATAAATAAAATCGTCGACATTTCAAATTTTAGTCATTGAATATCCTTGATAAGAGATTAAATCAAAACAAGTTTTATGAGAAATAATTTAGATTTTACTAACTTGTTATAGAATAAAGTGTCTTTCGTAATGTAAGGACAAAATATGAAAGCTACTTACCAGTGAGTAAGGTAGAGTGTAGAAGGAAGAAAGTTCTGAAAAAAAGAAGAAGAAAGAAATTAAATAAATAATACCACACAACAGCTCACATGTATATTTATTTGCACATGCACGCTAACAAACAGGCTTAGTTTTGTTTTAAATATTACCACATTACAAAGTACATGCAATTTTTGGTTTGGAAGTAGAAACCAAGGACGTTTAGCTCGTTTAGGTATCAACTCTTTAAACTACCTATTTGATTTATTTATTATTGATTTTTATTTAGAATTGGTCATTTCTTTTGCCGTATTTTTTTCTTCTGAACATAGAGACAACCAATTCAGAAGAGATGAATTCAAATAATTAGAAACAATTTAAAAAATATAATTATTCCAAAAAAATATATATATATAATAATTCGAAGAAACAAAGTGTGAACAAAGTGCTCGCACAATTACATATATCCAATTAACTCCGCTGAAAGTTATACGGAGGTTAATTTTAACACTTAATAGTTGAAAATTGCATATTTCTGGATTGCCACTGAACTGAAATTGTGAAATTTTTCCATTTAAAGTACGTTTTATAAGTATAATTTGTTGCCTTGGACTGTTTAATATATAATATAGTTAATTACCTTAGAGGTTGTCCTCAGTCCGTATTATAGTTATGGCTACAGCGTTGTTTCGCCGAACACTGTCGGCTTCGTCAGGCCCGCACTAACGCATAAACACGTAACACAACATTGTGTGTTAACAATTACCTTAACAACCTCTAAGGTAATTAACTATATTAAAGTAAGTTATTTATTTTAAACAATGAAAAATGTATAAACCAATGCAAAAACTGCAGTTATAAAATATTTAAACAAAAAATTAGTTGATAGTTATAAGAATCTATTTTGCTCTCAGAGATTTAGGGACACGTCGAAAATATGTCACTATTTTCCAAAACTAGTAATAGAAGTAGAATTGAACTTTCTAAAAGCATAGGAAAATTAAATTTCATCAACATTTTTACATAACCAAAACAAGTTGACCAATACGGATGTCATTTTGAATTTTTAACGGATTCCAGTTGACAATTAATTGATACAGCTATAGATTTGTTAAGGGTGTATATTTAGAAAGGTCTGAAACAAACAAATTTCTTTTCATCATTTTAAGTGTGCATTAAATTCCATGAAGTGGGAACTTAAGGTGTTCTTGTATTAAGTGGCATGTGTTGTTTTTAAAAATCATCAAAACAAATTTTAAAATAACTTAATCGTTAACATTTTAATTATTACGTCCCCATATTTCTCTCTAAGTATTTTTTGTGTGTGAAAATAGAAAGTGAAAACAAATTTTAACATTTTTCTGTTTTAGGGCGTTTAAAATCAAAATTAAATAATTTCGCTTTGCAACTAAACATAACTAAAACACCAAAGTGAAAACAGAATGAAAATCGGCCCATTTGTTTGGGTTATAGAAGGAACATATAAACCTGCAACGAAAAGTAATACAGTTTTGTTTTAGATTTTGATTGTATTGCACACAATTATACAGAGGTAGCATTTTGCTACTCATAAGCTCCTTTGAAAACGGTAAGCATTTGTTGTTAACATTTTAACTCTTTTGAGGCGAAACAATGTGTAATTACTAAACCCTTTGAAATATAATTCATAGTATTCATATCTTGATATCGTAATATAATAAAATATTTATTTTATTTTAAAATTTATTGAACATCCCCCCCCCTCTTTAATAATTTACTAGCTTTGTTGTTTGATGCACAATTTACATCATATAACTTCAATATTATATTAAGAATAAAATAAGTAGATAAATATTACCTTGAAATATTTGAAGCCACGACTCAGGATCTTCTTTTCAATGCCTTGTATTAGATTGGAATATGCATTGCCCAACTTAATATCTTCATTCCAACTGCCATCAATCTCTTTTGCATTGTATTTTCCTTCGTAAGGCAAACTTATTATTTTTTCTTCAGTCTTATTTATTACAGTAAAATGTTTTGCAACACTTGGATAGCCTGACATATTGTATGATTTTTCGTCATTTTTATATATATAAGAAACATTTCTAATATCTACATTTTGGTTGTTGCCAGAAATTTGACTTCTATCAATTAAAACACCCTTGATTTTCATGAAATCGATAGTGGTACCATGGTGATCAGAAGTTACGTATTGTCTATTTATAGGCATTGGTTGAGTCATTTCAGCTCTGTGTTTTGAATGCATAGATCGAGTGTTGTATCCTAGCCGAATAGATAAAGGATTAAATAGATTTATTCTTGAATTACGACGGTCTTCAGGTGAAGATCGAATTATTTTTCCATTTAAAATAGGTATTTGATGGTGCAGAGCTAAATTCCTTGAATCACGAAGTTCTGATCGTATTAAATCAACGTTTAGTCTTTCCGAAGATAGATTTCTGACAACTCGGGCTTCTCGTGGTAGTAATTCAACATTTCGATTTGCAGAAGATAAAGTTCTACCATTACGGTGTACTAAAGCAGATCGAACTAATTGTTGGTCCGTAGCTAAATTCATAGTGTCCCTGCGATATGACCGTATGAAAGCAACGTGTCGTTTTTCTGAAGATAAAGCTTTTGAATCACGAAGCTCTGTAGATGTAAATCTTGTAAGATGGCGTTGTGTATGTAAATTCCTTGAATCCCGACGTATTGATTGAACGGAAACACCATTTCGTCTTTCAGAGGATACCGATACTGAATCACTAGTTTCAAATAGTCTGGAATCAAAATTTGTTCTTTCTAAAGATGCAGATCGTTTTGTTTGACGGTATATAGCTAAATTATTTGAATCACGAAGTTCTAATAGTTTGGAATCAACCAGACGTCTTTCAGAGGACAAAGATCTTGCTTCACGACGTTCAGAAGATGGATATTTAATAAGTCGGCGATGATAAGCTAAATTCCTTCTTTCACGACGTTCAGATCGTATGCTATCAACATTCCATCGATCAGTGGATAAAGATCGTGTGTCACGACGTTCTGAAAATCTAGATCTTGTAAGTTGACGGTGTGTATCTCGACGTTCTGATGGTACGGAATCTTCATTTCGCCTTTCAGAGGAGATAGATTTTAAAACACGACGTTCTAATATTTTGGAATCAATATTTCTTCTTTCAGGGGATAAGTTTCTAGAATCCCGAAGTTCTGATGGTACAGCATAGAAATTTATTATTCCAGAGGATAAAGTTCTTGAATCACGACGTCCTGGAGATGCAGATCTTGTAAGCCGTCGATGTGTCCCTAAAGTCTTTAAATCCTGACGATCCGATTTAACAGGTTCGTCATTTGGTTTTTCAAGGGATAAATATCTTGAATTACGGCGTTCAGACGATGTTGATTTTGCAAATCGACGGTCTGTAGCTATATTCATTGAATTTCGACGTTCTGATTGTACGGCATCGTCATTTCGTCTTTCAGAGGACAAGTTTCTTGAATCACGACGTTCTGACCTAGCTGATTTACGGTGTGTAGCTAGGTTCATTGAATCCCGACGTTCTGATCGTACAGCATCGTCACTTCGTCTTTCAGGGGATAAGTTTCTTGAATCACGACGTTCTGACCTTGCAGTTCTATGGTGTGTAGCTATATTCATTGAATTTCGACGTTCTGATCGTACGGCATCGTCATTTCGTCTTTCAGGGGATAAGTTTCTTGAATCACGACGTTCTGACAATGCAGATGTACGGTATGTAGCTAGATTCATTGAATCCTGACGTTCTGATCGAACGACATCGTCATTTCGTCTTTCAAAGGATAAGTTTCTGGAATCACGACGTTCTGACGATGCAGATCTACTGTGTATAGCTAGGTTCATTGAATCCCGACGTTCTGATCGTACGGCATCGTCATTTCGTCTTTCAGGGGATAAGTTTCTTGAATCACGACGTTCTGACGATGCAGATCTACGGTGTGTAGCTAAGTTTCTTGAATCCCGACGTTCTGACCTTGCAGTTCTATGGTGTGTAGCTATATTCATTGAATCCCGACGTTCTGATCGTACGGCATTGTCATTTCGTCTTTCAGGGGATAAGTTTCTTGAATCACGACGTTCTGACGATGCAGATCTACGGTGTGTAGCTAGGTTTATTGAATCCAGACGTTCTGATCTTACGGCATCGTTATTTCGTCTTTCAGTGGATAAAGTTCTTGAATCATGATTGTCTGGAGACTCAGATCTTACAGATCTACGGTGTGTAGCAAGATTCATTGAATTCCGACGTTCTGATCGTACGGCATCGTCATTTCGTCTTTCAGGGGATAAGTTTCTTGAATCACGAAGTTCAGGTGATGCAGATCTTACATATCTACGGTGTGTAGCTAGATTCATTGAATCCCGACGTTCTGATCGTACGGCATCGTCATTTCGTCTTTCAGGGGATAAGTTTCTTGAATCGCGACGTTCTGGCGACGCCGATCTTGCAGATTGACGGTTTGTAGCAAGATTCATTGAATCTCGACGTTCTGATCGTACGGCATCGTCATTTCGTCTTTCAGAGGATAAGTTTCTTGAATCACGACGTTCAGATGATGCAGATCTTACAAATCTACGGTGTGTAACAAGATTCATTGAATCCCGACGTTCTGATTTTAAGGCATCGTCATTTCGTCTTTCAGGGGATAAGTTTCTTGAATCACGACGTTCTGGCGATGCAGATCTTGCAGATCGACGGTGTGTAGCATGATTCATTGAATCCCGACGTTCTGATCGTACGGCATCGTCATTTCGTCTTTCAGGGGATAAGCTTCTTGAATCACGACGTTCTGGCGATGCAGATCTTACAGATCGACGATGTGTAGCAAGGTTCATTGAATCCCGACGTTCTGATCGTACGGCATCATCATTTCGTCTTTCAGAAGATAAAGCACGTTCTTTTAATTTTATGGAATCAACATTTCTTCTTTCAGGGACTGAAGTTCGTGAAACACGACGATCTGGATATGCAGTCCTTAGAAGTCGGTGATGTGTGGATAATTTCCTTGAATCTCGACGTTCTGATCGTACGGATTCTTCATTTCGTCTTTCAGATGACAAAGATCTTGAATCACGAAGTTCTAATATTTTGGAGTCAACGTCTCTTCTATCAGGGGATAAAGTTCTTGTATCACGACGTTCTAAAAATGAGGATCTTCTATGTTGGCGGTGTGTTGGTAAATTTTTTAAATCCCGACGTTCTAATATTACTGAATCGCCATCATGTTTTTCAGAGGTTAAAGTCCTTGAATCACGACGTTCTAATAAATTTGAGTCAATATTTCTTCTGTCAGAGGATAAAGTTTGTTTATCACGGCGTACTAAAGATGTAGACCTTTTAGGTATGCGATTTATGTCTAAATTCCTTGAGTCATGACGTACTGATTGTATAGAATCTATATTTTTTCTTTTATTTGATAAATTTGTATCACGGCGCTCTAATAATTTGGACTCTTCATTTAGTCTTTCAGATGATAAAACATTGGAACCACGTCGCTCTAAAGATCTTATAAGTTGACGTTGCATAGATAAATTTCTATCTGATGGTATAGAATCACCATTTCGTCTTTCAGATGATAATATCCTTGAATCCCGACGTTCTGCTCTTATAGAATCGATATTTCGTCTTTCATAGGACAAAGTTCTCGAATTCCAACGATCTGATCGTACAGAGTCAGCATTTTGTCTTTTAGAGGATAAAGTTCTCGAATTCCCACGTTCTGATCGTATAGAGTCAGCATTTCGTGTTTCAGGGGATAAAGTTCTCGAATTCCGACGTTCTGATCGTATAGAATCCACATTTTGTCTTTCAGAGGATAAAGTCCTTGAATCCCTACGTTCTGATCTCACATAGTCAACATTTCGTCTTTCAGGAGATAAAGTCCTTGAATTCCGACGTTCTGATCGCTCAGAGTCAACATTTCGTCTTTTAGGGGATAAAGTTCTCGAATTCCCACGTTCTGATCGTATAGAATCAACATTTCGTCTTTCAGAGGATAAAGTCCTTGAATCCCTACGTTCTGATCTCACATAGTCAACATTTCGTCTTTCAGGAGATAAAGTCCTTGAATTTCCACGTTCTGATAGCTCAGAGTCAACATTTCGTCTTTCAGGGGATAAAGTTCTCGAATTCCGACGTTCTGATCGTATAGAGTCAACATTTCGTCTTTCAGGAGATAAAGTCCTTGAATTCCGACGTTCTGATCGTATAGAGTCAACATTTCGTCTTTCAGGGGATAAAGTTCTCGAATTCCGACGTTCTGATTGCTCAGAGTCAACATTTCGTCTTTCAGGAGATAAAGTCCTTGAATTCCGACGATCTGATCGTATAGAGTCAACATTTCGTCTTTCAGGAGATAAAGTCCTTGAATTCCGACGTTCTGATCGTATAGAGTCAACATTTCGTCTTTCAGGGGATAAAGTTCTCGAATTCCGACGTTCTGATCGCTCAGAGTCAACATTTCGTCTTTCAGGGGATAGAGTTCTCGAATTCCGACGTTCTGATCGTATAGAGTCAACATTTTGTCTTTCAGGGAATAAATTTTTCGAATCCCGACGTTCCGATTGTATAGAATCAATATTACTTCTTTCAATAGATAAAATCTTTGAGTATCGATTTTTTAATAGTTCAGAATCTACATTTCGTCTGTCAGAAGACAAAGCTCTAATATTGCTGTGTTTTCCGCTTCCATGTCGATAAAGCATGCCTGCTTTCTTGAACTCTCGATGTTTATTTTTTAAAGAATTAACATATCTTCTTTCAGATATAGTTGGAATAAGTTGGTTATTTATACTACGTGCGTTTTGATTTTTCTGTTCTGGTGTTTTTAGCTTAGAATTGTTGTACGTTTCAAGTGTTTCACGGTGTTCTTTAGATGAAGTTCGGACAAGTCGTCGTATAGTTAAAGAGTTCCTTGATTTCCTACCTACTGAAGATGATGATTCTATTTCACTAATTTTATTCGATACATTTTTTGTAACACTATGTTCTGCAGGTATAGATCGAAGGAATCTTCGGGTTGATGATAAGTATCTTTGATTTAGCTGCTCTACAATTTCTGGTCTTAATTTTTGAATTGTGTTTTGGGAAACATTTGCATGGTCTGATTCTATTATTTCATTTCCAATAGGCAGATCAAGTTCCATATTTTTGTCAAAATCTACAGCTTGATAACAATGGTTTATCTGATCTGTGAATTTTGTGTTTTGGCTTATTGTTATTTTCTGGCAATCCAAGTTTATTCCATTATTTTGTTCAAATTTATGTTTTACCATATAATTTGAAGATTCGTTAGTAGGGGGAGTCAAAGCAATGTCGTAACCAAAAGGAAGAGGGTAGGTGATGCAATGTCCATCTCCAGGGTCATCAGGTCCGCTGGAAAATAACACATAGGCTTATATGTATAATCTTATGTAGTAAATTAATTAATTAATTGACAATTAAGTATCTTTAAGACTTCAAGACACCGCGTGTCAATTGCATAGGCACTATCTTAATTAATAATGTAATAGTTTTGTTTCTTTTCATTGGTGACTTGATTTATAATTCTTATTAGGCCTAGTATAGTTGAAATAATATCAATTTTTTAAATATTATATATTGATTAATTGATATTATGGCATTAACTAACCCTTGCAAAATGTTACATCTTACTCCATATTGGTTTTACTTACTTGTTTTGTAAAAAAAAAAAAATTAAAAAATAAAAGTAATAAATTAATAACAAACTAGTCATTAAGACCATCAGGTCCTCTCATCCACTTAAAACCCTTCAAAATATATACATTATTTAAATAATAAACAATAAAAAATTTAAAGACAAAAAATAACATAAAATTTAAAAAACCAAGACATATTTAAAAGTAAAATAAAAATTATAAATCAACTTGAAAAACATAAAATAAATCACATTTAAAAAAATGAAAATTAAAACAAATATTGTTTTTGAAACTATTTAAAAATAAAATAATAATGTAATCTATAATTTAAATTGATATAAAATAAAAATCACGCTAACATTCATACAAAATACCTTTCCTTGCACACTCCCAGCAAAGATCAGTCGATGAAGAGACGGAGGGGATCTGACGAGTTCCATAAACGATACGTCGATAAAGTAAAAGATTATTACACATAACTTATGCTTTGGTATATTATGCATTGTTGAAACCTTTCTTGTCTCCTTAGTACTTTATATTTGAGGCAAAATAAACTTATTTGCGAAGAAAGTTGGCACTCAAGTTTGACGAATAGTAGGTTAATAGGTAGTTAAAATATTAAAAAATCTGAAATCATTAAGTTTTGGAAGAAAATAGTCAGGTGACTAACGTGATCATTGCTTTTTAAATAAAACATAAATCGTATATAATAATTTTGAGCATTTTGCAGTTTGTTAGCAATTCAACAGTCATTTCATTGAGTACAGTGTTACAACAGAAAAATAAAGCATAATAAAATGATTTAACGAGGAGCACTCAATAAGAAATGGTAAAAAATCTTTCGTTTTTTAAAGATTGTATTCCTGCATATACTTTATTACAATCATGTCTTAAATGCATATTCATTCCAATTTAGTCTGTCATTAAATGTCAATCCCAGATTTTAACAGTACTACAATATGTTGAGACGCCACAGATATTAAGTTTGGGGAGAGTGTTTAAGTTAATTGTGTTCATTAAATATATTAATATAATGGGTTGGGTTTTTGATTTATTCAGTCTGAAATAATGCTCTTCAGCCCATAAGTAGATTTTTTTACGTCATATGTTCCACACAGAGAAAACAAGAACAAATATTTATAACTTGTTGATATTTTCATAGAAGAAATTTCAGAATGTCCTAGGAAGAAACAGACAGGTGTAAACATTTACTAGTGTACCAGAAACAAAGACTTTATTTTGTATAGTTTCAAAATGGCAGCCGTTAAAGATAGAAAATCGTTAACATTACAAAAACATTACAAAAGGCAAAATATTTTACTTTTTTAACAACGAAAAAAAATGTTGTTTTTTTTTATTTAGAGAAAACCGAATTATCGACAAAAAACTAAAAAGAGAATATCTTGGTAGTTATTTACAATCATAATCCAAGATTGACCTAAAACCAAAATTAGTTTTTAAATGTGATACATTTTAATAATAATAATAATAAATACTACAGAGCAGTATTTTTATAATACAGAATTTATCTTGTAGACATTTAATTCTGAAAAAATTGATGTAAATACAACCAATAAAAAAAATAAACTTTTTAAAAATAAAATATTATTGAAGAAGAAACAGAACAATAAATTTGACACATTAATAGAAATTAAAATTAAAAACATAATATATTGAAAATTACTGATATCCCAGTTTAATTTTTTATACCTTAAAGCACAGAAAAGAGAGTACCTCTTGCCTGTGCTTAAAGATTCTTTTCAAAATAAAATGTTTTCCTCGATAGTTTATTCATAACCTAGAGCGACGTATAACTTCAAAGGACGTTTTTACAATATTGCCACGGTCGTTCTATTGAAGATATTCAAATACAATTGAAATTCTGTTTATTAATTCTTCTTTGGGATTATCTCCATCTTGGCAAACAAGTTTCTTTAAATGACCCCAAAGGTAATACAGTATTGTAGGGTATTTAATAGGGACCTAGAGAGTCAATTAATTGATTCACCTTGACCAATACATCTGTTTGGAAAACTTAAGGTTAAATGCTGTTTAAATTTTTATAAATAATGAGGTGGTGCTCAATCACATTTCTGTCTTTTTTTAAAGAGGTACATCTGGCATTTTATTATGTAAAAAATCTTTGTACATAATACCAGAAAAATGGTTATGAAAAATAATTGTTCCAACTAACTGGTCTCCAATTATAGCACACCATATATTTATCGGAAACCGGCGTCGAAAATTTGATTATTTTATTTCATTTGGATTTTCAAATGACCACCTGTGACTCTTCTTCAGATTTTGTATTCAGATTCTTGTAAAGATGGATTCATCGGTGAATAAAATGGAATTAACAATCGAAGAAAATTGTAATTAACTTCCAATTGGAAAAATGGAATTAACTTCTAGCCTACTCATCGAAAAAAAAATTATCTTAACTCATTGTCACCAGGATGAATATTTGGAGAATTTTTAAATAATATGGCTACAAATTTGTAACTTGTAATATGTTACTCACCGCCAGCAATCCTTTTTTGAATTTTTTCCTTCAGTACATATATATTATCACTACACGTGTTTCGGACTAATTGCTGGCGGTGAGTAACATATTACAAGTTATTTATAAGCATATCCGGTGATCTAGATTTCCAATTGTAATACAAATTTGTCTTTACTCAGTGATCTCCAAACTGTCGTATGAGATATGCCTGTTCGATTTGAAATTCTATCATGTCAGGTGCTGAATTGGAGAGTACCCAATCAAGTACCAGACGAAAAACACAAAAATCGTGCGCACGCACACACACACACACACAAATCGCAGCTGATATATTAGACCTATATGATATCAATACACAACTCTTAAATTTTTGGACAGCAATTTCTGGAGTTCTACTGAGGTCGATTTTATGGTTCTTTTTTATATTGTATGATTTACGCTGTAGTTACGAAAATACGAAATAATAAATAATACTGTAATACATACGAAATTTAAATTAACTATTGTACATTTACAATTTCTCCATAACAATTAACCCTAAACTTTATTCCTCCTTCAACTTTATCTTAAATTTAAAAAGCTTTTTGAGTGTAATATCCAACTCACTGATTTTAAGATAAGTATATGGTCACTTCGTCTTGTGACTTACTTGTGTTAAGCGTTTCAGAATCTATATTCCATCTTCAGAATTTCATTTTATCTTTGACTTTACAATTTAATATCATGATTATTTTTTATATAAAATTTAATAGTTTTAAATTTAAAAAGTACGAAATAAGTCAAACCGACTACTACAAATTTGCATAAAATCAATTATTTAAAATGCAAAGTTTTGTCTTAAAAGATTAACAACACTAACGACAAAAACGCGTGTTTTGATTTCTCAGCTGTTTCCATATTTATTCTTAAATTTGAGGTAATGTTTATATCATTATAATATTAAAATTTTGCTATAGTCATGATGAAAAGAGACAAGGAGCGATATTACGCATATCGTTATGATGTCACAATCAAGTCTACTTGAAAAACATAAATACAAATGGGTTAGGCTTAGAGGCCTGAAATAGGCTATAGGGAATTATCATGGAAGATTGAGTGCAATCAAATCTATACGCTTAAATTGGACAAATATATTATGATTATGAAAAATAGAGATGATTTCATGTTGAGTGCTAATATTTTGATTGATTCAAAATGAATAGGCCTAAACTAAAGAGTGTTTGAGTACTTAAGTTTACTACGTTCACCATGACTATAACAAAAGAAAACACGTATTTATTTCTCTGTAGTATTGAAAAGAGTTTTATACTGATTCATGAAGCATTGCCAATTTTAAGACATCTTATAGTAAAATCGGCGAGTGTTGAGAGTAAAGCGGCAGTAGCTAGCGTGACATCAGAGACAAGTGCCACAGCAGGTATGACAATCCTGCCAACGAATGTACTCGTACAATCACTGTACAGTGTAAATATTGTGGAATATGGATGTGAGCGTCTGATATATAGCGACAGATCATGGACTGACTACTTGATCACCCTTTTTCCTACTAATCACAACCAATGAGCTGATGAAAGTGTAGGCGATGTTTACTCCCAATGATAAGACTTAGGTCAATCACAACTGTCCAAATTTCAGATTGTGTTTCGCGAATAGCTGGGGGTAGGATACAGATATCAAAAAACTGTTCGTGCCACTGAACTCAGGTTTTAAAAACAATGTTTAATCATTTATCATACGACCATGTTACCTTAAAAAAAATATTCAAATCTAATATTGGAGGAAAAAATTATAAACATCATAAAACTTAGTACAATGGTTAAGGTAATATCTTCGTTTGTTCAAAATCGATATAACAAATATTGTGGGGGAAATAGACGGGGAAGGTGCAATTAATTAGACAACCTGTTAGGCCTAGAATTTATACATTTACATGTATCCCTTGGACACTCAGATTGCTAATCCCCTTGATAGTTCTGGCCTCCTGTACTTTTAAAGATGTAGCCTATACTTTTATTTGAAATACTCCGAATTTGTGTCTTCTGTTTGTCGCTAAACTCGGTAAAAGAACATAAAAATTGTTAATTGTGGATAATATACTTTGCAATTTTTTTGGATAAATTTGTACTGATAGATATTTTATTTTGTAAAAAAGGTGTTTTATTCATTTTAAATTGTTTCTTTTTTAAATTTTTTAACAATTTGTAAAATTACAATTTTAAAAATTAAAGAAGATTAATTTGTTTAATATTTTTACTATATTTCTTTTTTTAGATACAATTTAAAAGAGTCACATTATAAAAAAAAAAAAAAAAAAAAAAAAAAAAAAAAAAAAAAAAAAAACCATAGCTTTTGTTCAATTGAAGCTAAGTGTAAATTACCTGTATGTTGTAATTAATTGAGGATAATCAAAGTCCTGAAGTTGGCAGTTCGGTTGTTCCAATCCAAGTGCACAAATATTAGGGCAAGCAAGATAAAGTAATAGACAGAAGATCTTTGTCAAGCACCTTGCTCCAGGCAGGATGACCAAACGTGTTCGACGCATCTTTGATAAACAGAAAATTAATTAAGAACAATCATAAACAAAGCAATTTTATTGTTATTCAGCTCCATTGAGATTTCCTACTATAAGTTTCCCACGTTATTTTTTTTCTGCTTTGATTTTAAATACACAAAAGAATTCAAGCAGAACTAATTTTTACATTCAAATATTGAAGCCGTTGTCAAGGATTTGTAACTCATTTATAATAACTTGTTCAAATGTTTTTACATAAGCGGGATCATAACTATCTTATAATGAAGAGGATGGGGGAGAAGTTTTTAAAGGGATATTATAGTCACAATTATCGTCAAAAGAAATGTTGATCTATGCCAACAAATAGTTTTACCTCCCAAAATAATAACTGTGCACAAATATTCTCACACACAAAATGAAATACCAATCAAGTGCAATTAAAAAAACTCAGATTATTGATATTTTAAAATTGGTCTTAACATTTTTTAATTTTATTATTAAATGACGGCGCTAAGGGCCCAAATAAAAAGTATTGATTTTCATATCCCCAAAAATGCCTGGTTAGAAAATGTATCGATTATAAATGGAGAAATGAATGCTGGGCACGGTTGTAGAAATTCGAACATCTCAAAACCTGTGAGAGTGATTAAATGTTGGTGAAGTGTAACCCAAATTATAAAGAAAAGAAAATTACGGTTCATGATCAGACCTCAACGGCAATCAGGGGTCATTGAAGTATTTTTCTATCTACGTTATTTCACCAAATGAAAATCGTCCACAATAAACAATTTATTTGATCAAGACGACGTTTCATTGACTGAGTCATCATCCTCAGTTGTTACGAGTATACACATCTTGTTGTTACTGAAGTAAAACTAACAATGTAATGTTTGTGTGTTTTAGAGAGAATCCATTTTAAAATTAATTAATTAGATGTAGTAATACCTACATTCATTTAGCTCCAATCTTTATTTAAAACTAACCTCGGAGGCACTTTGAGCGGTGAAAGGCATGATCCTCTGAGGATCATTCACTTTGAAAATAGTTTTAAGAGTTTAGTAATATTATCGACAGTAAAAATGTGTAAAGTATTCGATTCAGGGCAGTGTGTGTTGTTTGTTTGGAGAGTTAAGACAAGTATACAGGGTTTCATTCCATGTGTAGTAAATGTCGAACTTATTGTTTATAAAAATTGAAGTTGTAAAATATGTATTCTTTGGATTAATAGAATGATGTTAATCAATCCCATATTAAGATATTTGTTGAGTTCTATAAATACGTTTGAAAGATTCACGAATCCGATTGTAATTATTATTTTAAAACTTTTTAAATAAACAATTATACTTAAATTTATAATATATTCATACATACTTTGTGAAGTCCTTCGTTATTCAGGACTATGCTTTTATTGAATAGCCTACAAACAACACCCTGAATTTTAATTCAAAATATTAAACCTAAACTCTAAAAATCACGATTAATGCCTAAACTTTGAGGCTTCATAAAAAAGTGATATTTTGATAAATTTATATTCAAATGGGCTCAAATTATTGTTTTTAAAATTTTTTGTCTTTTATTAATTTATTATAAATATTTTCAATTATTTATATTTTTCGAAACAAAAAAATTTGAAATGTGATTTTTTATAAACTTGATGAAAAAGACTAAGAATTAAAAAAATAATAAAATTAACGACAATTATATTTAAACTTTCTCGTTGAGTGTTATTATTAGTTGCTTTAGATATTAAAACCAAAAAAATCTTAAATAGTGTCATTAATTTTTTTCAAATATACAAATCTTGTCAAGATCAAACACTATTTTCACAATTAACTAAAAAATCTAAATAATTTTATCATGCGTTGAACGTCAGTAAGCAGGACTTATTTCCTGTCAGAGGAGGCATACTTTTTTGTTGTATTTTACTTTTCTACTTTAATGATACGAATAACGTTTTACTAATTGATTTTAATACACTTAAAGTTAACGCCTTTTACTTTAGAGTATCTAAAAATTATGCTAGAAATAATTTTGAAATTGAATAATTAAAACAATTATATAAACTATTATTTATATTTTATTAGTACTTTAATAGGAGCATTTAAATTTTGTAGCTTGTCTTTAAGAAAGGTTTACATTTAAATTACCTTTTGTAGCTGTTTTGTTTGATTTATCAATAAATGATTTTGTGTTAATGGGATACGTATATTTTAGTATTAGACGATTTTTTAAATGTTAACATTAATTATATATATATTGGATTATATATTATAACCAGTTTCTATAGTTATACAACTGGGACAACTGATGGCCACAGTTTCACCTGGGGATAGTTGAGATGGTTTTATAAAGAAATAATTTTTTTAGCACATCCCTAATGGTGGTGCTATGAAAATAAATTATGCCCAAATACAGCAATACACCAATTTTGATCAAAATCAACCCATAAATAACAAAGATATGATACTTGTTTTAGGAGTAAAAAACACCCTTGGAGTGGAACATTTTCAAAGCCCTTTCTTAGTACGCGTCTACAGACCTACCCCAAACCATGTTAAAAAAATCATAGCTGTAGGTTTCTTGGATGCAGAGATTTCGTGATCAGATATTTTCATTAGATTTAAAGTTGAAAATCTATTTCCAATTTTTAAATGTGCATTTGTTTAGACATCATACGTTTAATAACCAATTTATTATTTAAAATAACTTAATAATATTAATATAGTTTCATTATTGGGAATTCTTGAAATTTACTACAATGTTCTCTGGAAACTTTGACATTAAGGTAATTTATAACGTTTTTAATTGACTAATACATCTCAATTAATTAACTGTATACATATTTCTACTAGCGATGGTTATTGTGTTTCACTAATTGTAAAATTGTAACAAAAACACATCCAAATACATTTTAAGGTAAAGTTATTACTTAAATATCAGTTTTTAAGTTTTGCGAAAATTAAATAAAGACTACATTCAGTATAGTTGTCTAATGCATTTCTTAATGGTATATTTTTGATAACGCACCGACTTTTAAGGACATGTTTTCCAATCGTTTACAAATTTTGGAGAATTATTGATGTTATTGAAATCTGAATTTAGCTGCTTCTATTAGTTGCTTAATTTGTTTATGGTTTCAAATTAGCGGCCGAACAAATATCTGTAAAAGTGCAGGAGTTTTAAATAGTAGATTGTTGATAATATTTGTGTTACTTTTACTAGAAATAACAATGTTTCATTTCCGTGCTAAAAGAAATTCGCTTTATACGGTGGAGGATAAAATTATCAAATAAACTGTGTCAACAATAAATCACAATGACTTTCTCACAGACCCAAAATAATATTTGTCGTTATGCATAAAAAATGTACTATTTATAGGCTAGGTAAAATAATAGGAATTAAACATTACCCTTAACTACATAATATTCGAAGCAGAACACAACTTTTTAGCCTTTAGACCATTTTTCCCTTTTTATTTTGTATGAACCTTTACCACATTTAACCTCCTTCCCTTATTGTACTTACCTCCAAAATTAAAATCGAGATTTTTGAATATTTTGGATGGTTATACTCAGTAGATAATTAGCTTCAAATAAAAAAAAATGTTATTTTCTTAATTAATGAGTTTTTCCTATATATATATATATATATATATATATATATATTATACGCAAGATATATATTGATGTAAAAAAAGTTGAGTGGCAGACGACATATAGACATTATTCCCCAAACTATTATTTGGAGTCAGAGGACCTCAAATAGGACATTTCTGAAAAATTCTTGACACCTTCCATTACCTAACATTCTCTATACTACGTATGTACTGAGAAAGTATAAAATTGAGATGAGACAACAAAATACAATGTTCAAACAATTGTTATTGTTTTTAAAGCAATTTTTTGATTTGAAAACATATCTCTAGGATTAACATTCATTTAATGACTACATACTTGCTTCAAATAATGTAAACGTTTATTCTATTGTTTAACTTATAACTATCAACTTATTTATATTATGGAAGTATCTAAGTGTATATCACTATAGTTTAAGTTAAAGTATAATCTATTACCTTAAGCAGCTGATGAGTACACTCACAGCAGCGGCAGGATGCAGAATGACATGCAGAAGTCTCTTCCTCGTATATATACAACAAGTAGAAAGATGTGGGTGTTCTCATAAGGATTTCAGTAATTTATTGTCACGAAGGCATCAGGTGCTGTTTGGTCGTAACTCATTTTCAGTCAATACCACACATGAGCGCTTTACATCGTTATGGCCTTATCAGTTTAAACCACATGGTGACCCAATAGACTTCCACTCAGCTGTAATCAAAAGCGATGCATTTTCATTCATTGAACAAAACCGTTTATGAAGCTTCTTGGATATAAATAACTGTCCTCATCCCTATAACTAAATTATACCCTCTTATACTTTAAAGTTTTGCTTAGTTTTCATTATATATATATTTTAATTTAAACCATTGGATAGTTTTCTTAAAATGTATACTTAAGATAAATATAATCTAAGACATATAGATTGAGAAATCCTTGAAACACACTTAACCACATTTTAACCCGTTATCTACTTTATAGGTAACGTTTCGAAAAATCTTTCTTAGTAGTTACTTACGTTATGGAAAGAATATACTTCGGGAATTTTATCGTTTTAGGCCCATGGGTTTAGTCTAACTATATTTAGGCCCATACTGTTGTTGAGCGAGAACAATTATTTATACACTCAAACTCACTCTCTCTCTCTCACACACACACACACACACACACACACACACACACACACACACACACACACACACACACACACACACACACACACACACACACACACACACAAAACACACACACACAAAACACACAAAAAACACACACACACATATATATATATATTATACACATTTTAAAAATAAACTCTCACTGGGTCAGGATTTGATTTCCACATTACTAGCACTCAAGCACTCTACTTGGTGGATAACTGGAACTTATTGCGTACAAATATATTACTTTTAGTGAAGAATTTAAAATAAGATTAAATTTTATATACCAATAAAAAATAGAACATTAGTAATTGAGTACTGCGCTCCAGATGCCTGGTGGAATCCAAATAAAGCTTGAATTAAATCAGTATACAGTAGTAGATATACATTTACTTAAATTATATTATCTTTCAAATTTTTTTTTAAGATTAGGCCTACTTTCATTGACACACGTTTAATAACCATCTTCTGATGTAGATCTTATCATGTTTGTTGTTAGCTATATTTACTTCAAAATATGGAGACTAACAATAAAGTTAAAATAGTTTAAACCATTTTTGGTTTAACCTCATAACTAAAATCTGAGGGAAAGGAGGGAGAGGAAAAAGTTCCAAGATATTTATCAACTTTATATCCCTAAGATCAATAGTTAATGGACCCACAGAACAGTTAGTCGTTCCCATATAGATTTGATATTAATAATGTATATTGTAATGAGTCTATTAAAGACTGTGTTGATATGGTTAACTTGAATTGATTGAGATGTCTCCCAACTATCTCAGATATCCATTATTGAGTTGTGTTTTTTTTTTTTTTTTTTTTTTTCAAAAATATAACATATTTTTAAAATTATTGTACAAAATAGTGTCTGGAAACAAGTGGAGCCATTTTGTTTATTTATGTATATTGCATTACAAACCAACCGACGAAAGAGGTCGAGATCAGCAAATAAGCAAAACGAGAATAGGCTAGGCCTACTTTAAAGGGGGGGGGGGACATTAACAAATATATTCACTATTTTGTGTTTTCCTGAATCACTTCATGCATTCTTTCAAGTATTATATTGATGGCATTATAGTTTTATTTTGATGCTTACAAGATAATGTATGGGTCTCCGTAAAGTAGTGTAGGCCTACTACTACTAACGGGACTTAGTAAATAAAAAACCATAGATTAGAAACTAACTGAAAAATATAAATAGTAAACATCAAAAGTAGGTAAAACTTGACAACTTAATGAGATTTGTCAAGAATTACAACAACAAGTAATACAAACTAAATGTAGTAACAGGAATTAAATGCAGTACTAGTCTTTAAGTGGGTAAAACTAATAACTATTTGTCAGAACTATTCTAAACTAACGTAAAGGAACTGATTCACGTAATAGAATATTCAATTTTAAATTTTGGTTGGGCTCATGTGAAGTTGTCCCAACCCTAATTAACATTCCTTTTAGTCGACTTCCAAAGAGAAATTAACATTTATTTTAGCAAAACTAATTGAAACTAACGCAAAAACTAATGATTGGCATGGTTTTAATTTGTTTCCGTGCAATTCTCTTAAAGCGTGAAATTAGCCATACCCTTTTGTCTCATATAAAACTCGTTAGGAATGCGAAACTAACGATTTCTTTGTCAGAACTATTCGAAACTAACGTAAAGGAACTGATTCAAGTAATAAAAAATTCAATTTTTAATTTTGGTTGGGCTCGTGTGAAGTTGGCCCAACCATAATTAACATCCGTTTTAGGCGACTACCAAGGCGAAACTAACGTTTAATTTAGGAGAAATAACCGAAACTAACGATTGGCACTATTTTTAAGCGGTTGGGCCAACTTCACAGACATGGACTTACAACATCGCTTGCCTGTCGTCGTTGGCAAATAAATATATCCATTTCATTACTGTTTGTTTGTTCACTGTCTGGTTACAGTAAAAATAACAAGCATTAAACCTTACAGTATCAATTAGTTAAATTACAGAAAAGAACTGAACTTGAACTAAAACAAATTTTTAATGACATCTTCGGCTTTATTTTACATATGTTTTTTCTTTTAATTGTATCCAGTTTTAGTTGTGAAATATTCAAATATTCAGATGCATGTTTTACAACATTTTCACAGTCAAAGTACAAGTAAAGTAATTTTAACAAGTCCGCAGTTTGTTATTAATTTTTCGAATATTTCAATACTTACACATTATATTTGATATTTACAAATCAAACTACTTAAAATAAATAACATTCAAGGACTCACTTTATAGTGACTACGAGCGTGACAATCCCAAGGGATCCTAGCTGGATCTACATTTCTTTTCATGTAATCTTGGGTTAGAACCCTCTCTTTCATCTTTCCTATCCGATTATTCTCTCCCAACACTTTTTCTCTTCCTTCCCTGACACTAATAGACTATTCGAGGGATATACTTCATTTTATACTTTTTTCTTCTTCTTTTTTATATAAGGTGATGAAGACTGATAGGCTTTTCGCTTTTAAAGAAGAAAAAATGAGAACAACTAAATGTATTTAAAAATAGGCATTATTGTGTTCTTGTAACACTTTGCTGTATTAAAAATGTATGCAGCTTTTTAAATATATTTAAATATTCTGTAAATGTAATCTTACAATCTATATAAGTTACTATTAGGGAAGGGGGTATGTTTGTCCTCTCTGCTCTTAAAAACTATTAAACAGATTTTAATGAAATTTGGTAACATCATAGTTTCCACTCACAATGAATTTTGTTCAATATCTCAATTGGAAGTTGAGTTATGACAATACAAGTTTTCCTATGTATTTTTCCCATAAGGAAATGGCAGCTGTAAAGATCGATCTTTGTTGGCGGTAATCGCAGCGAAAAGCGAATTAAGAATTTTTTATTCTTAATAATTTTTGATAAATCTACTCGTTTAGAGTTATAAGATGCTTAAAGTTTCAGATAATTGTCGTGTAATGGATTTTCGCTTGGCGATTTTTCGTACTTCCCATTGTTGAATCGCGTTAAAAATTTAATTAGGCATAGTATAGGATGTGTAAACACCAACAAAGGACTAAACGTAAAATAAATAACCTTCAGGGGCTCACCCAAGAGAGCCTAACCTAGTATAAAATTTTCTCTTTTCATCTTCCTTATCCGGTCACTCTCTACCACAACTCTTGTTCTATTCCTTCCTGACACTATTAGACTATTCGAGTGTGGCCCAGCCAAGGAGCCCACCAAACCAAAATCATAATAATTATAAATTAGAATATAATGAAAAGGGATTTTTAATTAATAAAATATGAATTGGCACTTGCGATTTTGATGAGCAATGCAATATGACGTAGAAGAAGGGGAGGGGAGAGACGAGGAGTGGAGGCCTTGAGCTAGCGAGCCGACCGGGAGTCTTTTCCGAGAGCCGCGAGACGAAAGACCGCTACTGGACGAGGTCAGGTCAGTCCATTTTCGGCCTCGCGGTCTCCAGTGTACGCGGTCTCCAGCCAGCCGGAGCTTCCAGCTGGTCGAAAGAAGTGGAGACGGTCACACGAGGAATAGGAATCTTCATTTCATACTCTTTTTTGCTTCTTTTTTTTATAAAGCGATGATGACTGATAGGTTTTTTGGTTTTAAAGAAGAAAAAAAAAAGAACAACTAAATGAATTTAACAATATGCATTTAGTGAAACTAATAAAAATTAGGTAAAACCTTCGATTATGCATAGAACCTACTTATATTTGCATAGTGGTCTCTGTATGTATTTGCTGCCAGTACGCTGTTCTTATGACATGTAAAATAGACTTATATTATTTCGACATTTTACTTTACTGTTAGTAAACTTCATTGCATAATGAAATAAATGATGAAACGAAAAAAATATAAATATCTATCAGAGTAAACAACGTTTAAATTAAGAAAACAACAACAATAATACAATACATAAAAACAATAAATAAAACATGAAGTAGTTACGCAAATTGCACCTTAATGTAATTATTCTAAAGAATGCTGTTTTGCTTCAACAGAATACACACAAATAGCTATATACATCAGTTTCGTTGAAGGTAGGAAGCGATCTGTTCTGAACTCTACAGAGCCGGTTTAAAAACGGCTGATCAAATAATTTTCATACCATACAATTTTTCTGTGTCTATTTAATTCCTGATTTAGATAGTTTTTATCTGTTCCACAAATTATTTATTTTACGTTTAAATCTGAGTTGACTATTATTCCTAAATCAATTTTTAACTTGATTCAACAATGGGAAATCGAAAAATCGCCTACCGAAAATGCATTACACATTACACGTCAATTCCTCTAACTTTAAGCACCTATAACTCCTAAACGAATAGATTTATCAAACAATTACAAAGAATAAAAAAGTCCTATAGTTTTGTGTGGAGTTAGAAAATATAGGGAGTTATATAAGAAAGTTGGCCGTCTTATTGATTAACGACGGCCATTTTTTTAAGTTTGCAAAACGGATTTTTAATGACAAAGAAAAAGTAATGAAGCTTCCCATTTAAAGTTTTTCGACAGATCAATTGTTTACGAGATGTCAGTGGCGGGAAAGATAAAATGATCACCCTATATATTTTAATATTGATGAGTATAAAATTTGTACATAATAATAAAATTCTCAAAAACTATAATTGTCTTGAGCTAATTTCATTTCCCATAATATGTATTATGTAGCTAATTCAACAATAAATGTTCAATCTGAAATATTCGCTTGCGAAGCTGCGGGTAACAGCTAGTTTTTATATAAATCTAAAATTAAACATTGCCAAAAAGTATGATTGTAGCAGGGAATGAAAACTTTATGAGTATATATGAAAAGATCTATAATATAATTTGTGTAAAAGTTACATAATCTCTCAGAGCAGCGTTAGAATTTTTTCTAGCTTAACAAGCAGTCTATAAAAGTATAAAAATAGATTCTAAAAAACTAATCCTTTTCTTTAATACCAAAATAAATACTTTCTCTTTTACAAGTTTTCCTAGTCACGAAACATATGAATTAAAATAGTTTTCTTGGTAATTTAATATTATAAATTAAGATTTAAATTATTTTAAAAACACACCATATAAAAATCCTAGTGATATCCTATAGTTGGGATGAAATATGTGATAAGACAGGAGGGGGGGAGACATATTTATCAACTAAAGAATGTTTTAGAAAAGTACCCCCCTACTTTGGTCCATCTTACAGTCTCTC
Source organism: Aphrophora alni (assembly GCA_963513935.1). Classification (NCBI taxonomy): domain Eukaryota; kingdom Metazoa; phylum Arthropoda; class Insecta; order Hemiptera; family Aphrophoridae; genus Aphrophora; species Aphrophora alni. The sequence continues at coordinate 92,101,859 of OY740767.1, forward strand.
AAAAATTGATAAGTTTGCACATGTCAGTTTTAAAAAATATTTCCCCCCAACTTTCTTGTAAATAACATTAAATTTTTATTTGTTAAGAATAAAATATATTTTTTAAGCTCTAAAATTTGCAATATAATATGTGTTGTGTTAACATTAATGGCTGTATATCAAGTTTGTTGCTTGAAAAGTGATAACTTAAAAAAAAAATCATGATTATTAAAAAAATGAATTTTAAAATTATATTTTTGTAATTAGATTACTTTATATTTTTTGTAAATAACAATTAAAAGATCGACGTTGAAATAAACAAATTAAAGTTTAAAAAAATAAAATGAATTTTATATTGGACATATTTGCATGTTACTTATTAATCACTAAATATTAATATAATAACTATATAAAACAAAAAATACCCATGGCTTAGTTTGAAATTTTTTTTTTTTACAATTTGGTTTTGTCAATCAAAAGTTAAGACGCTGTTTATATATATTAGATGCACAAGCTCAGATCTTGGACTTCTTTAAAACAATTAGGCCTACCTAATACACTTTATTTTTTTAACAAATTAAATACTGAGATGGTAATTTGTTGTTTTATACTGCATACTTTAACAATTTCTTGTCTCTAGTTTCATTTGGAGAAGAACTCTAACACTCATTTGACTACACTAATCACCATAACCTATGGAGAAGCTAAAACATGAATTTTCCAAATATTTGAATAAAAGTCATAACTTTTTTACCAAGCTTGTTTGTAAATAAATTTAGTATTAAAATATAAACAACTAAAGTTTGATCAGATGCATAAATTTTTTTCAAAATATTTTTAGGAATGCATGCCTCTAACAATTTTCTCTGTTCTTTTGAAGTACCTTCTTGCAGCTCACAGTCATTAGGGAGTCCCCTAGAAGCTGCTACAGCTCTCCACAGTGCATGTTCATGGGGGAGGGTGGAGGTTGTTTAGTGGGTAGTACCTCTCACTTGTTGATGGGTGAGCCCCACAGTATCTCTCAAGAGAGAGATCTGTGTAAATGCATTTTTACCTCTCTAAAAAAAAAGAAAAATTAGAATAGAAATCTCACAATTGAAATATTGTGAAAAATGTGACTATTCTTGTGGTCTGGTAAATTCAGTGGTTTAAACGTCAATTTCTCTAATCAACCTTCATAATTTCTTGTACCTGGTTAGAAAGTGTGGACTTTAACAGATTTGTTTAGAATTCTATTGCACTTAAAACACACATTTTGTAAATACATACTAATGTTTTAGAAATGTATATAAAAAAAATAATAATGCATAGGTCCAATTATTGGTAATTTCTCAGTATTATACCTAAAATAAACCATTTAAAATCAACCAAAATTTAATATTAGCACTTAATTTGACGGATGATTATACAGGACAATTTATTGTCTCCAAAGGTATTATAAGTCCCATAAGGTGAATTATTAGTCCATGTATTTTTTAGTGCTTGGAAACTTGTATACACATATGTTTCCACGAAATAAATATCCCCACATAGGTATCTTGCAAGAGTCAGCAAATTTTGAGTAGGATATTAGGATTAGGATTATAAAACAATGAATTTTTGCTAAATAAAAAAATAAAAAATACAGTTGAGCAAACTGTTGAGAGCACAATACTAAGTAAAGAACTGTGATTTATTTTCTGTCAGTTATTGAAACAGTAACACTTTTGTTAAGGTTCGGAAGTTCATGATCATTTCTCAATAATCAGGCTAAATTTGATAAAATGGTAAATAATTGAAGGAAATTCTTTTTTACTTTTGTTCTCTAAATTTTAAGATCACAAATGTGGGTCCATTCCACTCTATGTCTTGTTATGTATAATTGGGGAAGTTAAACTGAATATTTATATTTGTGATTAGATTTAAAAAATTATATTTGTGTTTTATATTTAATAGTCAGATGTTTCACTCTTTATTCTTGAAAATCTTAGGTCGCCATAAAGTTTACATACTTAAGCTCTGACCTGAGTTAAAAAATACACTACAGAAACCTTGAGGAATAGGTACATTAAAGATAAAAATTATGACACTCTCCTAAATTGCATAGATTATCAATGAATAAAATAATTACGTAGGTTATTATTAATTGAGGCCAAACCTGAACTGTTATGGTTTGTTCAATCTGATGTAATTCTAGCTGTTTATTATGAATGATATGACATGACTACATAATCAAAACCATTCTAATATTTTGTATTGCAACTTCACTGTAAGGATAATTTTAAGCTACAAAACTTTTAAATGTATTTCCCTCCTTGACATTGTTTTCATAAAGTGAACCAAGTTGTCTAATTCTACTTAGGCTAATTATTTTTAATTTATGTATAATGATTTATTAAAATGATCATTTTTGTATTTCTGTCAGTCATTTAAATACTAGATTAGGTTAGCTTATGTTATCGTGAACTAGTTACTCTCAGGGGGCTCACTATAATGAGTATGAGCATGGCAATCCCCATGGATCTACACCTTTTCTGTGTAGTCTTGGGTTAGATCCCTCTCTTTCATTTTTTTATATCTGGTATATATTGACCAATTATTGTTCTTTTCAGATTCTGATGGTAATAAGTATTCGAGGGCTAGGTGTCGTCATATTATTATGTTCTTCTCTTACTTTTTTATAAGGCGATGGGAGGTTTTATGGCTCTTTTTCACATTTCTGTTATTATCAAAGATTTTCTGTTTGAAAATAGCTGTTTCTAAATCAGAAAACTCATACATCTTTTTTTCTTAATTTTTTTTACTTTCAATCCACATACTGAAAATACATTTAAATTGAAGAAGAACATGACACTATACTATTTCTTGTAGTACGTTCAATGTCTTGAACCATTTTATTTTTCTTGTTGAACTACATGTGAACAATACAAAAAATCCAAAATTAAAAATAAAATATATATATTTTTAGCGAAATTGTCAAATTTTAATATTTGTAGTAAGTTTAATGAAGCAAAGTTTAATTTTGTGTACCAAAACATGATCCATTTATTTTAACAATTATAAATTCTATATATATAAATAAATATATATTTTTGATAAACACCCATAATTCTCATGCAAAAATAGATACAAATTAATTATCAACACTCCAATATTTATAAAACAATGTCAACAAATTTATTAAATACGAATTTTTTGGAAAAATGTTTAAACCATGACTTTATCAATTTAAATTTAACAGCATTCAATGCTTTGTGCTGAAATATATTAGATATTTACATTTAAAAGTAATCTGAACCCTTAATATTATCGTAGCTAAGTGGTTCTTAGGCTTGATTTTCTTGTGATATGATGCAGATTACGAAAATAATATTTGTATGACTATATACCTCAAATTGAAAAAAGTTGTTCTGGCTGTACCTATAGGCCAGTTGGTGACTATTAACTACAACTTGGAGTGGTCGGGCAAGGGCTAATTGGGGTGGTGATTGCTGACCAAGCATACTAAGCTCTCAGCCCCAATGAACCTTTGCGATGGGTATAAAAGTTTTTTGTACCTAGAACAATTAACTGGTTTTCCATTCTGTATTGTTCCTATGGTCATTACCATAGAAGAAGGAACTATAATAAGAAAGTCACAGTCCATGTTAAACAACGTGATACAAAATATCCTTAGTTTGGTTACTGGACAACAGAAAGCGCTAGTATCATCGGTACTTGTGATAAAGTAGCCAAGCCTTTTTGTCCCGATGCTACTAGTGCTTTCTGTTGTCCAGTAATCAAACTAAGTATATTTTGTATCACGCTAGAGCCTATACCTGTGACTTTCTTATTCTAATTCCTTCTTCTATGTCATTACCCAGGCCTGGTATTTCCCCACCCTTCTATTCATTGTATCTAACTCCCACCATCTAGTTTTTAAGATTCTCTGGTTTTCATTTTCTTCTTTTCTTCAGTCTTTAATACAGCCTCGTCAATTCCTTAGCAGACGAAACCATTGGTCGGCTAGACTAATAAAAAGTGGAAGTTTTAAAATTAAAAAATGTGTTTTATAATTTTTTCTGTAGTATTTATTATATTTACATTTATCAATTTATCAGATATATAATTTTGACTTATGAAATAAATAATTGTGCAGTACCTTTCTTGATTTTAAAGCTATTTGGTATTATTAACAAGTAAGTAATTACAATTTCAGCTTTTATAAATCAATTAATGATAACATATTTTTTCAAGAACAAAATTGTAAGAATTAAATTGCAACTAAATTTTCATACTAAAAAGTTCTATTACTTTATGGCTGCAGTATACATAAAGGCTACTATAGTTGTTAATTTTAGTAATGATAAGTATCAAATTAAAGTACTTATGTTTAATTAAGAGAGAGTGTTTAATTAGATTGCTTAGTAACTTTTAAATATTTAAAAATATAATCTATTTCTTCAACTTCCAGTGCTTTACGGACTTGTCCGAGGATGATTGTAGTATTAACTTTTAGATCTCTAACCAGAACTTGGAGCCTCCCTGTAAACAAACATTTAAATTAAAATAAAACGTGAACACAATTTTTCACCAATAATAGTTTTATTAAATTTAACGTGTTTCAATGACAATGTCGCCATCTTCAATAATGAATTAGCTACAATATTTAAACTATAGCTCATGTATAACTGAAGATGGCAATATTATCATTGAAAAGTATTTGAATTAATAAACATGTTAGTTGTGAGAAATTGTGGTAAAGTATAATTTCAATTTTAAAATATCTCATAAGTCAGGTTCAATATTGTATTTATAAATATTGTTATCGTCTTTTTTCTTCTTAAAATTAGAATCATTTATGTTTTAAACTATTGTGTATGAACAGAAATAGAGTTTTACTTACGTATATTCAGCCACAACACTTCTGTACAAGAGTATTCAACAGCATAACTTTCGTAGTCAGTGTTGAGAACATAGAGTTGAGTTGTAAGTGCTGTAGCATTTCTAAACCCTATAGAAACATTATTAACTATTGAAATTTTATTAATATACTAAAAGTACAATTATACAGACGACCCAAAAGCATATATATTTTGTATGTGTACATTCACAGTTTTTACATATTGTCATGTCTTTTTTCCCCATTTTATTTTATTTGTTTTATGTTTGTTTTGTTGTTTTATTAATTATTTTAAGAGTTTATTATTACTGTATTTACCAAGTATACGAAACATGGTTAAGTTGGTAATCATAAAAATTTTGAATCTGTTTTTCACTGATCTTCACAATTCATAGCCTCAGGAAATAGAAAAAATGATAATCAACATACAGCCCATCCATCGTTGTCATTTTTGTCTGTATATAAGCACGGTAACGATAACAAAAATAAGATAGGAACATGAAATTTGGTATAGTAGGGGACTATAGTGTGCTTATATAGAACTTTTTTGAAATTCGGAAAATCTCATTTAAAATGTTCAACTTATAACGCACTAAAGTACATAAAAAGTGGAGATTTCAATTCGGGTGTAATTGTCCTGCAAGGTCGCATCATCAACATGAGAATAGTGTGTGGACACTCCTTCACAATAGATAAGCCATGGATAGATAATAGATAATAGATAATAGATGGGCATGGCCAAGACATTGACACAGGCATAGCAAGTGGAGACTTAATATACACTTGTCTACATGCCTGTTAGGACCTAACCAATGTTAAGAAAATAACAATACCTATATACAATTATTAGGTACAGAAAACCATCGTAACAAGTTTTAAACAAACTTACCCTACCAATATAATTTAGTATTTCCTACCAGTCCCAAGAAACCAAATATTTGGCTTTACTTTAAGAGGATCTGCTTTTATTACATTGTATTGTGGGGCTGTGTATGTACCATGATGCACTCTACTTGTTTTTATTTTCCTTTTGTATTGAGTTATACTACCTTAGCATATGTAGTTTTATTAAGAAATAAAACAATATATAGTTAACAATAAAATTTGTTATTACTGCAATATCTATTAATGGATGAACAACATTTTGAAACACACTTTTAGTTAACCCTTTGCGCTCGCATAGAGTATTTATAGGTTGTCCTGATCTGTCGGATGGCCAGCTGTACTGGCCGAAGACATTTGCGCAACAACTCGGATTTAATTTCACATCAGTTGTTCCTGCTGCTCGGATGGCCAGTGGTACTGGCCAAGATAAAAACCGTCGAACGCTCGGAAGGCCAGCAGCACTGGCCAAGAAACATAATATGTTGCATTTTAACAATATATTTTTATGTTGTGGTGTGTGTAGAGTGCTGTAACCTATAGATAAACTATTTAACTAAATAACCAGCAGTTCTGGCAGCTTTCTCGTTGAAAAGTATCACCGGGAATGCCAAAATCAACACTTGCTCTTTTCTTACAACATTGAGAACGTACACACAATGTCTTGTGATTTTTGTATAATTAGTAAATTAGACATAATTTTCCTTTTTAACTTGAAACATATGATTTTGTTTAGTTCATTATCTTGTTTGTTTGTGTATCTATATTAATAAAATATAAAATATTGTTTGTTTGATTTAAAATAAAAAAACAGTAAGGTGTTATCGTCAGTTTAAATATATGTGATTTTTGTATAATTAGTAAATTAGGAATTATTTTCCCTTTTAAATTGAAACATAATTTTGTTTAGTTCATTATCTTGTTTGTTTGTATATCTATATTAATAAAATATAAAAAATTGTTTGTTTGTTTTAAAATTAAAAAAACTTTAAGGTGTTCTCGTCAGTTTGAAATAGGGGTATGTGTTAGTTTTGTATAATTAGTAAATTATTCATTATTGTCCTTTTTAACTTGAAACATATAATTTTGTTAAGTTCAGTATCTTTTTTGTTTGTGTATACCTAATAATAAAATTTTAAAAATTGTTTGTTTGTGTTAAAATAAAAAACTGACAAGGTGTTTGCATAACTTTTAAATATATGTGATATTTGTATAATTAGTAAATTAGGCATTATTTTCCCTTTTAACTTGAAACATATGATTTTGTTTAGTTCAGTATCTTGTTTGTCTGTGTATATTAAGAAAATACGATGTTTCATATTCAAAAGAACTTACAATTAAAATATTTTACATTGAAACCAGCTTCTTGAGGTAGACCATGATAATCTTCAGGCGTTGCAACTCCATAATGTGTTATTGGTATATCATTTCTGAAAACATATATTACACTGATAAGTTTAAAACACTTGTTCATCTATTGGTGAAATCATATCTATTGAAGCCCTTCCTTTAGTAAACACTATAGGTAATTAATTTAGTAAACAAACTGTATAACCTAAGAAACATATCTAATTCTAAATCAAATGGAAATAATAAATCTTAAATAGTATTAAATCATACAGAAGAGTAGTATATCTTACCCAAGAATTTTATATGATGATTCAAGATCAAATATTCCATTTTTTCTTGCAGTATAATGAAATTTAACACATTTTCTAAATATTTTCCAAATTGGTCTTATAGAGGCATATTGATACCAAAGTCCCATGTACTGTACAGAAGAAAAACATGTTTATCCAAATTACTTCTATAAAAAGATATAAAATAAAAGGTTAATAAGTATAAATAAAGCATGTATAGTAATTAAAACTATGAAAAACACTTGAATAACATTAAAACTGTCATGCAACACACTGTAGAATTACCATAATCAAAACTCAGCCTTTGTAATCAATAAACGTTTATTGATCGTATCATCAAATATACAATTACATTCACATTAAATTTAAATAGTAACTATATGTTTATCGAGAAAATTAACAATTGAAATAATAAATAGAATTATAATTTAATTAAGAAACAAAATACTTTTAACAAATTCATTATAATGATAAATAGTACACTTTTGTAGTCGTTTATTGCAAATCAATACAAGCTCTCATTTAAATGATTTTAAACCTTTGTCAAAATATTTACTTATATATCATTATTGGCACTTAAGTTTATGACACTTGAGCTTTAAATTTTTGTTATATATTTTCAGGAAACAAAATGAAAATTAGAATCCATATAGTGAGATACTAGTTTTCGATCAGCCATGCATAGTTTTTAATTACATTTATAAGATTTTAAGTCTAATCCAGTTTTAATGAATCTTAAAGCTAACTTGTATTTGATGTTTATTCCAAGATAAAGAGAAACTTCAACAGTGTCTCTCATTTGAAAATAGTCACACAACTTCCTATTGAACTTATTTTATAATTCATATTTATAAAGGAGTATTTAGAGCAAAATAGACTTATAAACTTTGACAAGTAAACAGTACCGTAGATCTTAAATAAAAATCTTTCTTTTCATTCATTGTCAAACTTCTCATTCTCTTTCGTTGGAGATTTCCTCAAACCGTAAAACAACTTCCAATGATTTAACACTGTTTTTCTTGTCTATGACTAAACCAACTCTTATTAATAAGTAAACAATTTCATTAACATTACCATATAATAATACTGTGGTTACAGTCAACCGGTGTGTAGGAACCTTATCTTATTAGTGATGATAATCTAATTTATATTTAAAATATTATTTTTTTATGCTATATACAACTATTTAAGAATAATTCGACATAAAAGTACCACACTCACCCTGTTGAGATTTATATCTGCCATGGGCTCTACTGCGGGGCAACTACCGAATTTTAATTTTTGTGCCAGAATTGAAGAACCAAGTAAGGCAAAAATGCTGATTTTAATTAAACAGACATCAGCTCCATGATTCACTCTCATAGTATGTAAGTTTAATAAATCACTGAAAATTATCTAATATTTTACAACATTGATTTTGGTTTACTATATACTCTGAAACAAAATTTAAAAAATTGTTGATTACATGTTAGTTTATGCTAACTTTAAACATATTATTTAATGACATTATTTTCCAAATCTATATTAAAGAAATTATTATTATGGTATACAAAATTCATCATCATGTTTTCGATAGTTGTAAACTTTTTCATTTTATAAAAAACACATATAATAATATATTTCTGGAATAACGTTAGCTTTTGACATTTTTATTTCCTTAAAATTAAGCCTAGAATTTAGAGGGTATGATTGACTCAACATTTTAGAAGTTTTATGTTTGATAGTTGTCTAATGTAGGCCTAATATGTAGTACATATTAGTATTAATATTTAATAATAAAATAATTAATTGATTAAATCATTTTAAGAAAGAGATTATAAATTGGGGAAGCTCAAAATTTTAACAAAAATGTGTATTATTTTTTATATTATTTATGAAATTCACACTATTTATACTTTTTGAAGAGTTAAGCTTGTATTTGACACAATTTTTGAGTTTGTGCATTTTTTTTGGAGGGGGAGGGGATCAAAGACAAAAATCATTCTATCATCATCATTCTCTGTCACCTCAAAAATTTCATTATAAACCTATAACATTTAAAAATATTTGATTTTTAACCAATTATGGTCAAAGATCATAGTTTATTTTTATGAGCTTCGTTCAAATATGACATGGGTTTTTTGAAATACAGTACTATATCAACAATATAATACATTTTCCCCATCTATAGTCTATTAGAATAAAATAAGGAATAATATAAATTAAATGCCTACATTATTGAGTCACTAGATTAGCTCATGTTATTATGGAATTTGGAGAGGCTACTAAAAATTAACTTTGTTTCTCTTTTTTTTTCTTTTTTTTTTTTTTTGATCATAGTCTTTGTTGAAGAGTTCTGAGGAAAGGGGCATATGAGCATGCCAGTCTAGTTAAATAGGAAAAAAATTGGACATTAAATAGACAACTTGTACCATTCATAGGGGAGAAAATCCCCAACAAAACGCTTTTGGAACCAAGGAATGGTAATTTTTAAATGAAGAGATTTAGCGATTTCGATTGACCGGTAATTTATTTAACCTTCTTAAATTTAGCAGTTTTTTTGAGTTAACCATTTACAGAAAAGTTAATACATAACATTGATTAGCTGTTTTAGAAAAGAACAATTTGCAATGAAACAATTGATTGTTTATCTATACTTAACTATATGTATTTATACACCCTTAAATCAAACATTTATATAATATTAATCAAATTCCCCCCACCCCATATAATTAAAATTACAGAATAATATTTTAAAGAACATTGTTAGACAAGACGCTAAATTTACATTATTAGAAAATAAAAAAATTAAATTAATTAATTACATATATATTTGTAAGTTGGCCAACTATAATAAAGATTTTTAAATATATATTAGTAAAAAAAAAGAAAATTTTTTAATTAGTATTGACGTCAATTGAATTTAGAAAAATTAACCCCTTTGGGGTCGTGAGGTCCGAAAGTGCATGCTTATCCCATCCAATTTGAATTTATTTTTAGTTTTGCATTTTAATGAAAAGAATATAATTATGTTTTGTTTTACAGAAAATTAATTAAAGCATCATTCAAACAAAATTCACTTCAAGTTCTCAATTAACTGAAACACACAGATTAAGTTCTTGCTTTTGTTTTCACTTTTGCTTTTTTTTTTTTATTAGGTGAAATGTCCTTCGGTTTTGTCTGGACTAGAAGTTACAGCATGAACCAGCCAAAATCTGGTTCGGAAGTGATGCAGGCTTGGAAAGCTAACATGAAGAATGCCGATGCGTATTATTAAATTTTGAAAAGAAAGACGGCTCGCATTTCAGTGGCAAAGTCAGTTTTATCACAAAGTCAGCGGGAAATGAAAAGACAATTCTTGAAGCGAGCTATGTGAACCCTGTAGTAACGGAAGTAAGAATTCACCATGCGTTCTTGTTCAGTCTTAGTGGAATCTTGAGGTGGTAAGATGTGTTTAGTTCAGTCTTAGGAAGGAGCTTCTAGGTTTTGTTAAAAATGTAATATATTTAATTTTCAGTCTCAAATAGAGATTAGCAGTATATAAAAAGATTAGAAAAGTGGTAAAGAGTTTTTCAATGACAATGCCACGTGATTAAAAGACTTATAGACTCAGTGTAGACGATGGACAGACATAGTGAGACAATTGGTATGATGTGAATGACTGGACAATTAATACTAATAATTTAATGACCACTCGTGTTTGCAAGATTAATAATAAAAAGGGACAAAGACTTATTATTAAAAACCAAAACATTATTTTTAAGAGACTATATTATGTTCTCTATACGCGAGTCTTAAACTGATAGTTTACCGCGTGGTGAAAATCGTGTGTTAAGATGAACATTCTTTAAAAACCATAAACGCTATGAACTATTATAAGAAAAACATTTCTAGAGTGCTGAACGAGTTTACGTAACATGAACTTTCCTGAAAGCAACGATCGCAGTAAACTGCAAGATACTGGACGTCTGAACTACTATCTTCGGACAATTTTTATAAAAATTGGTGTTGTGTTATAGACACCATATGTCAACTTTAGATTAAGGAATTATATTATGTTTTAATATATTTGCTATATATGTTTCATCATTTTAATCTTCTTGAAAAATATTTCAAGAAAAATAAATAAATAATATAATGAAATTTTCAATATTTAAAGTAAATCTCCTTCAGAGATCTTCAAAGTAATTTAAATTTAAAAATTAATTTCTTGTTGCAACATTTAAATTAAAGATTTAAATTCATGGAATAAATGAATCAGTTCTCCTTCTGAGACAATAAAAAGATAAATTATATTAACCAAGATAATATTCATATTTACTTTCATGATATGTTTAAATAATATGTTACTGTATCAAAATATTTTGTCTATAATAAATGTATGTTAAAATTTCAGTCTACACAAGAGTTATTCATTCACTACCAAAGAATCACTGTAAGTACACTTACAAAAGAAACCACGCCTCGAGATCTTTTTAATAAGTAAATTCATATTTTTCAAAATTGATGTTCACAACATCTGGCGCCCATAAGCTGAGCAATAACTTGAAAATTATTAAAATTATAAGTTAAAAATAAAATAAAATAAAATTCATAAACTCATTTTTTTTTATAAATAAAGTAATAATTCAATAAAACCGTAAAAGGTATTATTTTCAATTATTACATCTTGTAGGAGAAACATTGTGTTTCAAGTTGTGTATCACTTGACGCCAGATACCTGTGCAAGAAGTAAGTTCATTCTTTATATAACAGGTTAAATTTCCTCCCTATATATTTCACTTAATATAATAATTTTTGTACAAATCAAAAGAATTTAATTGTGATATAGCTGAAATAATTCATTTATAAAAGTAAAATTTCCAAATAAAATTTGTTTAAATAAAATTCACCGTCACATATAAGGGTCCCAAATGTATTTAATTAAAATTTGGAATACATTTTTAATGAGTCAATTTTAATTTTTTTCTTTTTTTGACATACATAAGGTTAAATTAAAAATAATGTTAATTTTTTTTTCCTTTTTGGCTATAAATTTTTGAGAAGAAGTTTAGAGGTACAGTAATGTTTACTGAAATTTTTTAAATATTTTGACCAAAATTCTGGAAGTTTAACACATTGAACATGAAATCCTGTATATGTATCAATACAGGGTGGCACAAAAGTCACTTGATAGTCGATAAAAAAAAAAAATCTATGAAAACCAATTGAAAGCAAGACGTAGTTACAATAGTTTTAGCCTGTGATGTTGGTATTACAAAATATTGATAATTATGCATTGTCAAGTTGGCGACAATGCAAACACAACAATCCCTCTAGTCAGCTGGTGTGTCTCAAAGTCATCAATTTTTTTTTTTTCATTTTAGCTTTTTTTATAACTTAATTATTTTTCAAAGTACAGAAAAAAATTTAAAAACCTATTTTGTTTGTCACTAAAAAAATATATTTTTGTCTCTTATACAATATTTGTAAAATTTACGGTTTCCAAAATATGATTCTTTAAAATATTTCCAGTCACCATTTTGAATATTTACATAGTAAAGTTTTGGATCTTGGTATTCTGATAAAAAATAGTATAAACAATGTGCATACCAAATTAAAACTCATAATCTTCATAATTTCAAAAGATATCATTCATTTTTTTAAACACAAAATGGCCAACAGAAAACCAGGAGGTATTGGTCCTATGTTATATGAACTTTTTTTTCATTATATTCACCAGGAGAACTCATCCTGAAATTCTTTCCGTTTCTTTGTGAAGCACCCTGTATATGTATGTATACTAAATTATGATAAAATAATTAATTTAAAAACTTTCATACCTGAAACGAAAATACAACATTACATTTTGGCCCTTTATTTAATAGCACTCCACACTATGTACCATTGTGATGCTACTAACCCAGTAACCTGTTACAGTTATCTCATTTCTTGATCAATAGAATAATTAAAGATAGCAGATAAGATTATGTTTGTTAAAACAAGACAAAAGTGTTATATCAAGTATTGTGAATTTCATTTCTTTTCCAAAATTTACAAAACAATGGTTTTCTTTATGATCAAATATAACATAGAAGATGTATTATTATCATTAAACATTTTTGTTTCCAATTTAAAAAAGAATTGTTAGGTACTAAAAAACTTTTCATTTCTCCTTCTTCAATAAATTATAAGTATGTGGAGTATATCAGACTTCCTGAAATTCATAACAATAATGCTACATGAATCAAGTTTCAGGTAGACATATCATCTTCAGCAACACATATATAAATCTAGATAGTATTACCAAAAAAATTAACGTAAGAAATAAACACAACGCAATAATAAAAGAGAATAAAGATTACATGACTGAAGAAAATAATAATTCAATAATTTAGTTTTACAACAATAGTTCTACTTTTTTATTATTATACATTTTTCGGACATTTGCCATCATTTGTGTGTTAAAAATCACACAAATATTTTGATTTTTAACACACAAATGATGGCAAATGTCCGAAAAAGGTATAATAATAAAATTGAACTTCCATCATTAACACATAACTTCAAACAGAGAATAGTTCTACATTATCTTCTTTTTGTTTTGTTGACATAATTCCCGGACTTCTGTGTTAAAGTGAGGTGGGGGAGATTTGCTAGTAATGAAAGAGACCATCTTGGTTGTTTTTGTTAAACTGTGGAATGAAAACATTTTCTAGCATATACAGATAAATGGTATCATTTATGATTTTTTCCATGAAAAAGAACGAGTCATACAGTTTAAATTTGCTGAAAACACAAAAAATATTCATTATTGGAATATCACTAATATGCTCCAAAAATGCATATAGATTTCACTATCCCAGATTATGTAGTTGTGAGAATTCAGCATTTCAGTGATGTAAAATATTAACTTACCACTAAAAATGAAGTTGTCCTAAAGGTCTCTTCATTTGCTATTCAATCTAACATTTATTTTCTCACAAATCTTGTTGACCAACTTATTACCCTCAGGAACTCACATATAGTAAAGGGTTAGCAATCCCAAGGATACCTAGCTGGATCTACACCTTTTTTTCATGTAGTCTTGAGTTAGATCTGTCTCTTTTATCTTTACTATCAGGTCTCTCTTGACCAACTCTTGTTTTTTTTTCCGACCCTGGCACTATTAGAGTTTCGAAGGTGTAATATGCAGATTTTGAAATTTTTGAATATGAGATGGAAAGTCGTTTAAAATAGATATATGCTCTCATTGGTTAAAATGCTAACGGAAGTTGGTAACTGTTTTAGAACAATGAAATAAATCAAAACAAATTTCGACAAGATGTATTTATATATATAGGTATTAATCTAATTTTAAGATATACTTAATATTTGTGTGAAATTGTGCTTATATGAGGTGAAGAGACTTGTTACTAAGTGGTTCTGGGTTTGAGGCTATAATCACGTGATTAAGAAGTGATATCCGAAATATTGAAAGCGTGCTTAGAGTCAGTTACAAGGCAGCGTCTGAAATGGACAGACGTATTTTCGATTAGTGAACGAAATAGTCCATAGACAATGGAGTTTGTACTAAAGTGATTTTTATTAATTAAACAATGTAAAGTTTTAATAGTTTAGAGTCAGTTAATCTTAGAATGAGTCTAGGATCAGTGGTTGAACGAGTAAGAGTCGTTTTGTTAAAGTTGTTAGAGTATATATTTGAGTTGTCAATAATAATAGCGCAGTCTTTTAAGTTCAAATATAAAATACAATTAAAGTTATATTACACAGTAAACATAGAACATACAAACAATATAAACAAATATTTACAACTAAACTACAGCTTCAAGTACTCTTCCACCAAGTAAAATGCTTGTTGTGCCAGGTAACTTGATGCTTTTTAAACTGCACAATGCAGCTTATGTCTCTCAAGAAACTCGGCAATCCATTATATAACTTTAGACCAGAGTAGTAAACACTTTCTCAAACACCCTAATTCTATGTATTGGGTATTGGAGAACAATTTGTGCCTTTCCACATTGTCATCAGTATAGTTTGCCTTAAAATAACAAAATGTTTAAAATATAAATGCTAGGTTGAGTTAAAATTCTTAAATTCTTGATTGACACTTTTTCAGGATTGTTTAGACTTCATATTACAAATTATTCGGGTAATTTTTTTTGTAAGGGGAAAATATTTCCAAACTCTACTGAATTATCAGTGATAGCTACACCATATCTGATGTGAGAGTACATGTATGCAAAATATATAGTCTTAACAGTGGAAAAGCTAGAAACATGTGAAATGGCACGGTGTGCAAAACAGGCCGAATTGAGTTTATTTGCTAGATGAGAAATACGTGGTTTTCAATTTATTCTTTCATCTATTATTTATTCCCAGAAATGTTGAAGAGTCTGTACTTGTAATAGTTTTGAATAATCAATAGAAATTTTGTTTGTTAAATGTTTACAACTGAATTAATTATTTGGGTTATAGTTGAATTTAATTTTAAACCGTAAACCAAAAATCAATTTTCTACCATTATTAACGTTATTGCATCGGATTCCTCTAAATATATAGTAGTTTTTCCAAAAAATGTCAAAGTGGTGTCATCAGCAAATAGCACAGCTTTAGCTGCTTTGCCAATATTGTAATGCCTTACAGATTAAAAACAGCAGAGGACCCAATTTGAATCCTGAGGAACTCCTTGTGAATTAACTTTCCAAAATGAGTAATAAGATGGGCGTGAATCTGTATACAACACTCTTTATTTTCTTTCCGTTAGGGAAGACTGCAGAAAATCTCTCACTTGACCACGACTGCCATAGTAAATAAGTTTATGAAACAAGATAGTATCATCAGGAAGTCGTGGGCGACTTGGTAATTTGCTATGTCGTATAAAAACCAGTCTCAACAAATTGTTGGAGCTAAGAGTAAATTGTATGCCTACTTGGAGGATCTTTACCAAACTGAGAATGAAAATTGAGTTGAATTACAGTCGCAGAGTTCATTTTGTGAATCAAAAACATGGAGCAAACATGTTGAGCAAGTGTTCAACACCAGTGAAACTAGTCATTTCTAGCCACAATGGTGATGGCGCTTCTAATTATTACAATTAATTAATTACTACGGCACTATGTGAGTGAGACTTGTGCTTTACTTTAAAATGACACCTTAACTGATTCTGTAAGTTACCGGAATAATTATTTACATGTTTTAAAGTACTTTTTGAAACATTTAATTGATGTTTTCAAAATGAAGCACAATATACAATTATGTAATTAGTACACTATTGAAACCCCACGTTCCTCAGTGGCATGATAGGAAAGCGCGAGGTTGCCGCGATCGATGAAAACGGAGGACGTGGAGCAACCACGCGAGATTGCCACTAAACAATCAATTGACAGTCAGTCAATTTCAGTCAAAAAAGAAAAAACACACCTACACTAGTAGAAAAACAAGCAAAGTATTTTACTCCAGCAACAAGATTATACATACATTAAAAAAATATTAACAATCAACCAGGCCCGTTTTTAACCTTTGTAGCGCCCCTGGGCAAATTAAAGAGATGCGTCCCCCTGATTAATTCATCTTTGCCAGTTTTGGCTCGGGAGGGATTTCTCCCTTATCCACCGAACTCCTTTTATTTGGTGAGTCGGTAAGTCTTTCCATTATCCACCACCTATGGACCCGCCGTGTCCCGGACTGGCAAACGGCTACTGTAAAAACTTGCAAGTATTATTACAGCAGTTACAGGCGTAGGTGTTATGATTGATGTCACAACATAACAACCTTGTATTTTACAGTATCACGGACCACCCACCCACCCTAAAAAATAGTTCTTAATTATTTCAAACGTTTATTTCTATAGGCCTACATAACCATAGCTCATTTTATTTCAACTGTATGTTCACTTTTTAATTGAGTCTTGTAAAACAACTTTAATACTTCAACCATAATATCTCTTATTTCCTTTATACTTTCTTTCTCTTATTACTATACTTTATCATGGGCGTACCCAGAGAGGGGCAGGGGGGCAGCTCCCCCCCTGGAAGCAAAAAAATAAATCTTTATTATACATTTTGTTGCTGGAATTTAATACAATTCTTGAAATAACTATTTTAATAATCAATTGTATATTGATTGACCATGGCTTGCCCCCCCCCCTAGTTTTGATCCTGGGTATGCCCTTGTACTTTATATATATTTATACATATTACCCATACTTTCTCCTTATATCCTATTTACATTATTGCTTTTTTCCCCCTACTGATCTTTAATGTAGCAAAACTATTAATTATATCTTTGAAGTCAAGCTTCAGTGTAATGTCATTCTGCGTACATAACAGTATGAAGCTATTCAGCTTTTCGTATTTTATTGTAGAACGATTTTATGAATGAATTTATACGAACGAGGTGATTTTTGCGATACGGGGGTGAAGAGGGGGCAAAACGAGTTTTCTGTTTCGGACGCTATTTTCTAACCGATAAGCATGGAAATGTTACCAAATTGTTCAGAAAGATCTGAAGAATGGTTGTGCTACCTAAAAAATTTTATTTTTCATCTCTATAGTTTTTTATAGTTTTTTTAATTTATAAACTTTTATCGACATATAATGTCTTAATATGGTTGAAATTTTTTTAATTAAATTTTTCTTTATGACCCAAAACCCTTGCGCCCCTAGTACGCTTGCGCCCCTGGGCAAGTGCCCATGTTGCCCAGTTATAGAATCGGGCCTGCAATCAACAATTAACAATAACAATAAACAATTAAATATCAACAATTAGTTTTACTTTGCTTTTTTTATTATGAAAGACATATGATTTAATTTTAGTAAAGAAAAGCGTTGGCCAACGAAAACATCACACCTTATCTTTTAAAAGAAAAAAAATTAATTTCTAATTTTTGAGCCGAAAAATTTTGCATGCTGTCCCTTCCAATTTCATTATACATAAATATACATATAAATATTTACTTATATCTAAAACTAATTATACAACTCATAAACATTCTCAAATTGCAAAATAAACTCATATCATTTACAATTTTGAGTTACTCGTTATTATGCATTTACAAAAACATAATTTAGAACACTTCTTATGTCACTGCCAATCAGGATCAAAAAAATTACTGACATTTCTAAAAGACAAATAATCGCCATTTTCTAAACATACCGGTAACATTGATATTTACCAATATATTAAAAATGTATTTATTATTATTTTATTTTTTTATTTTTATTTACTTCATATAAATTGTTGAATGTGCATGAAAACTTTTCTTGAAAACTATTATACAGCTCTCTTAAGGTATAATAACAGAAAAATTAGAAAGTTTATGTTTTCAACAAAGGATAGAATATGAAAATCCATAAATTAAATATGAACCATTGATACAAAAACCCAGATTATATAACTTTTTTAAATAATTGTTTATTATTTTTTTATTTCTTTCCTGACTTAATAACTGAAGGATAAACCTCGTTTGTTTTCAAAGGCCTTCATTAAAGTTTTGGTGATCCAACACTTATATCTTCAAAACAATTTTTTCTTTTTAATTTTTTTTCCCTTTTTATCTCACGCTTGAACCAGCGTAGCTGGTTCAACGATACGGCTTGGCATGAAAACGGCTAGACGGGTAGATCCCTGCATGTCAGTCGAATGAATGAATTAATATGTAAGAAATGAATCTTGTGACGAGGCACAATTAAATACTTCCTTTATCTCTGAAAGGTCGAGGTTCAGTTTACATATTAGGAAGTAGATTTATCAGCAAGATAAGTATCCAACCAAACTAGCGGTCGGTGCTGTGACCTATGTACGCTTCAGCTCTTCCCCCGCGAAGGGTGGAGTCGGGGTGAGCAGAGAAGAAATAAACAAACCAAGAAAATTTCTCATCCTGGACCGACCCCTTGACCTCAACATAAACTTAAAACTAGCTTTGATTTAGCACATTTACTAGTAGACCCCCACACAAATATACCAGGAGTCTATCGTTGACCCGAGAGAACTGGTCAAAACACCTCCACCAAGACAACAAAGACAATAAACAGAAGACACAACAGCATTTCTTCAGGACTCACTGTGTCCTTATCCACATGCATATGGTTGACGCGGTCACAGCTGAGTTCATGAGGCTCTCTGTACTCACATCACATCGTTCACTCCGCGAAAGTGCGATGCCAAAGGAAAACACACATCTCCAAGAAGAGTGTGTGCTAAGGTATCCATAAGGATGTATTACTAAGTCCGGTGAATTAGCCCTTCCTGGTCACCAGGAGACAACATAGTTGATCAGGCTACGTGTTCCAGAAAACAACAGGGTAGAGAGCTTATTTTTATTTCAAA
The DNA here is from genome assembly GCA_963513935.1 of Aphrophora alni. Taxonomy (NCBI): domain Eukaryota; kingdom Metazoa; phylum Arthropoda; class Insecta; order Hemiptera; family Aphrophoridae; genus Aphrophora; species Aphrophora alni. The sequence continues at coordinate 92,121,509 of OY740767.1, forward strand.
TCAGGTGTTATGAAGATATAATTCTCTTTACCGTTCAGAATTCCAAATGTCTTATGGTGAGGATTAAAGTCACCAGGACGCAAGGAATCGTCAACAGCCAGAGAAATCTGTGGCTTGGCTCCGCATTTAGGGTTGGACAATATGAGAGAGGGGAAGAAAACCCAACCAACTATTCAAATTTTGTTTTCTGAGTTGATCGGATGATCACAGAACCTATACGGCTGGCTCTGTGGGAGCATTATGAGGCTTGAGCTGCTCGACATGTGCCTTTTTGATGTATCTCGTGGAGTTTGGGAAAGAGAGCGCAACAGTAACGGGAGTTAGGAAATCTAGTATCCTAAAGGGACAGGACCATCGAGGCATTAACTTAATGGCCCGTTTGTCTGCTGCACAACTCAAAGGATGAGTCTTACACCAGACGAGATCGTCGATCTTATATTGATGTGGGATTCGGTGTTTATTATAGGTCTTCTTGGCCTTTTCGTGCGCTCTTAAAATGTTCTGTTTGGCCTGGCGCCAAACTTGGGTTGAATTAGTTTTGGAAAGGGGCAGAAGTTCATCAACATTCCAGCCAAGACTGAGAGGAGTTGCTGGAAGAAAGTTAAAAAGGATTTTAAATGGGGTTGTTTTAAGTGTCTCATGATGAGCAAAATTGAAAGCCAGCTGAAGCCAGCAAAGGGATTCGTCCCAAGATGTTTGGTTTTGAGAGTGATAGGCGATAAGGGCGGCCTTTAAGTTAAAGTTTAGTCTCTCCGCATTATTAGGCTGAGGATGATAAGGGGATAGTGTTGCATGTTTTACGCCGTGGGAAAAACAAAAGTTGTGGAAAGCATGCAATACAAAGCATTTGGGCCTTATCAGAGATCATAACTTTTGGGAAACCGAAATTCTGAAATACCACTTGGCTTAAGGCCCTAATGGTATTATTAGAAGTAGCATCTCTGACAGGGATTAGCCAGGTGAATTTTGAAAACTGGTCCACCATAACCAGAATCATTGAATTGCCCTTTTTTGTTCTGGGGAGTTTGCCCACGAAATCTATATGAAGTTTTTCCATGGGACGAATTGGCACCGTGGAAGCAAGATACCCTTGTCTCGCATTTTGCGTGGGTTTGCTAACGGCACAAGTGGAACAAGCTCGAACCTTTCTCGTGACATCTTTTCTTAAAGTAGGCCAAAAGAAATTTTCCTCTTTTATACAGTATACATGTATGATGAAATTGGAAGCATGCTGGGCCCATAACCCAGAGGTCCGTGGATCGTAACCACGCTCTGCTACCATTTTTTTTTTTTTTTTTTTTCTTTCCTGACTTAATCACTGAAGGATAAACCTCGTTTGTTTTCAAAGGCCTTCATTAAAGTTTTGGTTATCCAACACTTATATCTTCAATTTTTTTCCCCCCTTTGGATCTCACACTTGCATGAAAACGGCTAGACGGGTAGATCCCTGCATGTCAGTTGAACGAATGAATTAATATGTAAGAAATGAATCTTGCCACAAGGCACAATTATCTACTTCCTTTATCTCTGAAAGGTTGAGGTTCTGTTTACATATTAGGAAATAGATTTATCAGCAAGATAAGAATCCACCCAAACTAGCGGTCGGTGCTGTGACCTATCTACGCTACACTATTGTAAATTTATGTCGCCCTGAAATTTAATTGTTAAAGTTATCATATAAAAGCTTGTTCTTGTCACTAGTATCAATCAAAACATTTTTGATTAATAATCATGTAATATTAATAGGAGAATTAATATATAAATATATCCTCAATTAACTGCTTGAACATGGAAAATGTACATACAATACTAGGAAATGGAAATGTACAGTAAATTAAATGGAATTAATTTAATAAGTTAATGTAGAGACGAAATTATTTAAATGTATTTACCTATAAAAATGTGGTATTTTATTACATATGTGTAGATGGTTTACTATATTATGTATTATTATGTGGATGAAAAACACAAATTGAGGGAGTTCAGCCAATCAGATAAGTTGAATTTTGAGGTTATTGGTTTTAATAACAAGTTTTTTATATTTATACTTGAAACATAACACTTTATTTTTTCTTAGTTTTTACATATTCACACTCTTACAATTTTATTTACAAAATTATTCTTTTTTACTTCTTACACCAGATATCATAGAACATTATGTCCATATGTATAATTATATTAGTAAAGATCAAACATGGCTATGAAAGAGTCTTAACCTAAACATAAAATATTGTAGCTGTTTTTTGATAGTACAGAAGATTTTATATGAACTGATCAGTTACTTCAAAACATTGACCTCAATAGTGTCACAACATTTTGAAGAAAGTAATCTAATTATATTTTCTTTCAAAAATTGAGTCTCCCTAAAACCCATAAGAGCTGTGTGCCAAAGTATAGTAAGGTAAATATGCATAGATAGTGATAATTATACTGAGATAGAATAAAAAGCATGCAACAAAGACTTCAGATGTCAGATAATAAATCAAATCTTTTAAAACAATTTAATTTTTTTAATGAAATAGTCATATTTTTAAAGTTCAATAAAAACTGTGCTTTTGATTTTCTGGTTTTTATTTATTAACAGATGTGTGAAACCACAGTAGTACAATATTTACAACTACTTTCATGAAAATTGAACAATAAATTTGATGTGGTGTGATACTGTACTGTAAAATATTTTAAAAGGTTTTATAAATCTTGCTGGTGAACAAACTTTTTTAAGATAATTTGAAAAGAAATTTGAATATCAAATTTCATGTGAATCGACCAATTTGTTCAAAAGTTATTGTGTGAACAGATACATTTTATATTTTGTACACTATTTCTATGTTCTTCTTGTTTAGACAAAAATTTTGTATTACTAAAAAATAACTCGAATTAAGCAAGTGGTAAGCTTAAATTATCAATGGATAGAAAACTATATTCGGGAGACCATGTGTAGAACCTAAAGGGTTCACTGAACAGTATTACCAAAAATTGTATCTCCTAAGGACCTTCTGCCATACAAAAATTTGAAAAATGTTAATTTTGCCTAAGTTAATTAGAGAACAGTGAGCACTTTTTTATACTTGTGAGGTAATACTGTGAGGTAATTCTTATAATAATATTTTAAATGGTATTAACAGTTTAAAAAAAGAATAATAGTTCCAGAAATGCGCAGAAAATCCTTTCATATACCATCTTATCCTCTATTTGAAATAATGAGCTTATTACTAATAAAACATTTATATAGGAATATACAAAGCCTCTTGAGAACTCATAGTACAAATCCCTAAGGTACCCTTGCTGGATTTAGACCTTTATATTCATCTAGTCTTGGGTTAGATCCCACTTTCATATTCCCTATCAAGTTCTCATGATCAACCGATGTTCTCTTCTGACCCTGATGTTATTAAGGCGTTTGAGGGCCAAGAGCTTCTATTTTATACAGGAGCTTATTTATGTTTCTCCTGTTTTTTAAAGGATGCTAGACTAATTTAGGCTACATCTTTTAAATTTTGGTCAATTAATTAAAGTCAACATTTTAGTATTATTTGATTTATTTATTATTTGATTAGATCAGGTTTTACACTGTTCATTACAAACCTGATATGTTATATCAATATAATAAATATCTGACTTAAAAAATTAGTAACATTAATATTCTTCTCATATTTCTGTACAACATCCTCAAATTGCTTCCTACTTTTAGCATTGCTGTACTTGACATGATGTTTGTCAGGAGTCTCTTTGTGATGGCTGTGAAATATGTACAATTTGGGCTGAAGGAACCTCTTTGATTTTGTGGACACTTCTATAATTTCATGGGGCATATAAGCGTCAAAATGACCCTTTGAGAGAATCAATGTAATCCATAGCGTCATTACAGGGTGAGCTTCAGTATTGAAACTCTCATAGAGCTTACAATTGCAGTAAATTGTGAAGATGAACTTAAATATTTGCTAAACCACCTACAGTTTACAAAAACCAAAGTAATGAGTTAGAACATGTCACTGAGGTACTATGCAGAGCTTGTGTAGTAGACCATGTGTATATAATGGAAAACTCTTTCCAGTTGTTTACTATATACTTCACGATTAGCTCACATAATTCTCTAGACGTTAGTTGAATCATACATGAGGTAGTAGTAGGACTAGAACAGACAAGTCCTGCTCCTATAATGGGGACAATGGTGTGAGGCATCATCTCCCCATTAATGATAAAAATTCAATTGCCTTATTAGTGAAAATAAGAAATCCAAATTGAAAAAATTAATTACCATATTATAATTCAAATTAAGGTAAGTTTTCAAAATCCAAATGCAAATCAGATTTCCAAAATCAAAAATCCAAGGAAAAATGCTAAGTTATGAATTGTCGTAAAAGTGAAAAATAAAGATATTAACTCTTAAAAAAAGCAGACATATAGCCAAAATAACAATTGTAAATGTTTGATTTCATGGCAGTCTTTCTAAACTAATTGCTGAAAGAGAAAAATTAAAAAAAGATATTACCTTTGATCAGTGGCCAATGTTTGGATAGATCCCACAATAGATTACTTTTAAAATATTTCATCAAATATGCTTTTTATTACACTTGCAATACATTATTTGTATCTCTCTTGCTTTAAAATAAGCTCAAGAAATCATAATATCTAATATTCTTTTATCTAATATCTAAACTTACATTTTTTTTATTGTGGAATTTATACTAACCACATCAATTAAACTCATTTTATTTTTTTTTTAATTTTAAAAAGGAATATTGTAACTTAACAACACAGAATATTCCATGAATCAACAAATCTAGATTTGCCCCTTTAGAGGGGGATTATGGTTTGTTTTAGAGATTTGTTTTATAGCATGTGAATGCAAATCCTTTGTAAATGAAAAACAAGGCAATATTTCATCAGGCCTAAGATATATTGAGAACTCCATGAAAACATATTTTACTTCTTTTTATCACCTTAGGGGTCAAATAATGAAAACACTGTTTAGTAGGTCCTGACATCATGAAAGGAATGTAATCTGTAAATTTCTCGGGTTTGGAACATTTATGTTTATAAATATACATATAAATAAAATAAATCTTAACTTCATTTATGAAGGTTTAATTTTATTGTAACTAAAATTATTATTTTTGGGTTTTCTTAGAACAAAATTGGGTGTAAATGTACAAAAAATTAAATATATATTTACAAATTTTAAACGCATTTATGAACGTGTAGAAATTGTGCATAATTTATTCTTAGTCCAAAAACAAATTAACTTGTTTTTCTGTAGAACAAAGATTCTAGTTCTTTTGAACACAGGAAGACCAGCAATTATTGTGAATGATAATATTAAACATTATTAATAAAGGCTCAATATGAGTAATACAAGAAAATGATGCATCCTTAGAAAGTAACTTATGATTACAAAAAAAATAAGTTATTGCTATTTCAATTGAAAGACACTTATAAGTGTTTTACTGTTATTAGCTAGAATTGAATTAAATGCAAGTTGGCTTTAGAAAATCTTTTACACAACTCAATAAATTTTAAACAGGAAAGTATCTTGAATGGGTACAGGGAATTTTTCATTGACTTTTTTAATGTGTGAAAAAACTATGAATTCATTTGTCAGTTTCCAAAGGGAATAAGGAGTAGAAAGGTTATAACACAAAAAATAAACTAAAGGAAGAATAAAAGCACAAAGTTAATTATTTCTGTTAATCCATTAAATATATGTAATACTGATATTTGATTTTTTCAAAAGTAATATAAAATACATGAAAATACAAAACACTGAACTACAATACAATTAAGAAATTAAATCAAGCTAACTTGTCTTTATAAAATTATTTGAAAAATCCATGAAATAAATGTACAAAACTAACATGATCATTTAATTTGGTATGTAATTAGTAATATATAACCTATTATATAATCACAATGCTATACTTTATTATAGTATTAATTATATTACCAATTATAATATATATATATATATATATATATATATATATATATATATATATATTACCAATTATAATATATATATATATATAGAGAGAGAGAGAGAGAGAGAGAGAGAGAGAGAGAGAGAGAGAGAGAGAGAGAGAGAGAGAGAGAGAGAGAGAGAGAGAGAGAGAGAGAGAGAGAGAGAGAGAGAGAGAGAGAGAGAGAGAGAGAGAGAGAGAGAGAGAGAGAGAGAGAGAGAGAGAGAGAGAGAGAGAGAGAGAGAGAGAGAGAGAGAGAGAGAGAGAGAGAGAGAGAGAGAGAGAGAGAGAGAGAGAGAATAAAATAACATTTTATTGTGAAGTAAACTTTTGTTATAAATAAATATATAATTTATTAGCAATTTAAGTAATAAATATACATATAGCTCTTATGTGGTGTTGGATTTCTCCAAAAATCTTGTAGACATTTTAAGATACTTCCATATAAAATTACAAATACTTACTCAAAATAATTATTTGTTTAGAGTTTAGTAAACATTTTCTTTTCACTCACAAAAGAGTCATAATTAATCTAGTACAAATTGTTTAAATATCCTTGTTTAGTTAGAGTGTGTATTTGTGCAGTTTGTTTGCCGAGTTGTTTTCAAATAATGAAAAAGCCATTCTAACTTTAATGGTCTAAGCACTTCATGCACATGCTTGCGGATAACAGTAGAGTTGGCGAAACGATCTCTAGTTAATACATGGAGATTCTCTATAAATATAAAAGTAACAATTATATTTTTGTTATTTATTAAATTATCAAAGTTTAATAAACATAATTGTATACTTACGTCTCTTAAAAAACATGAACTCAAAGCAAGAATATTCAACTGTATATGTTTCATAATCACTTTTAAGGATGAGATGATCAATTGTGAAATTTGCCTTACCTGAAAACAACATCCAAAATTGTAATTAAGTCAAATTAAATGGCTTTAATTAATTTTTTCAAATTGTGTTATATTTATTTGGTTTTAGGTTAACTATTATGATACCTAAAATTTATTTCAAGATATATTTAGATTGTGTAATGAATACAAATTAATATTGTGTATATGTGTGAGAGAGGGAGTATTAACAGATTGTTAAAAAAGTTTTGAGTACAAAAACATAAGCTGAGGGATACTTCTTTTAAAAAATTGCAGTATAACTTTAAAATGGTATGTTTCCACTTTATGTAAAGGTGGAAAAAATACTAGCTTTGTTCAAAACAAATATCAATAATATATTAATACTAAACTAAACTAAACTCAATGGCGCAACAGCCTGTGAAGAACCTAGACTTGCTAGACGAGTTTTCAGTCAGGTAGTATGTAGTAGGTAAATCAAAATTCCTATAGCTGTTATTCTAGGCTTCTCTACCAGAGTTCACTACTAATTAATTGTAGCTTCCTAATTTTTCCTCACCAAGCTAGATCAACTCCGTAAAATTTAAACCCCCATGGGGATTAACCCGGAACCTCTCACTTGTAAAGCCAGAACACTAAACCAGCTGGGGGCTCAATATATTAATATAAGATTATAAATCAAATTCACATACCTTGTGACGTAACTTAATTAGAATTGATTAAATCCTTACAATTAATTTATTCCCCATTAAAAATGTTAACAAGTGATACTCGTATACATAGTTCTTTATGCAATTTCTAATTACATGTGAGTCTAAAGTTAGATTTCGACAGCAATGACCTTGTCATAATTGAGCATGGTTTTTTTAATATACAGTATATGTTTTTAAGTGGTTATATCCAAAAAAATATTTTCAAAATTTCTTCAAATTTTATTTTTAAAAATGGGGGCGGCTGGTACGTTGGCACTATAAAACTGCACCCCCTCCTCCAAAAATAAATAAATAAAATACAAAATTAAAATTGTGTGTGATTATAAATTTTACATTTTATACTTTTAGATACAATTAAAACATCTTTTTTAATGAGGTTGTTTAAATACACAGTTGTACCTTCAATAAAGGCACTGCATTCAACACAGTCCATAAATCGGTGTATTTGTTTGGACTAGGCAAAACTCACCCAGATTAATATGTCTTGGAGTGTGTCAGTGAATAGGGGGTGGCTGCATTGTAGGTTCCCCAGTTCTTCTCAATTATTTGTGAAGGGAAATAAATAAACTTGTCAATTTCAGTGCACCATTTTGTTGTTACTGTTAATGTTCATTATGACGTTATGTTAATTAAATTGCCTCCTCATAATACTTTCATTTTTATATTTGATTTATATTTTGTGTCTTTATTTACAATAAAAAGATTTTAAATATGACAATCAAAACTGTAGAAAATGTTTAAAAATATTTAAAATTATGTTATTGTTATATGAAAAAATTAAATAAACAAATAAAGGTCATCCTACACCAGAGTTGTTATTAATCAGGAAGGAATAAGTAACAATAAAAAATACTAAAGGTTGTTTAACACAGAATTATTTTAAAAAAATTAAGTGGTTGTACTGTTGTGAAAGTACATATGCTATTTTTCGTTTTCCTTGCCATCTTTATGGTGGCATGATTATATGGACTCAGAGTGGTTTCGAAACGTAAACAATTTTTTTTTTTTAAATATGAAAAACTTTTTAAAACATAAGGACAATGGTACTTCGTTTTCTTTATTAGAACAAGTTAATATTTCTGAATTTCTTAATGAAGGTTACGGAACATCAAAGCCGAAGAATAATGAACCAGTTACAAAAAATAGAGAATATTATCAAAAATAATAGACAGTCCAAAATTTTGCTGAAACTTGTATTATTACTTTGAGGTCATAATGAAAGTGGGTCATTAGAAAATCTGGGTGTTTTTAAGGGGTTAAATAACTTTATTGCTACTTTAATTATTTAGTTTTTAAGGAAAAATAAAAAACAATAAAAAATGAATTATTACAGTGTATGCTAGAAATGTATCAAGATTATATAACTTAGTATGGGAAATCAGTGAATCGCCATATGTTTTTATCATGGCCGACCACACTACACACATTTCTGAACATATACATCCAGTTATTGTTTTCCGTTATGAACTTTAGTACATGAATGATTTTGGAAGTTTTTCACTCCATAAAATACTATTGAAATATTTATATAATGACATAAACAAAGAGCTAAAAAGTGATCTGAATAAGTTTATAACACAAACATATGATTGGGCTAATATTATGAAAGATAAATTGGCAAAGATTCAGGGCAAAATAAAATAAGTTTTCAAACATGCTAATTTCATTAATCGTTATAGACATCAACTAAATCTTATAATGGAACCCACAACTTCATCAATTAAATCAGTGCTTATATATTTTGCAAATCTCTCAGGCATAGTGTGATAAAGTAAAAATGATGGGTTGATTAAATATTTGAATACAGCGGGTCCAATGGTGGGGATAACCGGATTAAGTAATATTTCAAACTAAATAAAGTAAATTTTAAGATGAAAATAGATTTTCAAATCAACAAAATAAATAATCATGTATAAGTTTAAAATAAATTGTTTAAATAAAGTGTTTATTAAATTTGTGTTATGTATATCAGGGAGTGTGTTGGACTAGAGTAATTGCGCGGTTTTTTCCGGAGTGAACAGGTTTGGGATGGCAATACGTTGGCAGCAGTCTTAGAGAGAGATCTGATGTGATCGGATGTGTTTAGAATTCGAGATTTGGGGCTACTTGCCTCCAGACCTATGTTGGGTTGTGCTATGAACTTTATGTAGAAAGACAGAAAATAGTTTCGGAAGTAATAAATTTGCTTTATTAATGGTTAAAAAACATTCGTAAGAGGTATAAAGACAGTATTGTGTTTTTTAGAATCATATGTGTCTAAAATTTCGAAACAGAACCCTGTTGTGCAATCTCATGCACATGTTTTCAAAAGACGAACAATGAACATTTGTGTTAACTCGTTATGTGAACTGAATCTCATCTACTACAACATACGGACATTATTCGAAATACAGGTGTATTCAACCGTACTTCAACGCTACAACTACGATTGAGGAACAATGGTCCTTAAAAGACAATGGGTTTCGACAATTTGGTAAAACCATGTACCACATGTTATATTTCAATTATGTAAATTTTCATAATATGTTATCTGTTTTTTCTTTATATTTAGTATAAGTAAATTTGATCAATCTCATTAAAAAGCTTTATTAGTCCAGATATCACTTAGATAAAGGACAAAGTTAATTTTTTATTCTATATATTTTTGTACTCAAGAAAAAAGAGTAAAGTTTCACACTTAAGTTCTTAACTTCAGTAAAGTAACTTAATACTTGCAAGTTTCATTTTTTAATTAAAATAATTTTCAACTAAAGTCAATTTTTGAACAAAAAAGATAGACCTTCTTCAAAGGCACTTGTTCAGTATATCTACAGTTTAAATTTCCGGTCCAATATTATCTTTAAAAGAAACCGTTTCAACCGGAAGTCTGAGATCTCCAGCTGATTTGGGGTATCCTTTGTCTCATATCAGCAGTCCAAGTTTCAACCTCAAACAGGTAGCCTAACGGTACTTCTTCATCCGCAGATACAATTCCGCATTTTAAGTTTTCTTTTTTATACGCATTTCGGCCAACAATTTAATTAATAGTGACTCAGAAACAATCAATTGTCATGTTTAGTTAATAAGAAGAACTCAAGTGTTTTTTGTTATGTGTTTATGATTTAAAATTGTACTTAGTTTTGTGCGTTTAGAGCAGCTGTTCTCGCGTGTGCACACGGGCATTCTTGACGACAGGACATTATCAAGAAAGGAACGCTGCCGCCTCTACAAGGTACTGTGACATTAGATTTAACTAAACATAACAGCAAAATTAATCAAACCTGTGATGTATACAATTGTACAAGAGTGGGAGTATCGCGTGACATCGTATGATGTGTGACGTCATATGGTTTGATATGTCATACGACAAATTAATAAATGCTATTGGCTGCAAACCAGTACCTTTTCCCACCAGCCCTTATTACTGACGCTTTCCCTGGCTACATATTCAAGCCAGTCTTGAACTCACCTTCCTACCTGAAACACGCAGTCGTAGCTATAATCTAATACAATGTGTTTTATTTAAAATGAACCCAAATTTAGTAATATCGTTACCATATATTACAGTGGCGACGAGCGTATAAATTACAGTGGCGACGAGCGTATAAATTACAGTGGCGACGAGGATAGCGGTTTATAATTAATTGTAGAAGATTAAACGACATGAAGACGTGTTAGGGAAGTTATTGTAAAGTGTTTAAATAAGTTCTCGTTAGTGACAAAAGTGTAAAGTTACGGAGGGAAAAGAACGTGTAGTGGCAGTACTATCAACTTCTTAAATATTAAGTGTGCACATTTAGAAGATGCTTTACCATTAGATCAAATAAACGAGCCATTTGTTAATTTTAAACCTTTTCTCAAAAAGGAAATTGCAACTACACCTATCAAAAATAAATCACCAATGAAAATAACAAAATCTGTGTTTCAGACTTCAACTTCCAAATCTGATGTGTCTAGTTTGTAAGAAAGATTCTCATAAATTATTTTCATGTCCTGATTTTAATAAATTGTCGCCTAATCAAAGATATGACAAAATTAAAGCACTACAATTGTGCATAAATTGTTTGGGTACACATTCCACAGTGAATTGTATGTCAAAATCATTATGTAAAACTTGTCAAAAGAAACATAATACTTTACTTCATTTTAACCGAAAAGTTGATGCAGCTGGTGAAAATAATTCTAGCTGACATAAACGTCATATGAGCTCGGATAACAATTTGGGACGATTTCCGCTTCCTGTCCACAATGAGACTCTTAATGAATCAATATCAATTCTTTCGAATATTGGCTGCAAACCAGTACCTTTTCCCACCAGCCCTTATTACTGACGCTTTCCCTGGCTACATATTCAAGCCAGTCTTGAACTCACCTTCCTACCTGAAACACGCAGTCGTAGCTATAATCTAATACAATGTGTTTTATTTAAAATGAACCCAAATTTAGTAATATCGTTACCATATATTACAGTGGCGACGAGCGTATAAATTACAGTGGCGACGAGGATAGCGGTTTATAATTAATTGTAGAAGATTAAACGACATGAAGACGTGTTAGGGAAGTTATTGTAAAGTGTTTAAATAAGTTCTCGTTAGTGACAAAAGTGTAAAGTTACGGAGGGAAAAGAACGTGTAGTGGCAGTACTATCAACTTCTTAAATATTAAGTGTGCACATTTAGAAGATGCTTTACCATTAGATCAAATAAACGAGCCATTTGTTAATTTTAAACCTTTTCTCAAAAAGGAAATTGCAACTACACCTATCAAAAATAAATCACCAATGAAAATAACAAAATCTGTGTTTCAGACTTCAACTTCCAAATCTGATCTGTGTCTAGTTTGTAAGAAAGATTCTCATAAATTATTTTCATGTCCTGATTTTAATAAATTGTCGCCTAATCAAAGATATGACAAAATTAAAGCACTACAATTGTGCATAAATTGTTTGGGTACACATTCCACAGTGAATTGTATGTCAAAATCATTATGTAAAACTTGTCAAAAGAAACATAATACTTTACTTCATTTTAACCGAAAAGTTGATGCAGCTGGTGAAAATAATTCTAGCTGACATAAACGTCATATGAGCTCGGATAACAATTTGGGACGATTTCCGCTTCCTGTCCACAATGAGACTCTTAATGAATCAATATCAATTCTTTCGAATATTGGCTGCAAACCAGTACCTTTTCCCACCAGCCCTTATTACTGACGCTTTCCCTGGCTACATATTCAAGCCAGTCTTGAACTCACCTTCCTACCTGAAACACGCAGTCGTAGCTATAATCTAATACAATGTGTTTTATTTAAAATGAACCCAAATTTAGTAATATCGTTACCATATATTACAGTGGCGACGAGCGTATAAATTACAGTGGCGACGAGGATAGCGGTTTATAATTAATTGTAGAAGATTAAACGACATGAAGACGTGTTAGGGAAGTTATTGTAAAGTGTTTAAATAAGTTCTCGTTAGTGACAAAAGTGTAAAGTTACGGAGGGAAAAGAACGTGTAGTGGCAGTACTATCAACTTCTTAAATATTAAGTGTGCACATTTAGAAGATGCTTTACCATTAGATCAAATAAACGAGCCATTTGTTAATTTTAAACCTTTTCTCAAAAAGGAAATTGCAACTACACCTATCAAAAATAAATCACCAATGAAAATAACAAAATCTGTGTTTCAGACTTCAACTTCCAAATCTGATCTGTGTCTAGTTTGTAAGAAAGATTCTCATAAATTATTTTCATGTCCTGATTTTAATAAATTGTCGCCTAATCAAAGATATGACAAAATTAAAGCACTACAATTGTGCATAAATTGTTTGGGTACACATTCCACAGTGAATTGTATGTCAAAATCATTATGTAAAACTTGTCAAAAGAAACATAATACTTTACTTCATTTTAACCGAAAAGTTGATGCAGCTGGTGAAAATAATTCTAGCTGACATAAACGTCATATGAGCTCGGATAACAATTTGGGACGATTTCCGCTTCCTGTCCACAATGAGACTCTTAATGAATCAATATCAATTCTTTCGAATACCGGTTCTTTAAACAATTTTCGATCAACTTTACTATGCACAGCATTAGTTAATCTTGCAACTCATGTAAATAAACCGCAGACCTTTACTGCTTTATTGGATTCTGCAAGCCAATCAACAATTATCACAAAACAATGTGCAAATAAGATAGGATTACAATTAACTCCTTCTACTATTCTATTAAACGGTATTTCTGCAATGTCAACACCAATCCTTGGTACAAGTAAATTAAATATTTACACCCTCAACGGTCAACTCTTTAAAGAATCTCATGAAGTCATTGTTGTGGAGCAAATTCAAGCCAATTTACCGTTTTTTGCAAAGTTACCTGAACTTCAGCGTAAGTTGAATCAAATTTCTCTCGCTGATCCTAATTTCAATAATAGTCCGACAATTTCGATTATTATTGGAGCCGATTTGTTCGGTCTCACATTGCGCAACCACACCATACAGTTAGGTGATGGCTTACCAACAGCAATTGAAACCATCTTCGGTTATTGTCTAATAGGAACCATTCCTACAGCTTCATACCATTTAAACAACATTTCTCTGCTCACCACATCGGACATGAGCTTACACAACCTACTCCAGAAATTTTGGACACTTGAAGAGGTTCCAGTTTCGACGAAAACCTCTAAGGAAGAACTCACTTGTGAAAATCACTACAACTCTACGGTTACGCGCAACGCTATCGGGAGATACATCGTGTCACTTCCTTTCGCACAAGATCCTCAATCACTAGGGGATTCCTTTAATACAGCTAAACGTCGTTTTTCATATTTGGAAAATAAGTTTGCTAATAAACCGGAATTAAAAGTTGCATATTCTGCTTTCATGTCAGACTATTTAAAGTCTAACCACATGTCACTATTACCTACTCAGGTTCCAGATATCGCACATTATATTTTACCGCATCATGCAGTGGTTAAAACTACTAGTAGCACTACGAAACTTCGAGTGGTGTTTGATGGTAGTTCCAAAACTACTTCTGGTTTATCAATAAATGACATTCAATTCACAGGTCCTAAATTACAAACAGAGATTTGTGAAGTCATTTTACAATTTCGCATACACAATATCGTGTTTTCTAATGACATACAACAAATGTATCGTCAAATCATGGTTCATTCTGATGACCAAAACTTTCAATTGATATTATGGAGGGAAAATTCATTTGACCCTTTATCAACATACAAACTTAATACGGTCACTTATGGCCTGAAGAGTTCACCATATTTGGCTATTCGCACACTGCGACAACTTGTTCAAGACGAAGGTCACAATTTTCCGTTGGCTGCTGAAGCTTTGCTTAATCACATTTACGTGGATGATATCATCACTGGAAGTAAGGACATTCCTTCCGCTCTAGAACTTCAGCGTCAACTCATCGCACTTCTTTCAAAAGGACAGTTTCAGCTCCGCAAGTGGACGTCTAACTGCTCCAAACTTCTCGCTGATATCACTCAGGAACATCGGGAAGTACCACTTCATTTCCGCTCACCAGATCAACCATTGTTCAATATACTCGGCTTGAAATGGACACCTTCGAACGACGTGTTCTCGTTCACCATTCAGCTACCAATTTCGGATCATTCACCTACAAAACGATCTATTTTGTCCACAATCGCACAAATATATGATCCTTGTGGCTTTCTGTCGCCTACGACGTTCTTTGCTAAGTGCCTCATGCAGCACCTTTGGACTCTTGGGATTAATTGGGATTCACCAGTTCCAGAGACCATCAACTCCGCTTGGAAAAAATTCGTTCAAGAATTGCCTAATTTGGAAGACATTTCTATTTCTCGTTGCATCAACCTTCATCAGTCAACGAGCATCCAGATCCATGGCTTCTGCGATGCCTTGGATAAAGGTTACTCAGCCGTCATTTACATTAGGACGACTACTTTAAACAACATTGTCAATACACAGCTACTTTTAGCCAAATCTAAGGTCGCTCCTCTCAAGCGCATATCACTTCCTAGATTAGAGCTTTGCGGTGCTCATTTGCTCGCCAAGTTAATGCACTATTGCATTCAATTTTTATCTACTCGGTGTTCTATTGACATCATCAAATGTTGGTGTGACTCCATGGTCACATTAGCTTGGATCACTACTTCACCATATAAACTTAAGGTTTATATAGCTAATCGCATCAGTCAAATTCAGGACTGGACTCCAACTGACTGTTGGTCACATGTTCCATCTGGCAACAATCCTGCTGATTGTTCCAGCCGTGGTCTATCTCCTTCCGCACTTCTTAACCATCAGATATGGTTTTCGGGGCCTTCTTGGCTTAAACTTTCACACCATCAGTGGCCAAATTCACCTTTACAGGTGTTGGACACTGTCCCTGAACTCCGCTCAAATCCACTTCCAATTTATTTATCGTCGTCTCAAACTGAATGGAACATATTTTCCAAATTTTCTTCGTGGTCAAAAACTTTATACGTCCTGTCATATGTTCTAAGATTTTGTCATAACGTCCGCACTGCATCAAGAGTGACCGGACCAGTAACTCTCACAGAACTTCAATTTGCAGAAATACAACTAATTAAACTTGTTCAAAATTCACATTTTTCAAAGGAAATTCAACTTTTAAAGACAAACCCTACATCTTGTTGTTCACGCTTAGCTTCATTGTCACCTTTTCTTGATCACAGCGACATAATGAGAGTGGGTGGAAGAATTTCGTTTTCTTCATTGAGCTACACTTCTAAACATCCTGCCGTTTTACCAAAGAATCACCACATTACATTCTTAATCATTGACCATTATCATCGTTTGTTTCTTCATGCAGGACCACAACTGCTACAATCACTCATCTCTAAAAAATTTTGGATCCTTTCAGCAAGGAGTACGATTAGAAAATGGATACACAAATGTATTCGTTGTTTCAAACTTAAACCAACTTCTCGTCCGCCTTTGATGGGAGTCTTACCACGTGAACGAGTTACCTTTTCTCAACCATTCATTAATACTGGATGCGACTACTGCGGTCCATTCACTGTCAAAATTCATACTTTGCGTCGTGCTCAAGATGTCAAAGTCTACTTATGCATTTTTGTTTGTTTTGCTACTAAAGCAATTCATATTGAAGTCGCTACTGATCTTTCTACTCAATCTTTCATTGACGTTCTCACGCGTTTTGTGTCACGGCGTGGACTTTGTTCTAATTTGTATTCCAATTGCGGGACCAACTTTGTCGGAGCTTCAAACAACTTTAAGAAAAGTATTCTAACCATGCTGAATGAACCTCATTCTAAGGAGACCATAGATAAATTTACCAAACTGCATGGAATTAAGTTTCATTTCCTGCCTCCAGCTGCTCCACATCAAGGTGGACTTTGGGAAGGTGCCGTCAAAAGTGTCAAAACACATCTTCTTAGAACAATAGGTATCGAAAAACTTTATCTCATGGACTTCATTACTTTAGCTACGAAAATTGAAGACATTCTCAATTCAAGACCTTTAACTCCTCCTTCAGCAGATCCTAACAAGTTAGACGTATTAACGCCTACACATTTCCTCATCGGACGACCGATCACCGCGTTGCCAGAACCATCTTATGAACAGATTCCTTTAAATAGACTAAAACAGTGGCAACGTGTTCAACGCTTCTCACAGCAAATCTGGAAGCGGTGGCATCTTGAATATCTTCATACATTGCAACAACGTCTGAAATGGAATCGTAGTACACCAAATCTACAGCCTGGTGACTTAGTGCTCATTCAGGATTCAAATCTCAAACCTCTTTTTTGGCCTACTGGACGCATTCTGTCTTCATCTCCAGGAGAAGATGGAGTCGTACGTGTTGCCACTATAAAAACCAAGGATGGAGTTTTCACACGCCCTGCCGTGAAACTTTTCCCCTTACCTCTCAGTAATTAAACCCTTATTTGTCACTAGAGAAACTTTTGAAATTCTACCTTGTCTTCAATTCTATCATCATTCTCATTCGATGTCTTCTTTCTAAAGCTGGATCATCTTCCTTCATCATTCATCCGTTTCAGCGCTTATTCCCTTTAGTGCTGGCTCTTTCATTTCTTCGTCTCTATAAACCGGTTGGTTTATAGTCGGGGGTATGTTCAGTATATCTACAGTTTAAATTTCCGGTCCAATATTATCTTTAAAAGAAACCGTTTCAACCGGAAGTCTGAGATCTCCAGCTGATTTGGGGTATCCTTTGTCTCATATCAGCAGTCCAAGTTTCAACCTCAAACAGGTAGCCTAACAGTACTTCTTCATCCGCAGATACAATTCCGCATTTTAAGTTTTCTTTTTTATACGCATTTCGGCCAACAATTTAATTAATAGTGACTCAGAAACAATCAATTGTCATGTTTAGTTAATAAGAAGAACTCAAGTGTTTTTTTGTTATGTGTTTATGATTTAAAATTGTACTTAGTTTTGTCCGTTTAGAGCAGCTGTTCTCGCGTGTGCACACGGGCATTCTTGACGACAGGACATTATCAAGAAAGGAACGCCGCCTCTACAAGGTACTGTGACATTAGATTTAACTAAACATGACAGCAAAATTAATCAAACCATTTTATTAGTTGTTAAAAATTTCAAAATGTCAATTAACCTTTTCATGTATTTTTCAATTCAATCTACTTCCCAATTTAAATTATATTACTGAACCATCCGCTTTTACCACAGTCGTTAAATCAACCGCAATATCGAACAGCACTAAAATTCATAATTTACTAGGATGTTAATAGTAATTGATATTCATGATATTTTATTCTAGATGTATGTTCGTATTGATAATGAATGTGTTTAATAAAATTTTGTCAAAATTTCAGTTCAAGTGTTATTCATTTGTAACCAAGAGTCACTGTAGAATACACAGATAAAAGAACTTGCGACCCTGAGATTAAATTCATTTAAATTCTTCTTTTTTTTTTAAATTTGACGAAAGTCTGGCGCCCATAAAAAAGCAGAACAAATTTCTAGATTAAATAATTAATGTTAAATTCATTTTTCAATTAAAGTAACGTAAACTTATGAACTCTTCAAGTTCTCTCATTTTTGAATTATTACAATAGTTACATTTTTTTACAATCTCCACAGAGATTATCAGTGTTAGAAAAACATGTTAACAAGTTAAGTGCCGAGCCAGTTGTGCCACTTTTATCATACAGTGCCAACATAAATAAACAATTTTAATAACATAACCTGTATATTTGTGGTCTTATTGTTATATGGAGAACTGATTTTTTGAGAAATTGTTTTACAAAACATTCAAAAAAATTATCGGCCGATCAGCCCGGCATGTCATTTTGAATACCATATTTTGTTTGGAATTTGAAGTGTCGGCTGATTGGCTGACCGCACTTTTGATTGATTTCCTAGGATAATTTTGGTCTGTGATGTTGGTAACACATGACTCAGTGGTGGGAAACGCATTGAGTAACTGCACGTAAACATCAAGTCGACATGGTTCAAACTGGAAAACGGGATCGAAGAGGAAATGTCATTTTAAAGCCTCCTGCAATAACAGAGTACAATGAGCAAAAATCCGGCATCGATGTTGTTGATCAAATGTCGTCGTACAACTCTGCAGTACAAAAGACACTAAGATGGTACAATAAAGTTGCAGAACATTTACTATTTATTTGGCACCTGCATTGTAGATGCTTGGCTTGCTTACAAAAGCAATGTAGGACCACGACCGCAACACCACTACTTGTCAATAACAGATTTTAAATGCTTTCATTTCATATTTCAAAATGCTTTCATCTTACAGTTTAGACAGTAATAATATAAATAAATGATTTAAAAAAAGTTAATTGTAAATAAATAACATTGTTAAACAGTTTTAAAAATTGCTTTCCAATATTTTGTAATTGTTCAATGTTTTATACAAAAATATGCAAAATTTATTATTTTGCTTACCGTAATAGTTAACTTTTACATGTTTATTTTTTTTAAATATAACAACTGTAGAATATTCAAACTGTATATTACTTGTTTTAATGAATTAATCCATAATTTCAACTGAAAATTTTGCTGCCGCACCGATCGGTACGACGAAATTAACATATTAATGAGGTATTTTATTTGGTTGTTACGCAACACGATTTAAAGATAATAAAATGAAATATCTATGGCTATTAGCTACAATCTTCTACATTTCACTTAGTGTATGTGTTTTCCGCTAGGTTGCAACACTTACTGATAAAAGACTCTAAAATAAAATCTTGCATTGATGGCAGTGTCGTACCGATCTGCCGACACGTCACTTTAACTATGAGCTTGCTGTCGTACCGATCGCCCACCCATGGCACTTAACGTGTTAATGTACACATTCCAAAATCTTCAAATACCAGTTGGAATTTTAATATAAGAACAGTTAATACAGTGTTTTAAAATAAGGGGCATCTTCTTAAATGTTTCAAAGAATTGCAATCATTGAGGACTTCTGATAAAACAATCCAAAAATCGATATCATTCATACGATTGTTACAAAATGAGACATTTTAATTTTTACTAGAACAGGTCTATAAAATAATATCTCTAGTAGAAATATTATATAATCAAATTGATGCTAATAAGATCTAAAGAATGTTGAATAATGATGGAAATTCTCAAAAGCGGAATTCAAGAACTTGTGAACATATGGCTAAAGTTATAGAAGGTAAGGAAGTATTTTAATGGTATTTCCATAGAAGCTGAAGAAAGATTTGGATTTACAAATCATTAATAGATTCAAAACTCTCTTACCAAAAGAATTTTGTGTGTTTTTATGAAATGCTACCATAATTTGAAATAAAATAAACATGTAAAATTTATCCATTTTTATTCAAGAAAAATTAGGAACAGAAATACAATTTTGTTTACTCCAGAAATGAATTTCATAACTTTAACAGTTGAATTTAATTCTTAAGTATGTTCAATGAAGAAAATATTGCATATGTGTTTAGCAAAACCATTTAAATTTATTAAAATATTAGTAACAATTCCAAGGACAACGGCCTAACCAGAATTATGTTTTTCTAGGCTAAAAAGAATAAAATCATATATTTAAGGAATGCAAAGAAACAGGAGAGATTAGGTCACAGGTTTACAGGCCTGTGTACGATATAAATAATTGATTTTACAAATAACAAACTTTAATGAAAAGTTTATTGAAAATTTTTGTCAATGCATATATTATAGAGAATGGAATTTATTTTTAAATATCACGGTTCTCCAGGTTGGTTTAGACTAAGGCAACTGCCCCAACCAATTAGTTCCACAATTCAAACAATAGACCAATCAGAGAGAGTAAGTAAATAACAGAAAAGGAGTCATAAATCATGGAATAACTGATTCACAAGCTGACAAAAGTGGATTGTCGAAAATTGGATGCATTTTTCTAGTAGGCCTAAATAGATGAAATACAAACACATTGTTTTGTAATGTTTTTATAAGCAACTAGCTGATTACCCGGTATTTATTTATCCCAGTCTTCTATTAGATAGGAAAAGGAATGAATTCTATATATATTGAGTAAAATTGAAGTAATTTTATTTACAGGTATTTAAAAGTATAAGTACACTATACAAATTATAAAGTAAAATATTTTAAAAATCACTATGATATTAATTTAACTCAAAACACTATTATGAAGATTATTTGTAGTTTCAAATCCAGGAGCAAAAACAAATAAATTTTTGGGCGAATCCACCTTTGAGTAAGCAACATAAATAGAAACATGGCAACTGAAATCCACTCCACTGTACTTAAAAGAATACCTCTGATTGGGATCGTGAACACAAGTCTCACTGGAATTGCAAACTCTTGATCTATGAGAATAAGAAAAATCATTCATTTGTTAATGTCTGGACCAAACATAATTTCAAATGTTAGATTTCTCTCTCTGACTTTGGCGAGTATATCCTCACTTAGGGCCCCCTTATATTTTCCCCATAAAGTGTTTGGATTCAATGAACTGATTTCATGGGAGATAAATTTGGCTTCTCTCAATGTATCGTCCCAGTGCTGGTCTCCTTCCAGTAAATTCAACTTCTGACATGCTTTCCTAAATATCTGGCATACACCACTGTTTACTGTTCTTAGTTCCGCGAAAGATCTTAGTCCTCGAAGTGAATGAAGAATCATCCTAAGACAATAGCGTTTGAAATTAATGGAGTGAACTATGTACACTCGACCCAAGGTGTCACTCGTGACTACATGATGTCCAGGGACTGGCTGGGCAACTTTTCTTCTATAGAAAACTTTCCTCAATTTATTCCATGTGTAATATAGAGTTATCTCAGGAAATAATTCTTCTGATACAGTTGAAAGAATGCTGTTAAGATTGTGTGTGTTGGCTGATCAATCACTGCAGAGGCCTTCTCTGTTGTGAAATAATCTCTCTAGCTATTTTCTAAATGGAAACTAAGATGAACACCAGTAGGGTGTCTTTTGTGAATCAAAAATAGAAGATTGTACAGAGTTAGTCCTATTTATTTCCACAATTTTCTAAAATGTTCGACTGAATTATTATAATTTCAATATTTTCAGAAGGTTCTCCAGAGATCTATTTGACTAAACTTGAGTTTAAATGTCATGGGAAGGACTGTCACCAATCAGGTTAGAGACCCCAAAAATTATGAAATCTACACTAGTTTTGACCATTTTGTTTCACCCCCCCCCCCCCTTCTCACTGTAATGACAAATTGGCTGAACTTAGACTTAAACAGCATCAAAAGTGTCAATATTCATCTCAGCATTAGATGGTGTAATGACGATGTAAGGAGGAAAAGAGCATGTCAGAAAGATTTTCAACCTTTGTAAGAATTTGGGAGCCATATCATGCTGCTCTTGCTGATTAAAGTTTTGCAATTAAAAAAAGCAAAGAGAAGTCGTGAAAGCAGTTCAAACAGGAGGTGTATAGTCTCAGCGTTGCAGCAAAACTACAACATACAATAACCTTTGGTCTTTTAGGATCCATAAAGTCGTCAGAGGGTAGATATATTTCCAACACAGGTGAGAATCATAAAGTTCTACTTGAGACTCATTTTCCTGATAGTGTTCCTCATAACAGTGAGTGTAGTATTTCCAATAGTGGTGATGATGGTTCTTGGCCAAGAGCAAGTCGGACAGGTCTTGACACCAGCTAGACACTTTGTTACATTTTCTAGTGTTACAAACGCAATTAACAAATTCAGCCCGTTTAAATCACCCGGTGCTGATAAAATTTTTCCGCCCCTATTCCATGAAGGCTCTGAACACCTCCACATCAATTTATGTGAACTCTGAAGGGCAACCCTAGCTTATGGGTAGGTCCCACAGGCATGGTGTCCCAACAGAGTTACTTTTATTTGTGATACCTAAAAAATGTTAATCTAAATTGAATAATGAAAAATAACCGGGAATTGATATAATTAAATTGGGAGGGGGAAAATGTAAGTCAAAGACATGACTATTAATAATTCAAAATAAGGGAAATTAAATTAACTAGATTTCCAAACTAAAATAAATAATAATGTATAAAGTATTATGTGTAATTATTAATAATGATAAATTAAATAGTGTTTGTTAAGAAAAATATAGACAAAAGACTTGTTGTCAGGTGATAAATATGAACAGTATGCAATGAGTTGCGAGGAATTTTTATCGCTAACACAGCGAGATTGAGTAAGTGTCCGTGTGAAAGAATCTGTAGCCCCCGGACCAGGAGGTTATTAGATTTTTCCACCATGCATTAAAACAGTCTGAATAAGGAGCTTGGAGAGTAAAGATGTGCTAGAACAGTCTGAGTTGTAGTCTTGAGGTGTTAAGATGTGTCTGAGTCCAGAGTCTGGAGAGTAAAGATGTGCTAGAACAGTCTTAGTAGAAGTTTTGAGGAGGTGAGATGTGTTTTCGCCAGTCTGAATAAGGAGCTTGGAGAATAAAGATGTGCTAATAGAGTCTGAGTTGTAGTCTTGTGGTGATCGGATATATTTTAAAGTAGTCAGAGAAACAATTTTGTAACAATGTCGGTCAAGTGCTAACAGTTTTAATTTTGAATTTAGAGGAGTGAGCCTAAAAAACAGTTTAGTGATAATAGCGAGTTTTAAAAAAGTAAATAGATAAGAGAAAATCGTATTTTCTTCGTACAAAAGACAGCTATGCGGTTCGTACCTAAATTCACAAAAATGGTGAAAGCAGACTATGTCTTGTGTGCATGAACAATTGTGCGGTGCTTAATAGACTAAAAGGGAGAATCTATTAACTTATAAAGAGCTAGTTTTAAAAAGGAGAATAATCTTTTCTTGAAGCTCCATGGAAAGTCAAACAGGTAAAAAAATATTAAAATGTATTAAGGACAAGTGATTTACTGTGGGAGATTCAAAAGAATTTCATCATTAAAAAAAAAAAAAAGGCTATTGCAGGCACAAATCATTTCAAGTGGTGTTAAGACGTTTCTCAGTGTTTTACAAGAAACTTAAAAATCATGTCAATAACATAAAATCTGATTTTGAACTAACATTGTTTTTAAGTAACATTTTTGTCACATTGTTTAAATTTATTTTATCTTTTGACATTTATCTAATTTTCTCCCCATGGTAGGCAATATAGGCATCATTGCAATATTTTTTTTTAATTAATTCATTTTTAGTAGTTAATTAATTTTGTTTTAAATAATCTTGAAACAAAAATTTTCAAACAAATTTGAATACAACTTTGATGGTTATGTTTTGTGTGTATAATTACAATATTTTTTTACTTACCCAGTATATGAACCATACAGTAAATTTGGTTATCAAAGAAAATTTCAACCTCTTCCTCACATTTCATGACTTCAGGAAGCCAAAGAAGTGATTTTTTGGATATGAGATATGACATGAGCAAAGCTATTTGAGACTGTTTAATCAAATATCATGTAATAGTAATATCATGTATATTAGTACTCCTTGATCTACTAATACAATTTATCATTTCCTACAAGGTCCAAGAAACCAACTTTTGGAGATTATATTTAGAGGATATGCCTCAGTGGGGCTGGGTAAGTACCATGATGACCCCATCAATTTGGTTTATTTGTAATTCTTTTTTTGTTATTTAATTTCTTGTACAAATTAGTTTGTTACTGTAGTAGGTAAATTATCCAAATCAAAGCTCATTATTTTTCCACTCTCGTAAGAATAAATGGAATTTTCCTAACTTTTTGATGAAGCTGTTTCTGCAATATCTGTCAGGCATTTTATTAGCACTTAAGCAAATTAGAATTTATGAAGAGGGTGTAACAAAATTTGTTATAAACTGTTCCTTTTAATTATGTATCAAATTGTAAATGTCATTTTGATAGACCCTGTATGTGTTTTAGTTACTTCTAAAACTAATTTCATTACATATGTGTTTGTATACAAACCATTTTGACAGTGTTTAATTTATGCAGCTGCTATTGAAGTACACAATATATAAAATGTCTTTGCTACATAACTGTTGTATCTTCAACTTCAACTTCCTGGTAATAATAATATTCACAATTTGTTTGATTGGTAGTTTCTATGTTTTGATATAAGTCCTCCATTTGTCTCTTTACAATTTCTTGATAACTACTTACAATAACTGAAGTATTAAAGTTTCTTTCACGACTTAGAATTTGGAGATATTCTGAAATTTAAAAAATAAGCATTATATAGAAAGTAATCCAGAAGTTAAATTAATAAGATAAGCTACAATATTAATACATTTTAAATATTATATATATTTTTTAATAACACATTTTGTAAGTTTATCAGTGAGTTCTATGTTAATTGATACACACTTTTGGTAAACAATCATTAAACTATTTATGCTAGAGACCGTAGGTACTTGGTGGTATTCCATTTTAAATAAAATTAAAACAACAATTTTTTTTTTTTTTTAGTATCAACCACAATGTTTTAATAGAAACTTGCCGACCATGGTTTCGCTAGTTAAAGCATTGTCAAGGCTTATACAAGAATGAAACAATAAGGTTCAGTACACAATATATACACATTATAACAATAGCTGGGTTTTCCCATATAACCTAGATGAGAAAGGTAGAGGAGACCAGTAGTCTCTTTTGTTCAATCTCCCTCATATAATTTAGCAAAATTTTGTAATGATTTCTTAAAAACTACATCTAAGTTTAAGTCGAAACATGGAATTATTAATACATTAGAGCTAGTTAATAAAATTAAAGATGTAAAAATACCCCCTAACGCCAAAATTGTGTCTTTTGATGTGAAGAGTTTATTTACCAGCATTCCAGTCAAAGAATGTTTGGAAAAGGTGGAATTATTATTGTATAACTCTAAAGTTGATCCTGTTACCATTATAGAGTTAATGGATGTTATTGATGTATGTGTGAAACAAAATTATTTTCAATTTCAAGGAAAATTTTATGCACAAATAGAGGGTTTGGCTATGGGGTCACCTCTATCTCCATTATTAGCAGAGATATTTATGACCGCTTTTGAAGATAATCTGTTTAAAAGTAAAAACAAAAAAATAATTTATTGGTACAGATATGTAGATGATGTGATATGTTTGTTTGATGGTTCAGAACGCCAACTTCAATTGTTTTTTAATTATTTAAATTCTATTAATAAGGCGATACAATTTACTATGGATATAAGTCAGCAAAACATAATTAGTTATTTAGACCTTAATATCAAAATTGAAAATGGTAAACATACTTTTAGTATCTATAGAAAGCCTACTTTTACAGATAACGTGATTCACGCCAATTCTCAACATCCAGTTAACCATAAGCTAGCAGCTTTCCATAGTATGTTGCATCGTTTAATTAATATTCCCATGTCAAAGGAGGATTATTTTAAGGAATTAAATTGTATAAAAGAAATAGCTAACAATAATGGGTATGATTACAAAATAATTGATAAAATGTTAAATAAAAAGTTGAAAAATATTGCCAAAAAACATATTTTCCCCAGTGAGTGTGATAACAAATCCACGAAATGGCGGAAAGTAGGTTATGTTGGTCAAATTAGTTATAAATTGGGTAAACTATTGGAAAATAAAAAAAGTTGCAAACCAGCATTTTATGTAGACAATAATTTGGGTAAATTGTTAATTAACAGTAAAGATAAAATACCAAAAATGAGTAAATGTGGGGTCTATCAATTATCTTGTAAAATTTGTAACGCTACTTATATAGGGCAAACTGGTAGAAATTTTAAAACTAGATTAAGTGAGCATGACAGGAGTTGGAGGTTAGGACATGAGGACTCTAGTTTTTCTAATCATTTAAAAACACACAATGTTTCAGATTTTCATGGTAATATAAATTTTGATATTTTACACATAGTCAATAAATCTAAAAAATTAAACCTTCTGGAAAATTTAGAAATTAATAGATTAGTTAAAAATAAAAATGTGTTAGTTTTAAATGAACAATTAGATTTAAGTAATTCCCCACTTTTGAAACCATTAACCAAGTCAAGTCATTGACCCTCCTCTCCACTCCCTTCCTCTACCTTTCTCATCTAGGTTATATGGGAAAACCCAGCTATTGTTATAATGTGTATATATTGTGTACTGAACCTTATTGTTTCATTCTTGTATAAGCCTTGACAATGCTTTAACTAGCGAAACCATGGTCGGCAAGTTTCTATTAAAACATTGTGGTTGATACTAAAAAAAAAAAAAAAAAAAATTGTTGTTTTAATTTTATTTAAAACAATCATTACAATTTTTCTTCCTACTGTTGAAATATTTCTCTTTTGAGATACTGAAGTGGTTTTTTGTGTTTGTGTGTATATTAACATTATACGAGCTGTGACCAAAAACTTCCAGAACAGATTTTTTTTTAATGTAATGAGAAACTTTACAACTTATTCAACTATATCCCCTTCAAAGTACACCCCCTTTCTGGTTACACACTTCTTCCTAAGGCATTTCCACTCATCAAGGCATGTAGAAAATTCATCTCTTGTAATCCGGTTTAGTTCCTCCAGCAATTTTTGTTTTAATTCTTCAATAGTGTCAAATCTTCATCCCTCGCCTGGAGAATAAAAAAGTTGGCAGGTGCCAAATCAACATTTTAAACATTTTTATGAGTAAAACTCACCAATAACAAGTGCTGAGTGAGCGGGAGCATTGTTGTGGTGTAACACCCATTCATCACTATAACAAAGTTCAGGTCTCTTCCTTTAAACACTTTTAAGGAATCATTTCAAAACTTCAAGATAATAAAAGTGATTGACCTTGTGGATGGAATTTATGATGACAGCCCTTGTTTGTAATAAAAAACACAGACAACATGACCTTGATATTCGATCTTGACTAATGTATTATTTAGGCCTTAGAGAACATTTGCTTTTCCATTGTGTTGACTAGACTTTAGACTCCACATCATAACTAAGCCAAATCATCATTCCTAAGCCATTTCTCGGATAGTTAATCAAAGATTTAACCACACAATTTTATTCCCTCATGCAACATGATACTCGCCGGGTAATGTTGACGGTCATCCTAAATGATTGTCATTCCAACTGATTGCCGACTTTCCTTCTACCTTTTAAACCATTCATGGCACCTTGACTAAATCATAACTTCATACCTGTAAGCAGTTTAGATGGTTTGAAAAGTTTCTATAATTGATTTTTCCAACTTTACATAGGTTTGATGCTAACATGTTATTCTTCAATGGAACTCATCACAAAATCGCCGAACACACAAACATGGATTTGAGTTGCTTCAACAACAAATAACAGACAACTGGTCATTTGTGAGTTTATATTCAAAACAGTGCTACTGCTACTAACTACTTGACCCTACAATAACTGTTTGCTATGAAATTCAAACAGTTCTGAAACTTTTTGATCAGACCTCATATTTAAGCTCATTATGGAAGTTGTTATTATAAATTTTGTATATATGCAACAATATCTAACATACGAGATATGTATGATTTTTAAGAAATATTGATATTAGCTACATATCTTCCTAACACTAGTGTGGATTTTAGCTCAGGATTTAAAATTACAACTTGTTTTACTCAAAGTATATATTTACACCTCATTTTTAATTTACATGTGTTATTTTTAAAATAAGTTAATCAAAAAACATAATGAATAAAACTATATATTTATTATTAGTTGCACTAATTCATATGATAATAAGAGGAGTTCAGATAAATTTAGATATACATTATCAATAATTTATAACACTGTAAATCATAATATTGTTCATCTTTTACTCTGTTTTTCATCAACTTTCTAATAATTATATTTTTATTTTTCCTGATGTAAACTAACCAAATATGCCTTTATGATTTCATTAAAATTATAGATATTATTTACTTAGTCTAATTTACATAAAATACATTTGTACTCACCCCCTCTATATGTGATACTTGATACAAGAGCACGACAACCCCAAATTAGAGCGTAATTATAGTAGTCAGTATTTAATAGAACATACTGTTGGTCTTGTCTTGATTCAACTGTTCCTGTAACACCAGAAATTTGCTACATCTATTTAAAACTAAGTTAATTTTTATCCCAATAGAAGAATCTTTATAGTCTATCGTGAGGTTGATTTAACGGTTATTTATGTAATTCAAATAAAAATTTTGATTCCTCTTTCTGACTCAGAAACACTCATTGAGCATGTGCAATAGAAATACATCCATTTGAATTAAAAAACCTTTTCTATATAAATCAGTTTATTAGATTCTTCATGGAACTTAGGTTCATGATTAGTTTTTTCATGAATTTGGACCTCCAGAAAAATGTAGTTTACTAGGAAAGCTTATTTTTGTAATATAAAACTATGGTTCTACATAACTTAAATGAATGGTTATGAAATCTGACTTACCACTAAATAGTGTCATTTTATAAGCTCCTTTGACAGGAAAGCCGTGATATAGTTCAGGTTTTGCATAACCAAAAAATTGTATAGGCTTTGGTAACCTGAAATCATAACATAAATAATCTGTTTATGTTATACTGTAAAAGTAAGTTATAAGATGATGATGATCAGAGACATTTATGATAGTAAATAATTGTGAATTATAAAAAAAATGATGTAATCATTACTGGGTATAGAATTTTATATTTATAATCCTTGAAGTAATATAAAAATTAAAGGGAGTTTGATCTTTAATAACAAATTGCCCCACAGTTGGTGCGACAATTGAAATAATATAATAATAAGGGGTTTTGATTTTAATATTTATTTTTAAAAGAAATTGCTCAGCATTATGGGCGCCAGGTGGAATTAACTCACCAATTTTGAAAAGTAAAAGTTGTATTATTGTTAACTAAAAAATTCTCAGGGTCGTGATTCTTTTAAAAGTGTACTTCCAAGTGGTTATATGATAAATAAGAAGTCCTTTTTTGTGTTTCTGAAACTGAACATATAATATATTTAAGAATACATTATTAATACAAATACATAAGTTTGTTATTTGAAATTATATCATGTTAGAAATCTGAAATTGTTTTGTCTTGAAGACTAAAATTCTTTGTAAATGACTCTAGTTTAAAATTAGTTGCAACTTTGATTAATTAAATTTTTATATGAGTATCTTTGTCTCATATTGAAAATTATGATGCATCATTAAGTTAAAAATTCTTTATTGAAATTTTAGTTTAGATATTCTTAAAATGCTTACAACATTAATTTAAACTTACTTATTTAACAAAATTCTAAAATATCTCAATCACAATTTAAAAAATTTATCATTAATAATTTTATACAAAGAAAACAAATTGATATTGTCTGTTATTTGTGTTACCCCATTGTAGTAATTCCCAAAGTAGACTTCGGTTGTAGCGTGCAGTTCTCGCCCTGAAGGTTGAGGTCCGAAATGGTCCATGCAGCATCTAAGTTGTCTCAGGTTTCAATCTAATATTCATGATTTTCACACATTTTTTTCTCTATTACTAAAACAAAGTTCATGTTTTAACATTCAGAGTCTTTCAATTTACAATGCCACTTAAATTGTCTATGTACCGAACAAAGTTCAATTCACGCCACGTGCTCTGTGTTCACGCTCACAAAGACAAATTACTTCACACTCGAAATCTACGTCTGCCCATCTCCCACATCACCTTCAAACTTGATTCTAATATCAATGACTTTAAACTAACAGTACTTTACATTGTCCATTCTAGAAAAATCACTTTAGTACAAATTCCATTGTCCTTCAACTATTTCTATCACAAATCAAAAATATGTGCGTCTATTTCAGACGCTCCCTTCCAACTTTTTTAACACTGTTACTCCTCTAAGACTAACTGACTCTAACATATTAATTTACATTGTTTATATATGTAGAAATCACTTTAATACAAATTCCATTGTTTTCAGACTAAACTCATTCTCTAATCAAAACCACGTCTGTCCATCTCTAATACTCATCCTAGACTGACTCCAGTATTCTGAATAATGCAGATTCCAGTAATTGCATTATAATCACATGATTATAGCCTCAAACCCAGAACCTCTTAGTAACAGGTCTTTTCACCTTATATAAGCACGCTTTCACACAAATATTGAGTTTATCTTACAAATAGACATTTGTATACATATAAATACATCTTTTGGAAATTTATTTTAATCTATCTTGTCATTATGGAAACAGCAACGAAGCCTATTTTCGATTGAGATTATTGACTTCCGTTTTCATTTTAACCAATGACTGCATTTATCTATTTTACCGCGACTTTCCATCTCATATTCAAAAATTCAAAATATGCATATTACAGCCATACAAACCATGTAAACTAATGAATATCTTATGTTTGTTTTTAAAAATAAACTTTAGTCTTAAATTTTTTTTTTAAATTAAAAGTATAAATACATTATTTTCAGTCTACATCAGTTCTTCTTTCTTGTGCGTATTTGCTACAGCTGTTTTGTTTTCATGAAGGCATTGTCAGGCATGAAAATATTAACATAATAAAATAAACATGAACACAACAGTTGAACATGGACCCCTTAAAAAATTAAAGACTATTGATGTTAACAACTATCATTAATTAAAAGTTTTAAGTTTGAATGATTGAGGAGCATGGACTTCCTGCTTCTTGGTTCTGTACCACTCAACTGAAGCTTTTTAGTTTGTCTCATAAAAACAAGTGTTTTACAGTGAAAATAAGGTACAGTAGAACGTCGATAATTCGGAAGTCAAAAATCCGGACCGTCAATATACCGGATTCGTCTCTAGCAAGAAATAAAATTGCATACCTTCTGCCCTTGGCACTAAGCTCCTTACTTTAGAGTGGGCGACGGGAGAATGGCGCGAAGCGAGGAGGAGTGAGGAGAAGGGGAGTGGTCGTCGAAGGGGGAGGGGGCGTGGCCAAGCTCACTGACCCTCCTACGTGACAATCGTCTCGCCACCCGCCAGTCGCGTCAGTCTGCTGACCCTGAGCGGTACTCTGTGTGTTCACGTTATAGTTTTTGCGCGTTCCATTTGTGATTGTGTATTCACGTTTTAGTTTTTGAGTGTTCCATTTGTGATTGTGTATACTGTATTTTTAATTCATTGTTCTACATCCGTGATGGCATCGAGTTCAAAGAAAAATCATAACTTTTTGACTGTAGAGACCAAGCTAGAAATATTAGCGAGGTTAAACAAAGGTGAAAGTGGGGTGTCACTTGCTAAAATTTATAATGTAGGCACATCCACTATTGGTGATATTAAGGCAAAAAGAATTCAGCTGGAACAATTTGCATCGAAACTCGATTCTGAAGAGGGTACGCTGAAAAGAAAAACTGCACGTCCAGCAAATAACAAAGCCTTAGAAGACGCAATGTATATCTGGTTCACTCAAAGGAGAAGCTTAGGAGAATCAATTTCAGGCCTTTTAATTTGTGAAAAAGCCTTGAAATTTAATGAACAGCTTAACGGACCGAAGATTTCAAAGCTAGTTCAGGCTGGCTTAAGAACTTCAAAAATAGGCATGGCATTCGACAGTTGGACGTTCAAGGAGAAAAACTTTCCTCTGATTTAGCGGCTGGAATTGCATACAAAGAGAAATTTATTAAAGAAGCAGAAGAAAATGGTTACTCAAGGGATGACATATACAATGCTGATGAAACTGTGATAAACTGGCGAGCCCTTCCACGAAAATCACTAGCATCAAGACGTGCTCCTGAAAATCTGCTCCTGGATGAAAAATCTGCTCCTGGTTTTAAAGTGAGTAAGGAGAGAATTACGGCCATGGTATGTGCTAATGCCAGTGGAACGCACAAGATGAAATTGTTGTGTATTGGAAAGAGCCAAAAGCCACGATCATTTAAAAATTCCGTGTGGGATGCTGGTCCCATATCGGACGCCTCCCCAGGTGGCCCACAGGAGTCCCACAGGGTAGCGTACTTGGTCCTATCCTGTACCTACTATACACAAGAGACATCCCTGTTAATGAAAACACAACAATGGCAACTTTTGCTGACGATACTGCTGTGTTGGCCGTTGGAGCCACGGTCGAGGAGGCTTCAATGAAGCTACAGAGAAGTATTAATAACATTAGCACTTGGATGAAAAAGTGGCGGTTGAAATTAAATGAGTCAAAATCCACTCACATAAACTTTACAAACAATAAATTGATCAATGTTCCAATTCATATAAATTCACAAGTAGTTCCATCTAAGCTACATGCAAAGTACCTGGGGATGACTTTAGACGCAAGGCTAAAGTGGAAACCCCATGTCAAAATGAAAAGAACAGAATTAAATCTGAAATTTAGAAGTATGTACTGGCTACTGGGACGGAAGTCCGGATTGGAAATATCAAACAAGCTGCTTTTATACAAGCAAGTGTTAAAACCAGTTTGGATGTATGGACTGCAGCTCTGGGGGTGCACCAAGAAGACCAATGTTAAAGTGATTCAATCATTTCAGAATAGGGTGCTTAGGAGCATCGTTGATGCACCGTGGTATGTGCGCAACGATGACTTGCATAGAGACCTCAAGATGGATATGGTCATCAATGCCATAAAGGGTGCTGCATGGAAGCATGAACATAGGCTCCAAAATCATGTTAATTCCGATGTCCTCAAGATGCTACAGAGCCGAGACACGGTGCGGAGACTGAAAAGGACAAAACCGCTGGACCTAGTGCAGTGATGTGTTGTGGATCAGCCGAATGAAGCGAGTGTTAATGTAGTGAAGTCACTCATTGGAGTGACTTTTAAAAATGTGTATTAGTTATGCAAAATAAGCTACTAGATAAGATTGTATCTTAGTTGTAGTTAATAAAGAAAAAAAAAAAAAAAAAAAAAAAATTAAAAATGTGAAAACCCTTCCTGTGGCCTACAAAAATCAAAAAAGTGCATGGATGGATTCAGCAATTTTTCTGGAATGGTTTAAAGAAGAATTTATCCCTAGTGTGAAAACGTTCCGTAAGCAGACAAGTAAGAGTGGGAAAGTTTTGTTGATTATTGATAATAGGACACACCCTCCTATTGAAGTATTAAATGAAATCGACAAGAATTTTGAAGTGCAATTTCTCCCACCTAATGTCACTGCAACTCTGCAGCCAATGGACCAGGGAGTGATTGAGAATATGAAAAGAAGTTACAGAAAACAACTGCTCCGCCGCCTTTTATTGGCCGAAAAGGAAGAGGAGAGTGTCATCCAGTTTATAAAGAAGGTGAACCTTAAAGATTGCACTTACATGCTTGCCGATGCATGGGAAAGCCTCACAGAAACCAATTTAAAAAGCGCCTAGAGAAAGTTATGGGCTTACAATGAAGGCAAAGATAATAATCAAGAAGAAGATGGAGATATTGATGGTGCTGTGAATGAAATAACAGACATATGCAGCAAGCTTCCTGGATTTGAAGAGTGCGACAAAGATGACGCCATGGAGTGGTTGGCTGTTGATAGCAATGATCCTGTGTACCAGATTTTGACCAACGAAGAAATAGTTGACATGCTAATAAATGAAGGTATGTACTGTATGTAGCATTTCTTAAACATGTACATTGTACATTCAACATATTTTTACCTTGATAATTTTGTCAAATATCTGAGCTTGTTCTGGTTCGATACTGTAGTAATTTTTTAATTTTCTGTTACAGTATACAGTAAAACTTTACAGAACTGTCCAGTAGGCCTACATATGTTTTTTTGCTAACATTCTGCTTGTTCCTTTTTTGTACGTACAGTACATACTTAATGTGTAAATGCAACAAACGAGAGGATTTATTTTTTGTTTTTAATCTAAGCAATTCCTTTCAGAGGATGAGGATACAGAAACAATGGGATCTAATGGTGACGACACAGAAAATGAGACTGAAGAAACCGGGCCAACACATTCTGAAGCGTTTGTGGCAGCAGAGACATTGATGTCATGGCTGGAGAAACAAAACGAGAGCTCACCCACCCAGTTAATGCTCTTAAAACGGATTAAGGACGTAGCTGCAAAAAAACCAACCACTACCGCAGATCAAAAGCCAATCACTGATTTTTTTTATAACTCAAATATGTAGTGTCTGATGTTTTTACTGTATATTGTACACATGTTGCTGTAAATAAAATACGATACAGTGCTTGAAAAACATGTTTTTAATTTATAGACCTTATACTCTACCTACCAATAATAGAAAATAATACAATTTTAAAAACTTTTTTTCTCAAATAGTGTGTGCTGGCTGTTTTTTAATGTAATTTCGATAATCCGGATGGGGTCCGGTCCCAATTAATCCGGATTATCGACGTTCTACTGTATTTATACTTTTAATTTTTTAAATTAATAACAATCCAGATGCTTTATTACATAATTAAATGTATTGTTGTTAGGGTTCATTTCCATAGTAGTGTCTGCTAAGTTTGAATGACTTAAGAATCCATGTATTAAAATTTTTTAAATTAAAGAAGTAAACCTAAAAAAACCACATACATACATACATCCATGGAACTACAACAAAATAGTCTGGTTCTCCCCCAATTGACTCTGTTCTGTGCTACAAAGGTCTAATTCCTGATTCCAAGGATGTTTCTTGTATCTAATTTCACTGCATTCAACCATCTTATCTTTGACCTGCTGACACTCCTACACCAATAAAGTACATTTGTCATAAACTTTTTGGTATTCTGGATTCATCCATTCTTGTGACATGACCAGTTCAGCGAAGTCTCCCTAATTTTATAAACTTCATAAAGTCATAACGTTCCATGTTATTTCGCCTTCTCCAAATCTATATCTACTTGCTGGCCTGAACATTTTTCTCAAACATTTTTTTTTTTTGAATATCTGGAGCTTGACATTATCAGCCTTAATGTTAACCCAAGTCTCTGCTCCACGTGTCAATACAGTACATACAAATGTTTTCTAGAGACATAGTTTGGTCTTTTTAGAGATGACCCCACTCTTAAATTGGTGCAGCATTCCAAAATAGCATCTGTTAGAAAAAATATCGCAGGATGTGGTATTGTTTTGGTATGTTATGAACAATAATTTACTAAAATCTTCAAACCATTATGTGACTGGAAATTTTTCACATTTAAATCAAAATTTGTTTAGTAAGGTGCTTATTAGTGCGGTGATCTTTAATCAAAATTCCACTAACTTCGATTATGATATTAATTGGACTCTGTAATTGTTTTAATTTAAATAAACCTAAACTTGGTTCTCTCTGTAAATATATGTTCTAAGCATATCTCAAAATTTATTGAAATAGACTTTTAATGACAGTGATCAAAGTTATTTCAGTATTTTACAAATTACTTTTGAACAATTTTTCTTTAAGTGCAACTTGACTCACTATTTTGGGTTACTAATCTTTATTTAGTTTATATCTCCTTAAAATTTTATCTAAACTAGTGAGCCACCTTTAAGGAATAATTTTTTGTAAGATTCTGTTTACTATTTTTAATCCATAACTCCTGAATCATCATTTTTGGGATAATGGTGAATTAATATGTTTTTAAAATTTGAAATGAGTAACACTTGTGGAAACTTTAATCACCAAATGAAAGAAAACACACAACTTTCCACAACAAATACTTTATTATTGACAAGATAAAAACAACTCATTAATTAATTAACTGCCAATAAAGTGTTTCTTGTAGAAAGTTGCGTTTTCATTCATTTGGTAAATGTATTTGTTAGGAATCATAATGGGTACATTTGAGAAAAATCTAATTTTCTTACCATGCAGGTACCTCAAAATGTTTGGTTATGACAATTATACTGTTTTAATAAGAACGCAACCTGCACATAGGATAGTTCAACTCAAATAGAGGTATGTTTTATGCCATAAATTGTGTGTGGTGGGTACACTATAGCCTACTCAAGGTTAACTGTTTGTAGTTTTGTCATACACTAATCTAGTCTTATTTAAGCATTTATTCTCTATGTTGTGTCAGTAATATTGCTTTCCAAAGATGATCATTTATTTATCATCGAGAGTTAGTTTCAGTAAAAGTGTGTGAACAATGAGTCCCATTTGAAGTTTCCTCTATCTACAGTTTCTATCAAATCAACAATATTTGATTTAATTAATAAATTTCAAACGCAGGTTCCATACATATTCTCGAGAGCCCAGGCCGCCCATTGACGTTAAGTACCAACATTTTTGATGACGTGTCTCAGCGATTAACTCGTTAACAACGAAAATTTCTGAGAAACTTACTTCACAGGTGGGACTGTCAATGAGAGTACTGTTTTCAGGACTAAAATAAATTAAAATTGCAAGTTTACCCTGCATTGATGTTGTTCATGAACTGCTATAACCTGACTGTGAAAAACATTTATGGTTCTGTAAACCTTGTACAATACCACAAGCATAATCATATAATTTATACAAGTAAGCCATACCTATAAGTTGTGTATTTTGATTGTACATGAAAACCACCATGACTGTCAGCAGTATAATTATATTCCACACAACTTCGAAGTGCTTTCAAGATAGATTTGATAGACGCTTGTTGATACCAAACGCCCATATACTGTACAGAAGAAAAATAATATTAAGTGTAAAGTTTTTTTTTTTTTTAAGTTTTGCTATAACATATATGCTATATTAGATTAAATAAAATTGAATAGCAAATAAACATAAATGTAAAAAGAGATAAACCAACTGCAATAAATGTATTGACTTTATTGCGCTTTGTATGACAAATCAATAATGACTAGCTTTATTTCTAGTCTACAGTGAAATAAACTGTAGACTAGAACAGAACTGTAAACTGTATGTCAGATACTGTCATCTATTTGTATATAAGTTCACATACAATAATCATACTTTAGATAATACTTACATACTTATAAACACAATATAAACAAGATTAGAATAAATAATGACTTACATATAAGGTTGTATTTTTAGAAAGAATAAAATAACAATCAAGAAAGTTAGCACTTGATATTTGTAGGGAGTGTTAGTACAAAAGAGAATAGCAAGTGTTATCAATATAAACAAAAATTTTGTATTTCAAAAATTTCTTAATTTCCCCCATGTATTCTTATTATGAAAGATAAGTTAAGTACAGAAAAAAGTTCCTTACCGATTTTTATGAATGGTTTTAAGGTTTTTTACTTTTTAATGTTTAAAAACAAGCAACAGTAGCAAGTCTAGTGGTTATTGCTCTCACTTGACATGTGAGAGGTCTCAGATTCATTCTCGTGGGTGTTCAAACAATTTTGTGTTGACCCAGCTTTAAGAGAACAATTAAGTAATCTACAATTGGTATTGAACTCCGGTTACAAATCCTAGAACAATAGCAACAAGAATTTTGATTTTCTGTTGTGTCACAGAGTTTAGTATTTAGCACACAACAAACTCAAAGAAAAATTAGTGAACAAAATTGGTTCAGCTACTTGGGTTGAAAAGACAATATATCTGGATGGTAGGATATCCTTGATTTTTTAGGAATTTGGTTTTAGATAGATCCAAAACAAAAAGTTATTAAATTCTTTTAAAGAACTGTAAACGTCACCTACAAACTGTGAAAACAGGAACATAATATGGTTGCATTTTGTTATGCAAATGCCATAAAAAACATATTATATAGTGTTATAGAATTATGAAAACATTTCAACTTATAAAATAAACTATATTTTAAATATTGAAATGTTTTCTCTATTCTTGTACACTATAATGCACACTTATTCTAAACATTTATATATTACATTTTTTTTATAGATTCATAATCAGATAGATACACGCTCATACAAAATTTCTATTTTTTTCAAGTTGTCGGTAAATGTTTTCACTTACTCTTTTGCCCCTCATATACTTTGTTTATTCAGTTGCTCAAATCACGTGATTTATACTCTGCTCAAACACAATAGTTCTGATTAATCTACTTACATTCTAGCATTCTAATTATGTCTTTCTCATTACCTTTATTTTTTATTTCTTTTAAAAACTTGTCCTTTTTCAAGTTATTAGAGTTTATTACACGAACTATTTCTTTGTTTGGCACACAGACCCGTATGGTCTAAGCACATTTCTACAATTTTTCTAATTATAACAATTCTTATCATTTTACTTATTTCTAAATATAACTCACACTTTTCTAATTACTTTTCATCATTTATATCTCTTTAAATTTTGCTCTTACTAAAGTTATAACAAATCATTTTGCCGACTATTTTCTCATTTTACTCCACCGTCATTATTACTTTTATACACCGTACATAACTCTTTTCATTATTACCAACACGATTCTATCTTAAGTACAAACTAATAAACTCAAAAATTCACGATGTCATAAAATATATAATTTAAGAATTTATTTTTTATAGTAAAACAATACTTTATTTCTGGACACACCTTATACTTTAAATGACAACCCAGCAGACGATCTGTAATAATGTTATAATTAATGTGATGGTGGAGTATTTCCAATATATTTATTGTCTAATAGTTTTAAAATGCACTAAATAAACCACTAGTTTATTTGTTCATATGGCAGGAATAACTAAAGCAAAGGACAAACTTTATGTACATTACATACTTTACCTTGGAGAATTCATTTTCTCTCTAAATATTTGGTTTATATCATGTAGATAGGTACAAACCTAATAGTTTCTACGAAGTTTAATATATAGCTAACACTTGTATCTTTTGAATCTTGTTCCATTATCTGTAGCTATTATAAAATACTTTGTTTTTGTTATATGTTAACTCCTATAACAGGCTTTGCACATGTTTAGGTGTAAATCTGCCACTATACTTTTTTTAATGGTTTACAAGTAGGAACTTCCTCATAAATAACCAATTAAGAAACTGTTACTTAAATTACTTTTAAAAAGTAAACAGCATAATATACTACATCATTTTATTACTACACTTACTTGACTTCAATTATGAAATTGAATATTTTTTTATTTATTTTCATTCTACACAACCAACTATTTAAAATTGTCCATATTTAAATATTGAATGCACAAAATCTATAAATTTTTTAAGTTGTTTACTATGAAGATTAACCATTCAAATACAAGTTCTAGTATACATCTTTATTTACAATAACACACTTAGCTTTTACTTAATTATACTAATTTTAATTACTTTAAATTTCATTCTTACCCGATCTAAGTCGAAATACTCCATGGGTTCTATTGGAGGACAAAAACCCATTGACAGTTTTTGAGCCAAAATATTTGAGCCATATAATACAACAATGATGATGATTATTTGTAGAGATTTTACTGAGTTGATATTAACACAGCACATCCTTATCCTAATAATCCCTTTAAATTCACAAGACAAGCATATTAATTTCTAACTCATTTTGGCCACACATAAAATCAATTTATTGCATTAAATGAAATTTGGTAATCATATAATTCTGTAAAATATATTTCTCAGAGAAAAATGGAAAGAAATGTTATTACTTTTAGTTCAAGTTTGGTTGGAATGTCTATACTACAATATAATGTTATAATACAATGATTAGGTTACCCTACCTCTTTAACAATATAACCAACTTTTAAACACCAAATAAAATAACGATATACAGTATTCTTCAAATCTACCATGACTTTTCCCTGTAAAAATAAATAGCACTAATGTATTGATATTATGGATGGATGGCCTAATTTCAATAATCTATATTTTACAATGTGAAGAATGTCAAGAACAAAGAATTATAAAGGGCACTCATAACCATGTCATAAATGCCATCAAAATAAATGACAACTCAGAAGGTTCATAGAGATGATATAATTGTTTAAACCCCTGCCTATTTTATAAAAAATAATATAAAAGGGGTTTACACAAAACATCTTGAATTGGCCTAAATAAAACCAGAACGTTAATTTGAACAACAGCAAATTAAAATTTGTTTGATACAATGCAATAGATTTGATCTATGCCCATTTCTTTGCAATGTTGTTTGACAAAAAATACACAGTGAGGCAGCATTAACCCATACCCCATGCTAGTCCGAACAGTCTACATGATGTTATAAAGTTTTATACATGTTTATTGTTTACTGAATTCGTAAAATTTTATTTTGTCTTTCTTTAAATCAGTGAAGATATTGTATATTATTTATGCAGAAAACTAATATGTACTGTAGTTTAAATAAAAGTATGATAAAGTAGCCAATCATTTATTGTATAGTTTTTTTCTTTTTCATATATTTACATATAATGTTCTTTTGTAAATGTTTTTAATAAAATTGGATGTAACAAATTTGCATTTTTGCTGTATTTTTGTTTTGTTTTTAATATTTTCTTATCCGAACAGCTCATGCAAACAAATATTCAGATTAACACAACCTCACTGTATGTATAAAAAAGTTTAGTTAATTTAATCAAACTAAGAGAAATTTATCCATAGGCATCCATCTATAAGCATGGCTTTACAAGGAATAAAAGACTTTATACCAGTAAAAAGGCTAATTAGTAAAAATTATAATAATTTTTTTTTAAACTTTGTTTAATGTTTAAAAAAAGTTATTTATACAAATGGAAATGAAAGAAATTTAAGAATAATTCAAACATAAAAGTTTGAGGAAAAATGGTATCACAAAAAAGTCAAACTTTTTTAAGGTACTATTTTTAAAGGATTTTTTTTTTTTTTTTTTTTTTAATAAATAGAGAATTAAAAGAATAGAAAATTTATTTAATCCAAGTCAAAAATAAAATGTCAAAGTTAATCTTGTACAGTTGAATACAAATAATTTTGTGAAAAATAATTAATATATAATAAATTAAGGAAATAAATTAACATATAACATGGAATAGTTTCACCAAAATTTGATTAATCATTTCAGAGAAAAAATGTCCATAGTAAATAACAAATTCAAATATTAAACATATTTTACATACTAAATTAAGAAATTAGGTAAAATACAAAATTACAAATAATTGATAATTGTGTTGTATAATATAGAGGGAAATTTGTGTTTTTAAACTTCAGGAGTTGGCTACCTACATCAAAACTAAGAAAAAGTTCCTACAAACATTAAAAAAAAATGTCCGAAATTATTTAGTTTTCCAGAGATACCCGACATTTTGTTTTTTTCCAAAATATTTTTTATCTACAGAATGGTTTGACAGATTAAATTAAATAATAAAACCATTTAATGGTTGGTTAAATTTTAAAAATCTATATAACTTTAAAATGGGAAATTTGAATGAAAAATGTCGAGACATTTTTGTAGCTCTTTTAATTTGCTATTAAATATTGTAATTGTCAAAACAATTGGATGAAGAATTATAGTAGAACTATGCCTATTAGTTTGAAGGACACAAAGTATCTAAACATTATTACTATAGATTTCATAGCCGAACTTTCAGTATTGCAACTGCTTCTGTTCTTGATATACACAGTGTCAATTTAGTAAGTAGACCCTCTATAATTTTCTTTGCATTGTTTATATTATTGGTGTGCAGCATTTATATTTTGAATGTGTGGGACACCTATTTGACTGCTGTTATCTAGTGCCCCTTATCTAAAGGGGGTGCAAGCTTCTTGGGAGCTTCTTTCTTGCAAGCTTTCACAGGGAAATACTTGAAATTGTTATCATTCAACCATTGTACTGCCTTATCAGTACAATAAACTTGGAACTGTTATCTCTTTGGTTTTTCCAGGTATATGAGGAGAAAGTCCAACTAGACTGGAAACTACTCAGTCACTAGAAATACTTTGTTGGTGTCTTTGTAACTTTCACTTCAGTTGTGCTTTATTTTCACAACGTTAACGATCTTTTTAAAAAGTTGTTAAAATAAAATTTATAATTGAAGAAAGAGTGAAGTTAATTTTATTATACGGGGAGAGAGGAAGATCAGCACGAGCAACTGCTGATAGTTTTAAATAATTACATCTGAAAAAAAAAACAATCTGTCATCAGATTGTATCTAAATTAGAAAGCAAGTTTCTTCGAACTGGAAGTGTTGAGGATGAGAAAAAGTCTGGTCATCCTAAAGTTGATGAGTTAACCGAAATTGGAAGTTTGGCTGAAATTGCCGGAAATCCTATGCAGTCAGGTAAATAAATTACTTGCAGAAACAATGTAAGCCATTTTACTGTTTTCAGAACTCTTAAGCATTACAAGTATCATCCATACAAAGTCAACCTTGTACAAGAGTAGGCGATGATGATTTTGACACACGAATTCAATTTCGTGAAGTCATATCAGAAAAAATAAACAATGGAACCATTTCTACAAACGACATTCTGTTCTTAGGTGAATCTAGTTTTATGTTTAATGGTACTATGAACAAGCCAACATTGAGGTCAGAAAACTCATTTCGAGAAGAACACACACAACATCCATTAAAACTGAATGAATAGGCTGGAATACTAGGGAACACCTTCATAGGAACCTTTTTCATTGGTGGTAATCTTACTGGTGAAAGATACTTGCAGCTTTTGCAAAATAAAGTTATCCCTGCTCTAGAAAATTTGATTGAAAATCAGGTGGGCAACGATGGGGACCATTTACAAAATGAAAGAATATTTTTCCAGCAAGATGGTGCTCCACCTCATTATTCATTAATAGTCTGCAATATCTTAAATAAGCGATTCCCCGACTGTTCTATTGGTCGAAGGGGAATAAATCTGTTTGGACACAGAAGGGGGTGGGACTGTATAGGGTTCATATTTTTCAATAAGTTACCAAAAACCATACAAAAGTTTATTCAAGCTGAAGACAATTTTACTCTAAAAATTGATTATTCAATAGTGGAGTATTTGAAAGACAAGTGTTAGGCTTTAAATTATTTAGATTGATGTTAGTTTTTGTAATTATGTATTTTAATTTATGTATTTAATTTATTAATCATTATGTATTGTTTTTGGTAATTTGTATGTGTATTATGTTTTGGACAAATTCAATGCTAAGATTTAGTACCGGTAGTATAAGAAAATGGATGAACGAATTAGTGTTACTCTATTGTTTTTTCATAATCTATGTTACTTATTATAATTATTTAAAATTTCACAAACTCTATTGTATTACATTTATTTGTTTGTTAGGCTATATTATCTATTTATTTGTTATTTGCATTTTAATTTTTTATTTAATGTTATGCAACATTTCATCTCCGTAAATTTTGTCATACATACTTTATAATATTGTAATCTGACTAAGGCCATACAATTGTTGTATGACTAAATAAATAAATATATGAATTTTGATTCTGGTGTAATGAAATTTCAAATGGCAAAATAAAATGATATAATTCTTAACATATTTACTCATTATCAAATTCTTCCAGCTAATAACCTTTAAAATTAAAAGCAAACATTTATTTTAGAAAAATAACAAGGTATCATCATTAATAAATAAAAGACTTCTTAATATATTGTGGAAGTGAAAAACTATCTGTGCTTTATACTTGAATAAAGACTGAAGTCAGAACATGGTTTTTGGTATTAAGAAGGTCTATACTTGAGATAGAATGTTTTCTTTAAGTGAATATTTGGGCTGGAATGATGAATTAAAATGAATAAGTCAGTTGGAATAACATGAGGGTTTTATTTCATGTCTGTTTTTGTTGTTGTTTTCTTTAGGTGTTGATCACGGAAAAAAATCTACAAGGAACTTTGTTAAT
Source organism: Aphrophora alni (assembly GCA_963513935.1). Taxonomy (NCBI): domain Eukaryota; kingdom Metazoa; phylum Arthropoda; class Insecta; order Hemiptera; family Aphrophoridae; genus Aphrophora; species Aphrophora alni. Next base: position 92,165,994 of record OY740767.1, read on the forward strand.
TTCTATTATATAAATATAGGCTATATTAAAAATATAATGTCATGATCTATTAAAGATAAATAATTTGCATTTTGTGTGCAAGAGTTGTTTAAGCAAATTATATGGTAAATCTATTTAAGATGGCCAAATGTCCCAATGTACTAAAAAAATGTTTTTGAGATAGTAAAATTCCCTGTTTTTTAAGTTTAATTTTATTTTAAATAAATTTTTTTAATGAAGGTTCAAAAAATGGCATTATTTTATGAACAAATCATATATTATTTTACTAATTAAACTATAAACCAACTTAAACCACAAGTGGCGTTAAAGCAGGAAAGTGTATTAAAGGTGAAAGTTTCATAAGTAATAAACAATCTTTCCCTACTTATGTATAGGAAGTACATTAGGTTTTTAAAATTGGTAGTTGAGCAAGTACTTGAAACTCTAGAAGATGAAGGTCAGAGTGAGTTCTATAAAGTTTCTGACACTTATTTTTGTATGAATGTATGTAAATTATATAACTAAATGGACTTGTCACAAAGGCAACGTAAATAAGATACCAATGTTGCAACTGTGATATAAATATTTCTAAGTGGACTGATGTTGAAACCACCATTACATTCTTTCCTAACCATGATAATACCTTAATTATAATATATAATGTAACTGTTCAATGAATTTGAGAGTATAAAAAGTATAATGGAGACACACAACCAAGAGTGGAACACCAATAAAACTTCAACTTTAACCAAAGGATAAAAATTTTCAAGTAGTGTTTGGAAAACCTCATTATTGTTTTTACATTAAAAGTTTCATCTGTGATGCCATTAACCAATGCATGTATAGAACATATTTTATGTTTGGTAAACATGTTTTGGAATGATGAAGAAAGCCTACTAGACATTAAAACTATCAAATCTGTGAAAACTGTTAAAACACATTTAACCTTTTTATTATTAGTTAATAATATCCAACCAAGAACTCTTAAAAACCGTTCATCCATTAAAAAATATGAGAGGAATTTGTTTGATTTCACTTATTATTATTTTCTTTAATGTATATTTCTTTTTTTACTTTTTATTACTATTGACTAAATTTGTTTTTTCAAATAAAAAATTGATTGATAAATATTTTATGCATTAAATGTTCTTTACTTTACAGGTTACCTTTATATTTATTAAACATAGGTAAGTAAAAGACTTTAAAACCTTAATAATAAAAAAATCCATTTAAAAATAATCAAAATGTGGCCACTCTTTAAAATTTATATTTCAACATCAATTTACAAACACATAAATACACTAAACTCATAATAAAATTCAATACATTATGTTATTGGATGGGAGTGAAAAATATATAATTAAAAACCAAATATGAAAAGTAATTTGAATAATATCAATACAGTGTGATGTCTTACTGCTAAAATCGATTTATAATTACTCTTTTGAGTATCATTATGATGTTTAAAGATGGAAAGCTCCAAAACTGGTGAAGTAACAGGTTGATGAAGCTAGCTAAAACATTTTTTTTTTTTTTATAGATGAAGTGTAAATTATAATGCTAAAATATATTTAACCATATTATACAACACAAGTAATCATTGCTTAAAATAATCATAAATGCATAATATTGTATATAAATTGTATAATGAATATTAATAGCTAACACTTACACAAAACTTTTCTATAAGAGTAGAAAAACAAATGAAATGTTGTAGCTTATCTAATTCATTCATCACTTTATCAATATAATGGCTATTTGATAAATGAATAAGCTGTGTTTTTATGTTTCATGATTCTAATATTGGTTTGTTGTACAATGGTGATAGAATTTAAATGATAGAATGGTTTTAGCACAAATTAAACCATAATATAAGAACTTTTTTCAAAAAATTTTAAACAAATTTCTGACAACAATTTGAGGGGATTTTTTTTTTTTTTTTTAGAATGCATTTTAAAGCATGGTTGCTCACTATCTTCAAAACAATCCTTACTCTTACTCAAAATTTTGTATTTATGGTGATATGAATTTGTCAGCTCTAATGGAAACATGTAGCTTTTAAGATCTTCTCTTCAATATTTTTGAAGGCATGTAAATTTCAATCAGAAATAAATTGCACATTGTTGTATACAAACATAAACTCATCTTCTTTACTAAAAATAATGAATGAGCTATGTTTCAAATACATTTGTGCACCAAGGTTGTTAAAGTTTTGATAGTAAAGAGAGGTCTAGCAAAAAGAGTGTGGTTCAAATGTAAATGACTTTTGTGGACACATTGCATATATAAGTACAGATGTGAGTCTTCTAAATACTTTTAAAATACTCAAACATATTACTCTAAAAAAGAAAGTAAGAAAGAATTTCAGTTTGAAAAAAGTTTAATTATTTAATTAATTAATTTTTTAAATATATTTTTTATTTTCTCACACAATACATAATTGTAGGTAAAGTAATGGTATGAGGAAAAAAATATGTTAACTTTTTATCACATATATCTGTTTTAAATTTCCCGAAGTTCAAAAAAGTGCTTTGCAAAATGTTGTCTATTGTATGTACAGTGTTCTAAACCCCAAATTTGGACTGATTTTAACAAAATTTGGTACATGGCACTATTTTGGTTATATCTCAATGATTTTTTTAAACTCCAAATTTGGGAGTAGCTGTCATATGAAAAAAAAAAAAAGAAAAAAGAAAAAAAAAGAAAAGAAAAAAACATAAAATTTGAAATTTTGGCAATTGGCTCAAAAAAAGATTTTGATTAAGTGTAGTGTCTAAGGACTCAATCAAAATATATTGATCAGCATCTTTCCAAAAATACCAGTTCAGGACCTATTGTTAAAAAAATTAATCGGCCATGGGTCTGTTATAAAATGTGTATTTCCTCAAACTTGACTCTATTGATTTTGTTTAAATTTTACAGAAGTTAAAAAATATTACAGTTCAGGAATTATTGGTAAAAAACAAAAAATCATGCTGAAATTATTTGGAGAACAATTTACTAATGTACAATTTTTGTAGACATTGTCTTCTTTGAGAAAATGATTGCTTAACAGTCTCAGTAAGTATGTTCAAGACTGGACTCAAACTGAATCTTCCTATTCAAAGGGCTGAGTTATAAACCAAATGAAGATTCTTTAGAGCATATGGTGTAGTGGATAAAAAACTATAATAGTGAAAAATAAATAAGCTTTTGGACATCTTTAAATTTTGTTACAGTATCTTTTAAATCATACTAATGCCAGATCCAAGCAGACTGAATAAAATTCTGTTTATTCTTTAAGAAATGGAGAGCAAAATTGCATATTCTGATCTGTACAAATCACATAAAATATTGATATGCTAATTACATAGAATCAATAATAGAAACTGAATTATTATTGATTAGACCTACTGGCAAATAGAACATTCCAAGTATCAAATAATATCTCATGGCTACTTTAAAACTTTTATTTATAGACAGACTTTTGTTGAAATTTATATTAGTTTCAATAAGTTTTCTTGGGTGTTGAGTTTGAGTTTTACACATTTTTACCTGCTTGACCTCTTAATCCACAAACAAAAACCTTAAAGCCACCTACATGAACTATGATAAACATAAATCTATACTTCACAAATAATATCTTATATCTAAAATTAATAATGATTCGAATTTTCCCCTAACCACAATCACTAGAAACTTTAAAATAAAACACAATTATCTGATTTTTTGTGAATCAGATAATTGTGTTTTATTTTAAAGTTTCTAGTGATTGTGGTTAGGGGAAAATTCGAATCATTATTGTGAATTTCACCACAGTGCTCAAAAAGATTGTATCTAAAATTAATGTTCATGAATTTTAGGTTTGGCCTAGCCATACAATATGGCGATAAAAACAAACAATATATAATGTGGGCTTAAGTTAGATTTTTCACAAATTTCCTATCTAAATTTATTCCATCATGAACTAAAATTTGTGTTAGGTAACTTATACTTAAGAAATTTTAGCCTGGTACATGTACTACTTGAAGTGCTCATTGCAAAACCTTGCAAGATACTCCCTGATAGAATCGGTCAGTGAAGGAGATCTAACGAAAATTCCGAGGGATAAGAGAAGCTGGGCATTGGCGGAGGTGGTGTATAGTTGTCATCAGGCTTATTGGGACTTAGAACTTGGACTTATTGGGTAAGGACTTGCCAAGCAGCTTGTGGTGGGTAATGGTCACGAACATGGTACAGTTGCAGGTCATTTATTGGAGATGCAACTGAAACTTATCGGAAAGGTGATCATTGGTACTTTTCATCAGTAAGAGCAAGGCTGTGTTATAACACAACTAAGTTGAGTTATAACATTACCCACCACAAGCTGCTTGGCAAGTCCTTAACCTTTAGGCTACAGAGTAGAATCATAAAGCTAATTGACTTCAATCAAAGGAGCAGGCTACTATTTAGTTGGTTAATCACTAGAAAATTTCTCATAAAAGTGAATATTAATTAATTCTTAAGTTAGGAATACAAGGTTTCAATTAAATAAATCATTTTATAAACTTTTATAAAAAAAATATATTTTACAAGATATTTACAAAACAACAATGTAAAATAAATAAATAATAAAACTTATGGATATAAAAGCAATAAATTACTAAACACAGCTATAGCAAATAAATAAATAATAGTTTAATTTTCAGTGGTTTTCAGGGCAATTGTTTTGATCAGTTCTTATGAAGTAAGCTCTGCTAATTTCATTCTTATCAATCACAGAATAGGCTGATTCCATCACTTCTAAAGTTGGGTTTCTTTCTCGAGTAAGAATCCAAGCATTTCCTTCCACAAAAAATGAGCAACTAGTAATACAGTATATAATTTGTGAAGAAATATATATTTGAAACTCCAAAGAAGTATGAGTTATTCCTGCATACTTTAAATAAATTTTCTTTTTCATATTTAATTAATAATAATTATAAGTATTTTTTTATTTAGTTATATAATAAAAAGCTCTCTTTCACAAAATAATAAAAGAAACATAGTAAATGAAGTGTTTTCAATGATACACATTTTAATTTGAGAACAATAATTTTATTCAATTTATAGTTGCTGATAATGGGTTTGTTTTTAATATAGAATATTTGTCATATAATTATTTAATTAATGAAATGTCAAAATAATAATAAAAGTTTTGCATATAATCAAGGAGTTCACATGGTAATCAATTAACTTTAAAGATAAAATTAGGTAAGTTATATTCTTACGGTCAGTCATTGTTTAGTGCAGTTCCGTTTTCTTTTGTTCCTAAGTTTAAAAGTTGAGTGTCAATTTGAAATTGTTAGTAATATAGAACACCAACTAAATGTTTTCAAATGTTTACTGAATTTGGCAGTGGATGCAGTTTCAGGCTACTTCTTATGGAAAACAACTGGCAAACTTAAGAGGCCTGTGAATAGAATTCCTCCAATCAAAGATGAGTCTGGCAACTGGATGTGTCATGATGATGAAAAATCTGAGCTGTTTGCGCGCCACTTATATAATGTGTTTCAACAATATAGTATCTCTTCTAACGTTACATTGACAAAGATGTTCAAAGATTATTTCTACATTAGGCCTGTGACTCCCTTAGAAGTTAACAAGAAATTGATAAATCAAAAATTCAAGGAAGCGGCAGGAATGGACAAAATTTCATCTAATGTTCTTAAGGAATTATCATAAAAGGGTGTTGTACTACTGACATCATATTTAATGCTTGTTTCTGACTTGAACATGTACCCTTCCATGTTTCAAGATTATACAGACCATCATGTTGCATAAACCGGATAAACCTGCTGAAAATGTGTCGTCCTAGAGACCGATTTCACTTCTTTTGGCGATATCTAAACTGTGGGAGAAATTGTTCCTCAAACGAGTGTTTAAGCCCTTAACAAGTATACCGACTGTATCATCAGTTTGGGTTCCGTAGACAACATGCCACAATAGATTAAATACACAGAGTAACTGCTGTTGTAAAAATGGCTTTTGAAGATAAGAAAGACTTTTGTGCTGCTTCTCTTGATGCTGCACAAGCTTTTGACAATGTGTGGCATGAAGGCCTTGCTGTTAAGCTAAGTATATTTTTACCAGGTAATTACTGTAGATTGGTGGAATCATATCTCGCAGATTGTTTGTGCATTATATATGGTGATATTAAATCAGCCTTCTATCCCATAAAGGCTGGAGTGCTTCAGGGCAATGTTCTTTGGCCAATCTTGTATTTATTGTACATAGCAGATATCCCTACTATTAATAATAAAACGGTTACCACATTTGCTGATGATACAGCAATATTAAGCACTAGTGATTCTCAGGCACAGGTAACTGAAAATCTTCAAAGACCTCTTAATCAGGTATAGGTATGGACCTGTGACTAGAAAATTAAACTCAATGAACAAAAATCAACCCATATTATATTTCTTTTGTGACATGTAGATTCTACCCAATGTGTTTATAAAAATAATAAACAAATACCACAACGTGATAAAGTTAAATATCTAAGAATTCACCTTGAATAACAGCTTACATGAAAACACCATGTGGTGGAAAAAAAATTACAATAGATCACCTTAAAATATATCAATTGTATTGGCTAATTGGTAGAAAATTGTAATTGAACATTTACAAGCGACTATTTTATATAGCGATTATCAGATCAATTTGGACATATGGAGTAGGGGATGTACAAAGACATCAAATAGACTTTTGGTACAACATAGTCAAAACAGTATAATTTGTGTAATGACTAAGGCAAGATGGTACAGCGTAATGATGAGTTACATTCGAACTTAAATCTAAAACTAGTGGCAGAGTTAATCAAAGAATATGCAATATGATATGAGGAGAGACTTCTGAAACTTACTACATGTTAATGTAGAAGCTTTACAGGTACTGGACACGGAACTTGATATAGGACGTCTTTGCCGGCTGAAACCACAAGATCTATCCCAATACTTGTATATTTTATTAAAGTTTTAAATAAAATCTTTACATAACTAGAATCTAGATTATGATTTAGGTTTCACATATTTCTTTACACAATAGTAGGCCTACATGTATTACTTGTGTAAGAAGTAGCTTAAAATTGTAATGGTCAACTAATCAAAATAAATATTTAAAAATGCTTACTGTGGCTTAGGAGGAAGACTACGTGTCTTTTGCGTATATGTGTTTAGGTAGCACAAGAGATTCAGTGAAGTAAGTCATAAAGTAAGATGAATGCTTTGGATGACCTTCTACTTCAAAAACTAAAGAAAATGTAGAAAAAAGTAGCCAGATTGTTCGAGAAGACTCCTGACTCAGTCTTCGTAGTGATGACCATTGACAAAGATACTGTGTAGAACATATTGTATGAGGATTTTAACATGCAGAAAGTTTGGCCCTAAGGTTCTCATACTTGAGCAAAAAGAACACCGCAAGGAAATTCGCACTGACATGTTGCAAGAGTTTGATACCAACCCTAACCTATTAAAAAAATATCTTATGTGATGAAATCTTGATCTTCCAGAATGATTCTGAGACAATATACAATGGAAAATTAATTAATGCACTAGAAAACAGCAATCACCACCAAGAATGAAAAAAGTATGTCAATGTAAGTCTAAATTTAAGTCATGTTAATTTTCCAACCAAGCTGTTGTCAAGGGCATAACTTTGATGAATGCGTTCTGAAAGGCACAACAGTAAACCGGCATTACAAGAAGTTTTGGCAAAACTGAGAGAAAGAGTCAGAAAAAAAACTACCAGAACTGCGGGAAAATTCTTCATCAAGACAATGCTCAATCATTCTTGTAAAGCAGTTTTATTTGACAAACACATTAGAACATTAAAACTTTATCAATATTCATCAGATTTGACACCATGTGATATTTTTCTTTTCTTTAAAGTAAATGCTCTGCTTAAAGCAATATGTTTTGAGTCAAATGATGTAGTAAACAAGACTGCATCAGTGTAAGTGTGAATGGAGACTAGATTGAGGGGGGAGTAAGCATTAAAATAAAATTGTGATACATACTATAAATAAAACTTAGTTATTGTATCAGTCTCGTAATTTAATAGACACACCTCATATCCAAGTAATCTTTTCCATTGAACATAGTAAAGAATGGTGATTTTGTAATTTACTGTAGTTACATTTTCATACTTTTAAACAGCTGGTAGATTAAATAATGGGTTGATGTATGATTTAAGTGGAAATTTTGTAACTTAACAAAAAGTGGAAAAAAAAGAAAAGAAAAAAAACAATATGTATTATACTTACTTGTACTTAAAATCCCAAAATTTGTACATGACCAAACAACTGCATAGTTTTCATAATCTGTGCCCAAGACCCAGTAAGGGGCATCGATTACCACTATAAATACAAAATAAATTACACTATTCAGTGAATAAAAAAATAAGTCTCTGTATAAAATACATAGAATATCTTAACAATTTTATTTTAATGCCAATATAAATAATTATTTAAATTCTTTTTCCTCCACTATTATCAGATTCATTACTCTAGATTTATTTTCAGATTTGTTTATGTTTTATTTATAAAAATCAAATAAAACAACACCGGAACTATTTAAAAACTAAAATATTATTTAAAATCTTTTTTTTTATGTGAAATATTATTAATACTTTGTATTTTTATCTCTTTTCAAAAAACACTTTAAACTATTCAAGTAGAAAGAATATTAGTTTCTAGTAAAACAAAATAAAATACTGTGATATTCAAAATCTTAAAAACTGTTTTGTTGAAATTCATAAGTGCTAGGAAATCATTATTGTTTCTTTTTTATTGGATGTAATAGATTTCAGTACATGAACATCAAAAATGGACAGTGTAATGATCAGTATAATTTATTATACAGGTATTGATTTTCATAAATTTGATTTCAATTTTATTTTTATAAAATTGGATATACTTATAATTGTTACTGATTGCTGATGAGGAACTGGTTACAATGTGGCATATTATGTATATACTTATGCATCTCTTAGCCTATAGTTTCTATTTCTGTAAATTAAATAGTTAGGTAAAAATTCTTCATTTCATAAGTTAGATTTTCTAATTTATTGAGTTAAGATCTCATAGTACTCGGCAAATTTTCAATAACTCAACAAGTATAACATTTAAGTTAATTATTTTAATAAATCTTTTCATGTTACCAATGAATTTCACTATAAATTTAATAATTCCCATATTATTAAATTTGGTTGTAATAAATATGCCAAATTATTAGGTAAATAAATAATATGTTAAAATAATTAAAGTGTATAACAGACATTTTCTATTTTATAAGTGATGTTACAAATAAACAGAAGCAATAGCAAAAAAATAATTGATTACTTGTGTGAAATTAAGGTGCAAGAAGAAGTTGCTGATAATATTAGACATTTGTGGTAAGTTGAGTTGATTTTTTATAACATAAGAATTACGCATGTCTGGATCTAGAGTGAAATGATATAATTTTTTAATGTATAATGAATTTGGTGATAGTATCTGAATATTAGATATTAATATTAGAGTTGTTATTATTAATTTGAGGTTATGTATTATTACTTGATCTACTATGTAAGTAAAGCTAAATTTCCATAGTTGTATTAAATATTGTAATAAAAATATAAAGACATATTTTGTTGTTACATTTCCATTTTGGAGTGCAATAAGTCTCTTGACTCTTATGCACATAGGATAGACTGACTGATTGAAGATGAAAAAAATAATAAGTTGGTGTTATACTACTTACATGGTAATTGTGGAAATCTCACATTGAGTTTGCCAGAATCAGATCGTTCTGTCATAATAACCTCTCCTTCCATTGTGGAATGAATGCCTGTGCTGTACAAAATAACATTCAGAAAAAGTTTGTAGTGTTTATATTTTTTATATGGTTCTGATATATTTTTGTCAAATTGTGTTAAAGAGATTCTTTTTAAATCAATCTAGATTCTTTGTGATATTAGTTAAAATTGTACCATATTACTATGTGTGACATTAGCGAAATACATTTTACCCTATTTATATTAGATCTTTAACTAATATCATTAACACATCTGAAAGAATATATTTTGGTAATGTTATCCAAGTTCTAAGGAAGAAGGACTTGGCAGCAGCCTTGTATAAAAAAAATGGAAAAAAAAATATAAATCATTTATTCTTATAATGTCATAACTAACAAATCTTGATATCGTTATTAAAAGAAAACATTCCTTGCTTAACTTTCTATTCAAGATTCTCTATGCTTACTCCAACTTAGTTGTTCATCAATATTTATTTTAAGTAATAATAAGTAGAAAAAACCTATATGAACTAGAAGTTACTATGTTGCTCCTATCTAAAATGGCAACAGATAAAAATTGAAAATAGAGATACAGTACATAACTACAGTAGACTCAAGTTCCACTACAATGTTGTTCAAGATCCTCTTTTGTAGTCACATTGTAACTAAAGTAAAAATAGGTGTACATTATTTACTATTTTTATTTGGCTGGTATTTTATATTGCTAAAGAGACATGTTTTGAGTCAGTTAATGCAATAAAGAAGGAAGCGGTAGATGTGTTAAAACAGCTGAGAGAAACTGATCTACTCCATGCCTTTGACATGTGGAACATAAAATATTTATAATAAGAATAATAACTAAAAAAAAATAATATAATGAAATATAATCAAAAAAATAGCCATCAGTGGCTTGTTTATTTTTCTCTACCCATTATGTTTTTTTTTTTTAAATTGAGTACCACTTGTTAGAGAATAAGATTCAAAATGTTTGCGTTGCCATGCAATAACCCTATTTTTTGGGGGTAGAGCAAAAGTACCCTATTTGTGAAAAAATAGGTTTTTTGGTCGTATATGGTTTCTCAAAAGTGGTTTTGTTTTTCCAGTTTTTCTGTAGTTACTCATTCAAAACAATGGAATGGGACTTTTGGGATACCTATAAATTACATTTTTTTTAAATTTAAAAAACACAAAATATAATAAATGATTTTAACAATACTTTGAAAATTTGTTTTCACTTGTAGTATTTAATAAAATATAACAATAAAAAAAGAGAATGGCGATTCAAAATGGCGATTTTTGTATTTCATAAAAAATAAATAATCTAATGAATATCAATATCTAATCTAATCTAAATTTTCTAAAGGATAACATCACCTTAAATGAGTTTTCTAAATATATTTAATATATTTCAAAATGAAATTTTACCTTTTACTAATTTGTGTGATTGACCGTGACGGCTTAAAGGAAAAATTGTTTTTTAAATTTTCTACCTTACTAATTTATTTAATCAAATAGATTTATTGAAGGTTTTATTCTTTAAAGATTTCTATAAAAAAACTGAAAACTAAGATTAAGCTCATTTCAGATGATATTCGGTATTTAGCTAAATGTAAGAACTTCAATCTGTATCTAAACTTTATATAAATCAATATACCTCTTACAAATTAGATTGGTTAAATGATTGTATTGAATCCTAAACAGAACTAGTTGAATTTAGAAATTAAATCTTTCCATTCAAGACGAGTTAATTAGATCTTAACTTCATTTATTTAATAAAATCGCCTTAAAATATGATTTTCAATCGAACTCAGTGCAAAAATATAGAATTCCTTCCGAAAATATCTGCTCAATATTATTTTCTTCCAATTCCACTTAAAGTTGTGTTTTTAAACTTTTACTATTAAAAAAATGTAATTTTTAAAATAAAAGGTAGATGCTTTAAAACTCCTGGAATTATGTGATAAACGTTTTATAATGACAGGAAATTTGACACATAGAGTATATAGTAGGTAGGAAGACAACACAGTAATACACGTTGAAAGGTTTCTTTGTAAAATACAAGTGATTCCTATTGTAATTTGATGACCTAATCAATCAAAATATTTTAAAGTAAATTTGTCCAAAACCAATTTAAACTAACGTTAATGAATTACTTACAAATAACTAGTTTGCCGGTTAATTATATTCAGACGTCCATCTCCTGAATCTGTGTAGTTGGCACTGATACACTTTCCAGCAAATTCAAAAATGGAAAAATACCGTTCTGCCTCATACCACTTTCCTAAATACTGCAAACAAAACACATAGTATGTTTAACGCAATACATTTATTCATTATTTTATTCTTTAATACCTACTTTTTAAATTCTAGGTTTCACAATAAATTTAAATTTAAAACATTTAATCGTTGTCTATTATTTGCAACTATATGTTATAGTAAATTATGATAAATTAGCTTATGTATCTAGTGGTAGGTCAATGGGGGATTTAAATATCAGTTTGCACATTTCCACTACCTTCATTGTATCAATCGATGTAGAATTCTAGAACTTAAGAGAAACGTGACTGATAAATTCTGGTTACATTGTAGACATTGTGATATTGTGAATTTTAGCATTTTTTGTTTGTTTTTGTTTACTGTTGTATATTATATTTATGTCTACAATTTAACACAAAATAATTGGGAATCGGTAGACTAGGTTCTCAGAAAGAAAGAACAGCTTGATAAAATTAATAAGCCTATTTATGCTGTACCACACAGTCCGTACAATCTTTTGTGATTTTTTCATATATTTTACTGTAAAGCTTAATATTTTACATAAAGTTCATCAACGATTTACGAGATCTCAATATTAAAGGAATAAAATAAATGCAAATTAGCTTTGTAACTATATAAAGCTAGGATTCCATAACATTTGGGAAATTGGTCCAGATAAGTCCCAGAATTATAGTAATTTGTAATAGGCGTATTTAGGTTATACTTAATGCTCTTTAAGTCTTTTGAGATATTTTGTGGCTTAATTAACACGACTTCCATAAAAATCACTTGGATCTGAAGATTAAGAAGCAACACCAATTGTAAAATTACATCTTTACTTAAATCATCTACAGATACCAGCTGGCATTGTATAAGTTTTATCTTCACGCGCGTATTTAGTATTTAGAGTTATTTGAAGAAGAAGAAGAGTGAACATTTTGTTACTAGATACAAAGTCAAATTGGACCGCAATTTTATAGGTGATGGCCGTCAACTTGATACCGATAACATCCCTGAATTTTACTCTTAAGGATTTAATAAACAATCATTACCTTTTTAATAATTTTCTTCCGTCTGTTTTATCCACTCTCTTAACTACATATTACAAACAATATTACAACATTTACAACAATCAATTGTGAAAATTGATTTTTCTTACCTTTGCCAAATCGAAATCTGATACTGTTTTAACGGCAGGACATGCTCCGAAGAAAGGAACTTGAGCAGAAGTGAACCCATAAAAACTGAGAAGACAGCTTGAAATTAAAATCATTGCCCACATTGTCTAGAAATTTAATAAAATAATAATTAGAAAATGTTATAATTAAATGCAGTATAAGTAAAGTTATTACTATAAACTGTAATGAGCTACATTTGTGGAAACTATAAACACCAAATGAATGAAAACACATTTTCAAAAATAACAAGTTTATTTATGCAATAAAAATTTAAGACGACTTTTAATGATCAAGACATCGTCTCCAGTTGCTTGCTATATGTACACAAGCTCTTCTGAGACTGAACGGTGAACTGTTTCGGTGAACTTTCACAAATAAAGTTGTTATTGTGAAAAATTGTGTTTTCTTTCATTTGGTAGTTTGCTACCAATACTAAAGTTTGCGGTATTTGTACCCAAATAGTAGGCCTATCACTATAAAACAAAATCTTATAATAATCTATATAGGCCTACACTACACTATATTATCTAAACACTTTTATTAGATTTTAATTAAGCTCAATCATTCACAAATGCACTGAGCAGCTACAAGAATATATGATAAATGTATCCATTATTAAAACAATAATAGACTTTTTGACTTTGGTTTGATCTTTTCAATTACTCAGATCAGTCATTTTATTTTATTATTGATTTGGAACATTGATTTGGGTTATAATTATGGTAACCGGATTTGATCGAAATTTGTCTAATTGTAAATTTTCTTTTTGACTGTTAAGGATTTTTATGGCAATAATAATCAAAACGTTTCATTAGACCGTAAAAAGTCTACTACATTTCTCCTTAATTTGATCAAAGTGGTTAAAACAAAATTTTAGAAAATCAGTATTTTTGGTGTTTTCCTTACAGTACTCTAAAATATTTAGTTAAGAAATTGATATTTTACGTGCATTATTTGGATCTCAAAACTTTTGGATATTAATTTTGAAGAAAATTGGTCCAAAGGTTCTTGAACCATCAATTCTGACGGCCATATTTGAACATACATACTCTACATAATGTTAATATAAAATTACGTTGTTTTTTCCCTAGAACTTACAAAATTAATGGTTTTTATATTTGCATTCTGTAAAAATAGGAGCAAACACATTAAAAAAAAATTACTTTGGATAAAGATAAACATTTTTGAACTCTAGTTTAAAATACACTTGCTTTAAAAAATTGACATTAAAGGTGGATTGAGTACTTTAGCCAGTATTATATGCTGATCCGATTTATATGGTGCTCCTTAAAAAAACGTGAGAATTGATTTTTAAATTTAATGACACAAAATGTGTGGAATGAGTATTATAAGTTTACAACATTAAATAGTGTAATAAAACCAACATTTTCAGCTACCGTACAGTTTTGTTCAAGAGACGTTTTATGAGATACAGGTTTTGCTAGGTACAGAACGTTGGATCCTTATAGGCTACTATAGTATAGTAGCAAAACTTGTTTTGTTGTTGTTGTTCGACTGCATAATACTTTCCATTTATAGAATGAAAAATAATAAATATTTTATATAATAATATTGCAAACATGAAACAACATACAAACATAAAACGTACAAATTCATGTGCATGATAATATATTGTTTTCATAATAATGCAAATTTGATGTGATCCTTACAAAACACGCACCTCTTTTAAAAAGAAATAATTACATTTTCAAAAACCCTTGTAAAACAAAAAATACTCACTTTTGGAGTACTCCAACAAATTTTTAACGTGAAGGAGATTTTTAATATTGTTATAAACATATTTGAATAGAAAATGTCAGCATCTAATGTTTCAGCTTTTAAAGGTTTGTAGACGAAAATTTTTAAAAATAATATTCATAATATTTTGTTTCAAATAAAAAAAAATAGGATGATATTTGGTTATTCAGCTGATCATATATTTTCATTACCAATTTCTTTTTCAATTCTACAATTGTATATCACGAAGCCTTATTTTTTAATTTTATTACGAAAGAAGTAATAATTATCAAAAGATACACAGAAAGTTTGACCCTTCTATCCAACTTTTCCCACAGTAAAACTCAGAAGTTTATTTTTTATATTTATAAACTTGTTAGTCCCACGTGACTGTTTGAACTTGGTATTAATTTTTTAATATTTTAATTTATGCTGTAAAATAAAACTCCACCAGCAATTCTTAAATTATACTTCTTATTTTGTTATATTATGTTTCAATCTGTCAAGAAAGATTATTTCTGAAATGTAAGTTTTTAGTATTTATAACACTTATGCAGGTCAACAGGACATTTTGCCTACGGGTCGCTTCGAAGGCACCGTGACCTGTTTATATTTACTTGTCTTAATAAAAAGAAAAAACAATACAATTTTATCATTTATAATATTACATTTATATTTATTATTTTCAATAAATAGTACGTACAACAGATTACAACTAATAATAATACATCTTCATATTTCAATGCAATAAATTTGAAATAAAATAAAAATCTACTAATGAACATACTGTAATAGATACAACCAACCAAAGATCCAAGGACCAAAAAGATATTAAATACCGTTGTTCTGAAGACAGACACAGCTGCAGTTTCAGAAAACATGAGCTAAACATATTATTCATGTATATAAAATAGTCACAAACTTTCTATTTTAGGGACAGTGGTCAAGTTTCATTTAAATTTGTTAACTCCAGTGTAATTTTCTTTGACTATCGACTATGCAAATGTTTGTTGATTTTCATATACATTGCTACCAAAATTTGATTGTTTATTAGCAACACATGAATTGACATTTTTAGGAAGTAGTGATAAATATGTTTCTTTTTTGACATTAAGCAAATTGTTCCCCTAATTTTTAAAACCAATTTTGAGTATTTTGCATGTTTTTGCCCGATTTCATTTAACTCAAATTTTGAATAATTGAACATTTCAAAATAAACACTTAGGGATAAGAATATTACACCGTTAATTGTAATCAAATAAGACGACTCTCGTCTGGATTGCAACATGGACTAGGGAAGGATCAAGTTAAACCAATATGAGGGGGGGAATGGTTTTCCTCGTTTTGTGCTGTTGTTTTTGTAATTTAGAAGTGGTCACCAAAATTTTTTTGTTACAAATCGTTTTGGTTTTGAATTATGCCGATTTAGAGTTAGTGTTTTTTAGTGTTGTAGAAAAATAAGATTAAAATAAATTATGTTTAGGAAACATGAAAATCACAGTCTACCATTACATTGCTGCGATTCTGAAATAAAGATTTTATGACGAATTTTATGAAATGAAAATAACGTTGTTATTCAATGTAAAGTAAAATATGATTATATAGTATAAGTTAGATGCGAGGGTGTGAATTTGGTGGAGTAGGCTGTTAGACTCTATAGAGTAAAGATGGAAATAACCATATTAGCTTTCATGTAATGACATTGTCATTTCGTCATTTTTTACAATACAGTAGTTTTAAAACTTAATGATTCTCACGTGGTGGCGAGATAATACAGGGCGCCGCAAACTCAAGAGTGACCTCTGATGCTGTTAGATTCTACAAATATATCATCGTATTGTAAATCTATTTGACTTACCTTAGTCGATGGGTGTAGGTCTTCACGGAACAGGAAAATGAAGCCGACTGAAGAGTGAGACGGAGTAACGGAAGTTTGTAGGTCACATTCACAACAAAAACATCGTGTGCCACTAAACATCGACACTCCAGTGCCACTCCTACGCTCTACTAAATACGAAATTAAGCTACTTATACTAATAAAATATGTGTTTTCAAACAGTTTGATAGATAATGTCACAGTTGAATAATCATTGAATTAAGAACGTTTCTCTAATGAACCATCATTATAATTTTTCCTTTATTTTAAGATGACACAGCTTCATAGCATCAATATATCTAATATTATGAAACACCTAATATGTAGTAGTGCCCAGTTAAATTTGTATTTGTGTTTATACACTTTTTTCTTAATTACTTTTATAATTTATTTCCTCAATTAAGTTGAGGACAATCAGTCATAGATTATTCATTTTAAAAGATCAAGAGTTTTATTTACAAGTTAAGATAGAATGTGGTAAATCTTTCCACATGACTTGGAAACGGATCATAATGGTTTACTTAGAGAAGCCGACAAGCCACAAGTCTCGAGCCATGATAAATCAACCATAACTTAAAGGAAGCCGTAAAACGTTGATTTTTTTTACTCTTCCCGTTACATTACACTATATGGTTTAAAGTAATTTATCAGATTTTTATATCTTAAGATATTTCTACAAGATAACAACTTGTATGTAATTTGTATGTCTTGTTTTCCTTCGGAATAAATTTAAATTGAAGACAACATGCAGCTTTTAAACAAAAACATGAAGCATCACAAGAACTACATACAACTACTATGATAAATTTTCAAACTGGAAACGAATACTAATAAAATATTAACAAAGAAGAGAATAAGAGAAGAAAATATAATATCATATACTTACGTCCTTACTAATATCGAAACCCAACGACAAAAATACTTAACTTTAATATACATAAAAAACAAAATTTATTGAAGCTGCTGCCCCTATACTACAATTAGAATTGAAAGTTAAACGTGGAATAAACCCATCGACGATTTATTACAAATGACGATTCACAAAGTATCTATCGGTTATCCAAACTGCTTCCTCTATAAAATTTAAATATTTTGAATACGGTAAAAAAATAGTGTCAATGAATGTGTACAAAATGTAGAGGTGTTATCTAAATATTTTCTGTATTATATGTTAGTTTAAAAATAAACAAAAATCTTCCACAGAACATTTAAAAGACCTAAATTCAGACTGAATTTTAATTTACACATAGCGTGCACAATGTGGCAACATGGTGTTGTATTCAGACAAAATACACATTGCCCTGATAGCCTATCTATTGTCATTCACTATATATAAAAAAATAAAATAAATAAAAAAATGCGTAGCCTATTAATTTTTGGATGTTTGTTAACCGTGGTAACCTTAGTAGTTCGCAGAAAATATTAGTCAACAATTTCAAGACAAACACTATAGCAAGTTCTTCATTATTTGCAGGCATACTGGCCGAGGTTGGAAACCAGAAAAACAAGAGACGTGCAAATAAAACAGCGTGACGAGTTTCTTTTTATAAAGTAGAATTTTACTCCTTCTGTTTATCTACGCTCCATTGAACAATTAATTAACGACGCTCCATTAACTTTTCTTAGTTTCAATATAAATATTAAATTACAAGACTTTTAACATCACATTTCTTATTATTGACAGTTACACAATAGTAAATCTAAATAATATTCGCCAAGCATTTAATACAGAGGTGTGATAGGACAAAATTTAATAAATGTTATTTACTGATTTGTTTGTATGACGATTGAAGTATCAATATGTTTACATTACAAAATAAGCTATTATTGTAGTAGGACATTATAACAATGGAAATTCGTTATATATATTTTTTATTTAATCTAATTTTAATTTAATTTAAATTCTCTTGAAAACTTTTGAAAAACTATTATGATGGTTTAAGTAAATTAATTCAGCAAAACAAGTTTTTATCCTTTAACTAACTTTAGGATTTATTAGCAAAAACAATTATTTATAACAACAGTATCAATTCAATTTATCTATTCATTGAAATATCTTAAGGCTACTTCATTCTCTCACACTTGCATTCTTTAAAAACTAATTTACTCTAATACACAATATTATTGATTACAAATTTAAAATCTACAATTGATTATTCAATTTACATAAAATCAAAACTCTACAATATGTTCAACAAATCTTGTCCAAAATGTTCTTATTAACTTTATCAATTTTATAACAAAAAACAAAACAAATTTCTTTAATTAACTGATATTTCCAAATTTACTTTAGTTTGCCGGCTAGCTCAATTACTTTACTTTTAAATTAATTATACAAAAAAAACTTGACTCTTATCTCGGGCATGGGAACTTTTAATGACTCAATTAAAGTGAAATACTAACTCTAATGATTATTTATTATGAAATTTTGTACTTATCAACAATTCTCCTCGTCCGCTATAATTTTGGCACTTTTACACAACACAAATCACTAACTATGCACAACAACACAACGGATCCTTAGCCTGTGAAGTCGGATGCTGCTAACACTGGTTCCTTGACTGGTGGTGAATCTCTGGTGATACTCCGCTAACTCTATTTAGTCTCCTTATTCGTTCTCGATTACTATGGACTTCGACGCGATGATCTCTCCTCTTCTTTTATGAAATTTAAACTCTTTGACTCTATTTAATTTATGTATCTAACAAACTTCAAGATAAATTACTAAATTTTGTTGCGGCTCTGCCTTTAAATTAATCAATGACTTTGAATTAAACCTTCAGGTTAATTCTTAACACTTAACACCTCCTACTCTGATTCCTAACTGTAAGTTAAGACCTACACGCTCTTAACCCCAGTTCTAGACTGACTCTGATTCCTAACTGTAAGTTAAGACCTACACGCTCTTAACCCCAGTTCTAGACTGAACTCTCCTTACTCTGGATTTCACCTCTCCCGAAATTCAAGTGTAGCGTCCTCTTCGCTTATTGGTTAAATCTCATTTTTTTAAAACTCAGGCCTCTCCGGATTGGACCTCTAACTTTCCAAAATCGTTGGTTTTTTTTATTTTTTATTACACGCGCTGGCTTCACCCTCGGAGATACCGTTAGGAATTCGCTTTCTCATTTTTTTACAACACGCAGCTGCGTTGAATAGCAAAACTCCGTTATGTTTTCTACTAAAGTTTTATTTGTCGGCAAACTTTCTTCTCTTAAGTAAAACAGAATGTCTTCTTTCCCTTGTCCTTGTCACGTTTGTCAATTTGTACAGTTATTTTCGAAACTTAACCTTGCAGCTGCTCTTTTGGTAATGTTGCTTGTCCACATGTGTTCTGTTTCAATTTACACATTTACACAATTATTTATTAATGTTAACTTTAGATTGATTATTATTATTTTAATATTTGATATTAGGCCTAATTAATTGTTTATCCATTGTGATCGTTTGAGATCGTTATACTGTCCCCAGATAAAATTTGTCTTTGAAATGCTTGAAGATAAATTTTTTCTTACGCCCGTTTCTTTAACAATAGGTTGTAAAGAACCTTTTTCTTACAATGCCCTTTATGTTGCGGTTACCCACTGTCTTACAATAGACCTTTCTTCTATTGTTCCTCTTGTGGTCAACCCTAGTCCCTTTCATGGTTTTCCCTTTCACTCTTGCTCCTTTATTGTCTATATTTTGTTTACTGCCTAAGTTTATCCTAATGTCCTTAATTATAATATTTCTTTAATAATCTACAATTAAATATTCCCCTAATTTTATTTTTATTGATGTGTCCTAACCTATATGTCGTATTTCCTAATTTATTTATTATTTTATAAGGTCCTTCATACAGCTCGCTAGTCACGACGGTCTGCCATCTGGTCTTTGTACACCCTTCTGTCCTGATGCCTTGGGTCATTGCTCTGCCTTGCATTGTTTACATCCTTTCCGTATTCCGGCGTGTTGTTTACGTCCCTTCTCCACTCAACTGGTTTATGACCTTGTTCTCGCCATGGAGTCATATGGTCACTCGGTCGTCTACCCCAATTATTCTGTTTGTTATTATTTACTTGTTCCCTAAAATTTCCTCTATTATTGTTTACCCTTTCCCTTTCATTGACTTCCTCTATCCTAGCATGTTCAAATTCCATGAGCAATTTTATAAATTCTGTTTTCTTTTTAATCCCCCTTGTAATTATTGCAATCAAGATATTTGGATGGAAATGTTTTCCCGCCTTATAAACTAATTGTTCCTCTGCTAACGGAGGACTTAACTCGGAACATTGTAGCATCAACATTTCTACATATGCAATTGCCTCGTCATTCATTCTGCCTCTAAATTTCCCAAACTCTAAATGGTCCCTAATTTTCGCCTGTATTATTTCATTGAAATACTTCTCCCTAAACAATTCCTCAAATTCCTTAAAATTTTTAACACTTCTCCTATGTAACTGCCACCATATATAAGCCTCGTCTTTTAAATATCGGTCAATCCAATTCATGCCGTTTCCAATTATCTGCTCGCTTATCTCTTCCATTACATTTAGAAATTGTATGGGAAACCTCTCTTTTCCCGAGAAACTAATATTTCTTACTTCTGGCTCGTGACAATATCCTTCCCCTAAATTTCTGACCGTTTTTAATCTCCTATCTAATTCAATTAACTTTTTAGCGACCTCTTCCGTCTTCTTCGCATTCTCCTCAATTTTCGCGATGTTAGTTTCATTATTTTTCGTGCATATTTCCCCGATTTCTTCGTCTTTCGCCGCGAGTTCTTCCAACCGATTGTTGACGACTACGCCACGGTTTTCGAGTTCTTGCACGCGACCCTCCGTTTCCGCGCGATATCCCTTGACTCGATCGCCGAATTCTTCTTCCGTCTTCTTCAACCTCTCTTCGACGCTCGTACGAATTTCCGCGACTTGTGTTTCGACCATCTCTACTCGACTGTTGACTTCGTCAAAACGCTCATTTATCTTCCTGTTAAATCTTTCTTCTAATGCGGTTAGACTACCCTTAACTTCCCCAAATTTCTCTTCCATGTATTTTTTCGCGTTTTTCTCGGCTTTTTCCGCGATTCTCCGGTTCTCTTCTGTCATCTTTTCCGCGTTTCTCCGGTTTTCTTCTGCCATCCGCTCTAACATTTCCTGTATCATTGTCATACCCGCGTTTCCTGACTGTACTGCCGCCGATGTTGTTGGATTGTCTACTTCTGTCCCCGCCCGTGAATTTACGTTACTCTCTATCTCTAATTCCCCATTTTGATTAATTGACTCTAATTGTTCCCCTTCTTGACTAAAATTTAAACTCCCACTATTTAATCCCAATTGATTATATATTTCACTTTCATTTGCCATTTTAAGTTCTAATTCCCTCTTTTTACTTCTGGTTAACATAAACAATACTATTCTAACCTATTATCTACCACACAATATTTCCTGTAACAATGTTAATATTCTTATCCTCTAACAATTCTATAACTAGCAATTTAAATTTCACTTTAATGAGCCACGCGGTGGAGCGCCAAATATAACAATGGAAATTCGTTATATATATTTTTTATTTAATCTAATTTTAATTTAATTTAAATTCTCTTGAAAACTTTTGAAAAACTATTATGATGGTTTAAGTAAATTAATTCAGCAAAACAAGTTTTTATCCTTTAACTAACTTTAGGATTTATTAGCAAAAACAATTATTTATAACAACAGTATCAATTCAATTTATCTATTCATTGAAATATCTTAAGGCTACTTCATTCTCTCACACTTGCATTCTTTAAAAACTAATTTACTCTAATACACAATATTATTGATTACAAATTTAAAATCTACAATTGATTATTCAATTTACATAAAATCAAAACTCTACAATATGTTCAACAAATCTTGTCCAAAATGTTCTTATTAACTTTATCAATTTTATAACAAAAAACAAAACAAATTTCTTTAATTAACTGATATTTCCAAATTTACTTTAGTTTGCCGGCTAGCTCAATTACTTTACTTTTAAATTAATTATACAAAAAAAACTTGACTCTTATCTCGGGCATGGGAACTTTTAATGACTCAATTAAAGTGAAATACTAACTCTAATGATTATTTATTATGAAATTTTGTACTTATCAACAATTCTCCTCGTCCGCTATAATTTTGGCACTTTTACACAACACAAATCACTAACTATGCACAACAACACAACGGATCCTTAGCCTGTGAAGTCGGATGCTGCTAACACTGGTTCCTTGACTGGTGGTGAATCTCTGGTGATACTCCGCTAACTCTATTTAGTCTCCTTATTCGTTCTCGATTACTATGGACTTCGACGCGATGATCTCTCCTCTTCTTTTATGAAATTTAAACTCTTTGACTCTATTTAATTTATGTATCTAACAAACTTCAAGATAAATTACTAAATTTTGTTGCGGCTCTGCCTTTAAATTAATCAATGACTTAGAATTAAACCTTCAGGTTAATTCTTAACACTTAACACCTCCTACTCTGATTCCTAACTGTAAGTTAAGACCTACACGCTCTTAACCCCAGTTCTAGACTGACTCTGATTCCTAACTGTAAGTTAAGACCTACACGCTCTTAACCCCAGTTCTAGACTGAACTCTCCTTACTCTGGATTTCACCTCTCCCGAAATTCAAGTGTAGCGTCCTCTTCGCTTATTGGTTAAATCTCATTTTTTTAAAACTCAGGCCTCTCCGGATTGGACCTCTAACTTTCCAAAATCGTTGGTTTTTTTTATTTTTTATTACACGCGCTGGCTTCACCCTCGGAGATACCGTTAGGAATTCGCTTTCTCATTTTTTTACAACACGCAGCTGCGTTGAATAGCAAAACTCCGTTATGTTTTCTACTAAAGTTTTATTTGTCGGCAAACTTTCTTCTCTTAAGTAAAACAGAATGTCTTCTTTCCCTTGTCCTTGTCACGTTTGTCAATTTGTACAGTTATTTTCGAAACTTAACCTTGCAGCTGCTCTTTTGGTAATGTTGCTTGTCCACATGTGTTCTGTTTCAATTTACACATTTACACAATTATTTATTAATGTTAACTTTAGATTGATTATTATTATTTTAATATTTGATATTAGGCCTAATTAATTGTTTATCCATTGTGATCGTTTGAGATCGTTATAACATATAGAAACAAAAATATCTGAAACTCGTTACGATCGGCCGCCAATTTGAAAATTACTTTTGAATAATAAAACATAAAAGTGAATGAACATAATATACTTTGCATTGAAATCAATCCATTGTTGTAGTTTGCACCATTGAATCCTTGTGATGTAAACTATCGTGTCTTATCAATATTGTAGAGCATCCCCTCGTCAATATTAAAACTTGTCAAATTGCATATATGATTGTTTCGTAAAAGAACTAACATCGTTGTTTGGGGCTGACGAGTGGAAGTTCTCCCTTTTAGTTGTGAGTTCAGTTTGGTAGATGCAGTGGAGGTTCTATGCTATAAGTGGAGGTTGGATCTACCTAGCATGTCTCTTGCTACACGTGTAAAACATTGTAGGTATTTACCAGAATATTTAGAAACAAAATATAAAATAAACTAAATAACTCTTTATGTAAAAACAGACTTAAGTGTCACAGTATGTAAAGTAATGTACTATGAAAGCTGTAGGGAGAATAATAATGTAAGATGTGACATAAAGTGGTATAAAATCTTGAGATTTTTCTTAAAGAGTGCAATTCTCCAAATACTTGGTTTCAGCTACATATTCTGCCCCAGTCGGTTTGTTGTTAATTGTCAGTCCACTTTTTTTTTTTAATTTCACCTTCAATGCAGAGTAACGGAAAGACGGAAAGTATCAAAGTCTATTGTATTCATTAGCTGGAAATAACCTACAAAAATCAGAAAGGGGGGGGGGGAAATAATTAAAAAATGTAGAAATAATGGTAACAAATTGTATATTTGGTTTATTATTGAATTAAAGCATTTATAACTATAATGGTTATGTTCAACTCATCACTCAGTGGATACAGTCCTCTCATGTACTCTTCATGTTGTTCTGACGTCTTTCCTGTGACATTGACTACTTCCCACTTCTGTGCAGGTGTATCTTTCTTAATCTATTCTGTCAGCCCTTTATCACCTTATCTCCCCCTTACTCCCTTCTTTTGTTTTCATCCCAACTCTGAAGTGTAAAGCAACCCCTTCTGATAGAGTGAATGACACCCGGCAAAGAAGTCCCATACGAAGCCTGTGTGGGATATTTGGTGACCTTTTACAATATTTACCTTCACCCGACTAAGCAGGAGTCAGGCCGGGTCGACCATCTTTTCCCCAGCTGCTCATGGGAAAAATATGGAAAGAGAAATAAAAAATAACATGCTTGTGTATATGTCACCGCAACTCAACGTCCTGATAAAATGGAGCATGCCATCCGTGAAGACTGTCATCAAGAGGATTCTTCCGCTTCGATGAGATGTCCTCGACAACACCGAGTAAATAAGAGTCCGCTTATGGTAAAGAATACCAGAACCAACAGGCCAAAGAACTCCTTATAATAGAAATTATAACAGAAATTATAATAGAGTAAGAGAAAACGTTGACAGGGTTTCTATAGGGACATTTTCCGCTCAGGGAACATCATAGAAGAAATGCAAAAGAAAATAATGGAACCTTCAAATTCTGCCAAAAGAGGAGGAGACGATTCACTATCTATTACTCGAATGCGGTGCAGTATTGTACTAAAGAATTCGATGTCTGGAGGGTACGAGATTGATATAGAGGAGATACTTAACCTTTACCCCTTTTATGATAAGATTATAGGGGTGAAAGGGCTTCTATAAACGGGAGTTCCCCGTCTAGAAGAAGTAAGGAGCACAAAAGATCTTTAGAGGTCGCAGAGCATTTCACCCCCACTACTACTACAGTACTACTATGTTTAATGATATTGTTGTGTGTATATACATATGTTTATGTGACATAATTTGCGCTCTATTAATTTCTCTGTATTTAAACAGGTTTTCATTTTTCAACTGCTGAGATATTCATTACTATATGTAATAATTCATCGAGAAGACGAAAAGCAAGTCTATCGAATACGTGATGCCAACAATGAAAATATCATATAAAATACCGTTACCGGCTATAAACTGTGACATACAATATGACTTCAAATGCGCAAACCCACTTCTTGTCCTAGAGTTTATTGTTAAAAGCACGTAAAGTAATTTAAATTCTCATGTTTTCCAGAATAGCGGTTCACAAATTGCCATAGGTGTATTACAATGTAACAAAGTAACTTAATAGAAAATCAAAGGAAGAGCAGCTGCTTATTATCTGAGAATATAAAATAATTAAAATATACCTGGCACACAACTTTCATATGATCGAGAATTTCTTTGGTTTTTTTGTGTCGGCTTCACCTCCAGACGTCGACCTTGGTTTAATGAATGCATAGTGACAGTATCACAAAATGAGCTATTATTGTCTAATAATGTATGACCTAGATTATATTAAACTGTCAAAAACTGTAAACCATTTTTAACTTTGTTTACCACATCATACTCAAATAATTGAAAAACATAACTTACTTGTAAATTCATTTAAAGAAATAATATGTACTTGAACAAAACAAAACTACTTTACTAAAGGAATATTTTTTGTCTCTACTTATTAAAACACCACGTCTATCTGTCCATCCGGTTGTAAGATTATAACTCAAATACCGCTTATCCAATTATCATATAGTTTTCTTTCCACTGTAAGTACTTTATCTGGTCAGGTTTGATTCAATTACCCATATTCAGTAGTTTGCCAAGTTGTAACGAAATTTGTCTGCACTGGTAATACAAAAACCAGAATATTAAAATATTTTACACATTTTCTTAAATGTACATTATAATATGTACATTATTATGTTTCTTAAAATGTTCAACGATAATATAAAATTCGTCAATACTAAAATTGGTACATGATTTAAACACAAATTAGAACTGAAAATTTGTTTGAAATTGCCTCAGAAATTCTAAAGTTATAGCTATTTTTGTGATGCTGAAAAATATGAAATTCAAAATTTTCAATATATTTTACGTATTTTCTTAAAATGTTAGTGACAACATATGTTTTGTCAGTGGCAGAGTTTGAAAATAATTTAAAAGAAAAATGAAACTTTGTTCAAATCGGTGCAATAATTAGGTATCAAATTTTAACATTGATTTTGCAGCGCTTAGGTGGAAATCCATATTCTTCAGCATATTATTAATATTTCAGGCACAATATACATTTTATAAATATAACACAGTTAGTACACAGTTATTGGTAGTTTTACTTTGAACGCTGTAGGGTGATGCGACTGGCGTCACACAAGATATAGCCAGAGCTGTGATCCTAGAAACCCAGAGGTACTGAGTCTATTGCATAGGTAGGGGAGGGGGGCATGGTTCGGTTTGTTGACTAAGTTTTAATCAAACTTATTTGTTTTAGAAATACATTTTTTAAATGATAATAAATAAAGGGGGTATAGCAAATCAGGTAAGCTTACACAATCTAACACACCAATCAACAAAAGAGAAAGAAAAATAACAGTCATCGATAATTTTGAATTATATATAATAAGGGGAATGTTTAATGAACGTTATTTAACTGAAGAAGGCCTACGTTTAATTTTTTACTTAAAGTATTTTTTAAATAAGATACATTTTAGTTGAATGTATCTGGACGTCAAGAAAGTTTTTTTTAATAATAAGCCGTTCTGAATTAAAAAACTAAACAGTACATGCTGGCGGATTCCGAACACATAAAGCCAGATTTTCAAACAAAAGGAGCATTTGTAAAAAAAAATATCAAAATTTATTGTAGAACTGTATATTAAGATAGGTAGGATATTTTCATAATGACTGATGCAAGCAAGAGACTCCCTCTTCCATTGTGAAAGTCATTTGAACATTCCATCTACGAAAACCATTACTAAAACTTAGGTAAATTAATCACTATCATCGGTCCATAAAGGGTGGGTGCTGTTCATAATTTCTTATTTGTGATCTTAGATTTTATTAGAGTTGATGATGTGTAATAATCAAATCTAGCCTTTTTATAGCTTTTTTATTGACATCGCTGATTGGTCAGTTTTATATTGTTGTTTTTTTTTTTAATATAGATCCATTATTGATATTTGATTATTGTTTTGATTATGAGTTACTAATTACCGATTATCGACTTCTACAATCAACAAATACTTCGAGACCAACTATGAAAGAACACCTGTAACTAGCGAAAGAGTTCTATATCCAAGTAGTCCTTAAGGATATGCACGAATACATTCATTACAGTTTGCCATTTCAAATGATTTTCATTATCGCTCCTTAAAGAAGTTATTTGAACGTAACCATTGGTAAGAACATAGTATTGAGAGCATTTCATGGTCTTAACAGATGAAAATAGAAATTTATGAGAATTTCCATCATGTTAGACAAATCCCAATTTCAAAATTTATGGTTCAGCAAAGAAAATATGTGGTTCAGTAAAGAAAATATGTGCTTCAGCAAACAAAATATGCGGTTCCGCAAACAAAATATGTGCTTTAGCATACAAAATATGTTATAGTGAAGTAATTATAATCCCTCTTGTAAATATATATAGAAATCCTCTTAGCAGTGAACGTGTTGGGATTTTTTCGAAGATAAAGATGGCAGAGCAGTTATAATATATTCTGAGAGCTAAGTCAGTATGGTAAAAGCATTTTTGTTAAGAAAAATGCATCATGAAGGTTTTGACATCAATAATGACTAGTTTCAACAAAAAGTTAAGCCTCAAACCGGATGAAGCTAGAACTACGGTAAATGGGAGTTGTTTGGAGGCCACTAAATTATACGATTCATTGACTTAGCCTGGCCTACTAGATGACCAGACATTGTTCTTAGGAAATACCCGAAAGCCAAACTATTTATCTGGTCAGTTTAAAGCAAAGAATTGAATAAGTAAAAGAAATACCTGATAACCAGATTTGTTTCAAAATTATTGGAGATACCTGTTATAAGAGCTATATTAAATTTACCAAACTCGGCTCCAATGATTTTAATGTTTAGTTTTAATTGCCATCTCTGGAAAAAAATAAAGAAAAAAAAAAAAAAAAAAAAAAAATCGTTAGTTATAGTTAAAAAACACTTTAAAAGGTGTACAACGGAAGGACTAATTTTACATGATCGATTTTATCAACTTAGATCTAATTTTGGTAAAATATGAATTCAAACTAGAGTGCCAAATTTAAAAAAGAAAATTTTTTCAACTGTCATTTTTTAAAACTCAGTTAATTTTACTTGGTTTCGAAGTACGTTTAAGTTATCTTTCCGAAATGAAAGAAGTAAGTGAATGTTATTTTTTAAATATAAATAAGAACCAGACCATTAATCCCGATGTACTGAAACGAGTGAAGTCAGTAGAAGCTCGTTTAGGGTCGCGTTGACTTTCCACTCGCCAAAGTATCAAAATAACTAAAATTAGATTTATTTAATTTTAAATAACTACAATGCCCACTCATTGACAACCTTTTTATTTCCTCACACCACCGCATAGAAAGTAATATGATATATTGGAGAAAAATAGCTCTGGTATTTTTATAGATAATATTTATCAGTTTTCATGATATATAGTAGTGAGGAAGTTTGTACATAATTTATTTTAATTAGTGATACATTATTATTACAGGTCTTATTGGCCAGGTTCAACGTGGTAATCGTTTGAAATTTAGTACCTATGTTTCTTTGTTATCAGTTACCGCCTATAAGATGCCAACATACATATACACATAATGTTACATAATATAATAATAATAATGTCACATAATATATACATAATGTTTGTTTTATATTTCCGGTTTAAAAGGGTATTTGTTCAGGTTTCTCAGAAAACACCGGTATTCATCAAACCACACCTAACTGCACCGGTAAAGCAAGTTCACTTTGAAATGATTCATTCTAAATTGACTTACGATTTATCAATTTGGGAAAGTACATAAGGTTTGGTTAGTCTTCAGAACACTTTTGCTAGG
Organism: Aphrophora alni; assembly: GCA_963513935.1. NCBI lineage: Eukaryota > Metazoa > Arthropoda > Insecta > Hemiptera > Aphrophoridae > Aphrophora > Aphrophora alni. Next base: position 92,195,794 of record OY740767.1, read on the forward strand.
ATTTTGAGTAAAAAAATATGGCTCCATAGTTCTTTATGTTTTTTAAGTTTTGGAAATATTTTGTAGAATAAGTGGTAGTGTGGGGACTGTAATACATTACAGACCCTCTCAAAGCAAGTTAGTGAACTTTTGGACAAAAAACATTCTTTCTTGGCCGCAAATTTTATAGCATATTACCTACATATTTGAAACATATCTTTAATATTTTTTTATTTTTAAAGTTAATCTTAAAAATTAGTTTGTTTTTTCCCCAGTGGCAGTAGATTTTTCTTTTAAATCGACCATAACAACTGGTAAAATGAGTGTTCTAAGACGAGCGATGGTTTTTTACTAGACATTCTGTATGAGCGTGTTTGAATGTATCAATAAGTGTTAATAGTTCTGATTTAAAGTTTGTTGTTTTATTATTATTTCTTTTTATTGTAGTGAAATCACAGTCCGTCTTATTGTGTTAATGTGTCTGAATGATTAGTATGTGTTTAATGATAGTTGACCTTATTAATGATATTAAATGACATTCTGTGTGTGTTTTCAATAGAGAAAGTAGTTCTTTAAAATATCAATAATGTTTATGTTAGGATTTAAAAGTATGATTTATTGTTTACAGTACCTAAGTGAGATTTTGTTATTTATTTTAATTTGGTTTTGTAAAGTTTTTTTTTTTTTTTTTTTTTAGTTTTTCTTTTTTATTGTATAGAATGGGTTTTGTTTGTATTTTTATCGTTTGAATAATTTTGTCATTGTTCTGTGGAAAATAAATTCATTTCATTCATTCATACTTTATGTAATTTAAAAATAAGACTTAATCAATCGATGTATATGCAATTTTTTAAATTTTGTTTTCTGTTTTTAGATGACGGAAACTCCAAAAAGTTTTTCACACCCACAAAGTTTTATTATTTCCCCCTGTGATTGGTATTTTGTACAAGTGTACAGTAGTTGTATTAATTAATATTACTTGCTTTATGAATATTATTTGTTTCTAGGCAGTAGCCACACTGGTTGTACATTCCAAGAAGCAAGGTTAATGTTCACGGAACAACGGAACTTTTATATTATTAAAGTCTTAACAATTAAACAGATCAAAAGGTTGTGTTCCTATATCTCAAACTACGCATTACTTATGACAGTAAATGATGTCCAAATCTACGAGGTAAACACAACACAGCGACTAAATCTTGAGCATAGATATCAGGTTCACTACTGACATTGACAGTGAAGTGCGTAGGAAGAGTTCATTGACCTCCCTAACCGGGTCAGTGTATGCACCCGCGTTACTTCTCGTCATTCTCTGGTTATGGTGCAACATTAAAACGTTTACAGTGTCATAAATCATTTTGAAGACATTACTACAAGAGTTCTATTGCCAGACATTTAAGTCTCAGCATGCAGGTGATTCATTGATAAGGGGATTTCTTTACCGACCTAGACTTCACTATAAATATAAGTAAACAAGATACATGTCGTAGGGATTAGATAAGAAGATTTAAACTGTATCCATTTTAAAACTTTACACTAATTTTCATAATAAAGAACAATCGTATATAATAATCTAATATCATTAAACTTCAACTAAAATTCCGTCTACTTGAGTTATTTTTGGATATACCTACCTAATTTTTTGAGGTTATATAGTTAAATTTATAATTCTACGCAATCATTTCCTTATATTATTGGGGGGAAAAAACTAGTTTTGGCTGCAGATTTTAAAGTTACCCAAAATGAGGTAGTGTGAGATATTAAAAGGTAAAAATCTATTCTCGATAACCCGAAATAAAAGCTATTACCAATTTGATATTTTCAAACCAATTTTTTCTGTTTACTCAACTTGTCCAACAATTTTTAAACACGTATCGGCATATTTATTGTCGTGTATTAATTTTAAAAACATGTTACACGTTAAATAATATTATTATTTTTGATAGATAACAAGAGATAGCATATGTCATTTATATTATTTAATATCAACGAGTAGCCACTTAGACACATTTTAATTCACGAAATCGAAATTTTATTTACAAAATGTTGTTAAATTTGTGCCAACATCTTATAAATATATATTTCTAAAAAAGTATAAAAAACATGTTTTAAAATGAGGCATAATGAACAATTTTAAGATGAAAAATGACGTCAGTACAACGTTTTAAGGTTTACCATTATTCTTATGGGCGATAAATATGATGAAGTTGGAGGAGAGTCTTAATCTGTTTCGTAGAGCTACCTTAAAATAGTGCAAGGTTTTTAAATTTTCAAACATCTATCTTTTTCAATCTAGCTTCTCGTAGCGAAATAATGAATTATTAAATCATCTACATTGAACAGTAAATATTTTGTTAACGAATTGTTTTATTATAACCAGAAATGCTTTTCCAAACTCTTTTCTGAAAATGGATGAGAATTTTATTACAACCTAACCTAGTGGTAATGAAACTTGAGACCACGTTTTTTCGGTTTACCTGACTCCAAAAATATAGTCTAAAAATTCGTATTATAAGATTTTTGTTCTTGTAAATAATGGTTGTAGAGGGTGTATTTCTTCTAATTTGTTATAAATATACGTTTTTTCAATCGCATGGATATGTCGTTGATCACAAAAACAGATTGCTAAATTTGAAATTAACGCATTTTAAGTTGCTTTTCGGGAAAAATTTCTTACTTGTAGGTTCTACAATATTACAGTAGTTTATTGTGAGGAGTTTTAAAATCTACTGATTTACATTTTCTGTGCCACTGATCAATTTCTACAAATAAGAAAGAAATCATTTGACAAATTCTAATTATTTTAACCAAACTTACCGTAATTGTGCAAACTTTCCTTCATTTTTAATTGGATTATTACTGATCTGGAATACTTACTGAAGTCATAACATAATATGCATCTGCTGTAAATTCATTGTCCTCTTAATTTCGCGTAGGGTCTGCATACCAATAAATAACAGTATATAATATATATATATATATATATATATATTTTATATATATTAAAATATTAAATATGTATATATTTAATTTAAAACAAGAGCATGATTTGTTTGATGTTAAAAAATTAATTAAAGCTATTATAACACAAATTTAAATATAATATATTTTATTAACAACACGTAAAATAGTGTAATAAAATTATATACAATTAAATAAAAAGTAGGAAAAACGTTAAATATATAATTATAAAACGTGAAAAAAAAGTTGTGTATGTAATACAAATTAAAAATTTCATTATTCCAGCCTCTATTCACATTCCTTTGTCGAAAAATTCCATCAAACTTGTTAACTTCCTAATTAAATAAATAAACATTCATTACTATTCGTTGTTGCCACTATGGGCCTTTAAAGAGACGCCCAACCGGATGTGAATGAATGTTTCACTTGACCCCTAAAATGTTAGATTTCTTCTGACCATATACATCTTAATGATCACTGGCAATGCTTTCTTGCTTTTATTTACAGGTCTTTATCAGTGTTCGTGTTACTTCCAGACAAACTTAAAAGGACTTCCATGTTATTTTTATGATTTTATACTGTGGTAGCTCAAAGACATTTTTGTTGTTCACATTAATTCAAATATTAGGCCTAACCTAGACTCTATTCTGGTCAGTAATTTTATAAATATACCTACGTCATACTGTTATTTTCTTTTCCAGTAGAATGAATCATTTCTTTTGCTCTTTAGTGATTTATTTCATTTGTATGGTTAAGGTTGATGCTTGAAGGCCGTTTTGTCTCCTTTAATGTTATTATTGATGATGATCGGGATATGTTTGCTTTTAATCCACAGGAAAAAAAAAACAGTTATCTGGAGAATTACTGAAGCGACCATTTTCAGCTAATATATTATCTTTGGCTTAAGTTAAACATAAATTACTGACAATAAATATTGTTCAGTTTTACCTAAAAAAACAAGTGTTAGTTGACTTACGTTAAAAAAAATGTTCATAACAAAAAATGATATTTAGGAAACCACTTTTTTAAATTTTAATTTCGGCGTACATTACACTAAAAACTAGTAACAAAATTATGTTTAGTATCCCGAAAGACAGAGTTTCATAAAAATTGGTACACGATCCAAAAAAATTAACATTACACCGGTAGTTTTTAAAATTATTTTAGGGATTCGAATTAAAAGTTGTGTAATTTTGGGATATTTTTATTATCAAAATTCAACTTAAAAGAGGTTATTAATTTTTTTTTTCAAAATTTTATTTTTAATATTGTAAAATAAAAATTTAAAAATTGTGCTTTCTGGTGCAAAAAATAATACTTAAGGAAGATGATATTGAAAATCCCGAGAATTTCGTGTGTTTTGATTTACATAAATTTGACTTCAAAAAATTATTTTAATTTTTATTTTAATTATCGCTGAACGTTTTAGGACAGGAGGAATGGTATTTACAAAAGATATAGGATTTTAGAATCTAATGAGAACCATTAAAATTTATTTATTTTCTGTGAAGCATGTTTATATTCGTTTGAAATAAATACGCAACGAAATCAGGTAATTTTTACTGTTAAAAAAAAAACTATCTTTATATCAGTCAAATAATGTAAAATTTTAGTGATAAACGCATACATTTGAATTTGTACAATATCAACACATAAACACCATAGTTTGAACTGTTTATTTAATTAAAATAAGTAAAAATATTTATTTACTAAAAATTGACGTAGCGCACAGTAACAATTTCATAATACAATTCAAAGCAGTTTAAGTTATCTTGTAATAATTGTGCTGTTGAAATATACATACTGCATGTTATAGGCTATATTTATTAGGTACTTAATGATTATTGTTGTGGAAGGTTGGGAAGCATGACTAAATTGAAATAAATACAGGTATTTACTTAAAAATAATTTATTGTACTTAGTGTATTACTTTGAAGTAGTACTTTTAGTGTATGTTTTATGTATATAAATAAATAATAGTAAAGTGTACAATGGTACACAAGTAAAATAAATACTTAAACTATTTCAAATGTTTACAATTTCCGAAGAAACGATCTAATATTTTGATTTACGTTTCTTGAAAAGAGAAAAATTTGACCGAATTTATCTTAGGGTTTTCTATTGCTTCCTATTTCTTTCTGGGTCTTGTTTCACATAAGCATCGGACTGTTTAACAGGCGCATCAGCTTGTTTATTAGGTCCATCAACGGGTTTAACACCGACTTCCTTAACAGGTACTTCAGCCTGTTTTTCTGCCACAGGGACGTCGGCTTGTTTCACAGGTACTACACCTTCAGCTTGTACTACAGGAACCACAGGTGCCTTAATGGACTTGACCACAGTTTCAGTGTCCTGTACAGCTGGAGCTGGGATGGGGTTGGAACTGGACAGTCTCTCTGGTTCCACGGGGGTAGGTTTTCCAACGAAAGACGAAGATTCAATTACTCCGTCAACAGCCTTTTCTTTTTCTTTGTCCTTTTCTTCACTTTCTTCTACCTTGTCAACGGTATTTTCCGATGCAGCTTCTGCGATCTGACAGTCTGTCTGGTCGGTCTTCACGAAGAAAGAGCGGCTAATCTTGAACTTGTCTAGGACTCCGTAAGCCTTCTGCAAGACTGAAGCTGGAGGATTACGTTCTCTTGTCATTACCCACGCATTCTCTGTAACATTAGAAATCATTTTAGTTTTCACACTTTACACCCCTTCCTATTAAAATTTAGTGACTGACTGACTGACGTAACTCCACAATAATTCTATCTGTCTAAATCCATACGAATGAAGCCATATTGAGTAGAAGGGGGTGTGGAAGATGAAAGTTTTCTCATCGTCAGCCATTGAACAAAAAATATTGGTCGTTTGAAATGTGGTATTTTGGCGGATTTCAATAACAAAAAGAAATAAACGATTTAACTTTGACAATTCAAAAAAAAAAGTTAAAGAAGGCCTGACTTTCGTGAAGTAAGAATAAGAGTAAAGCAAATTTTCTTACTTTAACAAAGAGATTGATTAATGAACTACAATTTAAAGATATCATTACGTAAAATATGTATATATATTTCAATTATTTGTTTCGATTCGTTTTGTAAGGACGGTCTAACTCAAAACATAGGTAGGCCTATTTAGAATTCGTGTTGTGCCAAATACATTCAACATTGTAATTTTGGTGTAGCATCTTATCAACATTATCAATAAATGTATTTAATGTGCAACATTTCGGTTTTACTTTGACTATTTTTTAGAAATTGTGTTTTGTAATATCCAAGAAAAATCATTTTTATTACAATTTATAAACGAAACAATTAAATGAGAGGAGAGATATTAGTGATTGATAAAGAGAGAGAATAAATTCTATACATTTAATTCCATACCAATTTGTTTCTTAAAAAAAACTAAATCGTATTCTGAAATTTATATGATTACGTATTTTATTGTTAAAATGTATTTGTTTTGTTTTAATTGTTTTTATGAAGATACTGAATTCTCCAATAAAAAAAAGTTAATGATGTTTTACATTGTTTAAATTTCTATTTTATTTCGCCTTGAAGGAGATTTACCTTAACTGAAACCTTTAAAATTGTAATATAGTTAATTACCTTAGAGGTTGTCCTTAGTCCGTATTATAGTTATGGCTACATTACACTTTAAAATTGATTTAATTTAAGATTTATTAAGTAATAAACTCACGTGTATTAAAGAGACCTAAACCAGAGCAAGACCAAACAACGGAGTATGTCTTGTAGTCTGTATCAAGAATTCCGTAAGATGATTCCACTGGATCTAGAACAACATCAACATCAACAATAATTACTTAAAGTAAACTACTTTCTTTTAACGGCGTATTTACTGTAAAAAACTTAATGTATCATTTTCTTACGATAAATTAAAAACAGAAATAACTTTTACAAATAATACAATTTCTGCTTTCACACGTATATAAAGTAATTTTTAAATAACAAATAACTAAAGAAGTTTCAAATATTTGATCTCTTTTATGAAATGTCTCTTATAAATTATATTTGATTGATTTAACTATTAAAAACTGTTTGGTACAACAAAACATCAGTTTCATTTCTGTTATATTTAGTTTAATTATTTTTTTATTTCTTAGAAATTATCTTTACTAATACTTATGAAATGTAAATAAACAAAAATTTTAAATAAAAACAAACATAAATTAAAATCATAATAAAAAAAAATAATAAGAAAATTGGAGTTTAAAATAAGAAACCGTGTTTTTTTATCTGGCGTTATAAAATATTTAAAGGAAAAATTAATAAGAGGAAACTGTATAATTTCAAAAAATGTTAAAAGAAAGTTCAATTAGTATGAATAACTATTACTAAATTTTATATACTGTATAGGTTATTAGGTAGATTGAAAAAATTCCATGATTTTTTTTGTATATATTTAAATAGTAATGACAAAACTGAAACCTATACTAAAAAGAAATATTGTATTTATGAATACAATATAATGCAAAATAACATTTTGGTGTATTTGTTGTTAATAGTTTAATATAATAGTTATACAAAAGTATATTATACATGTAATTGAAGCCATTAAAAACCTCAAAAATATTTAAATGAAATATAATATTATCTGGTTTTCATTCAAATTATATTAGCCTTTTCACAATCTAAACGAATTGTTAAATTTTATAAAATTTATAGATTTATTAGTAATATTTAAGTCAGTAAACATTTCACAAACAAAGGTTTTTAATGAAAATATTATACTATCCTTAACTGATTTGTTAAGGATAGTATGCATTACATTACATTAAGTCAGTTACCGAAATAATTTCACTGGGTTTTAGTAAATGTATCAATCAAAAAATTCTGGAAAACCTATTTCGTTAATACATGTAAATAATAAACATTATAAGCTTGTATATTTGTATTCCTTACTTTTTTACCAATATAACAATTTTATATTATAATCTATAACACACATTGTGAATTTTAATGGTTCTAGAAGCTTAAAGGAAAGCGGGAATCATGAAACACAAGGCTAATTATGTTTTGCCTTAATGAATAGATGAAGTTACCACATTTTATAAAACTGGGATGCCATGTTTGTTAACGTAGACACACCATTTAGATAAGAAAATGGAGAGCATGACATTTTGTTTTAAAAGTAAAATAATTTCTCGAGCCTAGAATAGACTACCATAATTTACAATATTTTGGATAAAAAAGTCGGTACCACTTTAAAAACCCTTTTGAAAAAATAAGGTTCTGCGATGAATTGAAGCACCGTGGTATATACGAAGTGATAATGTACATAGGGATTTGAAAACAGACTTCGTCAGTAAATAAATAAAAAAAACAAGCAGAGAATCGCGGACAAGCTATCTTCCAGCATGAAGGCCCTGATATGACAAGACTGGATAGGTCTACAACAGGTACAGTACAAGACTGCGACGAACTAGACCTTCTGGATTATATCTCTTATAAATATTTTATGAGTTATTCCGTTACTAAATTCAAAAACGTATATTATAAACAAGGTAAAAACATCGTAGCATCCATTATGAAAGTAACAACCATCATAACAGAAAATTATTGGAATGGTACATTATTATTAAGTCATTTTTTTTTGTGTGTTCATATAGTATACTTCTTGAAGAGTATTTTGATAAATACAAATATTATTTAAAGCTTATTATTTTTTTTTTAAATTCAACTTATAGAAAACAATTTAGTCAAATTATTTTGGAACTTAATGACTTCTACTATAATAATATTACTTACAAGGTAAAGTTGTATATTTAACACTGAGCTTTGCCTCGCCACCCCTCGGGATGTGTCGAATCTCTCCGTCCAAAATACGTTTAATGCCTGTCCTGCAAAATTGTGAACATTAAATTCATATTCAATACAGGATATTGTTATTTCGTACATTTTAATACAATTATTGTCCCAATATTATAATTACAATGCAGATTAGAATAATAACGGTAATATTATAAGATATTAAAGAGCAACATTGGTTTTGTCAAGATTAAAGAGACCAATAAAAGAGTATTTGAAAGACTGCGGTGTTACTCATCATGGGGCTTATGATATCTAGAAAAAGGATAAAATTATCGTTCAAAATCATGTTTATCCATATATATATATATATATATATATATATATATATATATATATATATAACTTAACATTGACTTTCCCGTACCATTTAATGAGTTTCTGAACTAGTTAAATCGATTGACACAGTTACAATTGCTGTCATCATTTTTAAAAAACCTAAAATTCAAAATTATTTCAATTTTTGATGATTTGTTAACCTGAATTGACTGAAATGTTACCAGACTAAGTATGAGCAACTGATTGTGATATGAGGTCATAAAGCCAATTATACAAATATTTTGTTTTAATGAATGTTTTAATTTAATTTATAAAATGTTAGTTTTTCAATAGACCGAGTCAGATTTAACTGCGGATTTACCTTTGACCTCAATATATTGAACATTATTAGATGCGCAATTTTAATAGTAAATTTAATATTTATAATATTTAATAGTACCTACAATTAGGAAGTAAAAAGTCAATAAATCGGAGCATGTACGGAGATATAGTTTATTTAGTCTAACGACTGAACGGATTTTAATTTCATTTTAGTTTATTTATTCTAACGGCTGAACGGATTTTAATTCCATTTTAGTTTATTTATTCTAACGACTGAACGGATTTTAATTCCATTTTAGTTTATTTAGTCTAACGACTGAACGGATTTTAATTTCATTTTAGTTTATTTATTCTAACGGCTGAACGGATTTTAATTCCATTTTAGTTTATTTAGTCTAACGACTGAACGGATTTTAATTCCATTTTAGTTTATTTATTCTAACGGCTGAACGGATTTTAATTCCATTTTAGTTTATTTATTCTAACGGCTGAACGGATTTTAATTCCATTTTAGTTTATTTATTCTAACGGCTGAACGGATTTTAATTCCATTTTAGTTTATTTAGTCTAACGACTGAACGGATTTTAATTCCATTTTAGTTTATTTATTCTAACGGCTGAACGGATTTTAATTCCATTTTAGTTTATTTAGTCTAACGACTGAACGGATTTTAATTTCATTTTAGTTTATTTATTCTAACGGCTGAACGGATTTTAATTCCATTTTAGTTTGTTTATTCTAACGGCTGAACGGATTTTAATTCCATTTTAGTTTATTTAGTCTAACGACTGAACGGATTTTAATTCCATTTTAGTTTATTTAGTATAACGACTGAACGGATTTTAATTTCATTTTAGTTTATTTATTCTAACGACTGAACGGATTTTAAATCCATTTTATTTTATTTAGTCTAACGACTAAATGGATTTTAATTCCATTTTAGTTTATTTAGTATAACGACTGAACGGATTTTAATTCCATTTTATTTTATTTAGTCTAACGACTGAACGGATTTTAATTCCATTTTATTTTATTTAGTCTAACGACTGAACGGATTTTAATTCCATTTTAGTTTATTTAGTCTAACGACTGAACGGATTTTAAATCCATTTTATTTTATTTAGTCTAACGACTGAACGGATTTTAAATCCATTTTATTTTATTTAGTCTAACGACTGAACGGATTTTAATTCCATTTTAGTTTATTTAGTCTAACGACTGAACGGATTTTAAATCCATTTTATTTTATTTAGTCTAACGACTGAACGGATTTTAATTCCATTTTAGTTTATTTAGTCTAACGACTGAACGGATTTTAATTCCATTTTAGTTTATTTAGTATAACGACTGAACGGATTTTAATTTCATTTTAGTTTATTTATTCTAACGACTGAACGGATTTTAAATCCATTTTATTTTATTTAGTCTAACGACTGAACGGATTTTAATTCCATTTTAGTTTATTTAGTCTAACGACTGAACGGATTTTAAATCCATTTTAGTTTATTTAGTATAACGACTGAACGGATTTTAATTTCATTTTAGTTTATTTAGTATAACGACTGAACGGATTTTAATTCCATTTTAGTTTATTTAGTATAACGACTGAATGGATTTTAATTCCATTTTAGTTTATTTAGTATAACGACTGAATGGATTTTAATTCCATTTTAGTTTATTTAGTATAACGACTGAACGGATTTTAATTTCATTTTAGTTTATTTATTCTAACGACTGAACGGATTTTAAATCCATTTTATTTTATTTAGTCTAACGACTAAATGGATTTTAATTCCATTTTAGTTTATTTAGTATAACGACTGAACGGATTTTAATTCCATTTTAGTTTTCTTCATTGCTATAATTGTGTATAACGAAGACTGATTTTGGGAATTCTGTTTCAAACCCCCTTAAATAAAATTAATATATGAAACAATGAGTTAAGGAATTAACAAATCTATACCTATTTTTTTCCATAATAAGTAAAGATTTAAAAAGAAAAATTTGACAACTTAATTTGACACTTAAACTTTGTTTATACGTAAATAAACTCACTATACCCCTCACCAATAACACATGAAGAAGAGAGATTTCTTTCACAAATCTTCTGAATTTGTTTCAAACTACTGAAAAATATAATCACATCAGTAATTTTTAGTTTTACTTCTGTTTTGTTATTTATAAACAGATTGTAAATGGAATTATCATTGGTTCCTAAATTGTTAATTTCCAAAATAGGTTCAAAATTTGAAATAACTCAATTTTATTCTGCAAAGGAGTAATTCGGATCGGCTAAAAAAGTGTTGGCCTAAACATGGTATATTCTAAACGATAGTACCGAAAGCTTTTCCCCCCAATAATTTTAAAAGAAATTAGTTTTCAAATTCTCAGATTTTTTTGTAAGAGGAGTACGAAATTACACATGCAAGTTCTAGGTCAAATGTTTGCCGAACAAATAGTGAAAAAGTAAAGTTAGTGGTTGATAGTTTTACAAAATCCAAACAATTACAGAGAATCCGTTATAATTCTGTCGAACAACATATTTTTTAATAAATTTGTATGATTAATAACTCAATTATTCAATTACTATTTTATTGAATGAGATGTTACTTCATACTAAAAATCTAAGACTCTTTTAATAATAATAACATTATAGTAAGTAAACAATTAAGCATAAAACTCCAGATATCAGATATCAGACTTACAATCTGTTTGTGATTTGGTTCGACACTAAAACCCGCCCGTCCACTGCCTTGGTGTAGTTGGTTCGCACACATCGACTTCCTGCTTCCAGGATTGTGAAGTACCTTTCAGCTTCGTACCACGTTCCTAGATACTGTAACACATGTGAGACTAAATTAACTTGTATAACGTATATTGATTACATTTACTTTGTTATTTATTCCTATTTTAATAAAATCTAATTGACTGTCTTAATTAACAAACCCAAAGTGAGTTACTTGGTATATTTCCGTAATAGAATATATATATATATATATATATATATATATATATATATATAGAGAGAGAGAGAGAGAGAGAGAGAGAGAGAGAGAGAGAGAGAGATAGATAGAAATGTTTTAAGGACGCGAAGTTAGGAACATCAGGTGCTCTCTCCCACTTAACCAAGTACGAATAAGAAACACAAACAATAGATTACAATAGGCAACATAGTCACGTGGGTTATAACAGACCCAGAAAAGAAAATTTGTTTTTATTTAAAATTGTTATAGGTCATAAATGCTCGTGTTTCCACGATCTCTTTTGAAGTCACTCACGTAGCTTATTTCTGTTTATATCTGGGTGCATTGTATTGGTGACAGTTTCTTATGTTCACAGGTCTAGTAAACCCCAGGATAAGTATTACAGTTTTTTTGTTTAATATTGATATTTGTTTTTATATTTGTATCTTACAATAATTAAAAAATGAAAAAAGAAATACAAATATGTGATAAGGTCTGTGTTTTATGGTTATTTTTGTAAATTTAAGCCATTTTTAATAGGCGAATTGATAATAATCATATATGTTACATATATACATTTTTGTTTTACATGAAACCTATAATAAAAACTACAAAAATCCATTAAATAAACTTTTATAAATATAATATATGTATCTTTTAATTAGACTCCACATGACTACCTGCATCTCAGGATACCCACATGACTAGAGGGATAGGATACAAAAATTATATTAATATATATTGTTTATAATAAAAGCCCAACGAACAAAATAAAAAACCACAAATTAAAAAATTAAAATAGAAAGAAAAGAAACTTAATTAAAATATCATATAAAGTTTATAATACGTTATTATGGTTGATAAATACAATTTACAATTATAATAAAATAACTAGTGGCAGTCTAATTTAAAATCAACTTTGTAATTTAAAAATTACCCCAAGAAAAAACAAAACCAAACCTGCAATTACGGGCATTCTAAAATTCATTCGTTACAATGAAATCATTTCATCACACTTTAAACAACATTACTCCACACAGGGTTGATTCATTATAACATATTACCTGAGTAAGCAAACTGCGTATTGCTTTGAATAAATTAAATTGTTAGAATTTGACAGCGTATGCCATAAGCGAGATCCGGATACTGTAAAGTGACAGTTTTATACTTTGTAATAACAAGTATTATTGACTTCATTCTTGTACTGTAAGAACGAGGGTTCTATACTCGCATAAGATATTAAACATTACTTCCTGTCAATTACTTACCCCATAACAAACAAAAATTCATACATTCGGCAAAAGTGTATGAGAATAAAAAATTCCCCCAACTTAGCAAATAAATGTTAATGGCCGCAATTTAATGATAGATTTCCAGAAGAAATGTAGTTACCCAACACCATCGTGTAAGCAGATCCTCTAAATGTAATGCCCAAAAGTTGGTTTTTTGAGCCTTGTACAAATGTAAAGTTGTATTTTCTATTTCAAAAGAGTGTTATCCAGCAGGATAAGTTTGTTTAAAACGTTTTCTGAACCTTGTAATTGTGTACATCACTAGTTTCATAACGTCAACAGGCCTTGGCGGGACTCGTAGATCTGTAATATTATTAAGTTTCCACTCGCTTCGGCCCTGAAGAGCCTAGAAGCTATACTAGTATGTAGGCCTATATGAAGGAGCCACCACTCACTACGCTCTTGTCAGTGACTTGGCCCTGCTGCAAATTTCTATCTAATTTAGTGTGTTGAAAAACACGAGAGCTATGAACAACAAACTGTTTAATATAGCCGCCAGTTTTACATTTTTAATTGGATTTTTCTGATATTTAATAGGGTTCCGGGAGCCATGAAACGCAAAGTTCACTCACTATTATCAAACTTGACCTATACTACATTCCTGGGTAAATAGAAGCGTACATAATAGTTTTATCCAATAAAAAGGAGTACGGGAATTAAAAGTTAAGTAAAATAGAGAAGGAAGTTTGTTCATACGGAAAGAACAATGATTCGTTCTAACTTGGAAAGACACGAAGTTAAAACAATAATCTCAAGTCTAATTAAAGATAAGATTAACTATTGTGGAACTACATACAAATTGTGTTTAAGAAATTAAAACGTAAAGGCTGTGATTAAAACAAAATATTTCGGAAATATTAAATTGAGTTTTGAGCAAGATCTGAAAAACATAAAACGAATTTAGAGTCTGTTGTAGTGTTGGCAATGAAGGGAAATATAAATTGTTAGTGTAAATTAAAGGGACTGTTTCTGTATAATGTATAGATAAATGTATTTCTTATTAGCAACAAGAGGCACATTTCAGAGCATTGTAGTTTAAGAAATCGAAACAAATGTACAAATAACTTCAATTCACTAGTTAACATCTTAGCCGATAAACAATTTTGGAATACCGAAAGAAAAGCAATTTTAAAGTGTGTGTAAAATTTCAAAGATGTTATCTTTATTTGTAAATAATCTTTTCATATGATTGATTTTTAATACATACCTAAAGTATAAAATTCCACAAGTTTTTATTTCTATGAGTCCTTTGCGTGTGTGAACATGATGTTATACTATATTATATTGTGTTTTGAATTATAATTTAATGAAACTAATTAACAATTAATTGTTCTCTTATTTATTAGAATAACCTGTATTTCAAACTAAGTCAAAATGTTTTAACGAGAACTCTTGTAAAGATATTAAAGTAGGAAGATCAGATGATTTTACGGTATTTACAAACTTTTTGCCAAGTAAGTCGCATGTATATACACTAAATAGTAAAGACCTTATAGCAATCCCAGTGGAACTCCACAAGTGGCATCCTTCAAATGAAACAGTCTCACCATGTTTGTTTCATGGACAGTGCTTCTCTCAGACAAATAAGATTGAGAGATTGATTATGAAAAAAACCGAAGTCAACTAATAGGGAAGAATTTTCAAACACACAATTACAAACATACAAGCGAAAACAAAACAATGTCCTCATACACATAAATATGAACTTACCCTCGACATATCAAAATCCTGCATTGTCAAATAATCTGGACACCAGCCAACAGTAGGGATTTGGGCCGTTGCCATAGCAACGCCGATCAGTAGCAACGTTATGGTCCTTAAATTTGTCATTCTGTAACAAAAACTATTTAGTTGAAAACAAATCCTTAATTAAATTTAATTATTCAAACACTGTGTTGAGTATTGATTTTACATAGAAAATAGATAACCAATACCTGTGGTTTGGTTTAAAGCTCATGACTCTAATCCTGCCATCCAACGCCTCACTTCTGGTAATTTTAAGGACAGCATGAACCAACTCCTCCCATACTAGCACGTTTAGAACTGAACCCTCAAAACTAACTCTATTCGATCCACAAAGTAAATCCTCATATTATGGTAAAATGGTATGGAATATTCTCTTAGATATAAATTCAATGTTTTCAGGTATGTTTAGTGGTTTATGATATTTGGAAAGTAGTTTGGCGGGTTTATTATAATAATATATACTACAAAGTAATAAATATTATTTGAGTAGCTTCTCAAATGGTCACAATTTTTAGCATACGCTGGATTTTAAATTGCTTGGAAAAGTTTGTTGAAAAACAAAAATTCGTTTCTAGCAAATATCTTAATTTTCACGATTTGAATATGTTTATTTTAATGTAAACTAATAAAAAGGAGTTTTAATTGGACAACTTTAAAGCTTTCTTCAATTCTGGAGCGGGAAGGGGATCTTTGGAACTTACACTTTCCAATGGAAAGGAGGTGTGGTTACTCAATTTAGAGATTTATTAAAGACAAATTTGTATTCTGTATAGTTCACTGCATATTAGTGGCTAGGCAAAGATGGGCGTACTATCAAATTATATTTAACCACCCTGGGTAAACAGGCTTTTAAAATGGCATGTAACTAACTCTTGAACTCTAGCTTTGTCAGTAATATAGATAAGCGGGAATATAGAATGGGAAGGGAGAGAAAAAAGATAAGGAAGAAAACATGAAATAAAAATGAAGCATAGTGACAAATAGTATTTGGTTGTTCCTTATCATTTTATTCAAAAGTGAACAGTTATTTTCTAAAATTTCATATTT
This sequence comes from Aphrophora alni, assembly GCA_963513935.1. Lineage (NCBI taxonomy): Eukaryota > Metazoa > Arthropoda > Insecta > Hemiptera > Aphrophoridae > Aphrophora > Aphrophora alni. The sequence continues at coordinate 92,212,196 of OY740767.1, forward strand.
TTTGTCAAGAACGTCTAAATAATTTAAATGACCTTACTAACCTCCGTAACTCTCTTTATCTCTTCTTGGAATACAATAATATAAATTTGCGTAATTTCACTTGTATACTGCGTGTTTCGATTTATTATGCTTTATGATTCCTTATGGTCAGAGAAGACGGACTTTGTGTTACAATTCCTTTATTGGCGACAGGATTTATCAAAATTAACTTTTCTTGTTGTTTAAAGTCACAAAACCTCTCTGTCATCATCGCCTTATAAAAAAAGGAAGAATACAGCATAAAATATAGACCGCTAGCCTTCGAATACTCTGATAGCGTCAGGGTAGGAAGAGAACAAGTTTTGTCCAAAAGAGATTTAACAGGAATTATAAAAAAGAGGGATGTAACACAAAACATCTTGTAGATCCAATAGAAGCACTCGTAATTACCTAGTCCTTACTGTAGTGAGCCACTGAAGTCTCAAAATGGATATTTGTAAACAAGTTCTAAAATGTTTTATATTAAACAATGCAGTAAGTTTCAACTATTTTGTTCTTAGACTGAGCACTGCAAATATGTTTGTCATCTTTGCTTTGAACACGGCAAGGTTAAGGATGCATCCACCAAAATTCTTCATTTATGATAAACCACAATCGTGGAGCTCTGTGTATTTTTACAGTGTGTGTTATTTATTATAATACAATTCTAATTTGATTATTAAATTATTTGTAGGATCGTCAAAAAATATCACAAAAAACAAAGATAACATATTTACATTTAGTATCTTTTATTTAGTTCTTATTTAAGAAGTGGGAATTTTAGAAATATAAAATAATTATGTGAAGTGAAGGAGTTGAGTGAGAATGACTGCAGCTGAGTTGTTCGGTATTTTAAAAGTACATAAAGGAAGAAAATAAGTTTTAATAACTAATTTGTTTGATCTTTATAACATAGATTATTACTAGAGAAATAATAATTTCATTCTCCCAGGTGTAAATTAAAGTTCTTAAATAATGGAAAGGCGTTTGGAATACAATAGAGATACTGTAGTTATTTTTTCACAAATACGAAGAATAGAGAAAATTATTACATGGACGAAAAACTAACTATTACCATTTCACGGTCTTCTAAAAAGTGGTTATTGGAATGATGTCTGTCTGTTGTCCATGTGTACTGCCATACAACAAACGATTGACCAATTTCTGATTAAATTTGGCATGTGGATATATTTTCATTACATCTCTATAAAATCTCTTTATATATAATTACAATTTAAGTACTTTCAACCACGTTATCCATTTGGAGATAAGACTACACAGAAAATTACTATTTTCTCAAATGTGACTTTAAGGAACCCAAACAAAAATGGTTGTCATTTCTCAAAAAAACGCGGTGGAAGTAAATTATCAAGAAGTATAAATGAACCACGAAAAGTGAAATATATTCAAATTGATATAACCTATTTATAATAAATTTTATTAAACGACATTTAAACGAATGAGGCAAATAGTATGTATATGAGTAAAATACCAAAATGAATTCTAATGCCTGTCAGATGTTATCGAAATAGCTTTGGCCGATTTTGAGATATTTAATCCTAAGGTTCGATTTCATTTTTTAAAATAAATAGCTCCGAAATTGTAATTTGTTTGGCTAGTTTTTTGTTGTATGTATTGGTGTGTGATAAAGATTGTGCAATGGTTATTCTTCTTCGTCAAGTGCTTGACAACTTGTGATACAGGATGACTTTCATTGATCACTAAACGATAACTCGGAGGAATTTTAAAAACTAGAAGCCTATATCACAAAGTATAATTCTTTTTATTACTTTTTTCGCCTGAAGGTTGTTATGTTCTTGACAAAGAGGTTTAAACATGTTTAATTGCATATATTGTTTCGTCTATTTTGTGGTTCGATGACTTTTAAAGAACTATTAAGTAAAATACAATTTCTTAAACTTGTCCCGAATCCACAAGCCCCCAATAAATGTAGTATCATGATATGTTCAAATGTTTTGGATATGTAAGTACATCAGTCACTAGACGAGTAAATATCGTCTTTACGACGTCGAGGGTGTGGTGGTATCGTTCAAGCTAAAGTAATAATTTCTTGTGAAAATAATACAAGTACGAGTTTGATTGGGTGAGTCAAAATTTAAAATTAACATTGATAAAGTACTGAATTCTGTAATTTCACCCCGATTTATACAGACAACTAGGGTGAAACTATGCGACAAGGAAGAGAAGAGGTTTGATTTTTTGTTACTTTCCATCAACATAGTAAGGAATATTATCGTCATGGTGTTGAAATTTGGATGGTTCTCTGCAGTTTTCAATCCCGAGAAATATATTGAATCCATTTTCTGAACAATACATGACCGCTTATTTGTCTGTCTGTGTATATTTTGTATTATTTCACCAACAGGTGGTCCGATTGAATTTCAAATTTTATTTGGGGTAGGAATCCAATAAAATGATTATATTTTTAAATAAAATCGTATAAAATTTAGGAGGAATATGAGATAAGTGTAAAATGTGGTTACTACGTATTATCTGGAGAAGGTGTGTAATGATTTAAATTTTCAGTTTTTTGTGAGGAAGATGCCTCAAGGGATGATTAAATTTTGGACAAAATCACCAAGAGATTGGTTAAAATAGGAGTTGGTTCCAAAGTCAAGAGAGGTTTTATGATACTTTAACTCTTATCAAACTAAACATATTTTTGTTCAGTTAGATTTTAATTTAAATAGTCTATGGTTTTTAATACAATGAGATTAAATTAAATCGTAAATTTTTATACGTATGTAAATTTCCAAGTTGTAAAATTAAAATTTAGAAGTATCTCATTTTTAATTTAAGCAGAAGAAAATAAAGCAAAACCCACTTCAATCTTGAAAAACAACGAAAAATGAAACTTGTTGACTTATTAAGATTTATAAATGGTAGGTAGGCACAATATCGAGCTCGAGTTTGCATTATTTTGTTCAATGGCGCTGTCTTATCACTCAACACCTTAAAATAAAAACGCAATCAGTTATCCTCCTTACAAATAAAAGTATTTTGCTGTTCTTTTAACACTCACCCCTTTCTGTTAAACATCAAGTGTTAATATTTTATGTGTGTTTTTTTCTACTTAACATATATGGTATCTTTATAGTATGAAGGTTTAGACTAATCAGATCAATGTGGGGTTAGTGTTACTTTTCATAAATCTATATTTCAAATAAGTTCAACTGTAGTTAATTTTTGAATTATTTGATATGGCTGTTCCTATTCTCCCTTTTTGAAGAATTGTTTCTTAACGATATATCGGCTCAATACGTGCCATAAATTCTACTTTATTTCCTAAACGTCATTTCAGCAAAATATATTGTAAATACTTGGTGAGGACTTCTAAAACACAATTTATTATTATTATTTTGATCAAGTAAAATGGAGTGTGATTAATAATATATTTTTTGGAAGTTTATGGTCTGCATTAATATTGGAACAAAGCTTGAGGAAAACAATTAAAGGTAGACAATCCTTTGTGCTTTGTATCAGTATTAGAACAAAGCTTGAGGAAGATAATTAAATATGATTTTGTTCTCCAGTAACGACATTTCAATAAGTTTTAATCAATAAAAGTGTAATATATAACTTAATGATTAATATATAATATCTCTAACTTTCTACAAAATCACAGTTACGTTTAAATTTGTTTTCTTTTTTTAAGTTTGAGTTAGTGACGAACGGAAAACTAAACTATCTATCCAATTGGATTAAAGTGTATGTAGGAATTAATTTTAAGTATAAACACTTTTTTACTTGAAAAAAGAAAATCAATAGTTTCGAATAAGGGTTATTATAAAATTAAGAAAATATTACAAAATTATTAAATTAACATACTTACCTAAACTATAGACTTTATTAAAAGTGTGTTTAACTCTAGTAATATTACTTAAAGTTTATGTGGTAAAAATGACCAATAAGTATAAGGTAAATAAATAATGGTAGTAACGCAAAACCATATGTTATTCCAAAAAATGGTTGACCATAATTTGAAAAAACTTTAAAGTTTTTACATTCCCTACCTTAATGAAGTAAATTTATTTGACCATCAAAAATATTATTTCAACAACGATTAATTCAAGCCGGTATCTTTAGATATTAATTAATAAGTTATCAAATTCAAAAGTACTAAACTGAATGGATTATACAATAACTGTGAGCTAAGCTTACCTAATAAGTGTGCATAATTTTATATATTAACGAAATACTCTCATAATTAATTTATTTTTATAAAAATAGTCAAAATAAAATCTGAAATATTCTATTCTTTATAAGACTCATTTATTGAAATATGGCTATTATGTAATAATAATATTGTTTATATCGTCTATTATTAGTTTTCGTGGAAACTATGATTTAAAAGTAATTTTTATATTAAACTTAATATTTGCCTAAAGTAGCCCAATATGTAGTAAGTCTATGAATTAACCACTATTCGTAACTAGAAATATAATCTTAAATCACAATATATTGTTTTTCTGTAAAAATTAAAGTAAATGTTAGTTACTACAACACATACACCAATATAGTACATACATTGTTGAGCAGACTAATAATAGTGAAAGAAGTGTTACCTGCGTTGGTCGATGCTCCGGAATATTACCGGTTCTTGGCTTTAGATGTTGCTTATATAGATACGCCGGACTCCTGGGGCATTCCTCTCACGTGCTTCGTGCTTCGGCCAATAACAATCAGGTTAAATACAACCATCAGACGATTAAGGTTAAGTTGGGTTGTGTATTGTACTCTAACGCTTTACTTTGATTAATTAACTTAAGGAAGTAATTCTAAACTGGCTGGGATGACAGTTATTCAAGTTGTAAGCTATTTATTTTAACAAGAATTCATTTATTGTCAAGCGATCACGCTTATAACAATATACATATATAGTGTGTGTTAATATATAATTAAAATTAATCTAATTCCAATAAACATCATGTATTTTGTTTGAAGAGCAAAATCTTTCGTTTTACTCAGTTTTAAATACTTTCTTTTCAGCTGATACTCTACATCATAAGACGCCAAATTCGTTTAGTGTATTTTTTTTTTAACTTATAGCCGACTTCCATCTTGCTTTAAATACAGAAAGATTACCATGCTGTACATAATTCGATATTATCGGCTCATGTAGGTTTTGAATAAGAAGGAACGATGTCAATAAATTAGCAGTCATTTTTTAATTTTTGGACCAATTTTGATTAGTAACAATAATATTGAAGGAACGGTAAGAGAATAATGTTAATTTTTGAATTTGAATGATACTTGACTGCTAAGCTATTACTGCTGATTTTAAATAAAAAAATATTTGTTGTTTTTTATAACGTAAAAACACTTTTGAGTATTATTGGGTTCAACTTTTTAAGCTGCACAAAACTAATTATGAAAAGGTATCATAAAAATACATTTATGGACACAATTTTGAAATTTACTATAACCCTTTTTTATTGTAGACAAACTTGTTATTGGATTCGTAACCAAATTAGTGCAAAATCAGACAAAAAATTCGAATTAAGAAAGTGTTACTAATACATTAATATATTGAACCAAAAGTTGGTAATAAGTTACTTTTATAAATTAGTAATAATGAGGTATATATATATTACTACTAAACTCGTCTACACGAAATCCTGTAGTTTATTCATGAAAGTGGAATAACAGGATTTAATCTGGAACAAGAAATACTATAGGTGCACGCTTGTGATCAACTGCGTAGTATATTGAATAAAATCACTTACACTGAACATTAGGGATCGGAATGTTAATATGATAATATATGTAATAAGTTACTTTTTCTTATATTAATAATTATTATTTAAAATGTGTACTGATTTTTTTAGATAAAAAATAAAAAATAATTTCTGCCCAAAGATTCGTAAAATATATGTTTGAAGATATCAGTTTTATTATAAAAATTACTTGAAGCCAAATTACATTTTGAGGCTAATTATGATTTTTATATTACCAACCTCAACGGTCTCGTCTATATTTGAAAATTTATCGTCTTGTATATATAATTTGTACATTTAAAACAATCTATGATATTTTAATTAAATTTCAATTGTATATGATTTCATTTTAATTTGTGGAAAATAAAGTAATGAAAAAGAAATAATTATTACATAATTATGTAACATAACATTAATTCGTGATGTTAATTTATTGTTTGAGTGGAAATCAAACAATGATTTTATTAAACTAAAATGGATACTAAAATATGATACAATACTAATCAATTAACAAAATTATGATACAACTTATTACAGCTTATTTTAAAACCATTCAACTGACAAATGAACAGTGAGATTTAAAGTATCTAGCCTCCAATTACAAACAATAATAGCATTTTTTAGAGTAGTGACAGAACTAAGAGTTGTTTTCTATTATTATTATTATTATTATTATTATTATTATATTGTTTGCACTGATGACCGACGGTACTTGATAGAATTCCATTTTAACAAATAAAACACAATTTTTCTTTTGTAAAAATTCTATAATTTTTTTTTAAAGACGACGTTTCTACTACTGTCATCATCTACAGTTTTTACATACACACAAACCTTTTATTTTGGTCATAAAGATCTTTTATAAGGTTTAATATATGTTTTAATTACATGAACAGTTTAAATCTCAGCAGCCTTTAGGGAGAAAAAATTTAAAATAAACAAATTAAATTGTTTGTAACATTGTCATTTAATCTTACTAAATTGTAATACAATGTTCATTGTTCAATGATATTTTATATTATTTTTAACACATGGGAATTTTCCGATATTTATTAAAACTTTTATTAGGATAATTGTTTGTTTTCAATACTTATTTAACATTATAAGATTTACGCATTCTGCTGATTTATTCTTCACTTAATATAATATGATAATATAAAGTAAATTAGTTGAAAAACATGTATTAGTGTCAGGTTGTAAATTCTATATTTAATATAAACTATTGCATTTTTAATATCACTACATTCAATAATTTGGATTATTTAATTTGAAGTTTTGCATTTATTTCGATTAGAAATATTTAATAATATTACAGCTGTTGTACGTATATTAAGTCGCTGGAGCTGCCAACCACATCTCCCCACCCAGTTTATATACTCCAGTTCAATGCGGATATACGAAGTAATCTTGGTTGTTATTATTTTTATATTGTGAGTAAACTTTGGGTTTCAGTATCTTGTAAATAGTGAGAGTTGCACTCCAATGACTAAATGTTTCTCCTTAGATGATATTTCAAAAAATCTTAGTTAAATACGTGAAAATATTTTATTAGACAAAATTTCGATTCTCTAAAATTTTCCTGGGGTGTTAAATTAGAGAGCAATATTAGATTTTGGGTAAATTATTCAAAAACCACTTTTTTACATGTATCGTTTTAGCTGTGACAATAATGAATCCATTAGTCGACTATTCAGTATTGTTTAGAAGAGAGATAGGTTTGTTGACTAATATCCCTCCTTTACATACAGTAGATAAATAATAAGATTTATACAAATATTGAAGACTTAATATTCCAGCTTTCTAAATACACTATATATACTTAGAAATCAAAAGACAAACATCTCGTTTTAGTGTCTTTCTTTCATTAACACAAAACTAATTTTCAAATTCTCACGTAAGCCATAATGTGAAATAATACAACTTGAAAAGACAATATTTGTATCTTTTAACACGACTTTCCGTTGTGATGCTCCAATACTATTTTTGTAGAGCTTCAGAATAAATTTTGTAAAAAAAGAAGAAGAAACATTAATATAGAATGAAAGGACACAACTAACAATTTTCAGAATGTCTTGAAGTTGATTAAGTTACTTTCATATCAAAATACTTTCACTTTAACGATATATTGGTAGGAAAGTAAAATATAACACTAATTAGGTGCTATACAATATTTCTTCAACCAACTTTTTTCTTATTTAACAAAGGAAACGAATTTGCAAATAACCTGTGCTTGTAAATTTAAAATAAAATGTTTATGTATAACTCCCACTCTACGTGTAATCATTATTTCCTTTTCATTTGAATTCCTGATAATTTGGTTTTCAACTTGATTTTTATGTATTCATGTTTAACTGGGTAGTTTTGACCACACCACAAATCACTCCACAGCTGAATTATGTATTTTGAGTGTTGACTTTACTAAAGATTATCTGGCATTCTTTTAGCAAAAATTAAGGTATACTTTACACTTTCAACAAGCTGTGTTTATTTGAGTTATAACGTGGCTTAAACTATAGTATTGAAATTAAATCGAATAATTAGTCAAATATCATTTTTAATTCAGTCATTGAATTAAACGACACTAATCGTGTTTACGGAAACAATACTAAAACAAAACAAGCATTTGGTATTATTTTTCAATTTTTACACAATTTTTAATTTATGTAATACATTCAAATTATTGCGATTGTTTGCAAAATGATATAGTAATTTGTAATTATAATACTATCTACATCACTTGTCGGTATCAAGTATTAAATCCAAGTTATAACAGGTGTTCCAAGAGTTCGCAAAAACTGAGGAAGATGATGTAGCTGAAACGTACATTAGCTTAAAATAAAGAAAAATTAAAGAAAGGTTTCGAATATGTTAATCTTCTTTGCCTTCAGTAAATATAGGTCTATACATATTTGTTATTACTTATAAAAAACTGTCTGTTGCTTTGTGTTTGTTTTGTTTCGTAAGCTGAAGAAGGAGAGGAATCAGATATAAACAAACTCAGGTATAGAAAGTCACAGATAAAAAAAAGCAAAAGTCTATTTTGCTTACGGTTATTATTTATCTGTTTTTAACTGTTATGTGTTCTATTTGAAGCTTGTTGAGCTTCTATAACTCTTTTACCAAGCATATTTCTTGGTCTTCATAAACTAAGCCATAACACCACGTTGAAAACTATCCTTGTAATTTAAACTTAATTCAATTTTGTTTTCATTCCAAATATACATAGTGCGTAGCTAATTATCTAGAATTAAAATACAAGAGTAAAGTAAATGTCTCATAATTATAATTTTGTTTTAGCGCGTGGTTTAAAAAAATACAAGTCTTTGATTCTAAAAGTAAATTAAAATTTTTTTGTGATAATTAACTAGTTGATTGTATTCCAACTTAAAATATGATGATTTTTTATTTTACAAGTAACCATGATTGCTTTAAATATTTGTTAGTATTTGTAGATTGATTATTTGAACCTACGCTTCTCTTCTTAACCGAGCATTAAAGTCTCTTTAAATAACAACACAAATTAGTATTGATTATTTTACCTTAGTGAAAGTTTAAGCCAATTGGTCTCTTTTTCTTTTTACATTTTTACTAGGAGATTATATATAAGGAAAGCAAATCAATAAATAATCTTCCATCAATTCCCATTATAAATATTCGCATTCATTGACACAATTATTCATATCAGTATTTTTATCGATCCTCACAGTAACAGATCCTACCATTCTCAGTACACTACAAGGAAGTACATAAGTCAGTATTAAACATGTATTTAGGTCCAAGTTGGTTCTCAGAATGGCTTTCAGCTTTCAATAGTGATCTAAATTTAAGGACACCTTCGCGACTGCGAACAAGGTAGATGAATTTTAACACCAGTGACCTCATATCCAAGGAAAGTAAATGTTGATTTCTTTCATCGTGTTGATTACATTTTGGTTATGGAAGGGATATGATAATTTCTAAAATATGTTGAAAAAAGTAGGTTCAAAACTGGTTTAATACTTAATAAAAGTAGCCACTACGATAAAAACAATTAATTGAACATGAAAACTAAAGCTACCTAGAACTTGATTTCATCTCTTCGAAGTACTGTTTTTGAACAAGTAGGTCAATTAAACCAACAGGAAGAAAAAAATAGTTCTTACTTCTCTAAATTCATGTCACAAGATTTAATCGAGTTCCTCACAACTTGAGCTCTTTCATATGTGTGGAATGTAAGACAATTGAGACTAATTTCATATAATATAATCAATTAATTTTTTTTTTTTATTTATAATACAAACTTGGTACTTTTTATCTAGATGTATATACATGCATTAACAAGGAATTAAATTAATTTAGCACAAATTTTGCATTTACCCATGCTTTGATAAAAATATAAATATTATTCATATTTTCATACTTTAAAATATTTTGCATATATATCAAAAACTCATTTTATAAATTAGGTCGGATTGTACCGCAAAAAAAACAACCAAAACCCATACCTCCTACTGATATTAAACTAACAAACTGAAAAATATCTCAAAATTTCTAATACTCGTATATTGCGCTCTCTCTGTCCATTGATTATATAACCAGTAGAGTAATTTGACACCATTTTTTCATAATGTATAATATAATTTAAGCAAAATTAGACTAAGGTTGTATCTCTAAAGAGTTTACTTACAATATAAAGATATTACATACACATATTATATATGTTATCTTTATATTGTAGGTAACTGCTTTAGAGATACAAATTGAGTTCGATTTTGCTCAAATTTGGTATGTAAGTTTGGTATATAAATCTTCAAACAAGTTTGTTAATCAGAAAATATGGGCATGAAGTTTAAATACCTACAGATTCAAATACATAAATTTAATATTTGTTCTCAATCTTAGTTGTGTTCTGAAGATTTAAAATTAAATTTTTGTTTTAGTTCTGGGTCATAGTCGTGCCATACAATCCAGAGTAACATCTAAAATTCAAGAAATTAGCTAAATTAATGTTGAAATTCTTGTCTGCTATTTTGAATTTGTAAAGCGGATGAAGGCTTTAAATTATAGTACAGATATACACCACAAGATTTTTGTTCTAGAGGTGGAGATTAGAATAAAATTCCAAATTTCAACGAAATGAAAGATAAAATATTAATCAAATTTTGTATTAAAATTTGTATATTTTTAAACAATAACTCAGGATAAGGAAAACAAAGATTTCCTGAACTACACAAATCTGGGGAAAAAACTAGAACTATAATAAATCCATAACAGTTTTAATTTTGTTTCCTGTTTTTATGGTTCGTCCGGGAATACTTGTTTTCCTACTGAATAGTGGCACAGGTCTCTTTGAACACTTAATCCCTCAGGCTTAGAAATAATTTTCTTGATTGAATGCACTTTATGAAGTTTTTAAAGTGTTAGTTAACAAGGAAGAAAACTAAAAAAGAAAGACAAAATAAAAGTTTAATAAACTAATAATTTTATAATCAAAAGTAAACTATTTAAATACCATTAATTTTAAATTTCTCACATGGTATAAAAAAAGTATTGTGGCCGAGAAAAAAAGTGATTACCAGGTGTTGCAGATGTCTATGATTTGATGTTCCTTAAAAGATGTTTGAAAAAAGTCAATTTTGTTTCTGTTCTCGTCTTTGAAAGTGTCATAAAGTTTTGAATTAAAGTAATCAGATATATATATTGTTTATTTTTACTACAGGTAAAGTGTTGATATGTCCGGAATCATCCATAAAAATAACATAATCCTTTTCTCAAACATATTTTATTTGATAAAGTTAAAACGTAGTATCTATATATAAAAGGTAATTTTATATTTTAGTTCTTTGTTGTTTTGAACACAATACAACATAAGTTAGATAAACTAACTGATTTATTGATTTATTAATTTTATTTTTTTTTTAAAGTATTTAAAATTTACTAAACAACTTCACGAACCTGAAAAATATATTAGTGATTCGATCGATATTTAATTTCGTATTTGTTTTGTGAATTCTCTCTACTTCTTATTTAGTACCTACTAATAGTCATATTTTTAAACTTTACACAAACTATAAGTGCCATTTCTCTTATTAGCAGAAAGCTATCATCGTGTGACCTCATCTTCTCCGCTGCTTTCTCTAATATATGTGTTATGTTAATGAACATTTACACGAGTGCGTCATAAAAGTATTTATTGCGGGACTTTTCACTGGTAGCTTGTGTTAACACGGCATCAAACAAACAGAATACTAAAATCTATTGTGTATATGCTTTATAGACAATCTTAAAAACCGAGCCGATAAATAGAACCTATAAAAAATGTTCCTGTGCACCGTTGTAATTCCAACAGATCATTTCATCAAGTAAAGTAGGTTATGGGGGGGATAAAATAACTGTTTAGAAACATTACACTAATCTTCCCACACACAGAGAGACACTAAAACAAAGATAAATTTGTTATCTAATAAAACAAATATTCCCGCCATTTATCCATAACTGACGTCAAGTGATCGTTGTAAAAAGGTTTGACCTTAAAATCTGTCCAACCTACTTTGGTGAAATGGTAACACGTTTTTGACCTAAATTAATAATGTACCTAGGCATATGTAAAAGAGACTTACATTGACGAGTAAATTAAAAAACAAAAGACAAATTAAATAATCTCAATAGTGGTCAAAATATATTTTGGCTTTCTTCCAGAACCTCACAATTTTCTTTTAAGTATGAAATCATAAATTTCACGCTCTCAAAATTGGATATAAATCCCCCAAAGATAGAGACAGTGTTCCATTTTAACTTCGTTCTAGCTAATTATGAGAAGAAATTAAACAACTCCTAATAAACACAATCAACATATGAAACCATACTAACCACATTTAATGAAACCATCCATTTAATCAAAATCGGAAAAAACTCTTGGGTTGTGGCGCGTTTTTCTATCGTTAACAGAATCTAAATCCTAATCTACTTTTTTTACTCAACAGATACCAAAACATTAACATTTCCGAAAAAATTCTACATTCATTTTGGTTAATCACTAAGTATTTGTATAAAGTAATGTAAATCCCGCGTAATACATAAATCTTAAAATGATTGTCCTCCTTAACTAGACTGTTTCCTACAAACGTAAATACTATGATTAGCAATGACAAACACATTGCTCTGTTGTCATATCTGTTCCTTAAAATACTTATTGATAAGATAAAAAATATATGTGAGAATGAAGTATGGTATTGTGACTGTGTAAAAGAGTGGTTGAGAAGTTTTAGGGTGTAAGAAAAGCAATCCTTTTTAACAGAAAGTCAAAACTTGAAAGATGCAAAGACTACATGCTGTACGCGACAGTTATTGTGGCATCCAACTGACCTGGAGGTGCCATTCTGATATGAGATGCTTTTGAACCTGTAGGTCTGTAATGTTCTAGCCATTTAAGTGTAAACAATTCAAGTCATTGTAAAATAAATTGTAACAGGAATGGGAACATTGATATAGGAGTAGTTGTGATCCAATATATGTTGTTGAAGGGGCTGAATTTATGTGTGGCTGCCAACAAATTTGGCCACCTCTTGGAGGATATCTTCTTGTGAATGCTAGAAATATTCCAGAAAGAAAATTGCGGTAGCGTGATTTAATATACAGATGTTTTCAATCTCGAGGGACAGATATGGAGCTGGAGAGGTGCTTCCATTTGAGAGAGACAACTACAGTTTTCCAATCTTCGCACTGAAAAATGAACTCAGGGCAAGTGAAATAAATGTAGTAATGATTTGCACTTGTACACTCAGGTGGTTGAGTATGACATGCATTATAGCGGGAAGGAAAAAGGGTGAGTCTGGTGAGGACTCTGAGCAGTCATTGAGGAGCAAAAGAGAACGAGATAACTGATAAAGTTGGGTTCATTTGTCTGTGAGAGTAGACCACTCAGGATGTCTATCATGTCAAAGGCTACTTACAGGAAACTATTTATAGCATAGTTGTACTAAATTAGGTGAAATGCATGGATAGTTTGTAAAGAAAACAGATGATTGGTGAATGGTTTCGATGAAGCTATAGAAAGAGCAGGGAAGACCTGATGTTGATTGTTCTTTGACTAAAAACTGTTCCTTGAACAAACATTTCAACGTGGGTAAGATGGATACCCCATATTGCAATGGATTATTGTTACATCACGATACTTATCGATGGAGTATTCAGAGATTTGAAGCTGTGAAACCGACATTTGAACATGAACAACGCATACCTAGTAAGATCCGCGAAGACAGGAGGCAGGTTTGTGGACAAAAAGCACACACTTCGCGGGTTTTACCAGGCGTAAAATAAATAATATTAGTGCTCAGGGTTCTGAATGTCTTGATTACGAATGAGCGTGTGTAGAACACGACAAAAAGGTATGTAATAAACAAATATTTAAAGAACGAGATTAAAATAAGTCTTTGTTTTCTGGTGGAAAATTGAACTCAAATCTTCTACAATGAGCCTTATATCACTAAGGAATTTAATACATGTATATTTGGTGGCTTTTTTCCGATGAACAGAATCTAGGAAACGACAAAAAAAGAACTGATAAGAAATAATAACAGAAGTAACAAACGAGGAAGAAAGAAAAGAGTTAGAATACTAAAGTTAATTTGTATGAAGTTAATAACTAAATGAAATTTAAAGAAAACAAAATACATAATTAAATTCGTCAAATAATAACAATATACAATACTTCTGATATGTTTTGAGAGAACAAGATACGTCTGATGGGTTTTCTACAATTGACTCAAAAATGAACCCATTAAACTACCAGAACCTAATTCTAAAATGACAAATAATTATATACTTGTATTACATTAAACCAAGCTACGTTTGTCACTTTTTATATATCTACATTCAGCGATGTAAACCTTCCCAGTATGGTAAACTATTTCAAAGCCTGTTGTTCACTACCAAGACTAATACTGATAATGAGAATTCAACAGAAGCATTCATTCGTAAATAAAAACAACGACAAGTTGTATTGGCTTATAGGTACATACAACTACAACTCGAGACTTTATTTGTCATTATCCAAAAGAAAATTAAAGTATGCACGAAGATTGCAGAAAATTTCTTATTGCGTAACTTACTTCAAATTATAGACAGAACTTGGTAGAACGGAACGCTACCACGTTACGAAATTTTAGAATTTATATTGTGGTAGAAGAAAATAAACAACGAAATCCAAACAGTACTTATGCTTGTGCGTATGTTGATTGACAACGATATTAAGACTTTGTAAGAACAAATAAATTTCCTTTTCGCGGAAGTTTTGATTTTTAAAAATGATTTTTTAATGTATACAAATTCATATATTAACATGTTCTTCAGATGTTCACTCTTGAACAATCCCTAGATTAGGTCTAAAAGTTGATGCTTAGTCTGTCTATTTGTCTGTTTGTTATTTAAGCAGTTCTCTACATTCTTAACAAAGTGGATCGATTTTGATCAAAGTATGTCAGCATATTTTGGCCATATCTTCAAGATTTATATATATATATATATATAACTTAAATTTTCATAATATAAAAAATAAAACTAATAACTACGATTTTTTAATCGGATGTTACTCTTTTTTAAAAAACAGCTGTTACAATATTTTAATCTGCAGAAACGATTTTGATCCCTAAAATTTTGATAAAATGTAGCATGTATATGTATGCCCAATCATGAAAAACATTCGGGGTTTGGTAAACAAAAAATATCTTCCAATTGTTGTCATAAAAGACTTAATTCCTCAAAATCGATTCTACCCTTTTTCGTCTCAAGTTTTTGTGAAATGTCCCAGAATCAGACCAATGTAAAAAATCTCATGGAAAAGATAATTTTAATTCAGGAATAACTGACAAAAAATAATAACAAACTGATAAAAATCCGTGATTGTCGTCATTAAAAACTAAATTTTTAGTCAAATACGCTTAGAATGAGGTTATGCCGTAACCATAGCAAACAAGCTTAGGAGTCTGTATTAATACGTAAATATGTTTCAATTATTTTTGTTTTTCAATCTCACAAAAAGTAGAGAAAAGACCTTTCTATACAGACTTTACGTGAGAAATAGAGAAATAAATGGTGGGGGGAGTGGTAGACAATTATTATAGTATTAGAAATATTTTTACCGGGTTGGTGACAATTATTATTTATGTTTGTATTTGGTTTTGTGGATGGGTGTGTGAGAAAGTTAACCCAATATTTTTGTACGCATTATTGTTGAATGTTACTCTGGCTAACCCACTTGTAGGCTAAATGGTAACCCACTTGTACAAAGATAAAGTGATAGAGGATTCTACGGAAATTATAACTAAGAAAGTAAACCTAACAACACTGTGTTAAAAAACTGCATTGTATCAAAGAGAAATTCTGTGAGACTTATTTGCTAGGATAATTATTTACTGCCATATTGAATGTATATCTGATATGATTCAGAATGGTGATTTTTAAAAATTCAACTACACGTTTATTTCCTAATCGACAAACTTAAAGTTGAGGGAAAATAGAGCTCAGTTAATATTCAAGCCGTAAAAATTGGACAGAACAGAAGGACGATATATGTATAGTTTGAAGGCGAGTTCAAAAGGATTTGGAATAATTTCAAAATCCATAAAGACTTTCAATGCTCTTTGATAAAGTTTACATTGAAAAATATAATTAAATATTATAAAAACTAACTTCTGTATTTAAGGGAAAATAAATATGATAAAAGCTTTCATTGACACTAACACGTAAAAGGTATTTTGTGTCGCCGAACACAGATCCTCATTAAGGGAAAATTGATTGAAGACGAAATTTTAAAATAATAACTTTTTTGTGTCTCTCAGAGTAAAGTTAGAGAAAATAATCAAAAATGTTTGACATTTTGAATTTGGCTCGGAAGACAATACCAATTTAATAAAAAATATGTAATATATATATATATATATATATATATATATATATATATATATATATATATATAGTTCTAAGTTTTATATGTTTGTTTTTATAATGGTAACTTGAATAATGTTTACAAACTTTAGAAAGTATTTTTTTACTATGATTCTAAACTATGTTAAATATAGGTATAATCAATTTATCTTCAATAATGGTTACGAAAGTATTCTATCAAAATATAGAGATAAATATCCTCGTAAAGACTTCCAGTTACTTAGCTCTATGACCAGTAGACGGGGTTAACACCTACATTTTTTTTGGAGCGTTCTACTAACATAGACACAACTAACACACTACCTCATGCAAATATTGTTTAAAAATGTATAATGCATTTGAACAGTCACGTCCAATATTCAAGCACTCTAAAATAAATAATATTTAAAATGGATAAGTACTGTAAGTAGGTCTTGTGTGACTTTACATTAAAAGTGATCGCTGTTTGTCGTTCTAAGTATTGGATGTTGTAATTATTTGTGTTGATTTAGCAAACTTGTATGTGTGTTCTTCGATTTAATTTGTCAAATTATTACTTACAGAAGAAATGGACACATATTGGTGAAAATGTACAAGAAAACACACGATTGTACTATATTGTTCGCCAGGAAAATACTAAATAGTCTGGTTTCTAATGAAAACAAACTTTAGTAAAACATGTCTTCTATGGTTCATTTTTATTTTTAGTTGTCCAGGAATTAATTTTTAAAAAAGATTAAATAATTAAATTACTTATAATTACAGATGAAGATTATTAACGAATTAAAGTTTTAACTTTTATTTATTCCTTTGGTTGCAAACATCAAAAATATAGACTAGGTCTCTAATTCGTGATTAAGTATTGTGCATTTTTGAAATATTCGTGGAGCGTTACAATAAAAATGTATTACGTCCGAAACCAATGTTTTGATTCAAGGAAAATGTATGGACTCGTTCTTAGATTATCAAAGCGGATTTTGTTGATAAAATCTCGACGCTTGATCGGTTCTATTCCAAATATGTACGCTTGAATAAAAAACTATAAAATAACTCTATAGATTTACACTACACAAACTAAAGATTTAAAATAACTATAGTTAAATCACATACCGTTGGAAAGTAAACTAGATTTTCAATACTATATCAAAACAAACAGAAATTTAGTTGTAGAACTGTCGTGCCACCATTTCCTGAAGAAATTAAAATAATACTGTGTCTGTAAATTTGAGAGTAGCGTGTACTAATGAACGTAACAACTTGCACTCGAACGTTATGACTTCGGCTTTAAACCTCGATTTTGTATTTTATGTTTTGGGTGTCGCTAGACTCTGTTGGTATGTGGTGCAATTTTCTTTTATATTATTTTCGTTTCGATTACGTTATAACATGGATTTAAGAGTAAATTGAAACTGTAATTCGGGCTGTAAATGGGTTTCGTAAAGTAAAATAAAACCAGAGAAGGAAAACAGTCAAATTAGCACATAAAAATCCGTTTAATTTATGGGTAGTATAGATGGGAGTTTCAGAGTTCAGATATTCATTGATTTTATAGTCTGATTTTAGAAAGTACTAAACCAATAAGTTTTCCAAGCTTTGTTACTAAAATTATAATTTCGTTACGACATTTTGAAATATAGGAGCTAAGGATGCTCAAAAATATAAACACTTTTTGCTTATTGCGCATGTTTCAAATTAATTTGTGTATTTATAATTGACTTCGCATCATTTTACGGCCGTTTAAACATAACACAATTGTAATAAAGTTTTTAAATTGTCTCCAAATTATTTAAAAAAACTTCAAAATAAAGTGTGCGAGTATTTATTACATCCTAAATTGTTATTACTATTTAGAAAATAAAAACTTACAACCTTGTTACTATTAAAAACCATGTCTTGTTTGCAAATTATCAATATCATTTTAAACAAAAGGTATTACAAGTAAGTTTTCAATAATTATTATATGATAATTAAGTCATTGTGATATTTAATTGTAAAATTTGGTTGTTATAAAAAGACATTATAAATAATATGGTATCGAATGATTGACTTTACGAATCACGATTACTACTAAACAA
Organism: Aphrophora alni; assembly: GCA_963513935.1. Classification (NCBI taxonomy): domain Eukaryota; kingdom Metazoa; phylum Arthropoda; class Insecta; order Hemiptera; family Aphrophoridae; genus Aphrophora; species Aphrophora alni. The sequence continues at coordinate 92,230,929 of OY740767.1, forward strand.
TTACATCGGTGCCCAAAACATGATGCTTTAGTGATGATCAATATGCTGTCAATATTTATATTTTTATAGATTTCGAATATTCTTTCTTAGAAATTAAGTAGGGTGAGGTTGTTTTGTGTGAAGATGTAACAGAATATTTGAAAACCATTTTGATCATCATTTTTTAATCAATACTTCCATAGCCTAACCAACTGACAAATCCATGTTTTGTTATTGGTATGTATTTAACAGTTGTGAATTTTTAATAAATACTTAATTAAATTTTCGTACTGCAATATTTTTATAAACATATAGTTTACAATATCATTTGTTTATTAAAAAATTGTGCATGTCATAATTTAAATTGTGTACGACAATAAAAATTAAATTTATTGTATTTGTTGTTACAAGTATAAGTTATATTCTTAACATACTTGCAGTTTAAAGACAAGATGTCTTCTAAAGTTAGACACAGGAAGTTGAGCATTCAATTTACGTCTAAGTGTAAAACCCGTTTAGTCTTCTACGGAATGTTAACTAAGGAAATAATTCCAGATATGCTTTAAACATAGACGAAGGTTTAGTTGATTCAGGAAAGTCGAAGCAAGAAATCGATTAAAGGAGAGTTGTAGTGTTCTTTGAAATCGAAAGCAGGTTTGGCTGGAAAGGCGATGGCAATGGCCGGGGATGCCCCCATGAACTCGTGGCAATGACCCGTCCAAGTAACGGCAAACCTCCATCCCCCGATCCCGAACCAGTTCTACAATCATCTGATCTCATTTTGTATGCGTACTGATCAAAAGAGACCCTGGTGAAAGGCCGAAACGAACAATCTTCTGACAAAGATCTTCCTAATATCATGCTTAGTTAGACAGATGGTTCTAGTTGGGAGAAAATAATAATAAAGAGCATTCAATTTATGTTTGGTCGTTTTAACTGCCAGTTCATTTCAAACGAATTCATTTTCAAACTTTGTATACTCACGTACAGTATTCACTTTTCTCTTTTTTTAAAGAGCCTACACTCGTATAGAAATTTTATTAATTATATGGTATATTTAGTTTCTTTACCTTCATTGGAGGAATAACAAGGGAAATTAATTATGAAATTATATTTATTTTCCAGATATGTTTCTGTTATTTAAATTTCCTGAACAATTTATGAAATTTAAAACACAATTTTGGAATATGCAAATTACTTGAGATTGTCTAATTTTTAACAAAGCTTGTTTCTTATCCGCATACCTATAACTGGAAGTCCTGAAGATAAGAAAATAGTAAACAAAAATACAAAACTTTTAACAATTTATTTCACAAAACTTTCACCGTAAATTCATATGTTTCTCACTTTAACTATATTTTGATTTATTATATCCAAAATATCCTTAAACTAAAGTTAGTTACAAACAGAATTTAAAAAATTTAACTTGTTCAAAATAACTGAAGACTCGATTTTATAAAAAAAAGAATTCAAATTACATTACGTCATCTTAGGGTCATTGCACTTTACGTTACGATTTGACAAAATTTTATCCAAAATTTTAAAGCTAATTAAAAAAAAAATGTTCCTTATTTATTGGAAGTAACAAATAAGTTGGAGAGATTGAGGAAAGGCAGGCTATCCTTCTAATAATTAATAATAATTTTAGATAGATCTTAAGTACGAAGTAAAATAAAATAACAACTAAAAAAAATATTCCAACCTGACAGGAATTCTAATAGAGATTTCCAACTTTAGGTACTATTAGGCAGCAGTGTAATACACATATTATTAATACTGTTTATTTCGACATTTACCATAATTTTTATATAAAAACGAATAAACTACGTCTCGAGAATATAAATCAACTCTCGTAATACACCTCCGTTAACTGTAATTTATCAAAAAAGCCTCATTAGTATCAAAACATTAAATAGACAAAACGCAAGTCAAATGAAGAAATTTCGTCTTGGGCAGTATTCAACACAGTGGCCTAATTACAAAAGAATCTGTGTCGAATTTCGCTCAGTATTTTTTATTTTTGTTTGATATTTATAGGTTTATGTTTTTAAAAAGTTCTTTAAAATACTTATTTCCGTCTTTTCCGCCTCTCTGATGAGGAAATTAGGGTATTGGCAATGTTATACGACCTAATTTACATGCTAAATGTGTTTACTAAAATGCTAAACTTTATAACTGAAAGTTTTTTTTCCACCTTACTCTGACGTTTGGGTGCATCTTAAATAAACTGTAGATCTGTGATTTTTCCTGATATTTACAACATCATGACAAATTTTGAACTTATAGAATTATTATGTACAATCTACAAACGTACCCACTTGCTTTTTTTTTCATAGCTGTTTAAAATTTATAACAAATATCCACTAGATTAGATTAACTTTTTGGGACATGTGACTCAAGATCCGTGTAGGTCAACCTAAGCTTATTGAACACAAATACCCACTAAATCAGCTGGTTAGAACATATGTAGTTTATATTAATTCACTCCTCACTATCAACTAATATTAAATACCCAGTTCACATGGAAATTATCAACAGCTGATGAACTGTTATCTCCTTCAATGAGTATAGTGATTATTCTACTGATTGAAGATACTATATTTATTTTCACTTTTGAGATTCTTATAATAAATAAACATATTTAGAAAATATATATCTGATATCATCATTGTGCAAAACATTATTATGAACAACTAAAATATAATATATAACACAAAAATTAATTAATTTCAGAGAACAGAAATTTCCGTTTAGGTGGTAAGACCACCCTTTCCTCATCTCATTTTATTCATTGGTACAAGTACCCAGTATACGACGTAGCTTGTAGAGTAAGTCTGCTTTGCTCTCTGGTAAGACCACTCTTTCCTCATTTCACTTTTCTACAAGTGTATTATTTACCCAATATACAAAGTAGCTTGTAGAGTAAGTATGCTTTGCTTTGTGATAGGACCACTGTTTCCTCATTTCACTTTTCTACAAGTGTATTATTTACCCAGTATACAAAGTAGCTTGTAGAGTAAGTATGCTTCGTTATGTGTTAAGACTACCGTTTCCTCATTTCACTTTTCTACAAGTGTATTATTTACCCAGTATACAAAGTAGCTTGTAGAGTAAGTATGCTTTGCTCTCTGGTAAGACCACTCTTTCCTCATTTCACTTTTCTACAAGTGTATTATTTACCCAGTATACAAAGTAGCTTGTAGAGTAAGTATGCTTCGTTATGTGTTAAGACTACCGTTTCCTCATTTCACTTTTCTACAAGTGTATTATTTACCCAGTATACAAAGTAGCTTGTAGAGTAAGTATGCTTTGCTATGTGATAAGACCACTGTTTCCTCATTTCACATTTCTACAAGTGTATTATTTACCCAGTATACAAAGTAGCTTGTAGAGTAAGTATCCTTTGCTATGTGATAAGACCACTCTTTCCTCATTTCACATTTCTACAAGTGTATTATTTACCCAGTATACAAAGTAGCTTGTAGAGTAAGTATCCTTTGCTATGTGATAAGACCACTCTTTCCTCATTTCACTTTTCTACAAGTGTATGTATTATTTACCCAGTATACAAAGTAGCTTGTAGAGTAATTATGCTTTGCTATGTGATAGGACCACTGTTTCCTCATTTTACTTTTCTACAAGTGTATTATTTACCCAGTATACAAAGTAGCTTGTAGAGTAAGTATGCTTTGCTATGTGATAAGACCACTGTTTCCTCATTTCACATTTCTACAAGTGTATTATTTATCCAGTATACAAAGTAGCTTTTAGAGTAAGTATGCTTTGCTCTCTGGTAAGACTACTGTTTCCTCATTTCACATTTCTACAAGTGTATTAATTACCCAGTATACAAAGTAGCTTGTAGAGTAAGTATGCTTTGCTATGTGATAAGACCACTCTTTCCTCATTTCACTTTTCTACAATTGTATTATTTATCCAGTATACAAAGTAGCTTGTAGAGTAAGTATGCTTTGCTATGTGATAAGACCACTGTTTCCTCATTTCACTTTTCTACAAGTGTATTATTTATCCAGTATACAAAGTAGCTTGTAGAGTAAGTATCCTTTGCTATGTGATAAGACCACTCTTTCCTCATTTCACTTTTCTATATGTGTATTATTTACCCAGTATACAAAGGTAAATTTAGTTACCGCAAAAAATTTCGATCTCTGATTTTGACTGATCTTCATCTTTCATGGCCTCAGGGAATTTAAAAAAAGTTATTTTTATCGTGCCGTCCGTCCGTTATCGTCTGTACGTAAGAAAGCACGATAGGGGCCACGAAATTAAGTCATAAATGAGGACTATAGTGTGATTATATAGAACTCTATTGGAATTTTTTTTAATTGAATTGAAAATGTCAAAATGGCGGACATTTTAAACCATTTTTGTTCATAACTTGTGTTATACAATTTATAACACCCTAATTTAAGTAAAAAAATTGATATTTCAAATATCCATGTAATGGTACCAACATAGCAGACTCGATTGAGTCTGTTATGTAACTATTTGACAATTTCGATGAAAAATAGTTATTGTCAAAAATTTAATTTTTAACCCTGACTTTCAAAGAAAATATGATATTCGTAATTGTACGATATCGAGTAGGGCCGAGATACTGACACGAGCGAAGCGACTTAAGACCTTTTAAAATTAAAATAAAACCGACGTCAAGAAAGTAGAAATATATCTTACACAATGGCGAGGTTCAGAAAATCTGTGTAACAACTGTTTTAAATAAATTACCTCTACTGGAAATATACCTTATCTTCTAATATAATTTAACATTTCCTACAAGTAGCAAGAATGGTTTCTTTTGGGCATAACGTTTAGGTGATTAGTTCTATTCCATTGTATCATGATGCTGGGTATGTACTAAGATGGCCAACCTCTTTTTGCTCGAGTTTTAAGACAAATAGGGCTCCGTTGTACACAACTAGACCACTGAAGAAGAGATAAGTGAAAGCGGTAAAATTTGTTTTGGGCTGTAGAGACATGATATATCTCACACATGTTCGGATATCCTGATTTTTTTTTTAGTTTTGGTCAAAGATCAACCTATAATGAAAAATAGTCAAGTTAAAAAAAATTAATGTTGTTTACAAGCTAAAAAGTCCATTTTAACACGATAAGGGACTATAATCGGTTCACATAGAACCAATTCTAATTAAAAATGGTAAAATGGCGGCCATTTTAAACAATTTTTTTTTTTTACATTTCGTGTGTTATTCAACATATACTTACCCGATTTATATAGTAATGTTTTTATACAACACGTGTAATAAATATATAAAATAATTCAACGTAAACATTGAAATTACAAGTAGAGTTAAAAACGCCAACTAATCCTTCATATAACCTGATTATTAGATAAAAATCAAATAAATAATGGTAGTAATTTTACATTAAACAGCTGATTGATCTGTTAAATAGTTTTTGTAGTTCTTTTCTTTTGACATTTTTTTAAAAGAGTATTTTAATTTTCCTTTTATATCAAAAAGTTAAACATAGAAAGAGAACTTATTACGAAGATATCAAATAACTAAATAAAACCATTTATGTATATATATTGTTAAATACGCACATTGCCAACAGACAACAGAGCTTAAAAAATACAATTATAATATTCTCTCTCTATATTGCGTATTAATACTTATAACTATTGATATACATGGCTAATTCACATTAAAACGATCATATATCGAAAACATGTAAAATGTTAAGAGCTTTGTATTAGGAGAAGATGATATGCATTTTATTAAGTCAACCTGCATTAACACCAATGAGCATTACGAACGCAATTACAGGTTAGGCAGACTTCACAGGAGTCGGCACCGAGACCGCCTTCTGAAGAACAATAGCACCTTCAGAGCAATAATTAACCATCTTTAGCTGTGAACAAAGCACTTTGTGTTTATATTATAATAATTATTGTTAGGATCAGGAGAAAAGGTCGAATTAAAAGTATCTTATTTTAATTCAGGATGAAAGATCACATTTAGCCTTATTTCTTAGTCCAAACGATATTTATGTGTTTTCACGCACAAATTACACAGTAAATGCATGGAAACACAACAGCTAACCAAAGAAGTTACGTCATGAAATAAGAATGATATAATCTGAAAAGAATTGTGGTTAATATGTTGGTATTAAATAAACACACATAATCGTATAAACAAATTAAATTACCATTAAAGCTATAAATTTAATTTAATATGCTATCAAATTTTTGGTTAATTTTTGTTCTATGAGTTATAGGCTATAAGACTTTATAAATAAATGTAAAGTTTTAGTTATTAAGCAACTGATAAGACGTCGATATATTTTTAGCAGTTTATTGTTCTTGACAAAGGTACTTTTGAATAAAATATGTATTGATGTAGTGAATATATATTATATATATACATATAATATATATATATATATATTAAATAAAATGTACGTCTCTTACAAAAAAATAATAAATACATAAAATCAAATACATCTCTAGTTAATATAAAAATTCTTTGTTTTCCAAACTATTATCTTTTTTATCCCTTCTAAATTAAAACAATATTCAAAATGTTGGCAACTTTAAATAGTATGCAGTCTTTGTGTTTATTGGCAACACCAAATCGGTTGTTCGTAATGCTAATCAGTAGACAAAGTTTATATTAAAATTGATTTGGACTGCGTTTGTCAGTTGTACGGTGCTTTGAAGGAAAATAATATTGCAAGTAGCACTTTGGGAAAGATTACTCGGTTGGTACTTGGACGTAGGTTTTATTACATTAGTTCATTCTTAGTTCTTAGTTCATTAGTTTAGGACATTAGTTCATACTTCTCGCTACTTTATCACTATTTTTAAATATTAAAACATTCTTCCATTAATGATTTAAAAATTTTAATATTTAATGGATTTATCGATTAAATACTATTTTACAGACTGTCTTGCTTTTTGTAAACCAAAGCAAATGCTGTTAACAATTATTGACGAATTCAATAGCCTACACACAATCTGCCGCAAAACTACGCGAATATCTTGAGATCAAAATCTACCCAGTAATAAAACCTAATACGCAATGTGTTTACTTTAATTATGAATCGGCTATAACCAAACTCCTATTTTCTGCATTTCTAAAGAAAGTTATTACACGAGAGAATTATTTTATGCAGGCATGGAGTGCAGGTGCGTAACACAATTTACAGAGGGTATGGTGGAGTTGTTTTTACAAATTTGTATTTCTTAATTGTAATTTAAGGCTTTTTGAGACAATTTAAATAGCATTCTCTATACATGAGATATTCTAAAGAATATTTATTATAGCCTACAAGTAGTGTCGTTACAAGAATATCTGCCTATACCTCAGGAGGGGATTTAACTACCACTGCCAAAGCACTGATATTGACTAACTTACCACATTTAATTAGGGCATGTTTGAAAATATCAGAAAATATAAAAAAAACCAAACGTGTTATTATACCACATATAGAGTGAAAAGCAGATAAGAAAGTGTATTTTTTCCCTGACCAGTGACCTTTTTACGTATTGCCTTAGCTTTTTGAAACTATAGTGAGTACAGATGTGGCAATCCCGAAGGCCTAGCTGGATCTACACATTTCTTGATGGATATTAGATTCCTCTCTTTCACCTTGCGTATCAGAACTCTCTTGAACAACTCTTATTCTTTTCCGACCCTGACGCTATTAGAGTATTCGACGACTAGGTTTTTATTTTATGCTATTTTTTCTTCTTAAAGCGATGATGACCGAGAGGTTTTGCCTTTAAACAACAAGGAGGGAAAAGTTATAAAATATAATTTTCCCTACCCGTTGTAAAATAGATATTTCATCATGTTTATTAATGATAGTGTAGTTATAAATATATATTTTATATATCGTAAAATATATAACAAAACTATTGAATTTAATTTGAGTTAATTCTAATATTATCAAAGACTGAATTTATAATGGCAAGTAACCCCTATCAAAAGTAACATATAAGTTCAGGATCTTGTAGAGCAGGGTTGCAGTCGTTTTGTTTCAACATTCATGACTGTTACGAAATATAAACCGCTGTATTCATGTATGGTCTTATAATCCACTAAAAGTTCCGTTAAACCACACGCCATTACTTTTTGAATAAAGGTCAATGCGAGACTTAATAAATACTTTAAACTTTGAAGAATAAATGACAATCGTATAAATGTAGGTATTGATAATAAATGTTTCAATATTTTATCCTTATTTATGAATTACGATCACCATCTAAATTAGTATTTAAATCTTACTTGGGTACAATCTAATCCTATATATATCTTAAGAGTAAAGAGAAAGTGAAGGTAAATCCTTATTCTCAGTTTTACTAATTTTGGTTTAAAGTTAATTACTTTTTCTGCCTTTCGAAAAAACTCTTAATTAAACTCTTTCGAAATTAAACTCTTTAAATGATGAAAAACTTAGTGAAAATTACACCATAATTGCTTCATGCATTTGTAGGTTAGGGTGTTTTAAGATTCGTCTAATATGAAAAGTTATAAAGTTAAATTACAGAATTGTTTACTACAAAGTTAGTATAACCAAAGTTTGTTCCTTCTAGGATATACATGACTTCCATTTAAATATAATGTCTTTCTGAGACCAGAGTTAGTTTTTAAACATCTACTTATTTCGAAACTCATATCCTAAACCAAAAATGTTAAGACTACAATGCTAGACTCGCGGATGCCTACTTATGGTTGTGGCAAGGTCGCAGATCTCTATCTTTCTTTATGTAGTTTTGGGTTAAATACCTCTCTCTCTCTCTCTCTCCCCCTCACATCGTTCTGTCAGGTCGCTCTTTACTACAACCTTGACTCTATTAGAGTATTCGAGGGCTAAAGGATTCTATTTTATCCTCTTTTCTGTTTTTTTAAGGTGACCCCCCCCCCGGAGGTTTTTTCGCATTTAATAAGGAGGAACTGCAATGCTAGGAAAATTAGAAAACTGTATTCTAAGTAATTGTGTTATCCAGAATATTTGTACTGTACAAAAGTTGAACCTATATTTATATAATGCAAATTTATGAACATGTCATTAGGCGTACAAGTTAAATATAAAAGAAAATTAACTAAAATTATAACCACAAGGGTTATACTTTCGTTCCATTTTGTAAATGGTTAAAATTCCACCTTATTGTCAATTCGTTGATTTATTATTTCAGGGAAATATCATTGGATGCAGAAAGTACAGCTGTATAACTTTCTTTATTCAATAGTATTGTAGGATCGAGAGGTAAAAGTTGTTTGAAAAAAGAAGAAAGGAAAAAAAAACTCTAACTTTGAAATGGTTTTAAATATTTTTTTTTTTTTAATATTCATGCTCATTTGTATTATTGATCTGTTAGAATATCGTTGCTGAGATAGACTAAATGGAAGTAAGTTTAGTAATTTCCAATAAAAAATGATACAGATCCCAAATGTCTTCGATCTATTGTGTGAGATTAGCCCAGTTAATATTTCTTTCAAAAATTGGAAATATCGAATTGTTTTGTTATGAAGCTTCTTTTTTTTTTTAAATTAAAAATGGGGGAGGTAAGAAATCATCTTGTTTATGATGTGGTTAAATAACATAATTCTGTCGACAACTGAACTTCGTTTCCATTTTAAAAAATCGATTGCAAAGTTTTAGTGGTTATTCCAGGAGTTTACTAATATTCCAATATTATACCGTTTACTAAACTTTTAGATATGTAGGCCTACCGAGATCATTTTCAGTCTATTTTGCAATAGGTTTTTGAAAATAATTTTGAGTATTGAAATGTCTGTGAAAAAATGATTATAAACACAAATCTGTAATTAAGTGTGGTTAATGTTTTGTTTGTATTTTATTTATAAATAATACCATCAACACAATAATTCTGGGAAAACAACCAAACTCAATTTACATGGGCGCGGATACACACACACACACAATTTAATTATACTATGGTTATCATCATTGGAGTAATGTTACCTACGGACTGATTGTTCATGTATTATTTAAAGCAGAACTTCTACTTTAAAAAGTAGCACAATGGTACCTGGGCCGACTTCCAAGACAATAAATCACTTACTGCCTACAGTCACGTTATAATGTAACAAAGTGTATGGCTCTCACGTAGTACTTCATCTAACTTCAACTTTGATATGAAATTTTAATGATTCCTTATGATAAAATTCAGGTTTGAGAATAGGTTAATATATCAAAATAAGATTTAGAAAATACAGCAATAAGAATAAAAGAGAAGATTAAATCTTATGCAGTGTCAAGAAGAAACTAGGGTCATTAAGGTTAATAACTTGAAATATAAATTTTAAGGGAAACTGTAATATACATATACGAGTTAATATAATATACATTAACTAGTATATACATTAGTTGTCTGATATATAACAATTTACATTATACTATGTTTGTAAGTACCAGATTAGGTAGCTTTAGGTTTAGACTACCAAAAGTAATGTAATGCAAGAGATGAATTTTAAATGAAAAAACCAATATCATAGTAACTAGTTTTGTGAATGTCAGATTCGAAGTTCCATTTGAGTTATGAATAATTAAATATTTTTCACGTCGATTATTGTATATTAATTTTGGGATCCATGGTGAACCATTTGTGTGTAAAAGAATTTTGGAGAAATCAAACCAATTTTAAATAGAAGTAGGGAAAATATTACACTTTTATAAATTTATATACTGTAAATTTGAAAATAATAATGTTAATCATTTTTAATTAAATTTTATTCGAAAACATATGAAAATAGGAGACTAAACCTTGTACTGTGAATAAAAAAAAAGCTTTAATATTATTAATGAGTTCATTAAATATTAAGGGAAATCCCCCCCCTCCAAAGATTGGAAAGAAGAAAATAGAAAACGAAATGTTAAATACTGTTAATAACATAGCATTTTTAATGTTAATAATTTAAGAAATTAAATCTTAATGGAGTTTGTAATCCAAACCGATTTACAAAATAATTTTAATATAAGATAGGAAACCAAAAATGATGTATTGTCAATAATAAAATAGCTGTCCTTTAAAATGTGTACTGAATCAACTTGTTAATTAATTTTAGAAAGAAATGGAGATCTTAAGGAGAAAATAACCAACTTACAAAGAAAATTTAGAAATAAATAGGAAACTATTTTAAAATTAAATATTAAGAAGAAACAAACAATTTGAGAAATTAATTTCAGAAATAGGAAACTAAAGATTATGTAGGTCTACTGTCAGTAAGAATATAGCAATCCATAAATGTTAATAATGTTTAAAAATTAAATTTTAAGGAGTACCTAAAAGAAAGAAAAATGATTTTTTGTAATTTTAGAAAGAAAAATGATATATAGGAAAACAAACCCTGTATACTGTCAATACTAAAATAGCTGTCCTTTAATGTTAATCGGTGTTTAAAATAAATTTAACAGAAACCAAAAAAATGTACAAAGTAATAATTGTAGAAAATAGTACAGGAAACTAAACCCTATATAATGTATTCAATTTTGAATTAAATCTAAGGGGAACCTACCTATTTACAAAGAAATTTTAGAAAGAAATAGGAAACTAAAACTTATCTCCTCTTTAATGTAGGTAGAAAATTTCATTGTTAAGGGAGACTAAAGCAAAGTGCAAGCATAAAGTACTATTTGAGAAAAATAGTGAGTTAGGGTAACTAAATAAAATTTCAAACAATTTTTTTAAAGTAACTTTTGAGTAGTGATTGACAATTATTTGTGGATTTTTCCTTCTTGGCAATATAAAAAGTATTGTTAAATAGGTGAATAGAAAATAAATATTAACACTGTAGGATTTATAAGAAATAATTTGTTTTCATCATGTTTTATGTATGCTCAAACACATTATTTGAATATATCTGAGAAAATGTAATGTTGTTCACTATTCATTTCTTAACAATACTAAAACAAATTATATTATTTAATGATAGCATTTGCAAATCGCTATTTTTTTGTTTTTTTTATGGATTTATTTACAACAAACTGTTAATGTCAATTTACATTATCAGTTTTACTTACCATTCCTGCTAATTAACTCAATTCTAGTTTTAAACTCAGCTGATAAACAATTCTTAAAAAACACACATCACATAAAAAACAACAACAAAACACTCAAGTACATTTTGTTTTAAAAAAAATAACAAAAATTGAATAAAAAAAGCTGCTGGTACAAAATTATTATTTCAAGTGTCTTTATTACTTATGTACATTAAGGCAACAATTGTGATAGCTAATCTACGTTGAACACATTGAAGTACGATTGTTAGATTTATTTTGTACTTGTCAAATTATTATTTAAAAATACGATATAAACTAACTTACATTCAAGTGACAAAAATATTTAAATATTACATTTTTTCTATTACTTTCTTCATTTTTTATTTTCCAATCTTATGTCTAAAGAGTTATATTTACAATAGTAATAAATTAAAATATTACAACTAGATCCAACTTCTACCCACCAAACTATTTACAAACACTGTGTTCTACACAGTCCTTTCTATGTCACAATCATTGAAAATTAACAGTAATCAATTAAATACTATAAATTAAAAATGTATTTCTAACATTACCATTAAAGCACTAACTTTTATGTTCTAAAGATCTTGTAAATTTTATTTAACTTTTTGTCGATGGATGTTGAAAGGGATATCAATTTTACTGAAATATAAACCATGATAAATATTTCAGAGCTAGAAATAAATCGAGATCAAAATTTTGTAGTATGTAATCTTTCCTTTTTCAAAATATCTTATTAAATAATTACTAATTATAAACTTAGCCAATCTTGGGATAGAACAAGATAAATATAATTTCAAAAAATAAATCTGAAATTTGTTAGTTTGATCCCAGTTGGAGGGAGGGAGGGGGGTTAGATTTTCTACATCACATTTTTCTTTCAGAATTAGCCTAAGTAATGTGTACAAGTAATGTAATAGGAAGTAAAATAACAAGAACAGTGGAAAAAACAAAATTAAAATTTACCATTAATAATACACAATTAAGTTTAGAATAGATACATCTTAGTAAAATGGGAATAAATTTATTACATTTGCAACAATGTAATTTTAATGACAAAATTAGGTTTCCATAAAGAACTTTAGCCATATTTATCATGAACACAATACTACTGAATATAAAATAATCTTTATAAATAGACAAGGAGTTTGATACTAGATGCCAGAACTCTATTATTATCAATAATAGATTATTGGTTTTAATGAGTCACTTAAAAATACGACTTTAAGTCACAAGCAAAAAGATTTTTGTGTTTTATTATTAGGTAACTTTGTTGTATAATTGTCTTATACACTTGTGTTAACTAAATGTGTACCAAAAATGTTCATAAATAAAGTTAAAGTATAAGTTTTGTTACATTGATAAATTTTGACAAAACCATGAGTAGGCTAATATTAGATTTTAAGTATTCATCATTTTAACTGTTATTAATAAAAGTATATATTGGAAAAATTGTTAAAGTCATGTCCCTCACATAATTTATAATGAAAATTAATTTTATGATCCTTGAAGTTTTAAAATTATTTTTCAATCAAATATTTCCTTAAAATATATTTTGGTAAATCAATTACAACACTTTTAAGGCACATTTTATTGTACACAAAATTGTTTTAAAAGAATCTAATACAGATATAAAAGATATTGCAATAGTTCATATCTTGTTTTGTAATATTACATCTTGATTGATGGTGACAAATGACTTCAATTGTATTAAGGCCACACACTGTTTTATAATAATACCTCTTTTAAAAGCTGTTATTGAAGTTATTTAAATTAAGAACAATTAATGTCACACAAACGACTCAGTAAAAATATCTAATAGAAGTACAATAACTTCCATAAAAAATAAAAAAGTATTGAAATTGATAGTTTTATGTTTTTCTTTTACACCTTTATGTTGTTTAAACACTTTAAAAGAATTTAAAAATTTAGAGCATTTATTGTGGCTTGCCGAGATTTAAGATAAATTTTATTGAAGTTATTATTATATTATTTTATGTAATGAAATAATAATATATTTCCTTAGAATGTAAAACAGTTTTAAAATGATCATGGCTCAGTAAATAAATTGTCATTATTGTAATACAGAATTTAGAAATATGATGTCATATTATCTTTTAATTTAAAACAATTTCATGGAAACATAAAAATCTTGACACATAATTTAAAATTTCATAAAACATAAAAGATAAAAATTTTAAAATAAATAGCTTCATAAATGGCTAAAAAAATATATATATTCTATAGTGAAAGAAATACAAAAAAATATTCACGTAATCCGAACAGTTATTGTCCAGAGTAAATGCTAAAATATTTTATGATTATATAAAATAGCTTTAAAATAACAAGTGATCTTCTGAAGGCCATGCATACTTTATAAAAATGTTATTAAACTATTAACAATTTAGACATAAAAATGATGAAGTAATAATATCTATATGGATTAAAACTATTGATTATGCATTTCAAACTGACTATATCCTTCCAAAAAATTTACAATTTATGTGACATTTAAAAAAAACTATATCTAAATGAAGTAAAATTTTATTTTATTTTTTAATAATAGGGAATAATCTAATTAAAGATGTTATGAAAACATTATTTATTTATTTTGTTTTGCACATATAATTTTAACCACTAGATGATCAGTTTCTTTAAAAAAATGTTGAACCATTAGACATGGTTCCTTTAAAAATAATATTCAAGCTAGCATATCTGGTCTGAATTTTTAAGAACTTGAATATAACCTACTTCCAAAGGCACATCACTAAAATTTAGTTTTATCCCCAATTATTATTTAATTATAATATAGAAATATTTTTACATAGTGGAAATTTTAAAAAATAAACATTGTTAGGTAAAAAGATGAAGAAACATCACATGAAATGCTTCACAGAAGCAAGTCCCTTAAGTTTGTCAAATAAATACAAACTAGTCAAAGTACTAAATACTTTTAATCAAAATTTTTCTAACAAAAACAGATTTGTAGAAAATGTACTTCATATATTTACATGTAAAACTAAAATGTACAAAATTTTTCAAACAAATTCTAAATTGAAAAACATATTTACTACATTATAAAGTGTTATTATCTTCTAGAGGTATATTCTTTAAATTTCCTAATTGCAATTTTTAAACAGAACTTGTTATGTATAAATATTATTGATGTTATATTTAATATGATATAGTTTGAGAAAAAATTATAACTTTAATCAACTGGAAATATTTTGTAGTTATAAATTGTTTTAACCTTGGCTGAACACTAAATCAAATATTAAATTAACTGTCCAGACATTTACGTTCTTCACCAAAAACAAAGAAATGTAATGGTAATAAATGGTTTTGAGAATTGGATCATTCATTCATTAAAATTGGATTTTTACTCAATTTATAAAATCAAAAGACAACCCAAATGCAGGAAATAATATTTGCTGCTTTACATGTCAAATTTTGTAGACTTTTTTTTAAATTACAAACATTTGATATTGAAAATGTATGCCTGTATTATATTTAAGTTTATTAATTCTGTGTGTTCTTTCATTTAGAGACTCTACAAATAATCAAATTTTGTTTTGTTATTGAACATTTAAACCTGTATCCTAGCAGTCAATTTTGTCAATTTTGGTTTTCAGATCATAAAAGTATGTTACCCTTAACAGAAAAACTAACAGGTAATTTACAAGTCATATTTGATAAGATGGATAAAAAATGTTGGTAGGACTTGTGTAAAGTTTGTAGTACTTGTACCAATGCCACACCATTAAGACTAGTACATTGCCAGGCTAGCACATCGTCAAAACAGCCTTATGATTATTAATTTAAAGCCAATGTAAATTAAAAGCTTTTACCTCATTTTATTCATAGTTTCATTTCATAATTTTCAACTTTAGTTTGAAATATATCTATTTAAAAAAAATATATTCAAGCTATCTGTCGAAAACTTTTACTTGTTTGTGCTCTGTTTAAATATAATAATATCAATTAAAAATAGCCAAAAGTGAGTGTATAAGCCAGACATTGAGACAAAAATTATGACAATTAATCGATGAACATCTCATAGTCTCGAATGTCAAGAATTTTGATGATAAAAATTCTATTATATTGTAAAATTGTATTGTATTTCTAAACAGAAATTTTGGTCAAATAATTACCAAATTAATAACAGATATTAGAAAAGACTGCTAATTTTGGATTGTTATACTTCAACATAAATTTGCTGATAAAAGTTATATTTCTACTTTCATTAATAAAAATATATTTTTTTAATTTTGAAGTTAAAATTCAAGTTCTTAAAATTTAATTTTAAAAAATCTATACAATATCATTTTTAATCAAGCAGGTACATAACATTAGATTAGCTTAAGAGCCTTTGCATTGCCTTTTTAAGCTGCAAGATCGAAATTCTTTATACAAATCAGAAAGTTTACTAGATACAATATTGATAGCTTTACATTTTAAGTTACTATCATTAAACAACTTATAAGAATACTATAAACAATAGTTTATTTAATATTGTTAAACTTTTTTTAAAAGAAGATGAAATTATTGAACTATGATATGGCTTAGTGTTGAACAAAACGTTCTTCTATGAACTATATTCACAACAAAATAAAACAAATAACACATAGGATACCATTAAATTTTTTGAAAGTGACTATACAAAACTGAATACTGTTTTTGTTTCTTCAATAAAGAAATAAACTAATTAAAATTTAAATAATACTATATCAATGTTATAATATAAATTTATTAAAAAAAAACTTCTGCCTTAAATTTTGCAATGAGAAATGAGTATCTACAACAAAATGTTATTGTTGTATGAGTAAAAAAAAAAGGAAAATTATGGACTTTATATTAAAAAAAATTAAAAAAATATGCATAAAAGCTAAATTTTAACGGTAAGTCATATTACAATAAAATAATACTGTAATATGATATATTAATAATTCTGAATGTTTTAAATAATATGTTAATAAAATTATTTATTTTGAGTTGTAAAACAATTGAAGTAGTATCATCTATAAATTTCTTGCTTTTTGAGATGACAAACAATATTTTAAAACAATGCCGGACAGCTACTTTTAAAATAGCTAACTCATTATTTTATTATCTTATTGAATATGATGAATTCAATAAATAGTTTAATAAATGGAATGGTATAGTAGTATAAAAAAATAAAACATCTCTACTAGTTATGCACACTCCAGGCTATGTTATTGTGACTATGAACTAGAAAGGTACGTTAAACAAATGTTTTGTCAATAGAACCAATATTGTTCCAATGTAAGCTACATGCACACAATAAAATTGAAAAATATGGATTGTTGACAAGGGAAGGATTGAGGTAGCATACTGAAGCAAATGTCTTTGAAGGCTTCCAAACTTAAGGCTGTCCACTATAACATTTGTTTAGAAAATTAAAATAATTAATTAATTAATTGCAAATACAGAGCTCCAAAAATTTGCCAAGAGATGGGCAGTTCATGGAAATAAACGAAACAATAAATTATTTTGAAATAAATTTTAAAATAAAAGTTAAACTGAAGTAGAAGAATATATATTATAAATATATATTGTTTTTTTATGTGATAAATATGACAAATGCCCATTGGAATAATTTATTTTAACTTTAACATCTGCTATCCACCATGTACTGAACAATTTTATTAGTAGGGCCTACAACTTGAATGGAAAACCAACATGTAAAGATAGTGTAGTAACATTTCAATTACATCATAGGATTAACAATTTGAATTCAAGTAGTGCACAAGAGTTTTTTTACCAGTGTATTACATTATTGTAGCAACTCATTGAAACAGAAAAGTTAAAATTATTTAAGATTTAGGTAGTTTAAAAACACGTAAATATAAAACTTGTTTCTTTCTTTACAGTTAATAATTGTTAGACAGTAAAAAGTATTTGATTCAGATAGATAATACTTAATTACTAATATTTTACAATTTTAGAAGTTTTAAAATGAAATGGTAAGTTAAGCAAAAAGTATAAAACTTTAAAGATAGTGGTAAGAGGTCCTTCTTTTTTAATGTTACACCATAATGTTTTTTTTGGTTTTTGTGTCAAAACAAAAATAAAAAATAAAAATATTATATTTAAATAAAATTCACTCTTTATCATTTGACAGACATGAATGGATTGCAGATATCATAATTGTCATTTTGAATAAATAATAAAATAAATAAAAACAGAGAGATTTTTGTCATTCGTGCAAGTTTTTACTTAAAAGAAGATTATTATGTGGTCCTGATAAATGTCTGATGAGTTCTTGAAGAGATTCAAAAGTAAGTTGACAAAAACAGCAGTTAAAATGTCCTGTATCACCATCCCCACTTGCACCACCACCAACGGAAATAACATTGCGATGTACAGAACAAAGATGTTTAAGGAGATGTGCTTTTTGTTTAAACATTGCTACACATAGCCGACATGCAAAAGGTTTTTCTCCTGTGTGAACTCGAAGATGTGTTTTAAGGTTCCAACTCATTCCAAATTGCTTTCCACAGTATTCACATCGGTATTCTCGTGCTGGTGCTGGTTTACCACCCACTGTGCTGCCTGATTCTCCTTCATCACCTGAAACATCATTGAATTTTGACATAACTAGATAATAGACTGTGTTTTCTATGACTTAAAAATGTTTGCATATATATGTAAGTTCCCATATATACACAAACATGTGTTTGATCTCATACATGAAAAAACTTATCCTTAAGAAATGTTTAAAATATATATACATAGCAACTTACACTATAAGATTAATGTCACAAAACTGAAAACAGAAGAGTGTAGTCTTCAGATTTTAATCCTTTAGTCATCATTTAAAATTTTCATGGCTTAGAAAATTAGGACTTATCTAATCTGACACATGAACCTATGTGTCAATTTAACCCTAGAACACTTATGTCCGGGTTTAGTCACACTATCACTTAAGTATCGTAAATTTGACTACTCATTTCTTTTTTTTTTTTACTTCACGGAAACCTAATTTAAAATTTTTTCATTGCCATAGTTATGTTTTAGTACTCTTTAGATTTAGGAAAAATTGTTTTAAAAACTTATTAGTGCAACTAGTAATAAAAAACTATAAAAATGAATGACTACTTTTTTGAAAGGAAAAAAACAAGGGTTAAAAAATATTTTTATAAATTATGTATAACAGTATTTTTATTAAATGAAACACATATTTATCTAAAGTATACAGGTTGTACAATCTTATTTTACTAATTAAACAAGGTTTATAGTAAAACCTTAGTAAAAACAATGGTTTTTCCCTCTACAAAAAAAGTAACGCAATCACTTATGTGTCGTCAAATGCACGACGCGAGCACAAATCAGTACAGACACATGTGGCTGGTAGGGGTGAAACTCCGTGACTGACCTTGTCTATTAGAGTAGGGAAGGTACTGGGAGGGGGGGATGCACGCTCACCACTCTTCTGTCAAATACGCCGATTTTGGATTTTGCATGTCGTCATTTTGACGACACATAAGTGTTCTAGGGTTAAAGTGAAAAATTTTATTAAAAAATTGAACAAAAAATAATTATCAAAATATTGGTAAACTACTCTATAAGAAATTATAGCAACTACAACATGACCAGTGATGATCTACAGTGTGTTAGAAATCTGCAGTAAGTAGTTTAGATTCTACTGGGAAAAAAAAATAATAATTGAAAATAGCACAAGAATTATTTGGTAACTAGTACCTCCACATCAGGTTTTCAAAGTGTCATCTTTTATTTTTAATAAATAACCCAACTCTTTTATACACATTGTCGAGTCTTTTGTATTACGTACAGTGAGTAGGTTATGATCGCTATAATAAGTATGATATGACAGACAAGATTTTTCTGAGTTGATGGTATCTTTAAAGAATATCGGACCCAAAATCCATTTTAACAAATTTGGTATACAACTCAAACTTTTCAGGATGTAGAGTATACTCAAGATTCACATCTAGCTTCTCTGTAAAATTTTTGAGAATTTATGACCCTGATACATACAAAACCCAGAATTGTTGGTATAAAATTATTCATACAACACTTCAAGTATTTTTTAAGCTACAAGGTTTTGGAATCACCGATAGCATTGAACCCTTTTAACATTAACCCTTTTGGATGAAATTCATGGGACAAAAGTAAATTTCATTTTATTTTTACCATCTTGAGACCAATTCCTAAGTTGAACTTTGTTTCCAATTTTTCGTTCCCTAAAGATGTTGGTGAGCTTTATAACAACTTTTCAGAAATATTGAGAAATTTCTTAAGACAAACTACTAGGCCTATCATTGAATAGTTCATCTGCTACTGAGCCAGGATTCTAAAATTTTCTTATCAAATATTCTACAATGTTACAATGTTGAACGAAAGTATTTGGAAACATTCAAGTTTTCCAGTATCTGTGTATTTATATCCAGCTCAAAAACTTTCTCAACCAAAGCATATGCTCTTCAATTGGCATAGTAAATATGAACAATCCAACTTGTTAAACTGACTGGAAAAAAGACAGAACAAACTATAGAAGCACAGCAGTATTGACATGTACAATCAATGACAAAGATGTTGTTACAGTACTCCAGAGGAAGCACACCCAATGAAAAAAAGATAATTACATTATTAAGCAGGGACTAGTAGACCAAATAAAACCTTCATTTATATAAAAGCCTTATACTGCTCCTTCTCCTTATAGAAAGTCATGCAAGAGAGAGCCCTTTTAAAAACCATAGTATTGTGTGTTGCTTGTTTTATTTTTATTGATTTCAATTATTGTTCTTTTACTTTCTTACATATAGGGAGTGTAAGTCTTATATATAATATATAGGTAGAAAGTTTTGTGATGGAGCAATTAAAGTTCAATTTTTCATGGAAAAATATGTTTTATAGATAAGTAAGTCAAAAAATGTGATTTTTAGAACGATTACAGTCTGTCTCTAATCTCTGTAGTGCTCTACAGCCAAACCAAGTGGACTAATTTTGATTAATTGTATATGTTGAATATATATTTATAAAAGCAAGAACAAACAATAATTAAACTGAAACAATATACTATACACTTAGGCCCATATATTGAGACACATCAAAATCTTCAACTACCTAAAAAAAATTAAATGAAAACTGAATGAAAAAACTTTATATAAACATATAAGGTGTAAACACAGTTGTTACTTAGTGAAATTCCATATTAAGATAAATAATAACTCATGTTTTTTTTTTTGTTTTTTTTTTTTTATTATACAACATAATATGTTGTTTTGTAAAATTTTATACAAATACTAAATTTGTATATTTGATGTAAATTTATAATTGTATTGATACACTTTCTTTTCTAGTTGTAGAATTTGAATTTGTATAGTTATTAAAAAATGACAGTCTAAGTTTTTTATTAGCTAAATCATTATTTGATTAAGGAAAGTTAGATAAATAAATAAAACACATAAAATTACAAAGATGCTGTATGTCACCAAAGATTAAGATTTCAACATATTAATCCAAACAATATTCTTTATAAGTTCCTCTATAAACCATAGTCGTTGAAGACTATGCAATCCTATGTTTGTTCAAAGTGGAAGATTTATTTATAGAGACCTTAACAATTGAGACCCAGCAGTCGTATGTTGTTCAATGCTACTACATGTATAAAGACCATGATTTATGGAGCTTATAACCATTGAAATGTTACCAATCCTACATTTGATCAATACTTTGAGATTAAGTACCATTACCATTAAAGACTTGTCGATCCTATTTTTACTCAATGATACAAGACTTAAAAATTACCATGTCAGTGTCGAGAACAGAGATATATAACATTAGTGGGTATATATACCTTTTATTATCAACTTTTTTGAGTTGGCTTTAGTATAGAATTATTTTGATATATTTGGAATTGTTATTTTGGCCAATTTATTTAATCATTTAGTGTTTCTTTTTAATATTTTTGTAAAAATCTGTTTTTTATTTCTCTGTTGAAGTCAAAGAATGCAGAGTACACCCGATTAGAGAAAGGCTTTGGAAATATACAGTATAGCCCAACTTTGGAAATATCAGGTTGTAGGTGCAGATATTTTGTGAACTGACCATGCTATTCCTTAAAACTTGACTAAGGTGTTTAAGGATTAGCATGTACATGGACCCAACAATAATAATAACAGTGAGACACTCAGACACGTACATATACAGTAGTTCCAAGTATATATATATATATATATATATATATATATATATATGAATTAAATATGCCATGATGGATTCGGATCTTCCTGGGATTCAACAATAAGTTCTCTACTCTGTGGTAAATGTTGCTGTTATTCTATTACATGATTGTCAAATTGGTTATCTGTGATATGGCCTTGAAAAGGTTCTACATATTATGTTTTATAGTTTAGAAAATTTACTGTAAAATATGTATTATTACTTATTTACATGACATGCAGATAAATGCTATGGGCATATAATGTTTTATGATTGCTAGGTTATGTTAAGAAAAAATATTGATGTTTATAAAGACACAATATGTGGTAATTTTTCTTATTTAACTATGAAGGTTATTTTTTTAAGTAAGTACCTTTTTATTTCAGATCACAGAGAAAACTTTTTTAATGAACACAATTTCAACTGGTGTAATACAATCTACACATTTCATTATTTTCCTACATAATTTCACAGGAGATCTGAAGTCACAAGATCAGGTATATAGCCTCTATAGAGGCGTTGATCAAGTTTTTGGGATATAATAATACTTATCCAATAACGATGATGTATGAACTTTAGAGTATGAAGCAGATAGATGCTGTGTGCAAGTATGCTGTGTAGGTGGTTTTAAACTCCCTGTCTGTCAATGTTACACATCACACATTCACAACTAATGCTTCATGAGAGAGAAATTCAATAAAATAGAATCCTTTCCTGCCCAAGTAAAATGTAACCATAATTTTTTGAATTTACAAAGTGTTTGAATTTTTTAATTTTATCAGATTTGGAATAATGTCTTTGGATTACAGTTTTGTGTCAGCTGTGTAATGTACATGTTTCAAACCCAACCATGATTTGCTTAAAAAATTCATCACCATTTCAATCATAAAGCTTTAAAAGACAACAGAGCAATGACCATAAGTTTTGTATTGTTTTCCTCTGTAAGCATTCTTGGGTCCCACATGGCAAAAAAAAAAAAAATTTACTAGAGTTTAATACAATCAATGTCATAAATTACAAATCATGTAGTTCATCCAATAGTGAAGCACCTGTTTTCGCGAATAAGTTTGTTGGCTTTGTGAAGTTTGTTCTGTGATTCATCATGAACTTCAGTTGTCTCTTCATTAAACCACCCCCTCCATTCACACCACAGATTTTCCTCATTCATAGCTCCTTCCCCATACACTTCCACAAGTATCAATAAATAAATATTGTGTGTTATATTTTGGGTACTGTTTAAATATGTAAGTTTTAAATAATATATATGCACCTGACAAAGCCAGTTGTGTACGAAACGGTGTTAATTTTTAAAACTAAAAATTCTAATTATACTGACTTAAAAAACAAGGTATTTTTAAACAAAATATTTACTATCTGTTTACTTGTAATTTCTCATGTTACTGTTAACATACCAATAAGTACAGAGTGTATAGCTAAAATAGCAAGAGATTAAAACCACAAGAAAAGAAGACTTTCCAGATATATCTCAACTAGAGGGATTTAGTGATTGAAACTAAACTATTTCATTAAAACATCTGAAAATTTATGAATTTTCAAACGGTATTATTTCATAGTTTGTATTTAGTTTATTTTTAAATTACTTCCCAAAGGTATAACTATGTTTAGAACAATTTAAGCTCTGAAGGAGAGAAGGAAGGATTTAATCAAACTAGTGTGAGATTAATTGTTGATTTTGACATTGTAGTTATCTACATTGTAGTCTAGTAAGTTTTTTCCAATAACAGCAAAAAAATGCATGCACCCACAAAATTAAAAATGTTGCTTTTAAGAACATAAAATAGCATAATGCAAAAACACAGTTAGATTTATTCATACTCAAACTTCAGACAAAGACAATGTATTGAAACAAAATTCGTAAGTCACTATCTGACTGAAAATTCCATATCAGTAAAAGAAGAAAAAGAAAGTATGGTTGGGGGAATGGAAGATATCTTCTTAATTGGCACCAGTTGGTAAAATGAGATTATAACTGAAACCAACTGAAAAAACTGCAAACAAAGAAAATTGGTGACTAATTAAATAATTATTAAATTGGTTGCTGAAAAATCAAAATCCACTTGGTTGCTGATGAAAAACTCAGTATTGGAAGTTATTAGTAAAAAAAGAGGGATAAATGTTTATCATGTACATTTATAGTTTTGATGACTTCCATTGGTAATGTGGAAAACAGTTTCTGAATTTAAGTCAATACTTCTGCAACTACAATAGTAATTCGATTTCTGGGTTCAATGATATCTGTGGAGTAAGTACACTCAACTATTAACGAAGGCTCATTTTCTTATCCAGCGGTATAAGATCTGGAAAATGAAGTATCTACATTATCAGTACTACTTGACCATCCGAAAACAGTACTGAGATACTCTCCAAAGTAATGTAAGTGAATGTGCTTTGGATATATTTTTTCAAATTATAGAATGCAGTACTGTAATAGCATGTACAAGTTACCAGTAATTGTATTTGTCATGAAAAAGAAAGGGCTGAGTTTGCAAATATATTCATATTGGGGCTGTTGCAAATGGATTCTAGGGAGGCATGTCAATTTTTACTGCTCCAAATGTACCTTATCTACTTTATGGTTGTTGACCTTACCAGGAGCATGAAATGCACTGAAAATTGCAAAATCAAAAAATGCCTTATTGCCTTTCATGTAATGTAAACTTCTTTACACAATCATCTTACCTGGATCCATAAAATGTCACTAGATATATAATTTGTATGATATTAAATAAAAACATTTTCATAATACTCATTAGATTTGTTGTATGGGTTTTTGTTATATATAGAATATCAGTTTCCTGTGATGTTCACTTTTCCAGAGTCTACAACAAAATTCTTCAAAATTGTGTTAATTTTACTTGAGGGCATTCAGTCTCAATCATTCTTATGCCATATGCTCAATATTATAATCCTAGTGGAATATTCCTTATTATACTAACAGAAATTTTTTTCAAATTGATTTCTTCTAACCAAAAAGTAGCTATCTCTATCTCAACTGTATGGGGATGGTTTTGGTGGTAATATTGTGTACTGACATTATGTGCATCAAATACGCAACAAACTTGAATCATTTTGTTATATTCTAACACATCAAACCATTGTATAAATCTTATGAATAAATATTAACTTTATCTTTCAAAATTGTAAAATTCTTGTAGATGCATCTTGCACTAGTTTTATCCTTGAAATTTTTTAGTCACTCTTACTCCTTGACTTTTTTAAATAATTAGTCTTTAAATTACAGCAAAATTAAAATTGCTATTATTAATTTAAACACACAATGAACCTAAAGCAAACAATATCTTTTAATAAACAATAAGCATTAAAAACTGAATATGATGTTTATGAAAACTTAGTGTTTTAAAAAGAAGATTAAAATTTATTTCATAGGCATTTAAAAAAGCAAAATTTCTAGAGCTATACAAATATCAAGACTAAAAAATCTTTTAGACTCAGAAAAGTGTCAAGATTATACAGAACTTTATCTAATGAAACTACAAACCACATATTTTCAGTGTTAAAAATTTACTGCATTCCTCACAAAAATGAGGTTACACACATATTTTGCAGTTTAGTAAATCATTTAACAGATTTTATTTTTGAACAAATAGTAAAATGCTGTGATTTTGAATATCAATAAAGTTATAAAATGCCTAATAGATCAAGAAATAAAGAAATACAAAGAAGACTGTTACAAGAAGCTAATTCTTTAGAAAAGTTTGTAGTGCATTACAATTCTGTTGAGATGGCTATCAAGAACACAGAATCTAGTAAAAAGCAGAAGAAATAGTTGACAATACTTAATAAGACAGCAAAGAATTCAATAAAGTAACAGAATATTCCAGAAATAATTCCTCAAATGCAAATAGTAGCCAACATATTCAACATAGGCCTAATAGTAATACAAAATTAACAATCAAGGTCCATTTGTTTGAGATGTGGTTCAATGTATGCCAAGAATGTATCCACAGCTTGAAGAAAGATTATAGAAAAAATCCCAGACCTAATAGTACAATCTGTAATGTAATATCATCTCTAACTAAATACAGCAGTATAATTTTTGGGTAGAAAATATATTTGAAGAAGAAAAAAGTGCCAAGCATCATGTTTGGCCAAACCTAGCTGGCAGTGCTATCTATGAGTAAACTCAACAAACTATAAGCAGCACTGATCAGATTCCAAAGATTGCAGCTAGAATGCTCTGTATTTGCATTGCATTTCATTTCCTCAACTGGTTGTTTACAAATTTTTGGGAAAGACATTAAAGACTATGCCAAGCTCCTCATAAAAATGGAGGGAAAGAGGCAATGTGTTAGAAACCTTGAAGATTATTATGGAAACTTAGAAGGTTCATATGGAGAATTTGATGACACTGACAGCGATCCTGATTATTTACCAAATGATGTTTCACATTTTGAGGTGAGTAGCCTATATTATTTTAATAGCATTATTTTAATCCTAACCTATACTTTTGTATAAAATAGGTTAGCATCAGGTGTTATAAGTGTATGCATATTAGTATTATGGTACTTTCAAGCACAAACAAATTAATAAACCATTATTTTACACCAAAATAAAGTATAACCATGCTGGAAAAGGGTTTCTAATAAATAAATCAAAAAGTCATTTTTGATGGTTGGCACTGTGTTTCGCCGAAATTTTTTAAAATGTTGCTTGACTTTTTCTTACCCCTAAAAGTTTAGTTCTTTTTTTCAATGTGAAAATTACTTTTTAACCTTTGAGCATTACCACCTTTTCAACTTTTTTTAATAACCATATTAATTTTTAATATGTTTTGAAAGTCATAGTGTTTACCTGATATAATAGCATAGACTTGGTTTCGACAAATATGTAAAAAAGTACATAACGGCTTATCAAAATACATCTACAATCCTGATTCTGTCCCAACTTGTTAACTAAAACTGTATGATTTTGAGACAAAACTACTACAGTATTGTGTATTTGTCTTTTAAGTGACGTGGTGTCAATGAAGCTGATCTAGAACCTATGCAAGAGACTGCTTCAGAAGCTGTGCTAGAGGCTACTCCGCTGTGCTAGAGGCTACTCCAAAGGCAACTATTGACCCGGTGCCAGAGTCTTCTCCAGAAGCACCAGCTCCACAAGACGTGGCCAATGTTTCACCAAGAACTCCACTTCTGACTCCAGTAAAAAGCCCAAGGAAAAGGAAGCGTAAGTCACACAAGAAAGAAGTTGATGTGAGAATGAAAAGGCGGAACAAAGGAAGAGCGTACCAGACAAAATTAGGAAAGAAAATAACAGGCAGAACTTTAGGTGAGATGTGCAAATGCCCCCTAAAATCTCATGAGAAAGTCACTGAGGCTCAAAAATTTGTTCTCTTTAGCGCATTTTGGGATATGGGAAATTTTAATATGCTAAACATGTATATTTTGCATGTATAGAAAAAATACCAATCAAACGTCGTTACTGCCAAAATCCAGAGGGTTCATATAAAACAAAATCCTTTCATTTTTACGATTAAACTACAAAGTGGTTCATCTCTCAGAGTTTGCAAAAAAAAAAATCATTTATAGCATTCACGGTCTACAAAATTCAAGAGGTCAAATCAACAACATTATTATAAAAATACTTTCTGAAGTATCTACACTATCTTGTGACAAAAGGGGTACTCATGATACAAAGCCTCACAAGATTTTGGCTGAAGCAGAAAACGGCGTACATGAGCACATTAAAGCCATACCAAAGTACCAGTCCCACTATAGTAGGAAATAAAATTCAAACAAGATCTATTTGGGTTGTGATATGACTATTAGAAGTTTATACAATAACTATTACCTAAACTTTTGTCAAGAAAACGAACTCCCCACAGTTAGTGAGATAAGTACAGAAGAATTCACCAAAGTACTAGTGAATAAGCCCGTGTTCTTTTGCAACTTCTTCACTACACTCTGATAGAAATACTTTTATGTCCTCTAAAACAGCAAAAAACCGTTGAAGTACAAACCCTTTGCTCAGCCACCTTACGTTGTTGTGAAGTAATAAATCGTCAAAGTGTGCTTCAGTTTCCTCAAGTGAAAAGTGACGGTGCCTAAGTGAAGACTTTGATCGTATGAAGTTAATGATCTTAACTACAGTTTGCATTTTACTTTCAAGAGCAGGATTCAGTTTACAACACAACACACTTTGATGAACAATACAGTGGTAGGCTAGCAAACTTTCATTAAATTTAGGATCTGTTTTCATTCGACGTACCAAGCCTTTGTTTTTCCCAACCATCGCACGAGCACCATCTGTTGTTACTGATATTATTTTTTTTCAAATCCAATTCAGCTTTCTCGAAATAATCCATTAAAACTTTGTACAAGTCCACTCCCCGGGTTTGCCCTGATATTGGCAACATTGTTAACAATTATGCCACAAACTGTTCTTTGTTACTGTTCAAAAACCGCACAAAAACAATCAATTGAGCTGTATCGGTAATGTCACATGATTCGTCCAATGTTAAAGCATATCTGTCTGTAGCTGCTAAAATCTGTTTCAAGCTTTTACAACTTTCTTCTGCTAAAACTTCAGTGTTTCGTGTGCTGGTAGATGCAGAAAGCGTCATGCGTCGAATAGTGTCAACAACATCTTGTTTATTCTCAAATAATACGTTTCCTGCCTCAATCGTGCATTTTTGGACTATATCTGCATCAGTAAAAGGTTTCATATGTTTAGCAAGAGTCCACGAAACACGCAAAGAAGCCTCTGCACATCTTTCTTGGGCAGTCATTGTTCGATTTAATATCTGGGTACTAGAAAAGTAGTTAGAATGTAAACTCTCAATCTTGGACTTGCTAAGATCACTTCTCATTGGGTATTTTGTATCAAAAGGCTTGTGTTTAGTCTCAAAGTGTTGTTTAACGTTTGAACTCTTGACAACAGATACAGTTTGTTGACATATCAAACACACAGGTATAAACCACTTTTGTTTGGAAGTATAAACAAATACTGATCCATCCACTCTGGTAAAAACTGCATTTTTTCACTGTCTACTTTCCGTTTATTGTTATCCAATGTAAATAATCCTTGCAGAACTAACACACAACAGGATGAACAGAGAACTAAACACCACGTTAGTAGCAAGTGTACAGACAACATCGACAGTGCTGCCTACGGTGTGGCCACTGAGCGAGTTTAATTAGCGATGGAGGGGAGGAAGCTTCAAGAAAATGCTTCCGTTATTCAAGAAGTTAAAATATATATAAAATGATGGAAGTTCAATTTTATTATTATGCATTTTTCGGACATTTGCCATCATTTGTGTGTTAAAAATCAAAACACGACGTTTCGGGAATAAGAATCAATTCCCGTTATCAAGTGACTAAAAACTAAAGAAACATGAAACTAGTATCTAAGCCTATGTAAGAAGTAAAATTAAATATGAACACCACCAACCTTAATATCTAAGCATGCATCCCAGAGCTAAAACTGAGAAGTCAAAAAAACACACAATCACGGTAACACACAACTGTTTTGATTTTTAACACACAAATAATGGCAAATGTCCGAAAAATGCATAATAATAAAGCAGGAACTTGACAGCTGTTTAATTGCAACTCACCATCATTTTACCTGTACCTGATACAGAGTTTCTTGGTCAAACCTAACTAAAATGTAGCTGAAAGGGACCCAATTGGAGTCATGAGAAGACATTATACAGCTGGAGAAGTGGGTGTGCAGTACTATTCTGTAGGGAATTATAGTTTTAGACCTTCATGTGAGTAGTTGTATTTTCCCAGCAAAAGGCTAGACACATTATTAACAGATCTTGTGGATAAAGTTGACACGTTTGGAATAAGGTGTTGTGGTGCTGAGTGTGGAATAATATGGTGGTATGTGTGGTAAAGCTGAGTCGAATGACAACTACGACATTCTGTAGAGTAGAGTAATTGGGTGCAAATGAGTATGAGATGATGTCTAAGTAGATACTCCCATAACTAAGGAAGAATGTGACACAAAATACAAACTTATAATCATTATATGAGTTGACCACAAACCACCGGGGCATGAAGTCAAGTTATATTTATCATTTCTGGTAACATAAAGGTGTGTGTAAAATATATACAATTTTAATGAAGGCATATTACCAAAACTTATTTAAAAAGATATGAATGAACAAAGACAGTGCTTGACCCTTTTGTAATGGAGAGAGGATGAGGGGGGTGATCAGCTAATCCTTCAAATAAATCAATCCCCTTATTGTTTCAGAACCTACTGATGGTGCTGCCATGAGTCAATAGTAGCAATGCATATTGTCAATCTTTTAATGTACACTTATTCTTTTTAAGCATGTTTGGTGTATTATGGTAATACAATATAAGTACTTGGTGTTACTATTTCTTTTAAATTTTAGCAAAGCTTTTAAAACAATTGTATCACAATGCAGAAATTTGTTTTAATGAATTGGTTTAAAATGAAGATCAGTTCCTGACCTTAAAGACTGAAAGTAGATTTAACATTATGTAATGGTTTTAATTGATATATCAGCTGATGACAGAATGGGCCACATAACATTAAAGTGGAAATTTTACAATTGAGAGAAGCATTGGAGCAGAATGGACTCTTTGGAATTTTTAATAATAATGGAACAGAAGTATATTCAACTGAAATGAGCTAAACTTGTGAAAATTTCAATCACCAAATGAATGAAAACACAATTTTCCACCTAATCCACCATAAATATATTATTACACACTCATAAAATATAGATGAAGATGTACCATGGAAGATTTACTATTGGAGTGTAAAGCTTCTGTTAAAAAAATTGGATTAAAATGAGTCTAAAGTAAAGAGGGATGCATTTGACACAAAAATAAACCAAAGGACTATAATTCAAATAATAAACTTATTTATAATATCAATTAAGTTTGAACTCGGTACTCTGTTAACTATATAATTAAATACACAATTTCCACCATACAACTAGGTCAATTATTGGTGATAGAATGTGAATTTAATTTTCTTTTTTAAGTGGATTGGTTTGATTGCTGACCTCGGTAATTGTATCATCTGATCGTATAGCTGCATAAAAATAAGAAGTTATTTTTGGAACACTCATCAGCCTGTCCTGTTCAGTGCTACTTCCTCCACCAGTAGGGCTCTCCAATATCATTGAATTTGGAGTTAGCGAAGAGTTAGGCTATATACATGATAATGTAAGGCTTTAATATATGAGTAAAACAGTTAAGAATATGGTTTAATATATGGGTTTAGTTCAGAATGCGCTAGTGTGGGAGGAGTTGTAGCATGAATTACAGTATGCTGTCCTTGAAGTTACCACAAGTGGGTACATAGGGCGGTGGCAGCACTAGCGTTTCGAATATCTGAGCTTCAAATCATTTCTATTTTGCACTTAAAATCAATGCTGACACTCAATACATCAAAACTCAAGCCCGCACCAATGTTTCTGTCAGTTGTTCAAAGGGACCCTTTATTTTGTTAATAAGGTAGGAAACTTAAGATAATCACAATTATTGGTTTTAAAGATATAAATATTAATAATTTGTTTGTTTAAAAAATGAATTTACATATAGTTCATTCAAATTTTGTCTTTGTCAGTTGAAATTATTATTATAATTATTAAACAAAAGAAATTTAATATTTTTCTGATAAACATCTAGCTTTAGAAAAATAGTCAATATTATTGTCTCTTTTCCTAACTTAAATATACTGTGTCTCTTTTTCGACCCACAGTAAAATAACATTATAACTTCCTCTTAATTTAATCAATTTAAATTCTGAACTTTCTTGCTAAAAACAAATATTATCCGTAACCCTTAAACAGTCACACAGTGTTAAAAGGACCGCAGAGGTTATAAATTTTGTTATATCGCCTAAAGTGTTTCCTCTATGAAACTGCCCTCCTACCATATCCCTCCCCACACCCTTTCATTGCTAGATTTTGGTTTAGTTTGAATTATTCTTTTGGAACTACCAGACATGTGTCTTAAAAGTGTTGAAAAAGAGGATAAAAATTAAGAACGGATTGTGTTCATAAACCATGATATTTTAAAGATACAGTTATTCGGCCCAGAGTTCATCAGCGTGTATGAAGAAACAACTGATGAACTCTTCGAACATGCAAGATCAAATGTATGAAGTTAAGGAGAATAATTACAGTAAACACGATACACATTCAGAGACTCAACTTGAGAATTTAGTTCATAAAGAAGTTGAGCAGTGTGTTGAAAGTGATCACAAACATTATTTTAAGCAAGGAAAAAAAATAACTGTGTCATTACTGTAACCACAGCTACAGTGGAAAGATCGTTTTCCTCTCTGCGTGACGCCGTGACTAGCAAAACTACCTAATAAACACTATGGGTGCAGTGAGATTAAACAGCCTAGCCTTGCCTTTTATTCACAAAGATTTAATGTAAAAGCTGAGAATATTATTGGTGAAATGACTAAGAAGCATTGTCGTTTACTGTTATTATAAATTACCGTCTTTTGTAGAATAAAAAGTGTCTTTAATATGTTTTGATTAATTAAAAATTAATGATGAATTACTGTTATTTTTATATTTTAATTTATGTCATTTGTTTCATTACAAGGATCAACTCCACAATGTATTCTTTATTTGTTTGTTGATAAGGTTGATTATTAAAAATATATTGGATTTACTATAAGCTATGGTGTTTTTTCTCACCTGCAAATCCTTCTATATCATAGATATCCCTCCCTGAAATATGTTCCAAGGGCCGTCCTTGATGTATTAGTAATTAGACCATACTAAGCCCATCTTAAAACATAAGTTACAGTATTTGGCTAAAATATAGAGAAAAAAATCCTCCTGAAGTTATTTTATGACACAGGTTATCTATATGATTTCCCCCAAGACAGTCCACTTTCTTTAGTTAAACCCAAAAATTTAGCTAACAGATTTAGTTAGTCAATCTAACCTTTAATTTGATTTATGGCTAATGAGTTGAATCAACTGTTATTAAATTTCCAAACGAGATCCCAAGGTAATGAACATTCAAATAACAGACATGTAGAGGTTATTTCTAAATGTTTTAAACACATTCTCATTATTTTTTTGCACATCTAGACTTTTCACCAAATAATTTAATGTATAACATTTTTGTCCTAATCATATTCTTCTTGTAATCAACACACTTAGTTAAAACTAATAATGAACATGATTTAATTCATTATTTTAATTGGTGTGAAAGACAGATGAGGTGAACAGTACCGGTACATTAATTTCAGAAAGGTGTTGTTTTTTAAATTGCAAATTTTATTTGAAAACAATATTCTGATCAATGTAATTTAAAAACCAATTTATATGTAAATCTAAGACATCCATGGATCACATATCATACATTTTTTATTTATTTTATTTTTCTGTAGTATATCCATACAAATTAAGATGCTAGTTTCCACAAATAATAACTACACTATAGTTTTACAAGGATATTCATTTCTATTTCTTAAAAGTGTATCTTGTTCTATTTTGACATGAAAATTACTTCACTGACAAATGCCTGAAAAAAAAAAGTTGTATCTTTTTATCCTCTCATGCAAAACACATCATAGGCCATAATTTATTCTTTTTTCATTGAACTAGCATGACAACCAACATTTTAATAATAACACAGTAGAATCTTGCCAAATTTAAACTAATTACAACAAGAACCTTTTTGAATTATCCAAAATCAGTGCATGAATAGTAACACAACATAGATATGTTACCGGCATTTTTGTACTGTTTAGAAAGCTATCCACAAAATTATTGAGTAAATGAATTGCAGCTTATGTCTGCTTATTTTTTCGAAAACAGTAAATTATAAGTTACTGCCACACAAAATTTCAGAATAAAACATACTATAATAAAATTATTAACAACATTACAGTACCTTTGATAAAATTTTTAATGTGTTTTCCTGTTTGTATCTACTAAATATAATTTGTTTCACACACTAATCGTCTTATTACAAAAGTAAACTCATATCATTACTGTACCACATTCCATTTGTTTGTATAACAGTTATTTGATTTGGTAATTTCTCATGGTTTGTTATTTATGTTTTCAATTTATGTTAATCCTAATAACTGTTTTGATTTTCAATGAAAGTAATGTGACAGGTACTGAAAGGGTACTCCTTGGCTGGGCCACAGTAATTTGTATTTTATTTTTACTTAATTTATAACATTATAAAACTGAATTTTTGTTCAATCGAATTTAATTTAATTTACTTTGAACCTAAATTGGTTCAAAGTTTTGAGGTTTGGGCCAAAGGGGTTATATTGCATTTACAAAAATTAGCTCCATAATGTCAGACATAAATAACTCTGTTATTTTTGAAATTCACTGTTAGGACTATTTATTCAACCAGTGTTGAAGATAGCACAGGAATGACCAGACTGTATTTCTTTCATCCACCTTTTGTACTACAAGTATATAACATTAATGATTTACAGGCTGATTTAAGACTGAAACATAAAATGTCACTACCGGAAAACCTATTCAAACATTTTGATGTCAAACATTATTATTTAGATACAAACTTACTCAACTCAAATTCACCAAAATTTCTGGCAACTAGAGTTTTTATTATAGAATTGTTTTCCAATTTAGTATTAAAAATAGATTTTATTTTTCATTATATCAAATACAACTGGACATAGATTTTTAATACTGCGAACAATGAGATACTGTAAGACACTGAAGGCTGCAGAGGTTGCAAGTTATTTCCAAAAAACTATTTAAAACACTGTGTATTTTGAAATTCCCTTTCCAATTTTTTGGGATTGAAGAAGTTGTCCAATAATCAGTAAAACTGATACTCCATAATAAAATTTGAATTGTATATCAATCAATGATGTAGAAGAGATGGTGAAGGCGAGAGTGGAAGCAAAAAAGGCACTATTTTATACTGACTCAGTCACAAATGGATTGTTGGACTGATATACAGCATACTACAGTATTATCGTTTGTTTTATGAAACTCTGTAAATGAAGTGCACTATTGATTTAGATATTCTTTCAATGTTAAGATCTTATCTCATAATACAATATTAACTTCAGTAAAATAGAAGCCAACTCTACAATACAATTTTCAAATATAAATTTATAAGCACATTTATAACAAATGACATGTTTCAATGAGAGATTGTTCCTACAGTTTTTAATTCAATTAATATTGTAGAAAAGTTTCAGGTCTTCTATTTTTTTATATAAACGTTTTTGTATCTGTTTTAGGTATAATAACTATACATATATTTATATTTCTAGATAATGGGATTGGTGCCAATTTCATGGATTTGGGTCAGAGAGATTTCAGCACTTTGGCTGTAATACTGTAATGTATATTGGCATATAACTTCATAATACACTAACCTGTAGGTTGTGGATCTTCACTTCTAGAAGGAGTCTGTCCAACCTGTGCTTGACAAATTGCCCAAGGTCCCCAAGAACTATCAGTAGTGTTACCAACATTAAACTGATAGCTATTAGACCTTGGTGACATGGATGCTGTAAGCTGATGTCCGTCTTCACTTGGTGGTCTGTATTTTACAGTGATGTCATCTGCTGGATGGAGAAGGTGAGGAGATGACTTGGAGATGTTATCCATGAGATAAGGAGGAGCAGAGGAACTTAGAGGATGGTTATTTCGGTTGTATCTAAATGATGAGATCTCATCGATGTAAGATGGAGAGAAGGGAACAAATGGTGGGTTTTGTGCAGGTGCATTATGAAAACCTGGTCTTCTTTTTCTATGAGGTGTCACAACATAGTTTTCTGGGGCTGGTTGATTAATAACCTCTTCTGGAAGTTTGCGGTGGTCATCATCTTCAAGATGTGTTTGATAATCTTCCATATATCTCGATTTTCGCTTTCGGTGGTGGGATATTGTATCACTTTGTAGGAGATGAGCTGCCATCTTTTGAGGTAACTCTGTTTGAGATTCTTCCCCACTCCCAGGCTCAGTGGTGGAGGAGTGCTTCTTTCTAGGGGAATCTGTGGACTAATAACAACCAATAAATTAAACCATGAAGTAAAAATGATACTTTTTTCATTATGGAATGAACTAGTAGTATGAAGTAGTGAAATGTACAAATATTATAATTCAATATTTATTAAAATAAAAGTATTTTTAACATTCTAATTTATCTATAAAATAAAGTTTTATAATCTTGAGTGAATATTTAAAACATTTAAAATCTTGAATCTCCATTTAATATTTTTCTTGGCTTTATGAAATAATTAAAGCTGATAGACTGAGGAGCGCCATCGTTTGGAAAATGAAACATTAATTTTTCTAAATACTATATTTACATGAACAAACAAATGGGACTTGAGCATTTTTACTAAGAAATTTCAATACTCAATCCTTTATTGAAAGTATCCTCTAAAACATTGTATACTTGAACTATTAATTAAAGCAAGGTCCTAGCATTTTAATGGACTCCAACATGACTGGGAAACGGTTAGGACTTCATTGAAGTGTCCAGATTCAGAGAGTTTATATAAACAGATTGAGTCTATTGAAGGATATGATTGACTCAAACTAGTGTGTTGAGGTTCTCTTGCTTAGACAACTGTAATGTACAGTTATTCAATAAAAAATTATGAACAATGGAGAGATTTGAAGTTCATTTACAGTGACTTATTTTAACAAATATAAACTTATTCAGTATAGACCTCTGAGTATTTGTTTGGGTTGCCCTAAGGTTACTCTGTGAAAGGTATGTAAAAGCATTGATGCCTTGGACATTCATTTCAATAATAGGGTTTAACATAAACATCTGAACTTTGTAACACTTTCACCCCCCCCCCCAACAAAAATTTAAATTGAATAAAGTCTCTATTCACTGGGTATAGAGCATTCAATTAACATCTAAACACCATGGGTTTGAAATGCAAGTTTTCGGCAAAATTCAAGGAAACAATAGAATACTTACTTCTGAAATGTAAAGTACGGGAGCAAAGGAGTTTACTTATTTTTTTCTCCTCTCTTGCCCCAGATAATACAGATGATCTAGCAAAACAAGTTCTGTACCTTACAAAGGATATAGAGCTAAGCTAGTTGAATTAAAATATTGAAATACACTAAAATATTTTAGGTTAAGTTAGGTTATGTAACAAGTAACTTATGTAACTTAAGTAGGTTATGTAAGCTATAACTTTTAATGTGTAGTAACTTGTATATAAAAGAAATTTATTTGAAATATTGTACAAAGAACAATTAGTGTATGTAAGCCTAATAAGATCTGTATATATAATCCCTCTCCACTATTTCAATATCAATATCCACATCTAGAATTTATGCTCCATAGTGCATGCTAGGAGTAATTAAAAATCACTGCAGTAATAGAAGATGAACATGACCAGATAGGGGATGGACACTCCGGATACTATGCTTGATACATTGGACAAGTCATCTCTATTTCACATTTTTTATTTTGGAGGACTGGCTAAGTTAGTTTAAACACACCGGTACATTTTAGTTTGACATTTAGTCAAAACTTCAACTTGTTGTTTGTAAAAAAAACACAAATAAAATGTTTCTTCTCCTATACAATAAAAAGAGTGTGGTTCAGAATATTGCTCAAAGTGCTAGACCCAAGAATCCTTTGTTTTAAACTCACGTATTGGATTAATAATAGTTACAAAATTAGCAGTGTCAGATGGTATAAATTTAGTGTTAAATGTTGGATTGTTTCATTTTAATTTCTCCAAAATGAAATAAGGTTTTTCAATCATAACAGTGACAGGCACCTCAATAATAAAGGTTGTGGAGAAATACAATTTAAACAACTTGTAAATTAACTTTGAAGAAGCAATTTTACTAAATTGTAAAACATACTCGATCTACTAAAAAAAATAAAAAGCAGGTGAAAATGGCATTTATTGTTTCACGTATAATATATAACTAAAATATAAGTAAACATTTTCTTCCACCTAAGATCAGTGTTATGGACTCAGGTTAAGTTCTTTAACACCATGGTCTCACTACAAGTAAACATTTTCTTCCACCTAAGATCAGTGTTATGGACTCAGGTTAAGTTCTTTAACACCATGGTCTCAATACATGATGACTGCCACAATAGCTTCAATTTACAATATGGAAATAAATTAATAATACACATTTTTTATCTCAAATATGTTACAATTATTACAGTGCAAATAGAAAGCTTACTGAATATTCAAATCTGTTCATGTACTTACCAAGGATTCCCTGTCTGATGATGGAGAATTTAAATTACTATGTTCCCTATTATCTGGATTACTAAGGCAAAGATTTACTGGAAATGAGGAACTCCTTCTTCTTCTTCTTCTTTTTTCTGTTCTTGTACTATTACTAAGTTCATCCTCTGATGCTACATCAACGTCCACGTCTACTTCTGTTTTAACAGTCACTGAACCACAGTCAACACTACCACACGCACTTGCACTTGTGTTAGTGTTTACACTGGCACTTCTCACCTCTGCACTTTCATCAATGTCACTTTTTTCGGGTTTACTTACTTCTGGACTCCACGGTTCTCTATCTATTTGAAGTCTTGATTCTGAATCTGATGGAACACTGTCTTTTCTTTCTGTCAGTGGTTTCCCTCCCCAAAGCTCTGACTTGATTTCAAGTAATTCAAACAACTCTATAACTCCTGTCATTTCATTGGGCTGAAATCACATAAATATATTGGATTATAACTATTCTACATACATATATCCTTCAAAAGTTTTGGTACTTTTTAAAGTCAGTAACAATTACTTAGAGTTTAAATTATTTTCATTATGTATAATATAATTTAATTAAAAAATAACAGAAAATTTCAATATAATTAGTAAAAGAACATTACAGCTTGATCCTCAAATATGATTTAATAATTTAAAGTCAAAATTTGGGGGGCTGAGGAATAAAATATAATAAATGAGAAAAATAACTAAAATACATTCATAAAAACATAACATTTAATAAAAGCATATATTAAAAACTAAAAGCGATACAACAATCTTGTTATACTGTGTGTGTATATATATATCAAAGATAATGTTGCTTTCAAATTGTTTCATTATATAAATAAGATCTTTTGTTATTTTATCTACTTTAAACAAACATATTATATTTCTTATCTTTCATCCAATTATAATTATGTTGCTGTTTGTATCATCATATCATGGTTTATATTAGTGTAGCTATGATCTTCAGTTATTAATGTAACATTTACTGAAATTTATGACTAAGCCTAGCTATAATATTGTATAACATGCAAAGGGAAACTCTTTTTTTAAATTCATTTTTGAAAAGCTTATAAAATGAATTAAAATACAAAATAATAATTAAAAACATAAAATCGATTGAGATCAGCATATGGTTGGCACTTGATAAGCCTATTTTTCTGTTCAGTTCATAACAGCCAGAAGATGTTTTGGTATAAAATGCAGTTTCTTTTTTATTTTGATAAACAAACATAAAAGAAACTGAATAAAATTTAACACGATTCCAAACAACACGCAAACACAGTTAATAGCAATGAATGATAAAAAAAAGACTTATTATTTCAATACTCTTTAACTTAAAGGAAAGCATATTAATAAGGTTTCATATTAATAATTACTATATCATAAGTTAGTTTGGTACTTACGTATTAACGCCACCGCAGCAACTTTGCGCATATATATATAAGGTATGGCCAGGTGTTTATGTATATATATATATATATATATATATATATATATATATATATATATATATATCTACTGGCCAAACCTGTCATGATATATAATTATATCGCAAAGTAAGCAAATATTGGTGCATATATATATGCACAAAGTTGCTGCGGTGGCGTTAATACGTAAGTACCGTTAGTTTATATCTGATTTAGAAATTTTTAAAAAATATTATACATTTATTACAGACACAGAAATAATAATTGGAGTACAAAATTTCTCAGTCATACATATGCACTGAAAAATTAAAAAAAAGGATTTGTAAATACTGTAACATTACCTACATCGAGCTATTGTGACCACTTATTTCAAAAGTATAAATCAATTTTGTAAGTATTTGCGAGGCAGAATGCTACAATTTTCCTCAATAAAACTTCCCCTTACTTCACTCATGACATAAACTTGTCCTAGGCATTTGCAGTAATACATTGAAATAGTTTTTAATGACAGCAGTGAAGTTTCATTTTAATTTGTATACAGATAACATAAAGAAACGATAAACATTTTTTTGCAAGCACTCATGACACTTAAAAGAGTGGGTTATGTGTCACTGTTGCATTAATAAATGGAGTATCTTTTCTCCAAGTCTTTATGTGAATTTCGGAATTTAAATTTATATCGAAATATGTTAAATACTAGCTAGAGTGGAATTCTTATATTAATCCTTAATAAAATCTTGACTAGATTAGTTTGTATTATCAGTTCAAATCTATAGTTCATAATTAAATAGATCTTCTACTTTGGTGGTGTCATAAACACATTCTAGGCATATCTAATAATTAATTGAGGTTTTTAATAGTGGTGGTTCAAGGTACATTTAAGTTTTTGTAAAATACTCTCACAAACAGTCATTTTATTGTAGTTTTGATTTCAAACTGTTTTGGGTTATTAATATTTATATTTAGACATAGTTTTATTAAAATCAGTAAGCTTTGATCCAATTTCGAAAAATAATCCTTTTTGTAACACTGTAACAGCCCTTTTAGATTTATTATCATTAATTAAGAAACCCAAAGTTTTAGGGATACAATGGATAGATAAGTTTTGTTTGGGAACTTGGGTAAATTTTAGCAAACATACATGAAACTGAATTTGTGTTTTTAGCTTATCACAGATATGTTGAGTTAGGACATTTAAAATTAAAAACAAAATAATTTGAAACAAAATCAGTCAAAATGTTTTTTATAGATCTCTGTGGAAGATATAGAGACTAAAAGACATTGGAGGATAGAATTTTATAAAAACATATTTTAAATAATGAAAATGGTTTGAAATTATGATTTCGATTATTACATTTATATTAATGTAAAATTTGAGTACATTATAAAATGTAAAGAAAAATATAAAGTAAAATTGAATGCATATAAAATATTTAACTTAATTAAAACTATATATTTTTTTTAATATCCATCCATAAAACCAATTACTAACCAAAACTAATATTCATCGCCATCTATTCTAAAAGGTTTGTACTAATAGTTATAAGTAAGAACAGGAGAACGAATGTGTAACTTTCTTTATTACTGAATTTTACTTTAAGAAATGTAACTCTCGTATCTGCTTTAAAAAAAATTGAAAGATATTTGTATATTTCAATAGAACCTAAGCTTGCTTCTTCTGTGCCATAAATTCATCCTAAATGTAAATTGTATTTGGTTAAAATAGAGTTTTTAATTACAGGGTACAGTTTTTAATTTAAAACTTAAGTGCAGATTAATGATTTAGAATATTTTTGTTACAATGATAAAAGTTCATTAGAGTAAAGAAAGGAAGTAAAAGTATATCATTGATTTAAATATCACAAATATATAATGCACTTATAAAACCGACCTTAGGATTATAGTGTCTTCAAACTGAGAAAACTATATATTATAATTATTACTTTCCACATATACACAGTATACTGAAAACTGTGTTAGGTCAAATGATATCAAGTTTTTAGCGGAAATATCGTTTTGAGGTCCTCATAGGGAAAAAAAGCTGTGTGTATGTGTTTTAATGAATTTAGTCTGTATGCCTGTCATCCGTGTAGTGTTAACAGCCCAAAAGAGCTGATTTCTATCAAATTTAGTATTTGGGCATATTTAGGGCATATCTCAAAAGTATTTTTTTAAAGTTTTTCGGATACATAAAAATTTGGTGGTAACAGTAATAAGACTAAAACACAAACATACCAATTTCCTCATACCAGCTATAACGATTTTGATCAATTTTTACTAAAGTGTATTAACCTGTAAAGTTTCAAAAGAAACTAATTTATCGCCTTTTCCTTAAAAATGCTGAATCAAGAGTTATCAGTGAACAAACATAAAATCATTCTTTGAGTTGCTATAAATGGTCTACACTAATTTAAAGACCCCAAACATGTGCCCAAATCTCGGTAACAGAAAATTGCAGTTACACGATTTCATCAAATAATCTTTTAGGATCCCAAGTGAAGCATGTTTATGTTTTATTTAAATATGACAATATCTCTCTCTCTCTCTCTCTCTCTCTCTCTCTCTCTCTCTCTCTCTCTCTCTCTCTATATATATATATATATATATTTGATTTTTTTTCCCCAAAATATTTTTTATAATTCTAAGACGAATGCAACTGTTAATTTTTACTTTTTCACTGACATCTACCTAACTGACAGTATTTGGCAACAATTAGTTGTGTTCTTTTGTATTTGGTTTTATGGGCAGGTATTTGAGGAAGTTAGTGTAATGTTTGTTTAGTGTTAATTTGGTTAAGAATACATTTAGAAAGATTTGGCATTAAGTTTTGTACCAATTAAAAGCAGGAATATTACTCGCATGTCAAAAGTATGCTATTAAAATTGTTTATGAATAATATAATTACAAAATGCCTAAATCTTCTCAAAAATAACATTGTTGATATATCAGACAGGAAGATAATATTTAACATTTAATTGCATGTGCAGGTCACAATGTCAAATCAATGCATGATTAAATCATGTGTATCATTATTTAAGTTCATTGTAAAGATAACACGAAAACCAAAACAACATTAGTCATAATAACATTATTGAAATTAAACTAATTTTTGCGTACTAGCCAAGTCCGGTGGTGAGAGTCCACATATTTCAGGTTTATAGTTTTCTTCCACTTAATGAGTTCTTCTGCTTTTTGATTTTACTGTGTATGTGTGTGTACAGAGTTGCCAGTTCATTTGCAGTAATACAATTTTAAATAAAAGATCATTTTGTTTATTTAGATTTATCCATGAATCTGTTCTATATAATTTAATATTTGTAAACAATGGTTCTATGAACAGTAAATCTCACTCATTGATTGATTTAATTACATTCAATAAATATTTGTTGTAAACTCAGTGTAGTTATGGATATGTGATGCGCACTCAATAATTCTTGGACCAAAAAATATCATCACCAAATGAAAAGACAATTTCCCCTAATAAACACTTTAATTGTACAGACAATACAAGATGTTTCAATAACTAAGTCATCATCCTAAGTTGTCAAATGAATACTACAAATTAAGCTGTAGTTCAGTGCCCGGAGGGTTTGTGCGCATGAGACAACTAAGGGTGATGTCTTAGTCATCGAAACGTCTCTTGTATTGTATGATAAAAATAAAGTGTTTATTGGGGAAATTTGTGTTTTCTTTCATTTGTTGATTAAAGTTTCCACAAGTGTTGTTCATTATAACAATTTAGAAGTTATGGTAAATTATGTCATAATAAACAACTCTACACTTAAACCAAACACCTTTTTTGCAGAAAAATAATAAAAGTTAAATGCTTTTTTTTTTGTATGACTTGTGCCTACATTGTAATTGTGACCTAC
Source organism: Aphrophora alni (assembly GCA_963513935.1). Taxonomy (NCBI): domain Eukaryota; kingdom Metazoa; phylum Arthropoda; class Insecta; order Hemiptera; family Aphrophoridae; genus Aphrophora; species Aphrophora alni. Next base: position 92,274,670 of record OY740767.1, read on the forward strand.
CTTCCACAGTATAAAATTTACTACCTCTGAGGTCAGTGGTAGTCAATGTTATGCTGTAGCCATTGATGTTCATAAACCTAGAATCCTAAATGTCCTAAAAATCAGACCTTATCCCTAACATTGATGGTGGTTGGTACCAATTAGGTACTAAGAGTGAACTAGTTTTTAACAATTGAACAATAAATTGAATAATAAAAAGCAGTTTTAATCATTATCAATTTATTTATGTTTATTTATTATTTATTTGAAACGTAGTTTTGATTTATTTATGTTTAATTTTATATTTAGGATGGTTCACAATTGTTGTCTGCCGTAACATAATGGATCTGCTATCTTAAAAGTGGAATACAAATAATAAATGCAAAGGGGAATTTGTGATATTCAATTATATTGTCATTTCCCCCAAATTTATAACACAATCCATTTTTCAATAACTTATTTGGTTTCTTATAAAATTACGTTAAATAAAAATTAATATAATATTATGAAAATGTATAGTGTCGCTAAGAACATTTAAATAATATCCAATACAAACACTTCAAGAAATCTAATTATAGTTCTTATATCACCTTGCAATTGTTTGGGTGTTTTGCAATCTTTTTGTATGCCATTGTCAATACTACTATAGATCAATGAGTTATAGCTATTTTTTAATGAACATATTATATTTAGCACTAATAATATAAAAATGACTCATAACAATCTAGATGTCATGAATTTGTTATTAGCTATTAGAAATTAGAAATTACAAATATATTTAAAAACGGACAACCTACCAAAAACACAATGATACAATCAGTGTTTCAAATTTTTTTCACTTATTTTTTGGTATTAAAATTAACACTTTACATTAGCATTTGCCATTATTTCACACGTGATTTTTCAGCTTGCCAAAAATAAAAATAAAAATCATCTACATAGTCATTATATATACATTTTTGTTTTGTTTTTAATAATATATAGGGAAATGGTTTGTGGCATTATTTTAGCCATGAAAAGATGAAGTGAACTGACGTGTCATGGAGTCAATATGGTAGCCAACAATTGTGAACAATTCCGATTTAATATTAAACCTACATAAATAGTGAATAAAACACACTCAAATATGCTAGTTTTTTTAAATTTTATTTATTTATTTACACTTTTGACACTGAACCCAATCCATCTATCAATATATCTATAAAATGAACACATTGTTGGCTGCACCTTCTATGACACATTCCTATAACTGACAATCACTCGATTTTGTGATAACTGTACTGTTTTTGACATAGGCCAAGTTAAACAGTTTTAGTCTCTTCAACCGCCTCACTTGATTTGAATTTCAATGTTATGGTCCCTATGCAGCCTGTCTTCATACTTCTTAGCAAATCGCTGAACCTCTTCATGAACTCTATGAACTCCTAAAGTTCTGTGGTGATCATCATTACATACATGAACCAAAGAGCATTAACAATGCTTCTTAGAACCTTGTTTTGAAATGTCTGGATAATTTTAATATTCCTTCTTTTATCACAGCCCCAAAGCAGGATGCTATATGTCCATAGTCCATATAGGTTTTAGGACTTGTTTATAAAGTAATAGTTGATTGTGCACTGACAACTCAGAATGTTGCCCGAAAAGATAATTAATTTTCCTTAATATTTGATTAAGTTCATTACTTTTCTTGTTTACATGTATTGTCCAGTGCAGTTTTAAGTCCAGTGACATGCAGGTATTTTGCAGGATCACTTACTGGTTGGTAATCATAGGGTGATAATTGACTTTTCTATTAGTATAAGTAACATGAACAGATTTGGTATCACTCAGCTTTATTAGCCACTTTCTTGTGCAACCACTGATCCTTTCACTAACACCGAACTGCATACTTACAGTTAGTTATCTTGCCTCCTCAATGCTTCCTTTCATTTATGTGTGCTTTTATGTATTAAATTTTTGTAAAACTTATTGTGTGACCACAGTCGGTTCTTGGTGAAATTGCATGATAAGGTAAACAAATAGTACTCACAAGTAAATTTCACAAAATACAAATATATTTGTATTTTGTGAAATTTACTTGTGAGTACTATTTGTTTACCTTTTGTGAAACTGTTAAAAATTTATTCAAATTTGGTAGGCTACAGTCACAATACTCTATTTTGTATCTGAAATTTGAAATTCAGTTTCAAGATGAAGGATCAAACGTCCAACAATTATAGATATAAAGTATGTAGCTACATATATAATATATACCGTTGAAATATAATATTTATACACTAATTATTATATGTCATTAATTGAATCAATATGTGGAAAAAACATGGGTGATGTGGGGGGGGAGGGGGAACCGGGAACCCCCACATAGTCTGTATGTTAATAGTTACAATTTTTGTCAGATTTTATTTAAATGGTGTGTGTAAGCTTGGATCTACAATAGTTAAACAATTCCTTATCAAGTAAAATTGAAGAAAATTTCTTATCTGTTTTATAGCAGTGGCTGCATATGACTGAGTAATTAGGTAAAGACATATTGGTATCAGTTATAATATCAGTGTCTCTATGTCATCTGCATCAGAGTGGAAGATAATAATACCCGGGTTACTTATATAACAGACCATAGCTTGATATTAAAATTAAATCAAACATGTATTATATTTTGAATAGTTTAAGCTTCTTTTCTTTTCTTATCTCCATGACACTTGGAGTAAAGGTATAGCGTAAATACAAATGATATTAAAAATAATAAATTAACAAATGAAATAGACTTGTATAATACTATAAAACATTATTTTAAGCACAGTTAATTTTACATATTATAAGGGTCCAGTGACAATATACAATTTTTAATTAATTATGGTCAGTCACTTGCCATACTATAAGAAAGAAATATTGGATAAGATCTCAGCAAAAGTAAAATTTCATGACTTCTTTCAGATGACACAAGTTCTCGTATTTAACTTCATGGAAATTCCACATGGACAGATTTCACTATAAAACAAAATTTTTCGGCATCTACCATATCAGAACTTTTTGGAACTAATAATAATTTTTTTTATTTATTTTTTTAAATAATTATATTCCGAATGTGGAGTTCTTTTTACATTTTTTATTAACTTAAATATTCAAAATACAAAAATCCTAAATTTTAATTTTAATTATTGTTAAAACAAACTAGCATTATTTTATTTTTTTAAATTTTAATGACACTTGTAATATTTGACACTAAAGAATATTTGACATGTTCTAGCAATGTTAAAATAAAATTTCTGATTTAAAAAACTTAGATTGTTTTTTTTTAATTATACACTTTAAAAAATATGGAATGACTCTTCCAGGATGGTATTGTCATTTTTACTGTTCCTTTCATAATTCCAAAGCAACTTTTTCTCAAAGAATCTTCTCATTTTTTTTTTTACATAAATCTGTGATCAATTTCATAGATTGTAATGATTTATATTGGAAACCTTTTGGTGACATAAGTAGACACTCTGTATAATATCTAGATATCTCCTCATGTAAATGCTGACATTCGAGATTATGTCCACCAATCCTACCCATAGGAGTAATTTGGCTCACCATTCTTGCTTCACTATGTGTATCTATGATAGTGAATGCTCTAGAGTTAAGGTAACAATTTTGGTATAGCCTAATTTAGCTCAAAATGTATTATGCATCCTAAAACATCCAACAAAAAGGTTACTTTGTACAGCATAATAATAAAATGTCCAAAGATGTTTATTATGTTAAAAATAAGAGTTATTACTGAAACACAAAACTATTAAAAACAACATTTAAAAAAAAACTAAAAATAATAGCTCTAGTAGCAAGGATTTTTTGTCAAATTTAGTATGCAAGTTCGGTTTTGAACATTTTTAAAATATCAAAATGGTGGCAATTTAAAACGGTTTTCCGTATTTCGTTCTTATTAGGGCCTATGTGAGCTTACATTGCTTTAAATCTATTAATTTTTTACAGACTGGTGATTTGCGAAAAAACATCAAAAGGAATTCTTGTTCTATTGCCAGATTAACTGTCAGATATGAAGAAGAACATGTAGTACCTGGACACAGGCTTGACCTGTATATAAGAAGTCGAGCATGCTTTTCATGTGAGATGAACTGATGTCGGGAAGCTGTATAGTGACCACTGAGTCTGGTGCAGGAGAGTCCTCGAGAAGGCGCTTTAGTAGCGGACTGGCTGATGCCAGAACAAGGCGGTGGGCGTGGAGCATTTCTTTGTGTTCCTGGCGATCACAGAGTAATGTCACATCTGCGAAACTTTCTGCATCAAACCATTGTCGGATTTCATTGACAAGCGATGTATGATGCTTCCCATAATGCAGGGTCAGCAGACCGCTACAGTCGCCTTCCGAGCCAAACATACTTTGTCTGCAACACATTCAAAAACAAACTTGAAATAAATCCTAAACAAATAAACTTTTTCAAACCAAAAATATGTGTATAGATCTTATAATTCATAATTCTCAAAATAAGCATTGTTACAATGAACATTAATTAAAAATATATAAAATTAGAAAAATAATTTAATCAATGTACTGCTCCAGAACAAATTAAATTCAATCAAAATGAAGGCACTCCATATTATATATAAAATACCTGTGTTGTATTTTATTTAATTTAAAGGCAAAAAAATTTGCGATTATCATCACCTTAAAAATAGCATAAAATAGAGACTCGTAGTCCTTGAATACTCTTAATAGTATCAGGTCGTAAGAGTCGGACCTGGTCCGGCAAAATGAGGCACTCCATATGTGTGAAATACCTGTGTTGAACTTTATTTAATAACTTCAAGGTTATCATTGTTTTAAAAAAATAACATAAAATAGAGACTCGTAATCCTCGAATACTCTAATAAGTGAAAGGTTGTAAAAGAATAAGAGAGACCTGATAGGAATGATAAAAGAAGAGAATATAACCCAAGATTAGATGGAGAATGTGTAACTTCATCTAGGAAATTTTGGGGTTGTCACACACATACGTCAATATCTGTGAGTTCTGAGGAGTTATGTGTTGAACAATTTAATAAACTGGTAATTAATTGATTAAACAAAAAAGGAGTAATGAACTAAAAATATTTGTTAACAGTTTCTAAACATAGGTTTGGAAACAAACTTATTTTTATAACAACGAAAATGGTATTTGGTACAATTATGCACATGTCTAAATTTGTTGATGTATTACTTCATGTCCGTTAGACTATTGAAGACATGGGAATAGGTCCATCAATCGGAAAATCCATCGAGTGAAAGTGTATTACATTAGAAGATGTTATATCATTATTGTTTTCAGCATTCGTCTCAACTGCAGCGTTCTGTTATCTTTATGGAACTAATACTGTTTACTATATACATTTTTTCTACAGATATGATTGTGGCTCGTATTAATTATTAACCTAGTTGGAATAAAGAATTGCAACGAAACATCGATTACCCATTAAAAGAGCTTCATTCCACTACTCCACTTTTAACAGTCAGTTTCGTTTATTTGCGCAAGTTAAGAAGAAAAAAGATGAGTTAGCTATCAAGTATAGGAAAATGTATTGGCTGATTGGACGAAGTTCCCAACTTAACATGCACAACAAATTACTGTTGTATAAACAAATTTTGCTACCAATCTGGAGGTATGGTTTGCAACTTTGGAGTTGCACCAAGAAGTCCAATATTAAAATTATTCAAAACTTCCAAAACAAGGTGCTACGAGGAATTGTTAACGCCCCTTGGTATATCTCGTGCTCCAGATCTTGAATACCAACAGTGTAATAAGGAGACTTAAGAGAACCAAGCCTGAAGATTTAGTGCAGTAATGGTACTTATTTCCTGCAGTTCTACTGTGGATATCCGGTGGATTAAATCAGTGGGCTAATTTCCGCCTAATAGTGAACTGTATATTATAGTGAACTGTATATTATATATAAGCTACTAGATAAGTTTTATTACTTAGTTGTAGTATAAATAATAAAATAATAATAATAATAAAAAAGTTTCGTCTATTTGAAAGTCATCACTAAGAACCACATAGATTATTAAATCCACAGTAAAAATATTGAACTATAAACAATCTCAATGTATTAAAACAAATTAATTATGACGTACGTTTATTAACATACCTTAGACCTACTATTCGTTAATAACCTTATTCATTAATATTTACAATCTACTCTGAACAAGTGTGAAATATAATTTTCTCAGTACCTCCGAAGAAATAATATTTCGCAAAATCATCATTACAGAACTAAATTTATTTTTTAATTTTGAAATATGCCTTTTCCAAGGAAGGCTGTTTTCGCAAAGCAAAAAATTTACAAATTTGTGTTCCCAGGACTAAGCACCCTTCGATTCGTTGATAACCACAATCTCAACCTGACCAAATCTTCTTCCATAGCTACTTTATTATCAACCCACGTGCTATTTGAATAAATAAAAGTTTTATCGTCCCCAAAAGAAATGACTTTCTCCTTAAATTTGCCAATACATAACTATGTATATACAAAAGAAATAAAGTTGGTCCAAGCACTGTTCCCTGGGAGACTCCGTATTTGTTATCGCCTGTTACTAATAGTATTTCCAATTTAAAAAAAAAAATGCTTTCTATTTTTGAGGTAGGTACTAAAACCACTAAAAGGGACGCCACAAACTCCGCAAACTCAAAGCACCTGTAATAAAATGTCATGGCCAATATGTCAAAAGTCTTTACATTGTCTAAAAACAGACCGGTAGTTTTTCCCTTTCATTGAAAATATTCATTAGATGAGTAGTTAATTGAAGTAGCGAATCCTACGTGTAACCTTTCTCTGAAATCAGAAGGTACTTTGTCGCTGACAAATCATAAATTGACTTTAATTAGTTGTTGTTGTTTGTTGAAGATTGTGTTCTAAAATACATGGCAATTGGCCATAGATTGTGTTGTGTAGCACTGTACTGAGCACTCGGTACTTGACCTACGAGGAATTCACTTTTTCCACGATTTGCTGGACTTGCCAATGTTCTATTAATACAAACTTTCCTAGACCCAATATAAATGTACATTTTGGTCAAGAAATAATGGTTCACTACTTAAGGTTAAAATTTTTACATGATTTGTAGGTGTAAATTTCAATTATTGAGTTTTAGTTTTAACAATTTAAAACAAAATTATTTTAAAATGTATAAATAATCCACATATAACGACTACTACCGATGTGTAAGGTTTTTTATAATTCTTATCTATAACTTATTTGCAATATGTCTGTACTGTGTTGCGAGATGACTTGAATGGGAGCGTAAAGAAAGTGTGATCTACTGGTGGTAATTTAATGTAGTGTGCAACACGCACATTAGCTTGATTGAGTCAACTATGTGGGTACCACTAGTGGGGGTAAATCTTCTCTTCACACTGCGTCTGCTTTATCCTTGGCTGAGATTTAGTCATCTCCTGTATGTTTAAGGTAGGGTCGAGAACGGCTTGCACAAACCGATAACAAATAATGCTGTCTAATTAAATGTTTGGTTGTTACATTATATAACATATTATTTCCATGTAAGACCAACGTAAATCTATATTTGTTTAAAGGCAAAAAACCTCTCTGTCATCATCGTCTCCTAAAAAAAATAATAATAAAAAGAAATAAATAAAAAAAAAAAACTAGAAAAGAGTATAAAGCCTAGCTCTCGAATACTCTCACAGCGTCAGAGTCCGCAAGAGAACAAGAGTTGGTCAAGAGTTTATTCGTTTTTTGCTACTTATTCGTATTCCACCAAAATTAGAATGAAATCGGTAAAGCCAATTTTGGGGAAAGATTTTACCTCTTTTAAAGATGGCGACCATTACGTTTTCTTCAAGTACTTTGGGAGCTATATTTTAGGAAAAATTGATCAAAATCGTTAGACCCGACTATGAAAAATCGTAATTTTGAGTTTTTGTTTTAAACCAGTTGCCCCAAATTGTAAGGGTCCTTGGTTTTAATACGGACCCTAAAAACGTTTTTGGTCTTGTGGACCTCAAAATAGATATTTTTGTGAAAAACTCACCTTTGGTTTTTTGAGATATTACATAACTTTTTCTATAACGCATAAAAACGATTAAATAAAAAACACTACCAGACCAAAAAACGCGAAACTGAAAATTTTATAGCACATGTATAGTGGGTTGTTACTCAGAAGATATTCCCGAGATATTGCACAGCCATAATAAATCAAGCAGTGTATAAAATATAAACTGAGTAACAATTATTATTGTCTTGCTTGTTAGTTGTTATAAATAAATATAAACAATGTATGTTTCCTTTCTTCCCAATCGTATTTTTAATTTAACAATTTAATGTGTGAAGTTGAAACTAAATCGGAAAAAGTATTTATACGCACTTGTTTTGCAATGTAGTCTTTGCACTAGCGTCGACCATAAAAGAACCGTCAAAAGAAATTACAGTCTTTTATCAGCCATTCTAATTACCTTAACAGTTTTCCTCATTGACACAGATTTAACGACATTGTAAACACTGCACTGTTCTTGGCGCCAACTTCTATTTAACAATAGAAATTCTTTACCTCACTCTTTGCGTGTTACTAAAATTTCTAAATTATGTCAAATACGTCAAAATAGACTTTATAGATGTGGCAACAACATTTAATGTTTTACTTCGTCATACTTTTTTTAAAACAGCTGTTCAATACATGCATTGAGGTGCTAATGTAGTTCTTTTTAGTCTTAGGACCTAAAAACATCAGCTGAGGTCGAGTTCATCAGCTGTTACTTCCTTTATACGAATAAATTAACGATTGTAAAGCATCTATAAAAACAATCGATACTCTCTATTGTAATTAATCGTTAAAACAGCTGTTACCATCGATTTGAAGATAAATAGATTATAACATTTTAGTTTTTGTGACATTGTTTTCTTTGCAGTATAACGAAAAATATAGTTCATCACTTGGACCAAAAGATGATTTTCAATCCTCGCTCATTTTCCTGCCGTTAAACATGAGATTGTATTGGTAAAGCTTCACTTTTGGTCATAGTGATGAAATATACTATTTTAACTTGACTACTTTTTATTCTAGGATGATCTTTGATAAAATCTTTAAAAAATCACGATATCAGTGTGTAGGTATGTATCGTCTATACAGCCCAAAACGATGTTTGCAGTTTTCACTAATTTCTTCCCCGAGTGGATTAGTTGTGTACAAAGGAGACCGAGTTTATTCTTAAAACTCCAGTAGAGATTGATTGAACCATTTTGGTATTTACCAAGCACCATCATTACAATGCAAATCCCCTAAATGAAATGCCATAAAGTTGGTTTCTTGCGGCTTATAGGAAATGTTAAATTATATTGGTAGATCAAGTAGAGGTAGTTTGTTCAAAACTGTTGTTACACTACTTACTTGACGCCGGCTAGATTATAGAGGGAATAGTAGATGTGTTTATTTTATAACATCTCCACTAGTTTCGCATAGTCAGTGTCTCGGCAATGGCGGGACTGAAAGCTGTACATTGTAAAGTAACCTCCATTAGCTACGCTCGTCTCTACATTTTAGAGGAATTGTTAGAATAAATGGAAATTATAAAGAATTAAACAAGCATTAACAACTATACTTCCACAAAATCAATTTAAATTGAACACTATTCAACATTCAATGCAAGCCTGGCCTAAAGATGGATTGAGTACAGAAAATCCATTATCTGTTATAGTAAAGTTTTCATCTAATACTCAGAAGAAAAAATATATAGAAAACATTTTTCAGAAGTATGATTGCTTAGACTATATTCGATATGTAGATGACTTGCTAATAAAATGAAAGACAGCCTAAATAATAAAGGAAAACTGATATGAGAGGAAGTAAATCATACATACGAAAATATAAAATTTACAATTGAAAAAGAAGAAATCGGAACAATGTAATTTCTTAGATTTAAAAATATCAAAACGTAGCAAAAATCATGAATTTGAATTTTTTTTTGAAAAAGGCATCACACAAGGAAGAACTGAACACAATACTTCATAGAGCTGAAAATGATAGATATGAAAAGAGAGTAATAAGGAAATTAATACGAAAAATAAAGCAATACGATAAAAGGCACCAAAACTATGAAAACATCTGGGCTGAATTTATTTATTTGGAAAAAACCAACTCCATGAAACGATTAAAAAAAATTAAATGGGAAAGCGACATTCAACAAGAACAACATTATAAAGAATAGGATTAAATAAATCAATAAAGCTGAAGTTTCAAAATTATTTTAATAATATAAATGAGCTACAATTGTTTCGCCTTGCGGCATCATCGGGCGACTGATAATTAACAGGTATTGACAACTATTTATACATACACAAATAACAGGAAACATATTATATTAAATATCACTGATAGTTCTCATAAATTAAAAAATTTTTAGAAAACCAACTTATACAGATATAGTAATACCTGCTGATTCTAAACATCCTGTCAGCCATAAAACAAATAGTTTTAGGTTTAATTTTATTTCACAAGTAGATAAGTAAGTTTAGATTTAGTTTAGAAGCAAGATCCTCTGATGATGATAACCATGTTATCGAAATGTACATCAGGGCATTTAGTGGAAAGAATAAATAAAGAATAATTAATCCAATAATTAATTGTGTTTTATTTTAAAGTTTCCAATGATTGTGGTTAGGGGTAAATTCGAATCGTTATTGTCAAAAGCTTTAGTTATAGTTTGATTACTGTAACTCATGCATCACTGAAGATGGCCAGAATCTCGTTAAAATTCGTTTAATTAATAAACATATTATTATTAGTAAGAAATTGTGTTAAAATTATATTTTAATATATCTTTCTTTCCCATTCTTAAAATGATTTTGATTTCCCCCGTCAAACTTCAAAATTTGTATACTAACTGACAAGTCATCTCATTCTTTAGGTAATGTGTCAAACACTTTTCATTTCTCTACCTTCACTCCAAAATCAAATCATTTATTAAGACTCTCACTCTGTACCAAAATTTTAATTTATAGAAAAATCAAATCACAAGCTCTTGAGATAATTCGAGACAAATTTCCACAAACGGACAGACATATAAAAAACACCATTTTTCTGAATGATCTAAATGTGAGTCCACTGGTTCAAAACGTTGAGAATCATTTAAAAGGCGTAATTATTCGAATCATAAAATAATTTATTTTCTACATAAATGAATGATTTATTTTCTATCATCCACTCCTTTTTATTAAACAATAAATGGTAAGAGTATACGATTTCAATAAAAACTATCCTTGCTTATATTTATTTTATAAAAACGCATAAGCATAATAGGCCCAATTGTACTTCGTCAAAATAAAAATTTACCAAAAAAAAAACTGATACAATATGTTTCTTCTTTATTAAAAATTATTAAAACAGGAGTATAATAGAATAATCGTTGATGTGGCTATTTTAAAATGTTAGTTTGGATTAATTTAGGCACAAACTAATGAAAAATCACTGTGTTCACCTTAAAAATAAACAATGAGTGGTAAAAACATATTTTCATCAAATATCTCTATAATAGTAAAGAAGTTGAAATGCACGATATCGTCGCAGTAAAAAAAAAAAAAGTTATATTTAGTTTTAAAACGCAAAAACTAGAGATAAATCTTGTACAAGGGCCCAAAAACACGATAAAATAAGTTGTTTTTTTTTAATTGTGTAATTCTGGGCTATTTTCGTCAAAACTCAAAAAATCTAGAAATCTATGTATCTATAAATTAGTAGTTAGAACCCCCGGTTACAAAACCAGTACTGAACGACAAATATTTTCTATAAAAACACAATCACTAAAATATTACTTGCTTTAGATTTAGGACAAAAAAACTGTAAAAAATTTTAATATTTAATTTTTTTCCTCGATCAGAAGACATTTCCTCCAAATAAATGGAAGTAAAAATAAAATCTTTTTTTAATGATCATAAAACTGAAATTTTAAAAACTATCGTTATTTAATAATCAATTAAAATTGTAATTTTATTTATTAATAAAAACCAGTTTTTTCGTTTCGTTTTAAAGCTCTCGAAACAGCAGCTAATTAAGACTTGTAAACTAAATTAAATGTAGTTAAGTTAGAGGCAAACATAACTTTTAAGATAGGCTGATTACCACCATTTTATTAAAATTGAAAAGTCGTATTTATTTATTGCAAACTACAATTTTTACACCGTTATCATGATGAAAAATAGCGATTTTGAAATGCGTGTTCCTTGACATACAACGGGTGCAAAAAAATTTAAAGTCTAAGAACACAAAATTTCAATTAGCTTTCAGACTAATATTACGATAAGACTGATAAAAGTGATGAAAGTAACATCGATAACAGCAATATTAAAACCAATTTAAATAGAAGCATCAAAATCATTTCAAGTCGCGAGTACTCAGAATACTGAAAACAGTTGTAATGTGTTGCTAAGTTTTCCTTATTTCACGTAAGAGGCCTAACATTTGTCTGCCTAAAGATACGTGTTTTTGCAATGAGATTTACTTTACTATTTCAGAAAATTAATACAACACTTAATTATAAATTAAAGATTAAAATCAAATGAACGATTCAATACTGAAATTTTCCATTATAGATGTTGTAGAAAAACACAGTTACGTTAAAGAATTAAAAAAGATTAATAAACGAACCACAAATATAAAATAAATTTTACTTAAAATTTTCAAAATTTTATATGTTTATACCATGGGAATTTTATATCTTTCTAAAAAACCTGAAAAGGTAGGCCTACGTTATATTTTAAAGAAAGTGCGTCAAACTAACCTATACGGATAATTCATGAAAGTAGAAATGGGCGAGGGAGGGGGTACATTATAAATCCTGACCTAATAAAATCCATGCTCTTCTGCCTGTGAAGTGTAATATTTCAAACTTGACTGGTTTTTACGTAATTTAAATTTATGTTTACTGCAAATATTGTGTTACTGACTTGTTGGGAGAGAATGTACAAATATAATTTTTCCGTGTTGTTTAAAGGTGAAAAACGTCTTCTTAATCATGTAGCTTTAAAGAAAAGGGGAAAAGAGCATAAAGCCCTCAAACACGAATGGCCTCAAGGTCGGAAGAAATCAAGAGTTGGACAAGAGAGACCTGATAGGAAGGATATAACTCTGTGACCTTTGCGACTCTGTGTCAACCTGCCGTCTCCTTGTAGAACACATAAGCTTAGAGATTAGGTCCAACCCTTAATAGAATATTGAGCTGTATCTTAATATAACAATAAAATGTGTAAAAAATACATAATAAATAAAGACTCTACATTAAATTCTAATGAAAATTATAGACTACCAAACACGACATATATGATATTATCTGTTCAAATAGAATAAAAATTAGTTATTTCTCCAACATACTTATTAAAATCTTTCTATAAGGATTTTCCCATGTTTATTTTACATTTTGTTTTCTTTAAAGTATTAAATTTGACCAATTTTATTCTTGCTGTGATTACTAGGAACTGTTTTACTAGCGCTTGGCTGTAAAAATGAATACAGTATACCCACGTTGGGACACGTCATTGAATATTTAAAATAAAGCAATAAATGTTAATATATTGTTATTTATTGATTGTTCTTTATTTTTCCGCAGTGAAATTCTAGATACAACTTACTGAAGTGGTTTCAGTCAATATTTTTGAAAATAGTTAATGCCCTTAAATTAATGCAAATAAACATTAATGGATTATATAGCATTTTTGATTTAAAAGATAAAAAGTAACAAACAAAAAATCCTCTTATTTAAACAACAGTACTTTTTTACAGTAGAAAATTCAAATTTATTGTACATAATTTTACCAATAAATTATGTCAAATAGTTCGAAGGTATTTCAAACAGTCTTTGGATTCATTTTCAATGTAAAGTTACAAAGAATTTAATGACACCTATAAATTTGAAAATTCGCAAAGTTGAAAGTACATTAAATATATTTATTTAAATAGATGCCGCAAAAAGCTTACATTATGAATAATTATATGTATTAGTAACATTTTAAAACAAGAAATAACTCTGAAAAATGTGTTACCATTCCTTTTTGTTTTATAATATTTTCAACTATAACTTTACGGTTCAAATAATTATATTGATAGTTTCAATACTAACCCATTTTTATTAATACAATATAATGAATCATGGTTAGTACAATTTTCAGTTATTTCTAACCTCTGTATTACCATTGGAAGCGTTTCGGAGTTCCTCCATATTCAAAAAATACTTATTGAGTAGCATACATAAGGACTTTTTGAAAGAAAAAAAAAGTTCTTTATAAACATTTACTTAGGCCTAAACATATTTAACGGTAAAAAACATAATTATGAAAGTCCAACAGAAGTATAGAATATCATAATAACAATATAGTGGGATTAGAATAATTGTAACACTATAACCTTCAATAATATTAATTTAATTTTGTATATACAATTAGTTTTAGAAGAAACCGTTCCTTCTCTTTTTTATACAGCCATCCATTTCTATTGTATACCACTTAAAAGTTCTGGACATTTCCGATTTGTCTTTCTTAATAACCAAATCCAACAAATCAGACTTACGTTCTCACCATTATGTTTTCTCACAAGTCTCTACGGAATCTAAAATAAAGTGTAACTCTCCACTTCCCCGCCTAAAGGACATTACATTACGTCTACAAATTCATTAATACGAACATACATCAAAATTATTGTTTAATTATTTTATTTGGAAGCCCAAAACATTTCTTAATATAGACGTTCCTGTTATTGCCATCTCTCTTATCGATACGTCTCCAAGCTATGAAATGTCCACTTATTGCATCCATAGGAGTAATTTGGCACCATTATACACACATGGCATCTCAGTAAATCTATGAAACGTGAGATGGTAGTATTCTTTTGACAATATGGTTCACCTTACGTGTATCTGTTAAGTGTTGAATTTATGTTTTGACCACAGATGAGAGAAGTATCTGATAATGCAGTAAAACTCCGAAACGCGTGAAAGAAGCTGAACACAAAGTCACGTGACGATAAACAACAAAATATATTGTTAAAACTGTTTTCTATTTCTTAATCCCATGAAACGAATATTTTTAATTCATACAAATGGAAACATTAAAAAAGTAGTCAGTGAGAAATTTTGTTTATTTTTTATATAGGCCCAAAAAGATTAGTTTTCACTCTACCGCCATTTTATATATTAAAAAAACTTTGGAAACAGATAAGATACACGCATTTCTTATCTTAAGTTTTATAAGTGTACCGAAAACAAATACATTATTTTGTATTCAAAATTTCAACCGTTTAAAATATTCAACTTACAATCAACCAAAACTTAAAAACTTCCTCTTTAACTTTAAAAAATATTTACAAGAGACAAAATATTTTCCTCTTTTTAATTTTTTGGTATGAGTAAAATTATTTTCCCTAGTATTCAAGCGATTTTTGGTTTGGTTAGGTTTGACATTTTCAAATTTCTGAATCTTCACTCTAATACAATAATTCATCTATGGTCATAACAACAACAAAATTGTGAATTAAAAATGATCAAATTCGAAAAAGTTTGTTTTAAGCTAATCTTGGGTGTTCTAGACAATAACCAAGAAATTAAATTTTTAGTTTTTTGTTGGTAACTCGGTCATTCCTTCACTTGTAGAAACAAATAAAAAGTATCATCTTGTTTGTCGTTAAAAGCAATATCTAAAGTATTTTCAAAGTTTGTTTTTATCTGATTTGTTTCTACCAAATGGTGGAAAGACGAGTAACTAATAGTTTTAGACGTATGTTTGTATATATTTTTTTTCTTTATTTTAACCAGTAGAATACGTAGTCTCAGTTTCTTCGTGAATAACCCTACATACAAGACAGTAATAATCAGAATTCACTTGATTTATCTAGCCTAGCAATTCACTTGTACTTAAATTGTTGAAAATTCAAAACATTCCTTAAAAACACATAAAACAACTATACAGTCAAACATTTATCCCCGAGCATCGCCAATACATCAGCTGATTATCAACTATTGTAGACTTATGTTGAAAAATATACAATACTGTAATTACTGCTGTCAACGAAAATTAGTAAATGATTACATTTTTTAACACGACTTTAATACATTATACATTCTGAATCTCAAAGATAAAATAAAATAAACATATACTCAGGGTTAAATATAGTGGTGTTTAATTACTGTAGTTAAATTAATTAAAACCAGTTAGCCAGTAATTAAAGACGGATATGAACATGAGACCGGATATGAGTATTGTAAGAGAAGAATTAGTGAAGGTTTGAACAGTTCAGATATGCATTGTTTTTCCAGTTGGCTTGATGGTCAGACGTGATGCAGGCCTTGGAGATTGAGGCAATTAGTGTCACTATTGCATAGAGTTGCGTAGTCGGCAGAGTTGCGTAATTGTGTGTCGTGTGCTTCGGCTATGCTAGTACAAATCCGAGACTGCCTAGCGCAATGTCTGTAGTGTATTTAGCATCTATATACTCCTTGCAAACTTAATACTTTATTAACCTTGAATAATAATATATTGAAGGTTTAAAGTTCAGTGTGGTATCCAATAAAAAACGAAATTAACATTTATTTTGACAAGACAAAACATTTTCGAAAAAACTATTGCGATTGTGTGTTGTTTTTTTTAAATGAAAGTATTAAGTTATATGGTTAAAATATAAATAGTGTAAAATGTTACACTTTCCGGTAATAAGTTAACAAAAAATAAAATTTAGCTTTATCTAATGTTAACTTATTACATTCTCACATACACCCAAGTAGTATAGAGAAAGTTGTGTTGATTAGGTTAGGTTAGGTTACTATTACATTTCACGTACACCTAAGTAGTATAGAGTATAGAGAAAGTTACGTTAGGTTAGGTTAGGTTACTATTACATTTCACGTACACATAAGTAGTATAAAGAAACTTAGATGATGGCTTAATAAACCGATGTGTTTTTTTTTCGAAAATGTGCGTTTTAAAGTCCCCTGTTTATAGTCTGTCGTCTGTACAGTCCAAGCGAGTGGAGAAATTTTGATAAAATTAGAAATGTGGGAATATTTTTTCCTTTTTTTATTTCTTTTTTTCTAAACTTTAGCCTCTATGAACTCAAACAAAACATACTAGTTGCTGGTTTCCCAACAATGTCAGTTCGAAAATTATTTGTAAAGAAGAAAATACTATACATGGAGCTCTAATAAAATAACTTATCTAATTTCTCATAATCTTCTCAACCGAATTCGTTCAATCGTGAAATATGAAGAATGATGGTCCAAGTAGGTGTGCCAAGTTGCAAGTGAAAGATTAATACTGTTCTAGAATAACTGGGGAAACACCAAAATGATTCTTTACATCCGTCATTAAGAACTTTTTTTGTAGTTAAAACAACTTTATAACACAATCAAAACAAAACTTAGAGGCTCAGTTATATATATACAATAAATATAATTACAATAAAAGAAACCCCTTCCCCTTCTATAACATCTTATATCTCATAAGAAATACAGTGAGTAAATAAAGATTAATACTTTTCTGTAAGGTAATGAAGTAAATAAATCTTTTTTTATTTATATAGTGGAGCTACATTCTTGGAGAAATGTTAATGATTATTAAACTCGGTTAGTGTGCGAGAAAGTTAATGCAATATTTTTGCACAGTTTAATGACTAAGGATAACCTAATTTGTTTGTTGAACGTATCAGTCGGATCAGTCACTTGAACCATATGTTCTTTGTGTTAATAACAATCACTTTTCACCCTCCCCTTATTTTGATCTCAACTCTTATGGTCGAAAATCTACTCATGCAGTTGGACACCCATCCCGTATTACACTTTCAAATTGAAGTCAATAGGATCCTTCAGATGATGTATGGCAAAAATGACACAAGCAGACAGACGGACGGAACGCTAAATAAAAAATTTAAAGAGATAAAATGTAATTTTAAACTCTCAATCGTCAAAAACGTAACTACTTGAATGTTTATTTTACAATATTTTCTTTATTACATAATGATAAAGTAAAATTATTAATAACCAATCCGTGTAAACCAAATCAGTCTACTTAATTTTAATTTCGGATTTTTTGTAAAGTGTGTTTCAAAAAGAAACCAACCCTATTTTTGATGCCGTGAATTTATTAATTTAAAAAAATTAATATAACATTATATAATAATTATACAATATTCAAATTACCTTTTTTTTAATAATAAATGTTCAAAATGACTTCCTTCATTTGCAATGCAGGTTCGGACACGTTTCATAACATTTGCAGCCACTCTTCGTAGTGTTTGCTCAGTAATGTTTGAAATGTCACTTTCAATGTTATCCTTCAATTCGTCAAGTGTGTGAGGAATGATTTGAAAAACCTTACTTTTTAATACACCCAAAGAAAAAAATTTGCTTGTAGTGGTCGTTCGTGAAACGAGTGAGGAGTTTCAGCGCTCCATATTCGGCAATTTTGGTTGTTAATGTACCCATCCAAGTAAAACCATGCCTCGTCACTAAAAAAAAAAACACGATCCAAAATTTCAATTCTCTTGTCATTAAAACAAGAACGCATCCAACAACAATACTGTAGACGTTTACCGTGGGCAACTTCTTTCAGTTCATGACCGACACCGATGCGGTAAGCACGCAGTTTTAATTTTCTTAGTAGGCCTAGCCCTAAAAGCTGTAGATAGTGAAAGTCCAGCCTGTGAAGATAACTTTCCAAGTGATTTGCTGGGTGAGCGATTCAAAAGTTCTTTCACATCGTCCAGAACTTCCACTGTAAACAGTGATGATTGACCTGTGAACTGCCGATAATTTACACTGCCAGGCTCATGAAATTTATTAATCAGTCGCGATATTGTTGACTTATTAGGTACTGAAGAATTGGGAAATTGTAACGGGAATTCGTCTTTTACTCGTTTGTAAGATTTATACCGCAATAAGTCTTAATAATAAACACACGTTCATCTATGGAAAAAGATATATGAATTTATACACACACTTACAAAGACAAATGCATACTGGAATAGGATTAGTGCATTACAATAACACATGACGAGTCAACAATGAGAACAGTTTTGCCAACTGATATTTGGGGCACAAAATGAATTTATCTATGCGTAACTTATACCTTCTTAAACTTCAGGTTGAGTCCTTTTTGAAACACTCCTTATTAGGTCTACATATGTATATTAAGGTGCTTGCAGGGGCGTCAAAACAATTTATACCATGGAACAATAGAAAATATTTCCATAAAATATGATGTTTTTTTCTTAACAAGCTTAGTACGAATTTAATATTGACTTTCACGTTTTTTTTTCCAAATCCCTTAAATTCCAAATTCAGTACAACCTAATAAAATATTTGAAACAAGTTATTTATAGGCTGGTTTTAATAAACTTGCATTACAAGTCGTCTTATACAGTTCTTGTATTTTGCAAGTTAAAATTCTTTTTCTTCTTGGTCAGCGAGTTTCCAGCCCTGAAGCGCTTATTGGCGAAGTCTTCTTACAAACTCTATGCGCCAAAATCCCAGAGAAGTAGATTTTTTTTTTTATTGTTGCCAGTGATAACTCTCCTCTTCCTTGTTCCTTTACTAGCGTTTGAAGGCGGTGTCTCTCTTCACACACTTTAGTTCTATTTCAAAGGGTCAATGGTGTCCTCCTCTTCGTTGGACAACTTACACATTGGTGAATGGCAAGGTGAAATCTATTCAGATAACTTTCCGTCACTAAAACCCAATTCTTATTTTCTTCCAAATAAATGTCTGGCTTGTCAATTAATATTTCTGTATATAACAACGTTGTTTGGGATTTTCTGTAATTTGAAAAATTGCACAAGCAACGAATATATTGTTATTTCTCGTAAAAGTCAGAAACTACTGTTCGATGAAAGTAAATGGAGAAAGGGAGTGAAATTATTTTATCATTATGTTTTATCGGTGATAACATCTTTAAAACAGGTCATAGTTTGTTCCCACAATAATTAATTATTATATAATTATCATTAAATATAACATAAGAAAATAAAAATTTTAAAAAAACATTATTAGCAGAATAAGTATCTACAGTTGTAAGTTTAGAACCCAATTTCTAAAAAACTACTTGTACCAATTTTAAAAATAAGACAGTGTTGAAAAGAAATTTTAACCTGCCATACAATTATGAGCTGCTTGACCCACTGAGCATTTCCAAATTTAGGAGTTGAACTAGCTGTGTTTAAAACAAGAAATAATAATACCTCTTGAAAATATAATGTACGGATTCGTGCGATTAAAAAAAAAGTATACACACAACAATTATTTCGTTTTCAGTGTGCCAGTATAGTGTATAGTAAAAATAGAAAACGAGCTCAAATCTCAAAAACTAGACTCAAAAAATTACTAGCTCTATTTTTTCTTTTTGTGATAATATTTATATTACTTTAAAACGACTATACTTTAAACTACAACTAATTCTAATGTAACATTTTATATGTCTAGAAATTATACAAAGTTTTCATATTTTTAGACTAGAGTTTGCAATAAAAGTTTTAGCTATAAGTTCCAAGGTATATTTTGGGGGAAAATATTTTTTCAATATATAAAACTTTTATTTTCAGTTAGATCTTTCACTTAAATAGGAAATTTGGATTTAATATCATTGTTTTATATATATATTGTTATGTTGTTTGAAATAAATTTCAAGGTTAAACACTTAATACAAGTTATCTCTTTTCAATATTATCGACTTTTCATTGTACCTTATTTAATAATAATTAACAACTGTTTTGCAAATAAAAAAAGTAATATAATCGTAAAACTTTAATACAATTTTACACTTTTAAATTACCTTCTGATTTTTCTATTTCTATCTGAATAAGTGATTCGTCCTTACCTTCCAAACTTCCATTATAAGAAAATGAAAATAACACGAGAAGGTACAATTATAAATATCTGAAGGTTGTATCACGCTTTCTTGGCTTTCCAAAGTCATTTTAACTCCTATGTTCTCTCTCTCTCTCTCCCACACACACACAGACACTCACTCACTCACTCACTCACTCACTCACTCACTCACTCAGTCAGTCAGTCAGTCAATGATTATGGTTATTGGATGCTGATACAATTATATTTAATATAATATTCGACACATTTTGGTCAAACTTAATACACAACACGTCTTCATAATTAATTGGTTAAAAAGAGTTTAAAATATTAAAATACTTCAACAGGTTTTAAAATTGCAGTCACTTAATTATTGGCTTAGAACCCATTATAAAGGTACAGTATGGCAACAAAATTAATAATTTCGCAGAGTATGAAAACAAATTTTAGTCTCAGAAAATAAATTTAATAAAGTCTTTTAACATTTAATAAAGTCAAATGTTAAAACCCAATATTCACTTCATGGCTAATTTAAAAAGTGTCGACGGAAAACTGCAATTTGTGTGCTTTCTAAATTTATTAAAATATTTTAATTGTTTTTTTTAAAATGATGAACTAATCATTATTATTTTTTTACGATGAATTAAAGGAACTACTATACTGTACACATTCGTCTTATCAAATGCTTCGTCTAGATTTTCAACAATAAACCTAGGTAGAAACAAAACAAAAAATCATCGTGGTTGGATTAGTTGGAAACTAAACAAAATCTTGAGTTCGTAACCGAACAAACCTTAATTGGACTACTTGGAAATTTAAAAACTTTGGCAGGATTACTTTAAAAACAAACAACCCTTGATTGGACTACTTGGAAATGTAAACACTTTGGCAGGATTGCTTTAAAACCAAACAAACCTTGATTGGACTACTTGGAATTTAAAACACTTCAGAAGGATTACTTTAAAAACAAACAACCTTTGATTGGACTACTGTACTTGGAAATTAAAAAACTTTGGCAGGATTACGTTAAAACCAAACAAACCTTGACTGGACTATTTGAAAAGTAGAAAACCTTGGTAGGATTTACTTTAACATCTAACAAACCAAGACATAACTAATTTAAAATCAAAAACCTTTGATTGAACTACTTGAAAAGTAAACAAACTTGACAGGATTACTTTAAAACCAAAGACATCAATGAGATTGGACTACTTGAAAAGTAAAAAAATAAAATTCACAGGGTTACTTTAATATCAAAAAAACTTTGATTAGAGTATTTGGAAAGTAAAAACCTTGGTAGGTCTAGTTTAAAACCAAATAAACTTTGAATGGAGTAGTAAGGAAGAAGAAACCTATTAGGAGTAATTCAATAACAACAAACCCTCGATTATAATCATTCGAAAACAAACAAATTTTAGTTGCACTAACAGAAAACAAAAACAATCAAAAATTAGTTCGAATCGAACAATCATTGCAGTACTAGCTCGAAACTAAAAAAAAACACTTGATTGGACGAGTTCAAAACTAAAAAAAAAGAAGTTTACTTGGACCAGTTGGTTTAGTTTGAAACCGAAAATAATATAATCTTGTTGAAATTCGAAACCATAAAAATATTGGAGCCTACAATGAATTAGTTCAAAATAAAATAAAACATGTCATCTATTTATTTATATAATTATTGTAAGGTGAGTTGAAAAATCACGAAAAAATTCGGAACACAAAGTAATTTTAAATAAACATAAAAATTTTTTATGTTACCGTTGAGTCGGTAAAATATAGAGAGAAAGTAATAAGTTTGTTCAAATTTTCAAAATTATTTAGTTATATGAACCAAAAAAACTTTTTAATTCCCGATAAATATTTCAGTTATTAACGAAATATGACAACTACGATACAACCGATAATCATTATGTCACACTTAGAATTTGTATGGGGGAAAAAATGGTTTTAAAAATAAAATTTATAATTTTGATAAATTGATAGTTTTGTCAGTGATATCAATGGTTACATAGAGACAGACATTATAATCGATTATCTTAAATTTTTTAGAGAAAACTTCTTCATTTTAAAGAACAGATATTTCGAAATCGATTTTTCTTCATCAGAATAATGTCTATATAAAAATATATATATATATATTTTCTACACGCACAAAAATTAATTGATATAAAATATTACTTTAAAAAAAGAAGATTTTAAAGGCTTTATTATTGTTTAAATTTTTTATAATTTTAACACGAAATAATTTTAAAGTTGTTATAGCCTGTATAGTTTTACAGTCAATACATTAATAGTTCATGTAAAACGATGTACTGTAAGGTGTGTATTATACAAATTATGAATTGTCGTGTCTTTCTCTTTGGTGAGTTGTTATTTGAATATCTGTTAACCTTGTATACCAAGATGTTTTGACCTTATTCTTTGGAGGCCATGTATGTCTTAGTTGCAATTAGGAAACAAACATTCCCTCACAGCTGAGTTCATCTAAAAGTGAAAGCTTCCTAATTGCAAGAGTTATATAATAACATTCCTGCCCAACTAAAATAAAATTATTAGATATAGTGATAGTGTTTTAAAGGTCGACGTTTTATTTCACATGTTATTTTAGTTTTCCTTGCGATAATTAAATAATAAGGTATAGTTTGATTTCTTAAAAGAGTAAATGCATAAAACACCGAATGTTCTAAAATATCATAATGTATAATACATAATGTTTTATACATTATAAAACAAGGTAAATAACACCTTTCGTAATACTCTGTTACCGGAAAATTCAATCATAGAATATTTTAATATATTTTTATTCACATTCAAATTTGAGTCTTCACATTATTATAACCACGCTGTAGCCAAAGTGAACCTTTTAAGGTCGGGTTTGATGAATTGTGTTCTACTCATAAAGGCCTTTAATTCGATGTACAACTCGACTTATGCTCTCATTTAATATTTCCTACTTACTCCTTGTGGGCCGTCCCCCTAGAAAGGTAGCGGGGTCCACTGAATACGTACTAAAATCTGTATGTGTCCATTAACAATGTGCAAAGCTTTATAGCTCTATTTGTAATGGTTAAAAAAATATTAAGCCGTCCCGGGACTTATTTAACACGCTGTATAATTATGTTACAGTAATTCGTAATATCGATCATAATTTCTTTTCTCTATAAGCGAATTTATCTCTGAAGATTCATAACAGGACTTTGAACAGGAACATGTGTATTTCTCTGTACAAGTTAAACCCGAGCAAAGTAACAGCGTTTTAACCAATGGTGTAAAGATTATCTCAATATAAACAATAATGGAAAACAAATTTGTTAAATAAAATCAAATAGCAATTTGACTGTTAGGGTAAATATTACAGAATAGAATCTTTAATGATTATATTGCAGTTCTATCTATTGTAATGTCCTTGATGAAAACGTCAACACCCAAGACTATGAAATGTCCACGGACCCCACCCATACCACACCAATTTGTCTCAATGTATTTTGTATATTTGAGGTAGTGTGTATTTTGTATATTTGAGGTAGTGTGTATTTTAGTGAACGCTCGAAGAGACAATTTTTGTCCGATTTTACTCCAAATTGGTATTGTAGGCTTGGTAAAGTTACTTAATCAGAAAAATTGATCACAAAATTTTAATATTAACCCATATTTCTTTTCTACAATCAAATATATTTGTATTGGAAAACAATGTTTTTAAAAACATCGCCAAAATTAGAATAAACCAACAACAAATGTTCAAAAAAGAGGAATTTTATTTTATTTTTCATCAAACCCTGACTAATGAATTATCGGCGACAAAGTGAAATGAACCATGAGAATAGTTTTAGAACATATAACAATGTATGTATACGAACGCCATTTCATTAATTGCTAGTGTGGTACCGACATAGAGGTCATCGACACTCATTACCGTTGTCTATGTTTCATTTTCACATTTTCCTTATAATCCCTAAAACTTTGAAATTATAGCCCTGAATTTATGAGCAGATTTCGACCATTTCTGTTTGATTATATGACTTTGGTTTTGTAAGCGGTTGCGTGAATTGTACATAGTGATATAGGATACTGTTCTGTAAGAGAGAAAATAGAAAATTGACGATTTTAAAAGAAAAAGATTATATGCAATGCTAGTATAAAATGCATTAAAATAGGTAAGTTTATCTAACATAACTAGTTAATGATCTGCAAATATATATAAAAAAATATATATATATATATATATATTCATTTTGGTTTTTTTATTACAACTACAACTAACCCTTAACTTACCTATGATGACCTCCTTAGTTTTTAAAAGTTATATAATTCGGCACTTGATCCAGTTCTAAAGGTTTTGTCCTTTTTAGTCGCCGCACTAAGCCTAAACTATCGCAAGTACCGCCTCAACAACGACGCGGTTGAATTAAAAAATAATACAATTACAGCTCATTCACATAGGTAAGTTTACTTAATATGACAAGGTACTATCCTGCTAGAAATAATATCATTCATTGCTCTTAAAGATCATGGACATAAGGAAGTCTTGACTAATATGACAAGCACACTCCTGCAATAGATAATATAATTAATTGCTCTTAAAGCGCATTGAAATAAGAAAGAGTAACTAATATGACAACCTACTGTCCTATAAAAGTTAACAGTTAAATGCTCTTAAAGCGCATTGACGTAAGGAAAAGTAACTAATATGACAAGCTATTGTCCTCCAATAAGAATAATATTATTTATAATAAAGTGAATTGACATAAGAAAGAATAACTAATATGACAACTTACTGTCCTATAAAAGATAACAGTTAAATGCACTTAAAGCATATCGACATAAAAAGCGTAACTAATATGACAAGCTATTGTCCTCCAATAAGAATAATATTATTTATAATAAAGTGAATTGACATAAGAAAGAATAACTAATATGACAACCTACTGTCCTATGAAAAGTATATTCACATAGGCAACTATTTTATCTTCTTTAATATGTAGAGTAAGAAATCATATTATTCACTACTAAAGAAACCCATTCACATAGGTAAATATACCTATCAAGACAAGCCACTGTATTATAAGACTTAATATATTACATTACAGGCAAAGGTCATTCATATAAATATGTACACCTATCATGACAATCCACGTTCCAATAAGATATAATATATTGTATTGTCCAAAATATTACAATTAAAAAGGTTTACAAAACGTACTTAGCCACTCTCTGTAAGAAATAATACATTTCATTTTCTAAAAAGTAAATTCACTTAGGTAAATATATCTTATCAAAATAAGCTTCTATTCCGTAAAATATAACCCTGAATCAAAGCGCACTTACAACACGTACACCTGACAAAGAAAGGGAAGTAATCAAATCGTTAGTCTACAAAACGTAATTAGTCATTATTCTCTAAGATTTAATATATTATAATGTTAAAAAGTACATTCATATAGAGCAGAGAGTACCTAGTCTGATAAGCCATTGTTACATAAGAACTAATATATTACACTGCTAAATAAAAGCCATTACCTAGGTAAATGTACATATAAAGATAAACCACTCTTTTGTGAGATATGATACTTCACTACAGAAAAATGATACTGACGTATGTATGTAGACGGACCTTAACAATCCACTGTTTAATTAGATGTAATGTATTTTATCGCCATGAAAATTGTAATTAAACAGGTTATCCAATAAAACTTAAGAAGCAAAGCATACTGACATAACTAACATACCAATTCACTCTTCTATATATTTGAATGAAAAAGATTCAAAAAAATGTTAGTGTACAAAACGTAATTGTATATTTCATTTTTTAAAGCCTAATCACATAGGTAAACATTGTTATCAAAGTAAGATACTGTTCCTTATGATATAACATATTACATTGCACATGCATCAATATGTAAAAATACCTTACACTGCACTGTTCAATTTAAAAAATTAAAAAATTTAAGACCGACTTCAAAAAAACAAACTAAAAATATTATAAATAATAATATTTTACAATAACAGATGCGACTTCATAATAGTTATATTCTTAAAGTGTAAAGTACTAGTTTTAACAGAAGCAAAAATTAGTGTTTATATCTTGCTTTTTTTTTGAAGTCGACGCCATGATTGTTAAAGCAATGAGCTCTTATACTGTATGCCTAATCGATCGTGAGTGCTGAATCGATCGTGGCGTCGACTTCAACGCAAGATATAAACACTCATTTTTGTTTCTGTTACAACTACTACTTTACATTTTAAGAATATAATTATTATGAAGTCGCAACAGTTATTGTAAAAATTATTATTTATAATTTTGTTTAGTTTGTTTTTTTGAAGTGGGTCTTTTTTCCAGTACTGGCAAAAATGTCCTACAAGTACTGGCTACTTAACATAAAACACATACTACCGGTATATGCTTGCATTTTATTCAAATGTAATTTTATCAATATTAAATAAAAATATTTCCAACTAGCCTGTGTCAATCAGGCGCGATTTTGGGTTTTTTTGCAAATACAATACTGGCCAACACTGGCTCAATCAAGTCAGTACCCAGTCAGATAAACTGCTGCTCCTTAAAAATAATACATTATTTTGCTTAAAGAACGCCAATCATAAGGGTCAGAGTACCCAGTCTGATAAAATGCTGCTCCGTAAAAATAATATATTATATTGCTCAAAGAGTGCAATGACATACTCCTAGTCAGATAAGCCACCTATCCGTAAAAATATCTATAATTATTTTTCTCAAAGTGCACCCGTGATAAGGATCAAAGTACCCAGTCAGATAAACCGCTGCTCAGTAAAAATAATATATTATATTGCTCAATGAGGGCAATAACATAGGTGAGAGTACCCAGTCAGATGTAGTAGCTGTCTCGTAAAAATAAGTATAGCAATAATAAATTATTGTTCTGAAAAAGTGAATTCACACAAGATCAAAGTAGCTAGTCTAACAAAACCACTATTCTCTAGCAATAACATATTAAGCTTCTGAATCATACCGGAAAACGTAAACATATTAGGTATAATCATACCTTCTAACGTCTTGCATGAAACCATACCTAGATACTTGCTAATGTAATAAAGGTATAATGAGCGCATTATACCTTAGTACTTTCTATTAAATCATAGCTCACACATTAATGCGTGTTAACTAGTTTTTCAAATGTTTCTAGTGACAGTAAGATGTTAATTTTCTGAAATAATTTGTTGAACTCGATTTCATGTACTTACACTTAAAGATTTCGTGTGCGACGACACACCATTGAAAGTGAAATGAATACACAACACAACCTCAGCTGACAACAATGGTCTACTCTTTGTCTTTTGTATTTAATACTAATTTGCTTAGCACACGCTGTATGCATGCGTTGATTTGCTTTCTTAACAGCAAAATATTTTTCTAAATCTCTTACAATCAACCAAATTCCTTACATTTACTTTATCTCTTACTGATATAAAGGGTTAAAAAGGCGATAGCTAATTTCATTTCGAAATACAATATACAATATGTGAATTTTCCCCCCCTTTTTTTGTTATTTAAAGTCAAAAAACCTTTTCAGTCATCATCGCCTTATAAGAAAAGAACATAAAATAAAGACTCTCCTAGTTATGTGAATAATCTAATAGCATCGGAAATATATAATAGTAGGTCAATAGACCCGATAGGAAGGGTGAAAAAGAGAGGGATCTAATCCAAGACTACATGAAAAGTGTAAATCCAACTAGGGCCGCTCGGGATTTCTAAAGTGAGCCATTAGTTGAATATGTCAGTTACCTTAAGGTCGGAATATTTCTAAATAGCAGTGGTCAAAAGCAGTTTATCGGAAGTTACTTCTTTCATTAGATCTTTTCTCACCCTACACCTATAAAAGTGCC
This sequence comes from Aphrophora alni, assembly GCA_963513935.1. NCBI lineage: Eukaryota > Metazoa > Arthropoda > Insecta > Hemiptera > Aphrophoridae > Aphrophora > Aphrophora alni. The sequence goes on from OY740767.1 coordinate 92,303,334, forward strand.
ATTTATGCAGCTTGATGGTCTGCACTTATTATTAGCAAGGTTGAGGATATCAAACAACCTGATCCACAAATATCATTTCACAGATTGAGATGAATAATTTTCATCGAATGGTTATGTTTTTGTCTGCTCCTGCTGATGACGGGTTTAGGGTGGTGTTTAATACAAATAATATGTTTATGTGTTTAGTAATTTGTTAAGATTTGGTCTGTGAATGTAATGTATTTGTGGTAGACGAATTTTGTAAGTAGTGTTTCAGTATTAGTAAGTATAATGCTTCTTTTACACAAAAAAAACCCGCTATTTATTAATTACTACTTGCAGACACGTTGGAAAATGAAATTTAACCAATTTTTAAATTGATGACAAAACTATTATTTGATATGAGATTGCCTCAAGTTGTACTTTGGACGATTGCGATTTTGTTTGCTTTTTTCTTTTTTTATTCAAAGAGATAATTTATTGAGTCTGGTCTTCCTATTAAATCAATATTATTGTAAACAATGAAACGAAAATCAGATCTTGTTTGTTCATTTACTATTATTATATTGACGGACTATTATATATTGCCTTGTTTGTAATTTTTACATTTTAAAGTTTTATTCGTTTTTAGGTTGTTTAATTTGACATATTTTAAAATGGCACCAAATGAACACACACATCAGATAAATGAATATTTTCCCATTTGTTTGCTAAATCCACTTTTATAGAGTTTTAAGTTAGTATGAATGTACTAGATAGTGTTATAATTTTTTACTGATAAAAATTTCTCCAATAATAATTTCATAACAATAATTTTTATAACAAATTAATGGTTTTTGTGATTCTGATATTTTTTTAGCAGCTGTCTGAGTTAATAACCAGGGTTTTACAAAACATTAGACAATAAAAAGATGAATAACGATTCATTGAAGAAGAGTCTGATTTAAATGAGTGTAAAAACTATCTTCATTATGAAAAACAGAAGTGTTTCAAATTGCCAAGAAGCAATTCTTAATTTGGAGGATGAAATAATGTGTTTTTAAATAAATTGCTGTTAATGAATGAATAAAAAGATAAAATTCTTAAATTGGAAAAATTGAAAAATAACATGGACGTTAAGAAAACTTAACGAAAAGTTCAAAAGATTATAAGATGGCAGGGAATACCAATGATAGAATAATCGGTGTACAACAGCTCTATTCTGACCCGAAGTACAAAGATTTAAAAGATTGATCTTGGAATTCTTAATTTATTAAGAAAGTGTTTTAATGTATATATTTATGCCCAACCTATTATTTTAATGTTTATGATTATGAATTATTTTTATTTTACTTTACTTACGTAAATTAAAATTGTCAAATTATATTTTAATATATTTTAATGCCATCCTGTGATTTTAATGTTTTAATTATTATAAAGTGTCGACTTATTGTAAAAATTGATTTATTGTATTGTTTGAATATCTATATAAAGCCTATTTTAAATTAATTGAAATAAATAAGCTAGTTTTAGTTTCGTATATATTTTTATTGTGACTCTTGCTATATAAATTATGGTGTTTGTCAGCAACAATAGAAAAAAAATAAAATGAAATGAACCTTTACCAACGTTAGCCAATTGATTTCTAGTAACAGAGGTTTTCTTATATTGGGTAAGAGTGGGCAAACCCGAGATACTATAGCTGTCTTCTTGTAGTCTTGAGTAAAATCTCTCTTTCATCTTTCCTATAAAGTGTCTCATGGTCAACTCTTTTTCTTTTCTAACCCTGATTATATTAGAGTATTAGGAATCTTTATTGTGTTATCTTTTTCCTCTTCTTTTTTATAAGGTCATGATGACCAAGAGGTTTTTAGCCTTAAAAAACGCTCACACAAATTGAAATGAATTCTGCCTGGGCGTTATTGCAGTTAGTTATACAGTATACAGTCTAGAGAGGACAATCCGATTGACGAGTTTGCAAGTCTAATGCGTGACAAGTGTTCTACGAAATGATTACGTTCTAGATAACTAGAAGCTAGGAGAGGAGGTAAAAATACGGGGGAGGGGAAAAATTACTGCCTCTGGCAGTTTGAAATCACATCAACTAAAATTAATGAGACTGAAACTTATTCAAAATCGACTGGGAAGAGAAAGAGATCTTATTCATATGATCTCCTATGAAAAGATAGAAAATTTTACTTAAAAATTTACCAAATTATATCTTTATGGCTAAATCAAAAGAAAACCTTATTCCGCTAATTTCATAGACTTTGGCGTGAAATAAACCACTATCATATTATAGTTAAAATCATAATCATTTTCATAAATTACAAATACATGAAAGTTATGACTAATCAAGATATTAATTCTTTAAATTTTTCAAAGCTATTACTTTAATAGTTAAAACTAAGATACCTTAATTGAATTACATAATTATTCTAAACTGTAATATTCGGCTTAAATAGTTCAATACACGACCAATAAGCTATACTTGAAGAATGAGCTGGTGAAACTAAACGTTAATAGAGATCTTTGCCCTTAGCCTTAAATAATCAATTGATCGTGCATCTCGTGAGACCTCACACCGCACACGACTATTTGGCGCGTACTACATCAAAGTGTGAACATGAAGCCATACATACTTACCATGATACAACAAATTACTGGGAGAGATAAAGTCACTCGTCAGGAATTCTATCCAGAAATATTAGTTCGAATAAAAAACGAAGAGACCTTCCTGGGCAATGTAACCCTTAACATTTCATAAGAAGTATGACACGTCGCGTTATCCTGTTGTAACCAGCAATATCGTACGTGTAAATCTAACAAGGTTTAAATTGTTCAATTAAGTTGCGATATAAACCACACCATCTACAGATTTGTCAAAAAATAAAGGCCCTATAACACGACGGCAGGAGATCGCACACCAAACACCAATTTTACGTGCGTGTAGTAGTCGTTCGTGAAATGAGTGAGGATTTTCATCGCTTCATATTCTGCAGTTTTGGTTGTTAATGTAACCATCCAAGTGAAACTCTGCCTCGTCACTAAAAAAAAACACGATCCAACATTTCAATACCCTTGTCATTAACAAGAGAACGCATCCAAAAACAATACTGTAGACGTTTACAGTGGGCAACTTCTTTCAGTTCATGACCGACACCGTTGCGATAAGCACGCAGTTTTAATTTTTTAGTAGCCCTAAAAGCTGTAGATAGTGAAAGTCCAGCCTGTGATGATAACTTTCTAAGTGATTTGCTGGGTGAGCGATTCAAACGTTCTTTCACATCGTTCAGAACTTCCACTGTTAACAGTGATGATCGGACCTGTGCTTTTCCGATTATATACACTGGCAGGCTCATGGAATTTATTAATCAGACGCGATATTGTTGACTTTTAGGTACTAAAGAATTGGGAAATTGTAACTGAAACTCGTCTTTTACTCGTTTGTAAGATTTATACCGCGATAAGTCTTAATAAGAAATACACGTTGATCCTTGGAAAAAGACATAGTTGAAAATATACACAGACTTACAAAGACAAATGCATACTGGAATAGCTCTAATGCATTACAATAACACATGACGAGTCAACAATGAAAACAGTTTTGCCAACCGTAATTGGGGAAGAAAACATTTATCTATGCGTACTAATACCTTCTTAAACTTCGGGTTGCGTGTAATGAAATAATGCAGCTAGGTTTAGAATTTGTCTTTCACTGTCGCAACCAAATTCAAATAAATTGCGTTATATTTCTCATAGTCAAATTGGATGCAAACTCCAGCAGGCAATCATTTTCGAAGAACCAAACATAATCATTATTATTTATAAAGCTGAAATAGAAAACTGAACAATTACATCTTTATTATCATATAAATAATTGTTAATACAATGTAATCGTCCTAGTCTAAAATTTAGATAAAGAAACAATGGCATATAAATCCAATTAACAACTAATGGTTTTAAATTCGTTCTAATATAAATTATTCTTACTGAAATTCCTAATTTAGGTAATAGCTGAATACTGTACTACATTTGTATGTTACGTGTGCTTTTAACAGTTGATAATCTATTTTGTTTTTGTTTTGCCTACAACAACAAAGCTCTCGTGTGCTTTTAATAGTTGATAATCTATTTTGATTTTGTTTTGCCTACAACAACAAAACTCTATCATCCAATTTTCTCAAAATCGAGTCCAACACTTGTAATTAAATAATCAAAAGAAAACTAATGGAAAGGACCAAATATATAAAAATATTATTTTTTATTATTTCAATAAAACATTGTTAAAATATATTTTTTCAATCCAATGTATCAAAGAACGCTTAAATCCCAGTTTAATTACAGAAATTAATCATAAACGTTATCACGGAAACTCGGAAAATGATAGTTCACATTTAATTAGAAATATTACATTTCCAAATCAGTATTTTTCCATTTCCAAATCTGTATTTTTAAGAGTTTCAATTAGAAAAGAATTCCTGAATAAAAATTATACTTTAAAAAGCAAGATTTTATACTCTAGCAAATATGTTTCCCCTTTTTAAAGATGATATTTGAAATTTATCAAAGGCCAAATACAGAAACAAATCTTATAATGTCTGGATGTACTGTTTCTACAGTACAAACGGCTGGACGATTTTCATAATCTCTTAATTGGATAGTCTAGTTATGCACCACCATGAAGCCACTATTTTTCAAGGGGCTACTACTTACTTTTCTCTCATAAGAGATATACGAAGAAAAATTCAGGAATGAAAATATCACAAATATAATATACTAAGTCACTATACTCGTAACAATTGACATTTTGAATAAATAGTTGCTAATGTATTCATTTCTATAAGTATTTTCATTTCTACTAGGAAATACAGCTGCAACAAAATTATTGGTGTATATTTTTTTATTTATCAGATTTTTTTAATCATAAAAAATTATTTATTTTTCGTCTTTTTTATTTTTGATATTGTTAACAAAAAACAATTAAAGAAAGACCTAAAGATCATGTTATGCAATTGGGTTTGGAGTATGTATGTTGGGTCAGGTTGTATGGAAGGTGTTGGATTAATATTAATATAAATAAACTATAATCAATTAATATAAGTTCAGAAAATAGTTCCTTACTGACTAACAAATATTTGGCTCCATCTTTCTTGATTTTTAATTTCTACTGGAAAATATAGCCACAGAATATTCCTGAATTAAATACTCTCTTGTCCCTAGAATAATTTATATAATCGACAGCTTGATGTCTGCCGCTTGCAACTACAAAAGGAAATCAGGAGGAAAAACACACATTCTACTATAGTGAAAAATTGGGTGAGGGTTGCTTCAAATTTGAGTTAAAATTGTAATGTATGATTTTTTAATTTTGTAATTGTAAGTTATGAATAATAAGTAGACCTACATATAGCTATTTAAAACAAAATTATATTGTTATACTAATTTGAAAATAAATATTGATAATGAAAATACTACGACTGTCCGTGAAAACTATTTGATGACTTTAACTTACCGCAATGTGTATAATAAATTCAACATTAAATAAAAAAGACGTAAAATATGTTTTACATAACATTATTTGTAAAAAAATAAATAAATCCATTGATAAAACATGACGCCATTTTGTTGACACAAATAACCCTCATCTTCAACAATTACATCAGAACTGGTGCTGAGCATTGTTGGGTTAGTTATTATACTCGTAGAATCAAATACATCGTATGATGTCATTATTGAACTTTGGCCTTTACACCCACATAATCGGCAAGCGCTTCTTCTCTGTTAAATATAATTATTGTATAAATAAATATACATCTAGTATTTTTATAAATTGTAGATATTCAACGACTAAATTATTATTACAAGTAGAAATAGACATGAAACAAAACGCATTTGTTTTAACCTGACACGCAAAGATCCAAAAGAAATTTGTTAACCGAATTTGTTCAGTTCCCTACATGGAAATTAAAAATGTTACAGTGTATAAATCTGTTTTTTGTTGATGTTTTTTAAAATTATTATTGTAATAAAATTATATAAAATCCTATTGTATAAATTTTACAGTTGCAATAAATCATTTAGGCTAGGAATAATGATTTCAAAGTACACTTTAAAAAAAATAAATAAAAAAAATCTTCCACGTATTTTTGCAATGCTTTTTCCAATTTGTAAATAATATCTTTTAAACAAAAAATAAAAACCCTCCTTTTTTAACATCATATTGTTTTTTATGCCTAAGTCACTCTATTATAATATATAAAGAGATTATTTTCTGTCGAATAGTGCTTTTTAATATTTTTATTTTTGTACCAACAGAATCAGAATTTTCTCTCGTCCGTTGGAAGTCGGTAACAAAACAATAAAATTAAAATTAACACAATCATCAACTATCGTATACAAAAATCACTTCGACGTATATAAGCACAAAACAAAGGATGAAGCGATAGTGCCCACCATAAATATTATTCCAGGTACTATATAGTGAGGTAAATGTGATTTTTGTATGTGTTGGTGATGCAATTGTCAATTTTCATTTTTATATTTTCCTAACAACTCCAACGAGTTAAATAAAATTCCGATGATGGGATTACAGTTCTGAAACGCGTAATTAAAAAACAAATACAAAAAAGTCACTACGCAGAAAAATTAACGTTTACGTTACAATGGTTTTTTGTAACTTTATTAGTTAAAAAATACTTCTGAGTTTCATTTGTTAAGACATTCTATATTAGGGCTAAATATGGAAAAATCCGTCAAAAAATGCTGCAGTTTGAAAGGGAAATCATTAAAAATGGGAAGGAAACAGATATCGATTACACTATTTTTCTGGTTAATTGTTTCGGAAACTAAAAATTATTCAAAGACAGTGTACACTACATTTAATTAATACCGGGCAACTTATCATTATTATAACATTTTACACATAGGAGTATTTAACGGTTACGGTTCTAGGTTGTTCTCATTTCTCAAAAAGGGAACTCGTGTTTAAACAAAGTGACTCGTGCTATAAATGAGACAGAAGAAGAATAAAAGAACGTCCAATGTAATAGGCCTACTTAAATGCGAATAAATAAAGAAACTCGTTTAACTTTCTCTCTCTCTCGCGCGCTGTTACATCAACCTGATTGACATAACATGTGTGATTTCCTTTCCCACTCTTTATCTTATGAAATGTTGTCATCGCTTAAAAGCAGGTCATGTTATCATCTTGAGCTGCGCGCATTGCCTATGTCTCTGTAACCTACTCTACCTATTCATAGGTTATCTATTTATTTACAAACAATTCACTTGCTATACAATTTATAAAACAAACATGAGTTAGTAAATATTACAGGTTAGTAGATAAAGCTGCCGTTGCAATTGCCAAGGAAATAAAACTACAATTATTATACTACTACTAAGTGTACAGTACAATTTATTTTGGTCTAATATGTAAGTTATACAGTCAACATTCTTAGTAATACTGTCTTAGATCATAAGTAGAGAAATATTAATCTGCATGAAATGAGCTGTAGATAAAACCTGTTGTAATGGTGTCATTTTAAAACAAGTTTTTTTTTCTTTCTAGAGTATAGGGTATTGTGATTTGCCAACAACATTAAAGTTTTCACCAAAACCAAAATTTATGATTTTGATCTTAACATAGTTCCCCCCTCCTCAAAAAGTTACTTTTTTGTTATTATTACAAATTTTCTTTTTTCACTAAAATCGGGCTGTAAAAAAATTAAATTAACGATTGTACGAAGATGAAACTTATATAATTTATGCTGTGATTAAAATTACAAGTTATGACAAAACCAACGCAACAAACATTATGGGGAAAATGAAGCAAATAAAAAAGAACTTCAAGGTTCTCCTTTTTTCCCTAGTTGTCATCATCGCCTTAAAAAAAGAAGAAAAGAGAACAAAGTAGGAAAGCCTTGAATAATGAAGAAAATTGAATGGAACAACAATTTTGTCTGTAATAACAGTTTAAAATTTCACCAGACTATGTAACAATGCCTAAGATGTAATAGCTTCCCATCGACATATAGGATTTTCAAAATACAATAATAACAGTTAGTTATTGAAGCGTTCATTATAATTCCTCTTTTGTTTAAATACTGCCAGAAATTTTGAATAAATCTGAAATACATTAAAAGAAAATTATTTGTCCTTTGTAAAAGAGGGAATACCCATTTATTAAGAATTTTGTGTGTTATATATATATATATATATATATATCATAATTATTGTTTACTTTATACCTTTAACACTAAATATGAGGTACAAAACCATTTTAACAAATACCTCTACCAGAGAATTATCACCGCAATGAACACTCGATATAAACCTCGCGGCTATTTTCTTTAAACCATAAAACCAATTTTTGTGGTTTTATTTGTGGTTTGTTCTTGTTTTAAAATAAACTTTTTATATGGTTTAATACCAAAGGAACCAAAAGAACAGAAATATTTGCTGTATCATTTTATTTTAAAATTAACATCTATTGTTTTACAACCAAAATGACCAACAGACATCACATATTTGAAGTATGCTCTTATTTAAATGTGACTTTTAATATATTTAAAACCAAAAGACCCAATGAATGCTAAATATTTGTGGTGTGTCCATATTTTAAAAATAACGTATATTTTAAAACAACAACAAACTAATGGACAAATAAATATTTGTTGTATGTCTTAAAAAGTAACGTTTATACAGCGTGTTTTATAAGTCCCGGGACGGCTTAACATATTATTAACCATTACTGATAGCGCTACCAAAACTTAACTTTGTTAATGGACACCAAAACCTATTTTAGTACGTATTCAGTGGACCGCTAACTTTCCAGGGGGACGGCCTACAAGGACTAAGTACAAAATCTTAAATGAGAGCATAGGTCAGGTACATCTTACAAATTAAAGGTCTTTATGAGTAGAACAAACACAATTCAGCAAACCCGACCTTAAAAGGTTCATCCTAGCTAAAGTAGCGTAGGTTTTTTAAACTATTTTTTAGACTGCTCACTGGGTCTTTATCTCCAATGAGACGGCCCTCAGGGAGTCAAAAGGAAATCTTAAATGTAAGCATAGGTTGATATGTACATCAAACTAAAGGTCTTTATTTGTAGAGTAAAATGCAGTAAATCCAAACTCAAACGGACAACAAGCCGAAAATGACAGCCGTTAAAAGATTCCTTAAATTTTCAATTATTAGATAATTGTAATGAAGTCCATGGGTTTGATTATTCATTCAATGGCAAAACTAGAGCATTATTGCATCTAAAGCAAGTGTATGTTTCCTGTTTGAGGAACCCACTATCAGTCAAAAACAACTTTCTCTTTTTTAGGCCTATCATGGTTAATCGATTTTCCTTGTTTGATTTAATATGAACTTTAAACCCATGCTATTTTAACTAGGGTGAATCTTTTGAGGTCGGGTTTATGACATTGTGTTCTACTCATAAAGACCTTTAATTCGGTGTACAACTCGACTTATGCTCTCATTTAAGATTTCCTACTTACTACGTACTTGTGGGCCGTCCCCCTAGAAAGGTAGCGGTTCACTGAATACGTACTAAAATAGGTTTTGGTGTCCATTAACAATGTGCAAAGCTTTGTAGCTCTATCTATAATGGTTAAAAAATATCAAGCCGTCCCGGGACTTTTTAACACATAAACAAAACAATGATCCACGCCAATACTCGTCTTATGTTCTTATTTAAAAAAAAAGGTTTAATGTTTTAAAATCAAAAGAACCAACAACATAATAAACAAGTTTAATACGTATATTTAAAAAATAAAATAAACAATAGATCCAAAAATATGTTGATTGTTAAAAATAATAATAATAACCTTTAGTAATGTTAAAAACCCCACAAAACACACCAAAAAATACCAAATATTTGTTGCCTCTTAAAAATAATAATAATATCCTTTAGTAATGTTTACTAACTCCACTAAAAAATACTCAATATTTGTTGTCTCATAAAAAAAATAATAACATTTAGTAACGTTTTAAAACCAAAATAGTCAATCAACTCCAAATATTAGTCGGAGGCATTTATTTTTTAAATAATATTTAATATATTTTATAAGAAAGGAAAAAACCAAAAAATAATAATAATAATAGACGACAAAAAATGAATGTATATAAATACTATTTAATATCATTTAAAACCAAAAGAACCAATGAAATTAAATATGTTGTTGTGTACCTTTAAAAAATAAATGTCTTAAAAATAATAAAAACCATAGAAGGCCATATTTGTCGTCTTCCTTAAAAAAATAAATAACATTTCATATGTTTTTAAACCAAAAGAACCCATAGATGTTCAATATGTTTTATTATGTCCACAATTTAAAAGTAATGTTGTATACATTTTAAAACAAAAATACCAATAAACGACAAATATTTGTTTTTATTTGTTATTTTGACGAGTTTAAAGTTTTCAACATTTCTTAACCATATGCAGGAGTTATTGATATGTATATTTTGAAAAATATACCCGACATCTTTAACCTTATTTACTCATAATCACCTTAATTGATTACATGAATCACTAGAGCACTGTGGTGAGTGTGTATTGTACCTCTGAAGATGATAGCAATGCTATTACATATACATAAGTTAGATTAAACAGAACTATACAGTATTTTTGTTGTTAGTGATTTATTGTGGTTTTGGGTGAATTTTCTTTCACCTTACTTAATCATCATTAAATACAGGAATTATTATGCCTAGAGTAACTAAAACTATTAATATAACATGTCCTTCTTATATGGCAGGTTTAATTTTTCACAAATTACCAAATAATATGAAATTCCCACTACTAGTGTAATTACGAAATCTACAGGAGAACTATGATTGGGTTCTTTAGATTAGGAAGGGAGAATATCCAATACTTTCTGACTCTGACTTATCCTGGTGTAAGGATTGAGTGTTTTAGTTTTTATATGTGGTGTTGTGGCTCCAAGATGTAAAATAAATCAAAATAACAAAAGAGGGAAGGAGGGAGGAAGAAAGTAAAATGAAATAAAAACAAATGTATATGTGAATATAGCCAATATTAGAAGAATGTCAAATGTATTGTCAGGCTCAAATATTTTGTAAAGTGGAAAGGTGTTTCATTTGTGTTCTAGTAGGCAAGTTATTTAATGTGTGTGTGTGTTTTTTTTTTTTTTTGTTTTTTTTCAATTAGAGTGCTATGTATGACAAAAGTGTTATCTGCTCAGTTATATAGTAGTGAATTTTATCGGAATGGATCTCACTGATTTTAACTTGCATTCCTTCTCTCACAGGTTTGGCCCATGCGAAGGTTTCATGGTAATGTATGTTTTTTTTTCAGATTCGATTGTGAAAATAATAAATTAAATAAAATATATTTTTAATGCTATTTAATATGGTTTAAAACCAAAAGAACAACAATAGACACTAAATACTTGTTGTGTGCCTTTATTTAAAATTAGTGTTTAATACTTTTTAAAACCAAAAGACATTTTAGACACAAAGAATATTTTTATATATATCTATATTTTAAAATTACCACTTAAAATTCTTTAAAATAAATTTTTTTAGACGCCATAAAAATAAAAATAAAAATAAATAAATTACTTTTTAGACGCCAATAATTATATGCTCTATGACTTAATTTTAAAATTAACGTTAAATATGTTTTAAAACTAAGAACCTAAATAGTCACGATTATTGAAGATCGATGGTAAAAAATGGCCACATGAATTTTGAACGAGAGCCTAAGCAAGATAAGTATCAAGCAAGTTTCATTTATTAACACCTCAGCTAACCTCATTCTCTTCGGTTGATTTAATAGATCATCGTTGATGTTTGGGTGAGTTACAATAAAAATAATAGGATCCAAAATTACGGATGGAGGAAATAATAAGTTTCACTGATATCAGCTAAGGAATCGAAATATTCAGAATATTTTGTATCCCCCGCGTTCATCTTTGAATATAAATTATTAATATTATTCAACAAACAATACTTTCCCCAAAATATCTATGTATTAAATTGACTTACCTTACAGTTTCATGTTGATATCGATAATTTAGAAAATGAGTTGCTTTATAAGATGTTTTCTCCGTCAGCTGTTTTAGGTTTAGTAGCGATGAGAAGTCACGTAACGAACACATCTTAATACTCAGATAGTGTCAGTGAACAATTATTTTTTATCTTTTGTAATAATTCACTATAAATAATTACTGTTTATTATAAAAACTCTGTCTTTAGATCAATTATATAGAATTCGATTGCAATGCCTATTTCCTAATGTTACATTTCTATTATGATTTTTAATGATATTAACATTTAAAGTTTTTTTTGTTTTTTGTTTTTTTTTCACTTAAAAAATGTTAAATGAATTCTATTTTCTTTGAATATTTCTGACTCTCTTTTCATTAGTCATGTTTTTTTTTTTTTTTTGTTTCGTCTTTTTGTTTGCTTGCCTTTAAGTTATTATGACTAATTCTCACATGGTTTCACACTTTCATTACAGATTCACTAAAAGTAATATATTGGCCAGACTGTATAACACATTATCTCAGTTTACCTGAATTTTTACTTTTCTTTTAAAAGTTCTTGTTTCTTTTACCATTAATGGACTATTAAAATAATAAAAGTATGAACACCAATTTTTGAGATCCTTCTTCCGTTGAAGGACGCACACACACATCACAAATTCTTAATTCTTCCAAATCGGAAAATATCTGAATCCACTTTCATTTCTGCATATTCTAGTGATCATTTCTTTTTTAGAAGAGAATTATGAATTTTTGTTACCGCACCACGTACTCATTTATCCCCCTTTAAATTTTGTGGACATCATTTTTAAATTTCATATGAACACGCGTGCGCAGATAAAGTATAATCCTGTTAATTACTAGTTTACACGTCAAGAAAAGTTTGGACGTTTGGTTTATTTGATATTACGAAATTGTAAACAACAGACCTTCAATAAAACAAGTTTGTTTACACTGATGACCGACGGTACTTGATAGAATTCCATTTTAACAAATAAAACACAATTTTTCTTTTGTAAATTTCTATAATTTATCTATAAAATTCTATAATTCTTTTTATAATTCTATAATTTATTTGTAAAATTCTATTTTTATAATTCTATAATTTATTTGTAAAATTTTATTTTTATAAATTATAGAATTTTACAAAAGAAAAATTGTGTTTTATTTGTTAAACTAGTTTGTTCCTATTACCACACAAAAAACGATAAGGTTTTGTGAAGCTAAAATGTTATCAATTATTTTGTACTATTAATTTCATTTTATAAATTTAATACCTTATGAAATGTAAAAAAAACTTTCAATTTGTTGCTTTTCGTTATGAAAACTAAATTTTAAAGCATCTAAAGGAAAATTTGGCGACTATCTACTAAATTTACAGTTTTTTAAAATGGCAAAACAAAAATGAAAAAGCACTTATAATTTCACAAAAAAACAATTTATTGCTACAGCTGTTTCGCCGTTAGGCATCGTCAGACAACAGTTGTCTGACGATGCCTAACGGCGAAACAGCTGTAGCAATAAATTGTTTTTTTGTGAAATTATAAGTGCTTTTTCATTTTTGTTTTGCCTTATTATGGAATTTCACCGAGTACCGACTGTAGTCACACTCAATATGTTTTTTAAAATGTTCATCGTTTATTTGTAGGCCTACAAGAGTGAATAATAAATTAAAGATAACCGATTATCCAAGCGGTTATTGTAATCAACACACTGAGATTCCTGGAAGGATAGTCCTCTTTGAAATAATTACAATATAAGATGCATAAAGGATGTGGCGTCGTGGGAACCGTCGTACATAAATCGATTATAGCCTTGCAAACGTCGATACTTTCAAAGTCTCAGCTATGAGTTCATTCAATGATGTAAATCTTTACCGATGACTAACATTGGTTTTGTTAACAGCGTGCAAATGGGATGAAGTTCAGTGGTATTCTGTGCCAAGACGACTGACTTGAATAAAAGTTGCAATGTCTTGTAATATTTAACTATAGATTTTTAGCCTATTACAAATCAAAAAATTGTTATTAACATGTCCAAAAAGTCATAAAATTGTTAATTTACATGTCCAAAAAATTCAAAATGGTTGAATAGAAACAAAAGTTGAACAGCTCAGAGAGAATATAAAAATAACACAAAATCTAAGACCACACGGTTTTCATAGTAAGCGAAACTGAATTAAAAATTATCTGCATCCGACAAAAATATAGGCCGGAGATTAAGAACAAAGGGAGAATCCAAAAGATATCTGTTATCTATCCCGGAAACTACTCTTGTTTAAGTTTTCACGCTAACATTCTTCTCGAATGGAATGTTAACTGTTTACTATCCGTCTCATTTCACGGTGTCGCTTAGAGCAGTTTATCTGTTAAAACTAAAGTTTAATACTTAAGTTGGCAAATTCAACGCCAGCTTTTATTGCATTTATAGAATAAAATAATTTCATGATACTATCAATTAAATTTCCACATATACCCTTCTAATTAACACTGTTTATGCATTCAATTCTTTATTTGCATTTGTCCCCTCAATTATAGTGTAGGGGTGAGACAACCTAGCTGGATCTACACCTTTCTTCAAGTAGTCCTGGGTTAGATCCCTCTATTTCATCTTCTAATGTAGTCTCTCTTGACCAACTCTGGTTCTCTTCCGACCCTCTCGCTTTTAGAGTATTCAAAGGCTAGGAGTTACTCTTTTTTTAAGATCCTGTGTTCACGCACATTTATACTAAATATTTGCTTTTTGTATAACTTCGTTAATTCTTGAGTCTTTGGTATTTGAAGACGTTCCTTAGCAACACATATTTAGGTTTAGTTTTGCTTTCTACAAACATACGGTATTCTAATATGATTTAATTTGCTTTATTAATATTGCTTATTAAATACGTTATTCTAATATGATTTAATTTGTTTTATTAATATTGCTTATTAAATACGTTATTCTAATATGATTTAATTTGTTTTATTAATATTGCTTATTAAATACGTTATTCTAAAATAATTTAATTTGCTTTATTAATATTGCTTATTAAATACGTTATTCTAATATGATTTAATTTGTTTTATTAATATTGCTTATTAAATACGTTATTCTAATATGATTTAATTTGCTTTATTAATATTGCTTATTAAATACGTTATTCTAATATGGTTTAATTTGCTTATTAATATTGCTTATTAAATACGTTATTCTAATATGATTTAATTTGCTTTATTAATATTGCTTATTAAATACGTTATTCTAATATGGTTTAATTTGCTTATTAATATTGCTTATTAAATACGTTATTCTAATATAATTTAATTTGTTTTATTAATATTGCTTATTAAATACGTTATTCTAATATGGTTTAATTTGCTTATTAATATTGCTTATTAAATACGTTATTCTAATATGATTTAATTTGTTTTATTAATATTGCTTATTAAATACGTTATTCTAATATGATTTAATTTGCTTTATTAATATTGCTTATTAAATACGTTATTCTAATATGGTTTAATTTGCTTATTAATATTGCTTATTAAATACGTTATTCTAATATGATTTAATTTGCTTTATTAATATTGCTTATTAAATACGTTATTCTAATATGGTTTAATTTGCTTATTAATATTGCTTATTAAATACGTTATTCTAATATAATTTAATTTGTTTTATTAATATTGCTTATTAAATACGTTATTCTAATATGATTTAATTTGTTTTATTAATATTGCTTATTAAATACGTTATTCTAATATGATTTAATTTGCTTTATTAATATTGCTTATTAAATACGTTATTCTAATATGGTTTAATTTGCTTATTAATATTGCTTATTAAATACGTTATTCTAATATAATTTAATTTGCTTTATTAATATTGCTTATTAAATACGTTATTCTAATATAATTTAATTTGTTTTATTAATATTGCTTATTAAATACGTTATTCTAATATGATTTAATTTGCTTTATTAATATTGCTTATTAAATACGTTATTCTAATATGGTTTAATTTGCTTATTAATATTGCTTATTAAATACGTTATTCTAATATGATTTAATTTGCTTATTAATATTGCTTATTAAATACGTTATTCTAATATAATTTAATTTGTTTTATTAATATTGCTTATTAAATACGTTATTCTAATATGATTTAATTTGCTTTATTAATATTGCTTATTAAATACGTTATTCTAATATGGTTTATTTTGCTTATTAATATTGCTTATTAAATACGTTATTCTAATATAATTTAATTTGCTTTATTAATATTGCTTATTAAATACGTTATTCTAATATGATTTAATTTGCTTATTAGTATTGCTTATTAAATACGTTATTCTAATATGATTTAATTTGCTTATTAATATTGCTTATTAAATACGTTATTCTAATATGATTTAATTTGCTTTATTAATATTGCTTATTAAATACGTTATTCTAATATGATTTAATTTGCTTATTAATATTGCTTATTAAACACGTTATTCTAATATGATTTAATTTGCTTATTAGTATTGCTTATTAAATACGTTATTCTAATATGATTTAATTTGCTTTATTAATATTGCTTATTAAATACGTTATTCTAATATGATTTAATTTGCTTTATTAATATTGCTTATTAAATACGTTATTCTAATATGAGTTAATTTGCTTTATTAATATTGCTTATTAAATACGTTTACCAAAAATGAATTTAACTGTATAAAAATTAAACCAAACCAATGTACCCGGTTTTCCAAGTTCGTCAGATTAACAATCTAGAGATCCGGGTTCGAAACCTAGTCAGGTAGGAATTATTTATAAAATTCAAATATTCAGTATCTCTACCACGCGGAAATGTAGTTCAACATTTACGATTGAGTAATTAAACCTGGAATGGTTAAAATGTTAATTTTTTGACGAAATACGTTAACACCAATCCAAATAATCAAATTATAAATACATGACAATCAATTTACAATAACATCAAGTAAAATTGGTTCCTTATTCATTCCAAGAGGGGTTGGAAGATATATTTATAGCACATTTAATTTAGAAAGAGCTTTTTGGTTTACTGACATTAACGAACTCAGTATTTCAGGGTTTAAGTCTAAAAGGGAATGTATTCAATTCATTCGCATTTGATGGCTTTTGATGTTAATTGGCAAACCTATGATGATACTCCACTGATCATCGAGTGTTAGTCTGATCTCTGCCGAAGTGATTGTGATTCTTTAAAACAGACAAGACGTTATTACACTGTATTACATCCCTCAGATATTCGATGCCTCGTCCACCAACAGTCCCATTATAGTGTATTTTTAATTGCCCATTCCCAGAGAAGGTTTATTTCTAACAGTAAATATCTGGTCATGTAAATTGGTTGGCATCGTCTCCATCAAAATTCATTTGGAACTCTTTAAAATAATTTCGATAACTTCAACTTTCAATAACGAAACTCAATACACATCATCATTTCTATGCTGACAACGACCAACTACAAAGTTTAGATTTCATGCTCAACATTTATTTACTGCTGTAGCGAACCAAATAGCCTATAACTTCCTGTAATAAATATCATTAGTTTATTGTCATTGCAAATGCTAACCGAAAGAATAATTTAATTCTGTTAATACAAACGGTTATTGACCATCAAGTGTCTAAAGCTATATGACGACAAACTTTGTCACTGGTATTAATCAGTGAGAAATCCGTAATTCTTCAAAATATTTTGTTAGAAACTGCTATAGGCATTTGATGATCGTTGTGTTGACAGAAAAACCGATTAGATATGATTACTGAAGTATTTTCCAGTTATATAATTTGATTTATATTTATTCGCATATTTTTTACAGTATATTAAAAAAAAAATCAAATCTACTCTGCTTAATTGTATTATGGTCAATTTTTGAGTTTATTATTATTTATTGTTGTATGTTTTTTTAATTGATAGCCTACATTTACGTATTGTTTTGCATATTATAACAGGAGAAGAGAAAAATACTTCTTGTTGGTGGTATACTTTGTTTTACATTGAAAATGTATACCTATTTATCGCAATGAGACTGCGCTGCTAACAAGCACATGAAAACATCATACCTAAACATTGCTTAAATTAAATAGAATACAAAATATAAAACTATATATTCTAAAAAAAACTCCACAATAAAATTTAAACAAAATAGAGAGGTAACTTTCCCCTTTACAAGAAGTGAACGTTAAGTTTTCGGGGTTTCTCTACTTTTCATTATGACTAATAATACTGAAAGACCTAATTGGTTTTACATAGTCACTGCATTCGTACCCTAGCAACAAACCGTGGGGTATAGATAGAATCATTTCCCTTGCTCAATGCACTAAGCTTTCAATTCGACATTTATTTGTTTATAAAATGAAACAAGAAAAGTGTTCTTAGATGGGAGTATTGTTAAACAGTAACAGACAATAATTAATTGTGCGTATTAATACACTCCTAATTTGTTTCCAAGGTCTGTTTTAAGAAAGAGTATAATTGAGACCATGCTTTGAGTGTTTTTATCAGCTATGAGTTTCAACTAAATCAGTGAAAGTATTTGTTCTCTATTTGAGATTTTATTTAACGGAGATTTATAAAATTATAAGAACTATAAAGTTAATAGAAATTAATCAAGATGATTTATTATGTGATGACAGGATTAAAATTAAAATCATTTTATTTATTAAATTGTTTAAAGAATAATAAATTCATGTCAAAATATACTATATACTTGAGAACAATCCACAATTAATATTAAACTTAATATAGCCTAAAAAGTGTACAAATAAAATAAAAAGCAACAATGATTAATAAATTGTATAACAAGCTTTGTTCCATTTGAACTTAAATCAGTTCAACACTGGGAGGTTTCTCTTAAATGGTACTTAAGTTCCATTTAATAAAAGTTGTAAACACGGCTAAAACTTAACATTCTGTAGCTTAAATGGGTTTGTCAGGTGATTAGTGACATTAAACATCCAAGTTATTAATTTCACTCCACATTTTAACCTTCTGCATATTAAATTGTTCTTTCCCGTTCATTTCTCACTTCTACACTCTTAAACAAAATACAATTAGGTTATAGTTGGAGTCCCTGTGTATAATAAATAATAATAATTAATAATTATAATAATTATATGTAAATTATATTACATTAAATTTGAATAGCGCCTATATATATATATATATATATATATATATATATATATATATGTATGAATTGTTTTAAGAAAATGTAATGTGTTTTATATTTGAATACGTCCTAAATAATGAAGACTATTTAATTAATAGAACATGTAATTTATTTTTCAATTTAATACCAATATTTAATAATAGCCAATCTATAAATTGTGCCTTGAAACATTGCATAAATTATTTCTTAAAATTCCAGGCACACAATCAAGAACAAATTTCCATACATTTGACCTTTTTCAGCACATTTTCTTTGCGATGAAATCGAGTCAAGATGAAATCAATTAAGCCAAAGTTCTGTAAATCACTAAATACCGTAAGTATGCTTACTTAAGTCTTAGAATCCATTAACAATGATTGTGAAAATGCCTCAAACAAAACTTCATTGAGTGACGTTTTTCTTGCCTCTGGAACCACCAAACAATTGTTTTTTCAAATTACACAACTTTTGATTTACGTTATTTTAGTAACGATATTGAAAAAGTGAAT
Source organism: Aphrophora alni (assembly GCA_963513935.1). NCBI lineage: Eukaryota > Metazoa > Arthropoda > Insecta > Hemiptera > Aphrophoridae > Aphrophora > Aphrophora alni. The sequence goes on from OY740767.1 coordinate 92,322,986, forward strand.
AGCAGCGATAAAGTGATACAATCCAAAAATGTGTTTCATTATTGTTGTTTAAAACCTTCTTGGTTGTTAAAATCTTATAAAAAAAGAAAAGACCATAAATAAAGACGCCTAGCCATTGAATACTTTAATAGCGTAAGGGTCGGAAGAGAACAAGATTTGATCAAGAGAGACTTTATAGAAAAGATGAGAAAAGAGATCTAACCCAAGACTACATGAGACAATGTGTAGGATCCAGCTAGGTGGTCTCGGGATACCCAGTTCCGTACTCACTATAGTAAGCCCTTGACGGGGATACAATTGTTATTAATATCTCAAAAGTAATGTTTAAACACCTTAGTTTTAATCGTTAATGCAATCTATAGCATACAAGAGACTACAATAGCTCACTTTATGCAACTTATATTAAAACCAAAATCAAGGTTGAACAAGCGTTCCTTCCTTTCCATCGTGTGGCGAATTATTTTGTTCCTAATTTATAACAAAACTTGTACAATAGATTTTAACTATGTCATTTATTTTATTAGACAACAATATATTGCACAATGTAATACATAAGTTAACAAATGGCTATCACATCGTATAGCTTGCCTAAAATCGAAATGTCAACATCTGAGGTAAAATTAAACGTCCACCAATCACACACCTTACACACACAGTCCATGTTTATTAGTAAACTCTTTAGGTGTTAAATTTGGAATCGTTGAATAATTTCGTTAACCAGACAAATATATTAATTAAAAGAGGGCCGGATTTCCAAATGTCCAAAATGGGTTTCTGGAAATAACTTTTCACTTGAGCAACAACGTCCCATTATAGACCATTTTGTGTAACTTTAAAATTTGAATCCAATAATGCCCAAATGTTTTTACACTCTACAAAATTAAAGATTTATCAATGAATAACTCAAGTTTTAACACCATAGCATATTAATTAGGTGGGAAATCTTTAATAATTTCTATAGTAAAGAATGAATTTTAGTTTTATTTTGATTCAGTTTGGAAAGTAAGCTAGATTTTATTAGCTTACTTACTGTTTTTCTAGAACTTATTCCTTGAATACGATTGTTATACTAAAAAATGGTGCTCTTAAAATATTAAAATGTCTATTTTACTTTTGTTACAACTTATCTGCCGGTAGTAAATGAGACTATAATTAAATATTTCGATAAGTATCTATAAATACAAAGGTCAAGGTCATAAACAATAGGAAATACAAACAAAATACCAAAGTAGGCTACTTGTACGTCCAAATCAGTTACGTGTTGAGAACAGAACTTAGATATCCAAGAAGCACAAATATTAATACGGCAAGTATAAAGATAAATATATGTTAAATAAATTTATAATAATAATATTAATGTTTAAACAATGCAAATTTAAATTGAATACAATGTTAATGGCCCATTTCTTTAACAATAGAAACTATTTAGCATTGTTGAGCAACTGTCTCTTACAGTTTGAACAGTGGGTCGTAGTGTTAAGTGGTTACGCAAGCATTTCGTCACTGAAACCATATTCGTTTCCGTTGCGAAAACCTTTTTCTAAGAGGAACGGTTTTTTTTTTACCAACAAAGAATTTGGCCCCTACAAAACATCGCTCCCCTTCTGTCTGGCCCTAATACAACCTCCTTCCCCCAGGTCTAGATAGACGAAACTTCACCCCTAATCCACTTGGCCAACCCTAAACCTGCAAACACCACTATGTCTACCAGTCTATCCAAGTAATAAGATAAAAAGTAAAATAAAAACATAGTTCTTATTAACTATTACTTATATAAACATAACTGCTAAACCACGAAGGTTAAATAACAAATTTACTCATATTTTTACAATTAATTATTAAAATACTCTAAGTTAGAGATTGACATTTAATAGTTAATGACAAGTAAAAAGTATACTCTATTAGATAGTTTAAGTTAAATACTGTCATTTTAATAACTAACGATAAGCAAAAGGTATACACCCTATCATGCACTGACAATAGAGTAGTCTGTAGTCTCATATTTAGTTGCAGTATGGATTTAATATAGTGAGGCTGTGCTATTAAGCCTAAAATAAATAAAAGTAGGATATACAAAACTGATAAAATTATATGTATTCTGAAACAATAAAACAATTTAAAAATACAAACCCTTCCCTTATAAAAGTGAACGTAAGTTTATACAGTAATCCACTTCTCCATTATTCATACTGCAGCAGTAACTCCCGTTTGATTTACAAAGTCGATGCATTTCATACTTAACCTACTAAACGTGAATCTGTAGTTCAGTATATCACAATTACTACAATTGCAGTTGATTATTTTCATTAAACTTGCAGTTGTGGGGCATGTGATTTTATTTATGACAAAGATTGAATTGTGTAAATCAAAAGGAGGTGTTAGCATTACAGAGCACGATGTAAAATTAGAGTAGCCACAGATGAGAATTTTATATACTATTATACTTTGTATACTTTTTATTCTATAAAGTATAGAGGTTGTTATTTAGATTTTGCTTTCTTTCCAACTACACGTGGGTATAATATTTCAAATCTTTCAATAACAGATATAGTTAAATTAGAACTGGCAAAGCTAAATAATTTCTAGATAAATAAAGAAGACATTATTATAACAAGTAAAACTAGGGAGATATCGGATTGAATATTTATTTTTCATGCAGAAATTGTGTTCTTAAATCAATTTGGATAACGTTTATTAAAGATTTTACATTACAATTTTCGAAACAAATCCATTAACTTTTAATAATATTAAAAACCATCCACACCTGCCAATGAAATGACAAGTGTTTCTCCAAGGGCCCTAAAAGTTTAATTTGAATGAATTTGACTAGAATTTAGAACATTTACTACTTATTTTGCGCTAATTTGTAGATTATAGGTTAAAATCAGTTTTATAGCGATAATATTCACAGTTACTTTCGTAGAATGTAACTGTAATTAATTGGTTTCTGGATATCATGAACTCCAGAAAATCATTAATGTTGAATGATTTTTTTATTTATTTGTTCCCCCCCTTCATATTTACTCATTTGTGTCATTCATTACAGTAATACACTTGCCGAATTTCTTTCGTACAATTCGAGAGACAAAAAAGAAACCGTAGACGGGCAGTAAGAAAAAGTCTTACTTTTTTCTTTTTTTTTTTTAACTTACGATTTTTCTACACAACAAAAGTTTAAAAAAAAAAAAACAATGATGAAATAAAATATTGAGTCGTACAAATGGTGACAGTTGATGTTGTGGGGGTGATTTTTAACCCATCAGAGTCTCCCTTATAATGAGTAGGGGTGTGGCAATCCCGACGTAACCTCGATGGATCTACAACTTTTTTCATCTAGTCTTGGGTTGTTTATCCTTTCTACCAGGTCTCTCTTAACCAAATCTTGTTCTCTTCCGACCCTGACACTATTAGTGTATTCAAAGGCTAGTATTGAATGCTCTTTTCATAACCGAAGGCGTTATTCTTAACCTCTCGGTCATCATCGCCTCTAAACAACAAAGGGAAAATAATTGATTTTTAACTAATTTATTTCGACAATGTATTTATTTAATTATCACAAGAATCACCACCAATGATAACATTCCTTACCAATTTTCCGCGAGTGGGGATCCCAACTTCCCACCTAAGATAAGATGTATAAACCAGCTGAGTCTGAAAATTGATTGAGAAGCAAATTGACTAGACACTCCCGCACCTCTACTAGTTTTGCGTAACTGACTATCGACGGAATATTGACGAAGAATTGGCTGCGAGATACGATTTCATATAGCGAATATAATTATAAAGTATTATGGTCCTTAATATATAGTAATAGTATACTGTAAAAACTTGAAAACTGGAAAATATTAGAATTTATTAGCAAGTCCTAAGATTTACCAATATCGGTAGGGAAAATCTGAGGAAACTATTAAAACTTCAGGTTTTTTTTTTGTAATTGTCTGTATTTACTGATGTGTCATGATAATAATAACAATTAATATTATTTTATTTATTAAATATATAAATTTAGTAGTCCATTTATACTTGTTTTATTTTTAATCAATCTAAAATTGATAAATTAATTATTTATAAACGATCATATGATATTTATCATTAAAATTTTATACTTAAAATGAATTAACCTCACTTTGATCTAACTTCTTTAACCTACTTCCATCGGAAAATAAATGTGAGCAATTATAAAAATCTCTTTAATTATCCGTTTTTTTAATAATTCGAATTTTACCGACCGATATTTTCAGTTTTCGAACGGTTTAAATTATCGACAATACTTAATAAATTGTTTAAATAAAAGAACTCTATGTAAATCTTATACTTTTCAGATAAATTTATACAAACCTTAGACGGCACATAAACATTTCTAAAAATAAAATCTCTCAGGGTCTCACTTTAGTGAGCACGACCTTGGCAATCCCGAGGGACCTAGTTGGATCTACACCTTTTTTCATGTAGTATTGGATTAAATCCCTCTCTTTCATATTTCCTATCAGGTCTCTTTTGAGCGACACTTGGTTTTTTTTTTTTTTTTACAAACCTGGTGTTATTAGGATATCGGAGAGCTAGGATTCTATACTCTACAGTCTTTTCTTCCTTTTGTTATTAAGGCGATGATGAGGTTTTGCTTTTAAACGAGAAAAAAATTAACTAATAAAAAATTTTGGCACTTTTTATTCAAGAATAAAATATGTAAATTAATTATATTGTCATTTTCAGCATTTCAATACATTAATGCATTACAACTATTGCATTACAACTACATACTATATACCCTTATTTTCGCAACTATCTTCTTTCACCATTAAAAAAAAATCGAGATATTTTTTGTTATCTTTCTTTATATTTTCTGACTTCAAGCTGATTTCATATAAAATTAAAATTATTCCAACAGGGCCAATTACTGTACAATCCATCTGTAACCAATACCTTAAAATAAAGGTCACACTTCGATTATTAATTGCAATTCAATTGAGGACGTTTTCTTCGGCCTCTAAATGGCTGTGCTTACCATACATAATTAGTTGGCTAGTTGGCATGCTCCTGCGAGCAATGATGGATGATACAGGTTAGACTAATGGCGAACAACTTTTACTATTTAAGTGTACTAATGATGAAGCGCCAATTCAAAGTTACTAATGAACTAATTAAATGGTTTGTTATTATTATTTTAATAGGATATTTGTTATACCTTAGTCCTTTTATTAATATTCAAACTGTATTTTCCAAAACTAATATTTGACTGTGATAGGAAAGTGAAGATTTTAAACACACTCAGCGAGAGTTACATGTTAAGCATTCAGCTGAGAAATGCTAATGAGATTATACAATCTTCTTTGCAACACTCTCTAATAGTTTACTTCATCATAATTTACAGCCAAGAAAGTCACTTGTACAAAAAACATTCTTTGTGATAACTCCCTCCACACCAAAATATATTTAGATTGTCTAAAAAATAAAATAAAAGAGCTTCCAAAATGTATTTCATATTTGTTCCCTATACAAACTTTTCTTTGATCGTTCAGATAAAATATGAATATTATTTTATCATCCTCTCTCATTTTCGAATGAAAATGTCAATTCACACCCTAATAAACCGAATAACCGCTAATTCACCCCATAATGTTAACTAACAAAATAAAATTCCCTTTTGAAAACTACATTATCAAATATTATGTAAATCTTTTTTTTTTAATCGTAAATGAATTATCTCTGATCTGTGATACTAAATTCAGCAGCGCCGGAGTGTTCTGAATGTACACAATACAAATGTTTAATCTCCTAGCACTGGACCTTTAACAGTCTCTCCAGGACTTAGAATTTGGATAAAAATTATTTTGATATTCAGTGTTGAGAATCATATGAAAGTAAGGGAGATAATGAAGAATTCCTAAGTTTGTGACCGCTGAAGAAATGACAAAAAGAGTTCGGTCTCGTAAATTGTTTGAAACTTTTTCTTTAAAACACAATGATTGATAAAAGTATGCACACGTACGCGCACACATACAAATCCACACTGTTATGTACAACATCCAGAACCCTTCAGAGTTATACCACACATTGTGTTTGTCATTATTCCTTGAACATTAAAAATAAAGTTTGTAAACATGAGTTGAAAATGTTGGTAAATACTATAAACATAATTTGTAGTGAGAGGTTTTTATATAAAATAATTAAGGGGATGGTTAGTAAATTTGTTTGATGGTCTCATCGACCAAACTGAAATGGGAAACCCAAAACTGTCTAAAGCACGTTTCGTTATTGTTAATATCGCCAGGTTATAATGATATTTTAAACTAATAAAAGAAGCATTCAGTCAAAAACTATACAATAAACTGACACCTGTGATGCCAAACCTGAGCAAATCATGCTTCTACTGGTTAATTGCGCTACATAGCTTGATGAAAATAAATATTTAAAAAAATTATTGAATGTATCCGTATATTTCGCCACTTCATGAACATTTCAACGACACCAAATATATGTGTACAACTAATCAATCAGCGTTAGGCTTTAAATTCGCTAAACGGTGTGTAGGTTCGATCACCATTGTTACCGTTTACTGTTTTAAAAATGTAGTTTATTTTTTTAAGGCGAAATACCTCTTGGTCTTATAAAAAAAGGAAGAAAAGGACATAAAATGAAAGTCCTTAGTCCTCGAATACTCTATTAATATTAGGGTCGGAAAAGAATAAAAGTTGGTTGAGAGAGACCTGATAGGAAGGATGAAAGACCAAGACTACATGAAAAAAGGTGTAGATCCAGATTTATATTCCTTGGGATTGCAATAGTATCTTCAATAATATACACAAAATGACCACTCAAAGTTTTAAAACATGAATACCGGAAGCATAGAAATTATCAGAGTTATTAAAATACTATGTCTGACCTCCATACCATAAATGTGTGCAGTTTAAGAACATAACCTAATGGTGGAAACACTTTCATTAATTTAACCGTATAGAACGTTAGGAATTGAACAGTGTGTTCGTTGAATGCCCCATCAAAGCATAAAGTGTTAATTAAAATTCAATGGAAAGATAAATAATTGTAACGAATATAACCAAAAAAGTGAAAGTTAACTGTTAGATACTTATTAAATAGATATGGCATTACAAAAAAGATAATTGTTGTAGTTTACAATAACAATAGCAAATTTCTGGTGGTAGTAATTGCGTGTTACATTTCGTAACCAACTTCATTGTTGATGAGTGAATAAAAAAACATAAATGGCGTCACTTTGAAATTTTCGTAAGTATGCACGTCTGGTTTGCTCCCCTTCACTGCATAAAAAACAAAGCTTTCACTAAACGAAATGACAAAAAGTGAGGGATTTAGGGGAGCGGTGAGATTTGAATACAATTTGTCTTCAATCACTGTTGCAGGGAGAAAAAATACCCTTCGATGACGTTTGAAAATGGCATGGGAAAGAAAGTGCAGACTTATCCCTCTAGTCAATAAATGGGAATATTATCTTGACATGGGAAAGTAAGTGCAGACTTATCCCTCTAGTCAATAAATATGGATATTATCTTGACATGGGAAAGTAAGTGCAGACTTATCCCTCTAGTCAATAAATATGGATATTATCTTGACATGGGAAAGTAAGTGCAGACTTATCCCTCTAGTCAATAAATATGGATATTATCTTGACATGGGAAAGTAAGTGCAGACTTATCCCTCTAGTCAATAAATGGGAATATTATCTTGACATGGGAAAGTAAGTGCAGACTTATCCCTCTAGTCAATAAATATGGATATTATCTTGACATGGGAAAGTAAGTGCAGACTTATCCCTCTAGTCAATAAATATGGATATTATCTTGACATGGGAAAGTAAGTGCAGACTTATCCCTCTAGTCAATAAATATGGATATTATCTTGACATGGGAAAGTAAGTGCAGACTTATCCCTCTAGTCAATAAATGGGAATATTATCTTGACAAAAGACGACAATAATCCAAGTTCAAGATTTGTAAACGATTTGATATTTCGTAAGGTAGAGGAAATGACAAGTCACACACAAGTCAATACTTTTCAGAAAAACTTTTTTTATCTATATGATTCTTTAAATTTTATAGTGATTATTATTGTATTAACTTCAATCAAGCTAAACCCTCAAAATAAGAAATGACGAACAAATGATTCAATATAAATCTTAATTTTTTTTATTTAATGAAATAAACGTTGCCAATGAATAGTTTTTAGAAAGCTTGTAAAGGTAAAAATAATTTGTTCTTTCATAGAAATACCGTTTCACACAAATTAAAACTGTCTAAACAAAACTATGTACCAAGCGCCTGTAGCGCGTTTGTACACTTGGTGGCAATATTTGCACGACAGGTTTATATATCTATTAAAGCAAATATAAATGAAGGGAAAACAACAACGATTCCACCAATATTTATGGGACATAATAGGAATATTTATTTATTTGGCCAATAATGGCATTATATTTTGATTTTATTTTGTTCCAATTTATGTTTCAGATAGATGAAGTTTAAAAAATGAAATGAAATTTATTCTTACCTAACCAAGTCTTCGCCAGCAGAACATTTTGAATTGGAATGTATCTGCTATGAGCATCTCTAATGCTGGCACATATTAAATTAAGAAACAAACACATAATAACTAAGCTACTGATCCATATTGGCGCAAAAACGTACAATAAGACGTTTCTTGAGGGGGGGGGGCATTGAATGTGTACTTTCGTTGGTGAATCTTGACTGAACGTTTGCGCTGGTTTGGATTCTGGTGAACAAGCTGACTTAAGAATTATTTTATTCCGGCACGTTTTTTTTATTAATTAACTACTTGGTGTCATTATGGTTCATGATAAACTTTTTCTTCTCTTTCAATGTTGAAAATAAATCTTCAGGCGTCGATATAACAGCAATGCAAGCGGATAAAACTGTCCTCCATATTCAATGAAACAAAAGTTTAAAACCTCTTTTGATTTCATTAAAAACTCTTAAACTAATTAACATGGTTATTCAAATTAACCCGATCTAACATACAATAACCTTTATGTTTTTAGGCTCAGTACAATATTAATTATTTAACAGCAATTTGACATATTAAATATGTACCAAGTAAAAATGTACGTAATAACACGAAAATGTCTATAATAAATATAATTAGAGCATTTTATTAAACTATTTGTGACGAACAAAATTTTAACCAGTAAAATATATTGATTTCAATTAATAATTAGAAAATACTTTTAAACACTTGATAAGGTTAAACCATCTACAACCTAATCATAAACTTAGATGTCTGTACAATATGTCTTATTTAAATGTTCGTAAACTTTCTGTAATAATGAAAGTAATGTAAGAATGAAAATTTAAATTTTAGACAGTTTTTTATATTTTAAAGTCATATAATTATGGAATTGTAAAACAACGGCTGGGATATTTTACACGTATTTCCTCAAATAGGCGCCTAGTGCAAGAAACTCAAAATTAATGAAGTTTAAAGAAAGCAAATGTTCCTTGAAACTACGATTTTATAAAACAATGAACTGAAGTGTTGAGAGGCCTAAACAGCTAACTGAATCTAATTAAGGGCATAAATATGATGAAATAAACGTGTTCACAATCAAGTGAATGTCAGCCTGCAGAAATACATTGAAGAGAACAAAATCTGCTTTAACATTTTGTTAACAGATCATTAAGTAATCTATAGTCTAAATGAGGTCATATAGTAGGGAAATATAATCTAGACACGCACATATTAACACGTTTCCTTAAAGTAAAAAAAGATTATCCTGTGGTAGAATTCACAATCTGAAAACACAACCTCCAAGATTTTGAAAAATTTGACAAAATAAATAAAAATCCAAAAAACCACCAGTTTTCAAAACTCACATACTGGGATGCAAAATCTGTGTATGTCTTATTGAATAAGGTACCAAAAATGATCAAAAGAACACTGATTTTCAAAATCTCATTATTCAGGGGTCATGCAAAATCTTATTGAACTACCAAAATATCCGAAACACATCCAATTTAAAAACCTCACATGTTGGGAGTAATGCTTAATATGTTGTATGTCCTATTGAATAACCAAATAAGTTGAACAATACCAACCATGTTCAAAATTTTACATTTTGGGAATAATGCAAAATCTCTTATGTGTCCTACTCAATTACAAAGAATTAGTTTTTTTTTTTTTTTTTTTTTCAATAACTGTTATCTTTAGATTGACAATAAAAACTAGGATATCATCACATTCATCATTAAAAGGGCAAAACAAATTTATAGTCCCAGTAATTTGTTTGTTAAACAACAGGTTTCATGATATTCGCCATAACAAATTTCAAATTATTCGCTATTTTGAACTCGAATTTTGAACAATCCAAAATCTGTTGTATTTCCTATAAACAATCAAAACCGTCAAAGAATCTCAACCATGTTCAAAATTTTACATTTTACTCAATTACGAAGGATTAGTTTATGTTTTTTTTTTAATAACCCTGATATTCTTTGACATCAGATTCATCATTAAAAGGGCAAAAATTAATTGCCCGTGTAATTTTTTTGTAAAACAACAGGTTCATGATATTAAACATAACAAATTTCAATATTTATTCACCTTTTTAAAACGATCACGTGAATTTCTTTCTGTTTTTTAAAATTTATTTTGACAGTATAAACAATTTATTGTTATCTCAGAAGCTCACTTATAACGACTACGGTTTTGGCAATCCCAAGGTATCTTTGCTGGATCTACTCCTTTGTTCACGTGTTCTTGGATTAGATTCCTCTCTTTAAGCTCTTCTGTCTGATCACCAACTCTTGTTGTCTTCCGACCCATGACGTTATTAGATTACCTATTCAAGGGATATAGCTTTTTATTTTTAGCTCTATTATTATTTTTATATGGTAATGCTGACCGAGAAGATTTTCACCCTTCAAAAACAAGGAGAAAAATACAAGTTATTCCCACTTTCTTCTGAATCATCCTGTACATACAGCACTAAAAACGTTTTCTAAGGGATCTGGGTGTAGGTCTTACCTTGAAGCTGAGATGGATGGAAAAGAACTTTCAAATACAAATTTGCTAATAAAGGAAGCGCTATCAATGGTCACTGAGAGATAGAAAAGGTGGGGGGAATTCTGTCTGTCCTTGTAAACAATCACTCTCTAAAACTGTCACACACAGTGCCTCTGTTGTATCGGATAACGTTGCAACATTCAGGGCAAGAAGTTACAGATATCAAATGTCAGATGACCTTTTTATTAATGAGCTTTGTTTACTTCTGAAAGTGGCAAATCATAACAAAAACTCAGTCTTATCACTACAATGATAGTATATTTGTAGTAGGCCTATTTTGTGTAGTCACACAAAATATAAGCCTTACATTTCTTCTATAATTAATGTTATGATGCACATACCTTTAAGCCTAATACAATCTTACTTTGATTAGTGTACGTGCCGCAAAATTAAATGAAGAGAATAAATTCATCAAGAGTTTCGAAGATTTTTAAATTCACAGTAACGGGATATATTAGATACTTCCACGCTCTATCACTGAGAATGTACAACTAGGTTTTTACTGTGATCGAGAGATCTTTTCATAACTCCAAAACCAACTATCATTATAATTTGTTTGTTTCACTCAGGATGGCGGCATTGTAGTTGAGATGTGGTTGGATAATTAAACGTTATTTTGTGACAAAGTATGTTTTATAAATTTTATATGATATACTTTAATTCTATTTTTATTCACAAAACCACCTATGCATTATTTTGTGATATATTTTTATTTTCACGACAAAAAATTATGTTTTTGTTTACAAAACAGAATAAAACTGTTTTTAATTATTACATTAACTTTAACATTGAGTCGCTAATAAAACCCATAAAATAATTCCTCTTTTAACTGAAAAAAATTGTTTGTTTTGAAGTTTCTTCAAGTTATTTGTCCCGAAAAAGTTTGTAGGAACACTCGTTTTCAAAAAGTTACTGAAACTAAAAACATGACACAAAATATGGTAACATTAACAGTTTTTAGTTTAATAGTTCGTGCGATTGTAAGTGAGAGAGTGTGGTAAATAATAGTAATAAATTATACGTCTATTGCAATTCAATAATACAATTCTATTGTCAAACTTACATAAATACAAAGTACGTATGTTGACCAACCAATAAAATACAGTACGTTAATGTGTTTAGGCTATATCTATAACTCCAGGATAACGTAAACTTTGCCCATAACACTCATAATGTATTCATCATCAAAACCACTTCCACATACCACACCATATACACATAACTAAGTCCCATATATTTTAAATATTATTTATATTACAATGATTATTTATTGCCCAATGATATTACCATTTAAATTTACTCAAAATTGTATATTATTCCCCATACGTTTCACTACAATTACTCCATAAACCTTCCCCCTCAAAGGGGTGAAGCAAAACAAAAAAGAAGAAAAAAACAATTGGATATGAATTTATTTCAAGCTGTGTAAAACATTTGTTTGTAAATTAATATATAAACTACCAAAACCATGATGAAACAATAAATCTTAATTATAGTATTTTTAAGGACAACATATTGTCCATCCTTGAGCTCTGACCTTGAGTTTCAATCTCTCTCTCATTTGACTTACAAATGACAATCGCGTCATTGCTTGTCTGAAGTCAATAATTAGTTGCAATTCGAAATAAAAACCTTTTCTTTGTCCATCTTTCTCGTCGACCTCGCTACGTCCTTTCTTCTCTGGCCATGTTTAGCATTGAAAACAAAAGTTGCCGAGCTAGAATTACAGCCAATTATGACAGATTGTTGTTACCGACTACGTAATGGCTGAGTTGTGGAACGAGTTGGATTCACCTAAGAACGAGAATAATTGAAAATAAAAACTTATTCTCATTTAAAGTTGTGGCGGTTCTAATAGAATTTTTTTTTTAGTTTTAAAAAGAAAAATAGTTTTTCACAATTATTATTCTTATTTGATAAGGAACCGTGGGGATGTCTAATATTCATAGGACCTCTAATCTCGATTACACAATAGTTAGATGGAAATGGGGATCCAATACATCCGGAAAAAAGAAAACATGCACTTTAAACTGCCGTCTGGCAGGCATTTTGTAAATGTTAATTATTATCTGGGATTGTGACTTAACAGATTAATGAAAGTCGATTTTTTCTGCCTTCTCTATCCCTGATACATCGCTTCCTAGTGATTAAAACTCCATGTTTTTTACGTATCAAGCGTTATATTTAAAAATCTTTTAGGTGACCAACCCAGTCACTCAGAAACTTCCTGCAGTGTAGGATCCGCTCATATACTTCGTATTTCTCTTTGTAGGCATCAGTGACAAGTGACAACTGAATAGTATGATCTGATTCCGTTTAATTTGCGATTGAGCACAATCGTTATGCAGAACAGATAACTTCCTACAAAGCTCTACAGAAGGATCCATTATACTATACAGTACTCTTAAATGCATTAAAATAACGTTATTCCACAAACTTAATTTTACCGTTAAATGTGCAATAATTTACTAGGAGAGTACACCAGACCTCTCCTCCTGCTCCTAAGAAACCCTCATCCTTAACTATTCCATTTCAGAAAAGAGTCATTTTAAACAAAATATATTTATATAAACAAATTCCCTCCTTTGAAATTATTCTCTATAGTAGTCAATCTACTATGAAAGTGGGTTGAGCTCTGCTACCCTGAATAAAAAATAATTAAATTACGACTTATAGAGACGCAGATTTTATTAAACGATCTTTATCAAAATGAATTCATTTATTGACTAATAAATCACCCTATTATTTAACAAAGCCTACGTGCTTCTTTATTTCATCGATGTATTAATTTTAAATAATTGCTTTTAATTATAGAATGTGATTAAAAACAGGAATCAATTTTAGTTGATTAGCGTCAATATTTATCTGTGTTATGACTGTTTCCCATCTTCATCAGTCTCATTGTATAAAATGTGAATGTTAGATAACAATAGAACTAAAGCCAATCCATTGGTTTAGTTTTGTTTCATAATGATGAATAAGTATATCTGACGTTGAGTCAAACATTTCACTAAATAAAATAATGAAGTCAATTGGGAATTAAAAAACGAAAAGGTCGAGGTGGGAGCTAGTTTTATGCAACATGTGTTTTAGGTCGTAGAATAATATCAGATTATCGTTAAAATCAATCTGTACTAAAATAGCTAGGTGCATAAAATGGCCAAAAAGTTACCATATATATATATATATATATATATATATATATATATATAAATTTTAAGTTTTAGATACATATGTTTACCTGAAAGTTTTAAAGCATAACATTTTCTACGAAAATCATATATTGCTGAAGTTGATACAGGAGAAATAGAGAGCGCAGAACGAAGCGTTCATGATCGCACGATCATTATCTCTGATAATTTTTGTTGAAGAATAATAGTTTCATTTGTTTGTATGTTTCATTTTTTGATCCTCTTATTTTGATATAAAATTAACAACATCAAAATATTAGGAATATTTTTGTATAAATGAATAGCATAAATATATATATATTTTTTTTAATAAACGGTGTATAAAATTAACAAAAAATGTGTATTAGTTTTGTACTTTAATATACAATAACGATTGAAAACTTGTAATATCATATTAAAATTACGATGTAAAAAATATAAAATTGTTAGTTTTCACTTTTTTTCTTTAGTGGTAATTTTTGGAATGGAATGGCAATGAGAGTAATTGTTATTTTACCATTATTATAATAATTACACCACCATCATCGTCATCAAACTTTGAGCGCGCGCACCTAATCCTTTCCTCTCCGCAACTTTCAATCAGATCCAGAAATAACCAAACTAGAATTATGAAACCGAAATAAGTGATTATTGTATGGGACGCTCTACAACTTTAAATAAAACATTTTTCATTAAAATAAACAGAAGACACAAAATCAAGAACATACAAATTGTTACATTTTAGTAAATTTTTCGCATCTTGCAATTTTAGCATAGTTTGATTATTGGCATAAATTTGGTACTCTATTCATATTCTACGAAAAAACACGTGTATAAAAGGAAAAAATCCGCTTTTCACAACTTTTCATCCTAATCTAACTACAGTAATTATTTTTGTAAATACCAATAGACTTTACGCGAATTTGAACTTTTAAAACAGCATAGATCTAATACTTACAACTGGCTCATAGTTTAATAATCGGTTTTGTTTTATATACTATAGATATTTGTAAATGTTAAAAACTATTAATTTTATAAAAATGTTAACAGTTACGATGACAATTACACCACACAAATTCATGTGCAGCGACAAAGGAGTTGGCCATTTATGATGGTCATAATATTAATACAAATATCACTTAGTCTCTACAATAAATTTAATATTTCAATTTATAAATACGTGAAAGTACACTGATGGAAATAAATCATTTTTGTTATGATCATAAATGTTGAAAAAACACAGTGAATAAACGATATAAATTACTTATATTTAAATAGTGATTCTGATTATCTGGCTAACATTGTCAACCAGATTGGTAGTGGTAAACTTTATTCCTTCTTAACGAATCCTACGCTTAACCTAAAATTTGAAGTTGTCCATGAGAAAAGTATATTATTTACAACGATGACAGGAGGTACTCGCTCTACTTCTAGTTCACCTTGACATAAGCCAAACTAAATTCGTCCTCAAGTGATAATGCCATAAAGTTTTAGAAAAAAGTAATTAAAATAGTTTGTCTTCCTGTTTATAAGATTTGTACAGTAGTAAGAAGATATAGTTACGATACGCTTTTTCAGTTAAACATATTTAGAAGTTTCCCGTAGGCCTACGTATTTGTGATTACTAACAAATTTGTATGTATTTAAAAATCTGTCATTATGTTCATCTAATCGATTACAAAAACTGTTATGTTCACCTAATATAATATAAAAAGCTATAAACATTTACGTAGTTAAATAGTAAATTTCACATTAGCCATCAGAAACTAGCCATTTTCAATTTCTGCTCACAAATATAATTCTGTTATCAAAACAAGACCGTAATAATACCAAAGTCCCCAGTGACAAGGCCTACCGTCTCACCTTAGCATCAGTTCATGTCTTTGGAAAAACAGTTGAATAAAAGTGTGAATGGAGCTTAAAATTTGAAATATATACTGTATAACATAGTTTTTTAACAATCAGATATAGGCCTGAGTAATATTAAGCTATAGAGAAAAGGAAACAGTTAAATATTTGTAAGAAGCTGTAGTAATATTGTACTGTACAGCGAATGCAGAAACAAAATTTGTTTTCATTGATGAAGGTGTATGTGGTAAGATAATGAAAAGCTATCGTGTTTATTGTTAGGCATTTAATGATTCGGGATTATATACTATGTTTGCATTAAACAGAGTAACAATTGAACAATTGAAAATATTAGACATGAAGTAATTTTAGTTTGTAAAGGTGGTGGGGAGGCCATTAACGATGAGGGGCAAACTAGCTAACAGTTACAGACTTTCCTAAAAATGTGCTAATGTTGACTCACAAAACGTAATTGATAACCTATGTTTTTAGGTCACTAACTAGTCATTACGATTTTTTTCATGACGCTAGAAAGCTACACGCATGCGCACTAAAGCATTTCAACATGAGCTTCTCTTGCCTTCATGTCTAATATGTTTACCTATACACGTCTAATCAGTGTTACACTTTAATAGTAAAAAATATGGAACTGCACACATAAAAAGATATAAACGCTACTTGTGATCTCAAGGAACAAAAAAGTTGATAACTGTTTATTTACGTCTAGCTGCAACGAATTTACAATGTATAGTTATTTTTTATACAATTAGTTTAATCATTTTAAAATTTCTATCTCGAAATAGATTATGTAAAATAATTCCGAAGATAAAAGACTGAAATAAAAACGAACATTGTAAATGAGTTTGTATTAAATAAAATTACCCAGATTCTACCTTCGCGAAGATGTATATTTTATATACATAGCCTACATTTTGCTCCTTTAGCTATTGCCTCTAGCTTAGAAGGATATAGCCACTTCTTACAATATAAGTTTGTTTGGTATATATATATAAACGTATTGTTTGTGAGAAACACCTGACGATGTCGTTACGGCGACAAAAGGCCCGTAGAAAATATGTTATTAGCCCCGTTAAGATCAAAAACAAAATATATTTTGATTTAAACCATTTCCGATACTATTAATCATACCTTCATTATTATTTGCTAAATTATTTCTTTAATAATTCTGCACAATTTAGGCAACATGGTTTTCATATATAAATCTTGGTTTGTGGTAGCGTTACTTGATTTTTTTTTAAACATAGGCAGAGAAGTGTTTCTTTTTTTTATTTTTTCACTATTTCTAACTTGACTTTTTTGCGATTTTTTAATTAAAATTTTAGTTTATGATTAGGAAAATAGTTTCAATATCTCAGCACAAACTATAATTAAAATTGATAAATAATACCTAACTATTTTCAAAAATAAACTAGCTATAAGATTTAGTAAGCAAATAGCCTCAAAATAAATAAAAATCTGTTGCATATATAGGTCGGCAGAACTGGATTAAAATTTCATACAAGACCAATGTTCTTCCAACCAAATACATGGTAATATCGCACTGACATGCTCTCTCTATAAAGTAGATTTTTTTTTGCCATACTTTAACCGAACTAATTACATGTAACTTGAAAGATGATGAAATTCTCAATATTTTTATATTTTCTTACATCCTCACTATATAAAAGACTAACTTAGGTATCTAACTTGTACATTAAATTTCCTAGCAGGTCTCCCTTAACCAACTCGTGCTCACTTCCGACTCTGACGCTATTAAGAGTATTCGAGGACTAGGGAGTCTTTATTTTATACTTTTTTTTCTTCTTTTAAGGCGATGATCTTAAACAACAAAGAATAAAATTAGGTCTCAATCAAAATAAAAGAAATCTTAAACAAACTAAACTGATGACCACGTTTCCCAACATTTGTGTAATAAAAACTAATACACAACGTTTCGAGAGTATAAATCAATTCCCGTTATCAAGTGATAAACCTAAAACATGAAAAATGTGAAAAACACCATCATTATTGTTATTCTAACTATTAACTTGTCATATTGTTTTCCCAATCATTAATAGCCTATTAAAGTAATCAGCTCAACCATTTAACATTGTTCATATGTAGGAGGAATCTAAGATGGCGATTTTGGTCCTTCACAGCCATAAAAGAATGCATAACTGTGATAAGTCTAGTATCCCATGGCATCTTAGCATCCTAGTAGAAATAAATATACTTGTTTTGTAATATATACAGTATATCCTAAACTTTTGATAAATTTCGTCGAGTGATAAAAATAAGTATATTCAAATTATTCTCTTTTATTTTTAGAGAAATTTCACCAATAAAAAAACCATAAGAAGTAATAAAACCAAGATCTATTAATAATTCCGTACAGAATTGGTTTGTTACCCACTAAAGAGGACTATTAAAACGGCGAGACGTACTTTGTTGTTTCGTTGAAAGAACACACGTTAATCTCAAATTACAACACTTAACGCTCGAGAGGGTAAATTTAAGATAAGATATATTTAACAATAAATTCTTTACTCCAGACCCGTAATGGTTCAGAATGTCTTGAATATGTTCTTTAGAATTTTGTTTCTTACAATAATATAAGGACTATTACTTTCGCATATATATTTATTAAGTTATATGATGAGTAAAAAAAACCGATGTCGAGATTTTGGCGGAAATATCTGTTTTGATATTCAAAATATTCAAGTCCAAAAAAAGTGGTTTTTGGAATATGTTCGATTGTCTGTCTTGCGCTTGTATTGTTAATAAAATTTGGTATGGTGGGATATTTTGGTCATATCTCTAGACTTTTATTCATTTTTTCAATAATTCGAAATTTGGTGTTCTGCCGTTAAAGCAAAACACAAAAGTGAGGATATCTCAAAATCAGTTCGAACGATTTTATTCAATTTTTTTCTAAAGTGTATCCTAAAGTACAAAAAGAAGTATTGCACCTCTATCTCTCCAAAAATACAGGTTCGTGAGTGATCGGCAAAAACCAAAATAAAAATCTGTCACTGAGCTCTTATTAAAACATAATTTCTTAAAATCTATTTAATTTTGTAAATATAAAAATTAATCACTCAAAAACTGTTTGCAAAACTTAAAATCCAACTTTGTCCACGGTTGATTTTCACTCACTAACAACCACAAATTGATATTTTAGAGACTAATAGTTCTGTTTGTTTAGTATCTTGACTGTGAATGGGTGAATAGATTGTGAAATATTTTTAAACCGTTTATTAAGTCTCATTAAGTCTTTACCAAAAACTAACAATTTAAATGATAAACTTTCCATTACTCGGGCTGAAGGACCCAGACGCGATGATAGGTAGATGAATAATTAAAATCAAACGTCAACTACATTCCTAGGCAATACCAGACAAGACAGTATACAATGTACCTCTTGTCTTTAGTAATATTACACACGAATTTGAATGGTTAATTACTTGAACTTATCAATTGTACGTTTACTGAGGAAAATACCACTGATTAAAATTAGTACACCTTTTATTTTTGATATGTTTGAACAAGGACTCGAAGTAGGCTTTCACTTAGCCTATAGCGATTTACATAAATTTAATTCTTACGTCTTATTATCGTGTTTCGTACATTTTCTACATTACTTTTCCTCTATTAAGGTATTTACACCTACCACAGACATTACATGATTAAAACGACACGTGTATCAAATTGTTTACTTCATATTATTGGGGTTTTAAATATAAACAATCAACTTATTTTTAAACACACGAAGGTGTGGTTATATTTATATTTATGGTTCAGTTATATGTCTATGTATTTCATCAATACAATAAAGAACAATCTGAAATGAAAGGTTACAGTTCTTCAAAGAAAATATAATACTAGTGGCTGTGAAATAAGAGCTACTTTAAAAATTAGTTAATGCCTACTTTCATCAAAGTTTTTACATGTACAATTAGTTTAGCAATTTTATTGGCGCAGATTTTAAACAGACATTAGTGAATATTTGAGTACGGCTAAATGTATACGTCTAAATTGGCTCATTTAAAAAAAAAAAAAAGAATAAATAATTCATCTTGAATTTTCAAAATCCCCCAGTTGTAAGCAAGAGTGGACAAAGAATTTAATATACAAAAATAGCCTAAAACAATAATAGTAATAAACGTCTGTTTCGATATGTCTACATCTTCGTTTACTTTATTATATTAATTTTTTTAACGTAAAAAACAATACTTACTGCAATTCTTGTTCCAAAATACAATTTTATAAATTCTTAAAGATCATAAACGCTCCACCAAAGTCTCAAAACTACCACTAGCGATATCACCATTAAAACAACACAATTCCGCTGTCGATGAGAGAAGAAAACAAAAACCAAAGCTATTAATATCGGTCCATTATCTTCTAGAAATAATATTGAACTTTCACCAATGTGACTAACAAACACGTCTATTATTCTCCAATCAGTAGGCTACTAACGAAAATTGAAATACGGTCTATTATGAATAATTAATTAAGAGATACTTACTATGTATTATCCGGGTCTAACAAAAGATTACATGTTTTATAACTCTTATAATCTGTTAACCAAAAATATACATATATACTATAACGTACCGTGGCAACAAACATGAAATAAATTATTGGTAAACTAGATAAAAAAAACATTGTTGCAGCGTGTATGTCAAAATATGACATTTATAGTAAATTAAATCTCTCTTTAGGGCAGACGGCGTATATAACCGACAAATATTTAATAAATATTATATAAAAAGCAAGGAGTGCCATGTTACGTATCAATTATAGACCAGACGGGGAAGAGAATAAAATTGGTGATCCATGTGCAATTTTTGGGAGGGGGAAACCATTGTTTTTGGCAGATGCTTGATTTTAAGCGAAATTAGAAAAGAATATTTGGGAAATAGAGTCCTTGGGCAAAAACAAATAATAAATATTTTAAATGGGGAGCAAATCTAGTACGATTTGAAAACTAATTATTTACAAAGAAACACGTTTAACTGTTTGTTCATCTCTTTTGATAATTACAACCTCCTTTAGCCTATATATTTATTTTTTGTAATGTTGTATATTTTTAATGTTTGTTGTATTTTAAAAGTTTTGTTATATTTTCTTTCTTTTTGTTTTTTCTTTGTTTTTGTATAGAATAAATGTTGATTTTGCCAACCTTACGGACGACCTTACTAGATCATGGCATACAGTGAGGTAGGCTATAAAATGTTTCTGTTTCTTTAATGTTTTTATTATATGAGTTGTATTGTATGGTTCTTATGTTTATAGTTTTATTATAGATTGTTATTTTTCTTTATTCTTGTAAATTTTTCATTATTTTTGTGTGTACGTTAACCCACTATATTATTATTAGCCTATATAACTATATTATATTAAAGTCTTATTACATTACATAGATAAATAAAAATAAATCCTTAGTGTTGGTGAGCCTAGACGTCTTTCATCTTGTGATGCGGGGCCGCTTTTGAAGTGTGATTCACTTTAGAATTGAAATGGTTAATTAGACCAATTCGCTTGACAGACACAGTTCATGTACTTCGTTGGTAGCCTACACTAGAAACTTGTAAAAAACTAACACAAAAACATTTTTAATTTACTCACAAAACAAAATAACCACACGTATATCTAGAACCTTTCTATTCGTTCTTCCATCCTAACACAATTTTTATAATTTGCCTATTTGTTTAAAATTACAGAAAAATTGTAAGCCTAGCTGATAAAACTGTATGCATTTATTTGGTGTTTCAATATATAGTTGTGCCTGGTTCATATTTTTTTAATACTGTTTATTTGGACAATTGATATTACAGTACGGTAGTTAAAAAATAATCCAGGAAGTTTCGAAAGCACGGATCAACTCTAGTTATAAATGATTAAAATTACAAGCGTAAAAGTGGAATCTGAACCTATATAACCAATTTTAATTGTAAAACTTTCTGTTTTGTTTTATTTAGAAATGATGGCAAGTGTCCAAATAAACATTAGCATATTAAACGTTTGTATATTTCAGTTGTTTTTTCGATTATATCTTAAAACAAAACGAAATGGTTTTGTTTTATTAAGATTGTAACGATTTGTGTATAATTAAAAATGAAATATTATTGTTTGTAGTACTCGCTGTTTGGTTTTGCATTTGTTAACTAACGTTTTAATTTGAATCATACATAAAAGGACTGGATAAGTAAATGTAATATTCTGTCATACATTCAGTCAAATATATGTTACATTTAATTGAATTGTGATCGGTAAATTTCTAAAAACATAAAATGTATAGTTTTGTACATTACAGTAGTTGTTGTTACTAGAGTGATTTTTAAATGTTTTCTATTGTAATTTTGAACTTAATAAAACAATCTTTATTTTGGCATAACATTTTTATTCAGTGTCAAGGACATTGTTTTATGTTATGCGATTGTATTTAAGTCATGTAGACATAAATAATATAAATTCTGTTTATATTATGATTGCATAAATTTATCTTTCATGTTTTGCAAACAAAGCAAGCAGTAAGAGCTACAATTCTTGTACAGTTCTGAAAAAAAACCATGATATCATTATGAATCATAGACTAACTATATCACGATATTTTATGTTACAAGCCTAAAAACAAAAACTCTTCAATATTAAAGAAAAGTCTCAGTTTGCCCTATGTTAGATTATGGATAACAAAATCTATGTTCCTAGTTTTTTCCCACAAATATTCATTGTGAAGTATCTTTTGTTCTGAAAAGTGTATTTTTTTAATGTCTGTCGTAAATGCCTTACGGATAATTCTGACATGTTAAACCATATTTTTGGTCATATCTACAATTTTTTTTGAAAAACTCGAGATAAGTATAAGAATAGGATTACCTACAAATTACCAGGATTTATATTTTACCAAAATTAGTTGTTTCGATTTTAATCAAATTTTGCTCAAAGTAAGCAATCTAAACGTGTTGGTTTCTATCTTACAAAAATATGTACAGGTTCAGCAAGTTTACGATTAAGTTAAATATATGAAATCTCAATAATATGTCTATGTGACAAACCATATATTATAAAAGAAGACAAGGTTGGCGAATTGAATTAAAAAACAAAAACAAATGAATTGTGATCGCTGTCCGATCGGAATCGAAAATGTCGGAAAAACACTTATAAATAAAAGTTTGTTTGGATCTTACGAGCTATCATGGAGCGTCATTACATCTTTAGAGACTATTTTTGGAAAACTTGACTTTTACGATTTGTTTTTTATGGTAAGTAGCCTACACCAATATTTTTTTATCAGAAAAAGTTTAGAAAAAAATCACAGCTCACATAGATACGTAAATAATTATTCTTAAAACCCTCGTTTTTGGGCTCTAGTTGATTTAAAACACATATTCCTGAAAATTTCAATACTGTACCGGTATTTAAACAGGCTGGACTGAAATGGTAAAAAACAGTAGTAGTAGAACTTTAATCACAATCACTTAAAAGCGTATTTACTATCACTAGTATTTAAATTATCAAGGAATATCTTAAAAGTGAAAAAAATGACACTAACTTTCTTACAAACTCAAACTCGGCACAAACAATTTACATCAATTTTTAATACAAGATGAAGATATATGACCCAAACCAATATATCAAGCCAAACATGCCAAGAATATTACACCCCTAATAAAATTGATAAAAAACTAAACTGATCCTGACAGTTACAGATCTCTTTTTTCACACATCTTTCGACTTGGGCACATTTAACCTTGACGGAAATCGCTATTTCTCATTTTAAAATTGTCGACTTTCTAAGACTGTGTCCATGGTTTGTTTTCATTTTTTGTCTAAAAACACCACAAACCGGTAATTTTAGAATATGATGTCCAATAAGTAATTGTTTAAGCCCATAGACGTTAAATCTGAGCCAAATTTGATCAAAATGTTTGTGCCGATTTTAAGAAAATTTGTATATTTTTTTAGTTCCCTTAAAATGTTATCAATTTAATAAATTGAATGCAAAAGGGTTAAGAAATGAAATAAATAACTCAGATTTACATTATTATTAAAATCTGCCCATCCCTTACACTGTAGAACTGGAGAACATAAAACAGTCAATATCGGATAGGCCACGTTTTGGACCTTGAAGGGAATATTTTTATAAATAGGCTACTTAACTTTTTTGCCGAT
This sequence comes from Aphrophora alni, assembly GCA_963513935.1. Taxonomy (NCBI): domain Eukaryota; kingdom Metazoa; phylum Arthropoda; class Insecta; order Hemiptera; family Aphrophoridae; genus Aphrophora; species Aphrophora alni. The sequence continues at coordinate 92,347,234 of OY740767.1, forward strand.
CACAAAACTTTCTATGCCTACATATACAGTATGTAGAAACAATTAAAAATGAAATCAAACTAATAAAATTGTATTTCTTTCAAATAAATAACTCAGACAATATTGACAGAAATTGTTTACTTATGAATGCGGATGGCAGAGAGGTAATTCTTCCGCCTTTACCTTCTATGTAATATAATAAAGAATTTCTCCAAATTTAAGAGTTGTAAACTTTAAAAAGTTCAAACATGAAGTGTTTTTCTTAACTAGTTTAATAATCAGCGATTTCGATTTGAAGTAAACAATGTCTGTCAATTGTATTCTATCGATTTCATTAAATTGACTTATTGTCATTAGTGGATTATCACGAACAACGACAAAGTAATGAAATTCACGTAACATTTGAGAGTGAAAGTTGAGGCACGCTTTCACAGTTGGGCACTTTGTTGTTACGTTATAACATGGCACAGCCGAGTTCAAACTAAATTGTTTTTATTTTGTGTTTTATTTGATTTGAATTGAATTAAAACATAACGAAAACTGTCATTAATGTGTCTCTCTTAACTGCTAATGCTAGTGATTTAAGCAAATTAAAAATTATAGTACTTTAAAATGTTTTTCAACTTACCAGTCGTAATGAAAATAATCCAATATCAATAATCCCATGTTGGACACGATCACTTGCACTAAATGGTCACTACACAGTTTTACACCATACACTATAATTTTCCTGGCTTTGTTTACGTTTAGTTTTTACAACTGTTAACAGATAACTTATTTTATTTTTAACAATCCAAATCTCGCACAGCATTTTCCTAGTTACAGTTAGAGATGAGGTTAGGATGAATAGTTTTGGTTTTGAGGAGGGAATTCATGGTGACAGCTTGGTACGACCTAGCCTGTTACACAACCACGCTTACAAACAACTGATCCCTTTCCCTTTCTTTGGCTGAATTCCCCTCTCTCTTTCACTCACGTTCTCCCCTCCTTAGTCCTCTCCTCTCACTTCCCCTCCAAACCACTCTTTTCAAGGTCGGATACTATTAGAGTCTGCGCAATCTAACATTACCTTTTCGCAAACAAAAATAAAACACTTTCCTCTTCTTTTCATCTGTTGAATGCGACCATTGTTGCGGCCGTGAGATGGTCTTTTTGCATGACCTTCGTTTGCTTCGGGTGTGCCTTCACTTAAGTGCTCTTTACGAGTCGATGTTATTTTATTTACTATTTATTATGTAGAATGTATTTGATCAGTTTGAAACTGTCAAATTTGTTACTCTAAGAGTTTTTGGTGTTAAATGTACCAGGAACATTTTAAATAGTTTGTTTTAAATTATAAAAACTTGTTAAAATCTTTCTAGTTTCAACTTATTTCATCTTTAAAATGTCACTATTTCATTTGACTTATTTATAGCTTCTTCCGATCATATTAGTAGGTTTAATAAGTGTTTATCGAAAATCACTTTTTTATCTTTAAAAAATAATAAATATGGTCTTGTTTGTAATTTCATGAGCATTTCATTGTTTATTATTTTAAAAAACCTACATTAGTGTATAACATAACCTTCGCATTTACATAAGTACAGTATATTAAAATATTATTTACAAATATTAATAAATTTTTATACTTACTTTATTTTATAGGTTGGCATATTTGTACACTTTTCATACATTTGACACATTTTTGATCCTATACTTGCACGAAAGAATCATCACTAAAACTTTTAAACTCAAACTTTATTTTTACATTTGTCGGTTTGATCATAAGATATTTCTCAAAATGGCTGGTCGGATTTAAACTAAACTTTTGCATAGGTTTCTAGAGGTTTATGGTATAAAACAACTTCCACTGTGTACTTCTTTAATTTAATAGACAAAGTTTAAAATAAATAAACATTGGATATTTTATAAGTTGCATAATACACTTCGTCTATATATTTCATCCATAGAATAAGAGGTGTTACACGATGTAGGTAAGCGTCGTTAAATTAAATGTTAATATTTCTCAATCAACCCGCATTCCTGAAAGTAACAGGAGATTCGACTTTGAAGCTCTGCTAATGTTTTAGGCCTCTTTCCACAATTCATCTATACACTGATTCGAAAAACGTCGAGATCTAAGAATCATCGTATTCACGCGAATTTAAGTCTCTTATATTAACGTTTGCTTATAAAACTATAATTTCAGTTTATTGACGGCAGGATAACACACTAAATGGTAATCATGTAGACTGTTGAGTTGGTAATGTCATTGTAGTCTAATATTTCTTGACAAAACATAAGGGTTCTTCCTTTATCAGTAAAGGAGGTGGATCTTGTCTTTCCTATACGACCTGAACCTCCACACTGTGACCAGAGGTTTGTTGATAAAGAGTTATTAGCTCTTTACAACGTAGAATGCAATCAGTTTGGACGTTTTCAGCTCACCAACAAGGAGAAATGATACTCAGGTGTCAATAAAATTCAGGTCTGAGAGGCAAGTGTCGGAATCTGAAATGAAAATTCTTACTTCAGATGTTTCAATTTTATAGCAATTTTTTTTAACTGGCTCATAAAACACTATTTTAACACCACAGAGAATAGTTTTAAAAGTTTAAAGAGTTTGTCGTTGTCAGTCCAGTTTTTGTAATAAACTATTTTAAGTTAATTTATGTAAAACAACGCAATACGAAATCTGAAAATTTGTTTGGAACTCAATGGAAGATTTTTTCTGTTGTAATGTCTGTTTATCCTACTCGTAATGTGAAGATTTTGTATTGTTCAGTATTTGGTTTATTACTGAAATTGGTAATAACGATTTGCATCGTTCGTAATTTTGGCGACTCAGATTAGAGGCTTGCTAAAATATATGAAAATCTCAAAGCAATGTATATCAAAATAATAGGCTAATTTCCTTTTAAGTTAAGTTTCTCCACATCCATACACATATTAAAATATGAAGAAATTCTACAATTAGAGTATGTCTATATCTTCTCTTCTGTCATGTAGGTCTACACAATAATAACGTCCTCAGTAAGGCGCATTTTTATATCTTCTGACAGCTTACCTACACAATAATAAGTCCACAGTTAAGCTTACACAATAATAATTTTCACAATAAGAGGCACGTTTATATCTCCTCTGACAGTTAAGCTTACACAATATGAATGTGCACAATAAGAGGCACGTTTATATATCCTCTGACAGTTAAGCTTACACAATATAAATGTGCACAATAAGAGGCACGTTTATATCTCCTCTGACAGTTAAGCTTACACAATACTAATTTTCACAATAAGAGACACGTTTATATCTCCTCTAACAGTTAAGCTTACACAATAACAATGGAACAATAAGAGACACGTTTATATATCTATTAACAGTTAACCTTACACAATATAAATGTGCACAATAAGAGGCATGTTTATATCTCCTCTGACAGTTAAGCTTACACAATATAAATGTGCACAATAAGAGACACGTTTATATCTCCTCTGACAGTTAAGCTTACACAATACTAATTTTCACAATAAGAGACACGTTTATATCTCCTCTAACAGTTAAGCTTACACAATAACAATGGAACAATAAGAGGCACGTTTATATATCTATTAACAGTTAACCTTACACAATATAAATGTGCACAATAAGAGGCATGTTTATATCTCCTCTAACAATTAAGCTTACACAATACTAATTTTCACAATAAGAGACACGTTTATATCTCCTCTAACAGTTAAGCTTACACAATAACAATGGAACAATAAGAGACACGTTTATATATCTATTAACAGTTAACCTTACACAATATAAATGTGCACAATAAGAGGCATGTTTATATCTCCTCTGACAGTTAAGCTTACACAATATAAATGTGCACAATAAGAGACACGTTTATATCTCCTCTGACAGTTAAGCTTACACAATACTAATTTTCACAATAAGAGACACGTTTATATCTCCTCTAACAGTTAAGCTTACACAATAACAATGGAACAATAAGAGGCACGTTTATATATCTATTAACAGTTAACCTTACACAATATAAATGTGCACAATAAGAGGCATGTTTATATCTCCTCTAACAATTAAGCTTACACAATACTAATTTTCACAATAAGAGGCATGTTTATATTTCCTCTGATAGTTAAGCTTACACAATAATAAGTCGACAGTAAGAGACCCGTTTATATCTCCTCTGACAGTTAAGCTTACACAATAACAATGGAACAATAAGAGGCACGTTTATATATGTATTGACAGTTAAGCTTACAAAATAACGTCCATAGTAAGAGTAGTAGTCTTTATCTCGTCTGATAGTTGAACCTACACAATAATAACTTCCGCATTAAAAACAAATAGTCCATCGTATTTCACAAGTTACATGAAAACGTTTTTTTTTATGTCAGTGTTATAGAAGACAGTAGAACAAAATGAAAACAAATATCTTTATGTTTGAACATAATCGTTATAAATCAGGCCAACTAATTCAGATTTAATACAAAGAATTTATAAATGACTTCGAGTTTAAAACAACTGAATCTTCAGGAGCTCACTTAGAGGGCTTGATAAATCTTAGCCGGATCTAAACCTAATGTCATGTTTTATGTAGTCTCAGATTAGTTCTCTTTCTTTCATCTTTCCTATCAGGTCTCTTCTGACCAAATTTTATTTTATGTTCATCCCTTCCTTTTTTTATAAGGCGATGATGACCGATAGGTTTTTTGCCATTTAAACAACAAGTAAATTGAAAATATTTAAGTGGACGCCCATCGTGTTCTGGTAAACCAACATTATACCATCCTGGCCGAGTGAAGTCTGGTAACACTTATGTAACGAAATATAATGGACTTATAATCATCGATCCTTCTGTGTATTAACTATATTTATGTAGTCCGACCACTAGGAAATGACGAAGGTTATGAGCACCAAATATCCAATGATAACGAAAACCAAGTACTCTGTTAGGGTAGCTATCGAACGACAAAGAAATATGAAAAAACAGTGAATGTAGTACAAAAATGTTCTTTTCATATTTAAAGGTGAAAAACCTTTAAAAATATCATCGCTCTATTAAAAAAAAAAGCAAAGAACATAAGACCCCTGACTTCATAATAAGAACATCGAAAACTCTACTAGCGTAATGATCGGAAACGAACAAAAATTAGTAAAGAAAAATTAGTTTCAGTTTATTATTTATTAATTTTTTTGTTCTTTTTTGTAATCTGTTGTTTTTCATTCATTATATTTAATTGGTTAGCTTGGTTTTTTTTGTTCAAATTGAAAATAAGCCTAATATAATTGCACTCAAATTTATGCTAACTAAAATAACTTACCTAATGCTAGAAACAAGTAAGAACAAATCTAAAAACAAAAATAATAAAATATCGTAGTAAAAACTAGTTAATTTAATTTTTATCATTAATTTATAATATTAACCTAACAGTATTTTCGACAAGTATATTCAAATAATGAAATATTTTATACTTACTTTATTTTCTTTGATTTGAATTAACTCATTATTTGTTTACATTGGACAGCACATCATACAGTCTAGGCGCTTGTGCTACCGGGTTAACAAAAAAAATATTAACATAATTTTGTACTTTTTTTTTGTAATAATGGAATGAAGTGAACTCATTAATTAGGTTTGACCCCGTCCGTCTCTTTACTGTTACAAACCCACTCCTTATCTTGTTATTTGCCAGAATTTTTTGTTTCTTCTTGATTAAAGGAGAAACACCTCTCGGAACAATTTTGACGCTTTCGTGTAGTTATATTGAAATCTGTAGAACCATAAAACATTTAACAGAATCGGTTTAAATAGAGTAGTACCTAATAAGAAATAAAGATTAAAAGTTTTCTCAAACTTATATTCAATAATATTATTAAAATTATATCAAGCTTGACTTCAAAGAACAAATAAATAATTTGAATTATTTCCCTAAGAAATTGAAAAAGTGGTTGTCTTAATTAAATAGCCATATATCTCAAAATTAGTTCTAAATAAAAATTATTGTTTGATCCTATGGGACTACTTTTATTATATATATATATATATATATATATATATATATATAACTAGATGTATTTAAAAAAAAGTATAAAATACCAAATTTCGACAAAATTTGTAGATTCATTTAAGAAGATCCATGTGGTGGATGAGGGTATAAAGGAGCGCGATCAAACATAAATGCATTCATTTCTTTTAAAAAATAAGTTTATTTATTTGTTTTAAGGACTTAGGTTATAAGATACGTTGTTTAATGGTAATATATTTCAAGTTACTAAACATTTAAATAAGTTTTCCTAAAAATAAAAAAATTAATAGAGTTAAGGAAATAAGGTCGGTTTTATGAAAACCTCGTTAAAAGTATACAATTGTTACATATTTGAAATTAATTTACTCAGTCATTTTGTCAAAAGGAAATTATACATTAAAATGGCACGAATAATAAGAAACAATGTGAAACACGATACTCATTATGGATAACTTATTACAAAGATCAATGTACATTATTCTTATTACTTACTGTTTATGTAGAGCATTAGGTTAAATTAATTTGAAAGTAAGGGTTAAAAATTAAAGTTGCAAGGTCTTTGTTAAACCTGTTCGCTACTGTTTGTGTCGCGTACTATTAAACGATGAATTTCAAACATTCTTGACTAATTTGTGATGTTCTGCAATTGTCAAAAAGTAAATTCTCCGTCAGCCAATTAGGGAGGCTTACCCTTATTGTAATACGAATTAGTTTTTCTACTATCAGACACAAACACACAGAGCTCTAGTATTGTCACATAAAGTGTTTAGTGTAAGTATTTATAAACCAATGTTCAGCCATAGCGTGATTGTGTACGTATGTTGTAATACTCTCCCCAGGAATTAGCTCCATTATATTTACCAGAGGCATATAGAAAATTCGTTTGCTCCTTACGACCTTTGTGATCCGCAGTGCAGTGTCATGAAATCGGGCATATCAATTGTAAGTGAACAAAGAGTACGAATGTCTTCTTTGTGTTCTCCTTATGGGAACCTTGGTCGTGTTTTGCATCTTTCCAATGGCTTTAGATTGGTGCTTTGTCAAACAATTGGCCAAGGCCATCTACATAAACAGGTCGGTGATTGGGCAATTGGTCTGGCGGAGCTGGTCGGATTGGTTGGTTTCGTACTTTCACGCGAGCTTTACATAATCTCGTGTCAGGAAGAAAGAGACAGCCAGTTCACATGTTATACAAACACCGTCAACCAGACACTTCCTTCATGTCATTTGTTTCAACAACTTCAGATTCTCACAATACAAATACAATCCTCATTGTGCTTGATGTAGAGAAAGTACGATGATGAAGAAGAAAATTTAATTAAAATTGTTACAGAAATCTTTTTTCGGGGTCTAACTATCCTCAGAGGTTCATTTATTGAGTACAGACTTGGCAATCCCGAAAGAATCCAGCTGTATCTACACCGGGTTATCTACCTCTCTTTCATCTTTCCTATCTTGAGTAACTCTTGTTCTTTTCCGACCCTGGAGTATTTGAGAGCTAAAGGTCTGTTTTTTTGTGTTTCTTCTTTTTTTTATAAGGTGATGATAACGGTAAGAGTTTTCGCCTTTAAACAAAGAGGGGGGGAGGTGATCTTGTTTGTGTAGGCCTGATTCTATTCGAGCGATTACTTTTCAACTTGATGTTTATGGGTATTTGGAATAATTTCACAAAGCGTAATTTGAAGGCACTTGTTATGATACAAATGTAAAACATTGTCTCTTTTCTACACTGCAAATTAAACACATAAGTATTCAAGAATGGATTTATAAAATCGGAAGTGTAAGTTCCACAATTACTGATGTCTTAACTTCCAGTATAAAATTAAAAAGTATAAATTAAAAGCTAGTGAACAAATTGTGTACAAGCTTTTTCAAATTGTACAGTAATCACGATAGTTATATTATTGATATAAAAATAATATTTTTTTATTTTATATAATAGTAAAAAATAGGCGGAAAATGATTCCTACATACCAATATTTTGCGAAATGTTTTAAGGACTGTATAAACACTAAAGGTTTGCATAAACACCTTTTAAAAAAACACATACTTCATTTAGGAATCGCAGCCTGCTTGCTACTAAACCCAGATCACCCTACCTAAACATTACATTCTGTTCTAGTAGGCTTTATACACTATCAGAATATACAGAATATTAGCATAGAAGATCGAAAGACAAAATTGATTTTTAACAATACAAATTAATTACGATACTCTTAATCGAATTATTATTTGGGGAGGGGCTATTGATTAAGCTATTATTGTACATTTAATTTGTAATTAAATTTAAGGTTAGTATTAAACGATTCTGTTTTTCAGTTATAACTCTCTTACTTTATAGTAGAAACTTGCTTGGGAGTTATTAGATGCAGACTTCTAAACTGCACAGAATGAGCTATTTTGGAGTATTTTAGATGAACACAAATTACTCCCCTATCGATGTACTAAGTAGCGAATGCAGTGTCAGTAGGGCAACTTACATTTAGCGTTATGCGACGTAGCGTCGTGGCACCTACTGTTATGTTGCACTGATCAAAAGCAAACTTGGTCGTTGTCTAACCTGTTTTATATAACAGTTACACATTACAAATAGACAACTATCTCTAGACTATAAAATAAAATGAAAATCCATACAACTATTAATATAAACAAAAACATCATAAATTAGGTTCCCAATAATAATAATCAGTAAAATATATTAATAAATACAATAATACATTTAATTTTAATAAATTAAAATAAAGTTGTATCGCGTTTATTACGCATAAATAAGTCAAGCAGTATAAATAATCATCTTTGATATTGAATTTTTCTAGGGTTAACTGATAACAACATTGATACATCTATTAGTGCGTATTAACATTAATAAATCAGCTGATTTGTTGAGTTTTCCTTATGAGTTTCGTAATATCACTTGAAAGCATAAACCACATGTTATTATGTAACAGATTAATGTTTTTAAAATATTTCTTACAGAACCAATGTGTTTATAGTACAACTTCTTTATGCATAAATCAATTCATTTATTCATATTACCAAATGGCAGATTAAACAACATAAACTTTTCTGGTACTATATTACGAAAGTGAATTGTAACAAAATGTCTTGTAGGTAGGAAGAGTTGGATGGATAAGCCTAACGTTATTTTGGTGAGTCATGTGTTTTCTACTTTCTTTCACTCGTAACCTATAGACGTCGATTTGCTGAAGTAAATAAACTGTGCTTAAATACTGTACAGCCTTCACAACAAAAACAAATTGATAGGTGGTATCATGATACTAACTATAATTTATTAAATTACTCACCGTCCAGTAGTTTTTTGCGTTTTTTCTCAACGCGGCCGTTTCGGCTATTCAGCCATTTTCAAGTGTTCAGTTTCAGGACATTTACTATTCCTCGTTATAATATAAAAGTTCACAACACACAGTTATACACGCAATACACATACACATAGAAGACACAATAAAACACATCTTGTAGGTAAACTATCTGTATCTGGACTGTATGATACTAACCCAGCCCCATCATACAATGTAATACAAGAAGATCCTCAAAATGTAATGCCTAGAAGTAGGTGTTTTAGCCCTTGTAGGAAATGTCAAATTGTATTGGTAGATCAAGGATGTATTAGTATAGGGTAAGTTTGTTTAACAGTTGTTACATAGATTTTCTGAAACTGGTAATTGTGTATATCACCACTTCCTTAAAACAGTCTCCACTCGCTTTGCTCGATTTACTGCTTAGACCATATTTGAAGAAGCTATCTCTTATGTAAAAACAAGCAAATCGTGAACATAGAAAATTATGTCAAGCCTTAGTTTCTTTGATAAACAAGAGTGAGCGGCGTGACATCATACCATTCTGATAAAACAAAAAAAAACCCTGAAACTAAAAGTACGGCTTCATATATTTTTATACATTGTTGTAGACTTCAATTAATTTTTATTTTCTTCTATAAAACCGAGAGAGATTAATATGATGCTGACTATTGTGATGTTTATTAGAAACACTCGCGTGGGTTGTGTTTAGATTACAAAATGTATGGCCAGTGGTGTGTTTATCCTGTGATCACGTTGTAAACGTCAAAAACATGTTGGCATACTGGAAGCTGCGGTTTCAACTTAAGTATGATAATTAACACCGTGTAAGTGTGACATGATATCATTCAAATATGAGATTTTTGTGAAAACAACATCAAGAAACTCTACCGTTGCCCCGAAATACCACGATTTACACGAAGAAGCACGAAGCGAGAACGCACCACAGCCTGAAACAATACTTGTGTGTGTTCCACAGATCATCCCAGAATGTGTAATAGACATAATATTACCACAAAATAAAAATAATAATTGTACACTTCGCTCCATGAATGAAGATAACATGTTACGATTTTCTTTATGTAAACGCAGATATCCTAGTCTGTGAATTCGCCACGATCCGACGCGTAGGAGTAATTTGTCACAATTTTACAACTTCACTTTATACTTATATACTTTATACTGTATATGTGCGTGCAGAATAAACACTCTCACGGTCACTATTTTGATCAAAATTGGTATGTTTTAAAAATAGTCGGAGTTAAGCAGAAAAATCAGCCAAAGAATTTCAAAACAGCGTCTAATTTTAAAATTCAAATTACATTTATAAATTAAGAATAGGATTTACAATGTTGCGAAATAGCTATATTTTTTGATTCTTTAAAATCAATCCCTAATCTACCCAAATGAATTTACCTGTATAAATCAGAAATATCTCTAATCCCGAAGTTTAAATAGAGATAGCAATACAAACTATGTATCCAAAACAGTTCATGACATTGTTCGTAATGTACAATACAGTTGCGCGTTATGAGAATTCTTATTCATTAGAAAATAATAAATATCTCGCAGTAAAAGATATATCAACATCACGTTTTTCAAAGGTCGACTCCAATCTAAACTTAAAAGCGTCAGCTAATGACTCCATGTGAGCGAATTTATCATACCCACGGCATGACTCCATCAAACTCTTTGGAATTTAAAGTTGAAGTCTTCGACTTCATATGGACTGACTGTAGACTGTGTTTACATTGTTCTTTGCTGATTTTTTAAAATTTTAAAGTGGTTCAAAAGTCTGAAGAAAATCTGTCTTATATTTGTTTACATTCCTTCAAGAAATGAGAAATATTTTGGAAAGATCCCAGATGTAAAGATAAAGTGGAGAGCACGTAAAAAGTAAAAATGAATTTATCATTAACTAAAGAAACCTGTATTTGGTGCTTCGTTGAAATTGTGAGTTGTCAATTTACAGTAAGCTCAAAATCTATAAACAACTACTCAGACCCGTACAGACATAAAACATAGCATTACTTTGGGACTGTCCAAGCAAAAGAAATACAAAAATCATCCAAACATTTTATAACAAAGTAGGCTATTGCGCCGGGTAGTAAAAAATAAGTATCCTATAAAGTAAAAGACACACAGTGCGGGTTTAAAGGACCAAGTTGCTTTAATCTAAATTAAAGAAATTATGTAATGTATCATACTGTTTATTAAAATGTGATATTTTGTGAAAAATACAAGTTCTTAGTCAATCTTGATTAGATTGGTCGGTATAATAATAATAATAATAATAATAATAAATACAAAAAAGTATATATTAAAATTTATTAAGTAACTAGTTTAAAAAAAACTTTTTAAAATATAATTGTAAGTATAATCATAATCAGAAGTATAAGGTACTAACATATTAATATGTTAACATTTTTAATTAATGCTCATACTTGTTTCTTTTTTACAATTAACAGATTTATTGCAGAAAAAAAAATACATCTGAAAAAAAATGACCTCTAAAGTTGAAAAATCAACAATTTTAATCGAAATTTTATTCAAAATTAACGTAAGAGCTGGGTTTTCCTATGATCAATAGAATTTTTTTTAACGTTTGGTTTTTCATTAAATATTTTTAATGAATAGTTTTTTCTTATAGGCTAAATATTTTGTAATGTTAATTAATTGTTTTCAAAATATTCGACATTAAACATTTTAAACCTCGGAATATTTTAAAAACGTAGAAATGTGGCGATATTGTATAGAGTCGATGCCTTATGTAATGAGCAACAGTCGAGAGTGTAAACTGCTGTCGTTATGTAACGTGATCAAACGTTTAGGTACATAATATCGTGATTGTACGATATAGACCCACATCCCTCTCACCACTGATAAACCATATACAATCAATATAAGCGAGGAAAATTAGTAGTTTCATTTCTAATCATACTTGGTATTTTTGTAAAATTGAAAAACTAATCATTAAGATGACAAATTATGATTGAATAATTATTGTTCTACCGTTTTATTTGGTCTGAAATAGACCACAGACATGCTTTGAGGTTTTGTTGCTGGAACTACGTATACCATTACCGTATATTCATTTTGTTGCAATAGTACCCGGTCAGGTTTGCTACGGTGAGATTTCGACAGGGTTTCTGAATGATTTCAGAGATCATTAGAAACAAATATATCAAATGGGGGGGGGGGTCACGTTTGTGTATAGTTGCAGATCGTTATTTCCAATATGACAAATAGTTCGGGTGAGTCTAGAAAACTGTTAGATACACTCCAGTAGATTAATAATAAAGGAAGAAAACATAATTTATAAATTGTAATAATGAAATGAACAGTCATTATAGACATTATTCCGGAAAACTTAAACAATTAAATAATTAATGTTCTTTTTAAATATTGTCGTGATATTCTTACGTTTGTTGTTTTTAGTTAAGTTACTTATTACTTTGTGTCATAAGTGAAACTTTATAGAAAACTATTGTTAATCGACACATTCATTTTTAAATTTTAAAAGAAGCCTACATTTTAAAATTCTTTGGCTGATTTTTCTGGTAAATACAACGGTTTCTAAAACGGAACATATTTACCAAATTTGATCAAAATTGTGACCCCTAGAATGTTGTACGCACATAGACATAAAGTGAAGTTGTAAAAAATGGTGATAAATTACTCTTGTATCGGATTGTGGACAATTCATAGTCTAGATTGTTGGTGTTTCCATAAGGAAAATCGCAATATTAAGTAACCTTACATCTTTAATCAAGAACGTGATGCATTGTTACGGTTATTATTTAGTGGTAATATTAAGCGTCTTACGTCCATCGAGTGGCAATTCTGGGATGGTCCGTGGAACATCACAATGGTCAGCATCATATTAATCTCTCTCGGCTTTATAGAAGAAAATAAAAATTAATTGAAGTCTACAACAATATATAAAAACATACGAAGCCGTACTTTTAATTTCAGAGATTTGTTGCTTTATCAGAATGATATGATGTTACGCCGCTCACTCTTGTTTATCAAAGAAAGTAAGAAGAGTTAATTTTGTTTGTTCACGATTTCCATGTTTTTTACATAAGAGATAGCTTCTTCAAATATGGTCTAGACTAGCGGTTCCCAACCTTTTTTACCTTGCGGCACACTAAATATCGCCGCTGGAGGGTAAATATTAAATTTTCCCTGTTAACTGTATTTATTGTACACAGGCATAATGGTTTTAATCTCACAATAAAACACAAATTTGTAATTTAAATATTTATTATAATATTCGTACTACAGTACTCCAAATAGGCAAAATAGAAAAATGTAAATTTAAAAAGAGAGAAAATCAAACTATGTAAAGTTTTTAAAGTTAAACTTTTCCGTTTGAGAGATATCACAATATACAACTATACTACGCGCAGTTCTCACGGGAAATTTATTGAAACTGAATTCTTAAAGGACACCTACGACTGCTATAAAAGACACAAAAATGTAAACCTAGTTTCCAGGAAGTCAACCTCCAGGTAATTACAGAACAGACATTGTAATGTGTATTTCGAGACATCTACAATTTCCTAGAAAAGGGTGATATTTTATATGCTAAGCTGTCCATTATTGCGAAGTTTCAACTGACCCATTGGCTATCGATTTCGTGCCCGTTTTTGGTCAAGTGCTATACTGTATTTAGAAACACTACAAAGGCCAGGAAAGCATGATCCTGTTGGGGGAATACCAAAATTCACTGTATAATGAGGAAGATTCATTGTATTCACAAGTGGTGACATACAAAACAACTCTTTGTGCTTCTGACAAGATTATCTAATGATAGATACATTTTATACGCCGAAACGCCGTCTAGATAATGCAACAGATACTTAGGGAGCCTCGTCTAACTGACAAGACGAATCCCCCAAGCTAAGGGCTGAGTCTCAACAGATCGCAGCGTGGCAACTGCTCTACCGAGTACAACACCCCGCTCGGTACCTAAGTCGTCTACAGACGATTCCGAGTCCCGACATCGAACTCCCCGAAGGGCGACTAAAGATACGCTGCCGGACGGAGCGATCGCGGGATGATCCCCGACGACCGCCCACTCTTAAGGGACCGGCAGCCAATGGCTCGTGCGACGGGCAGCCCGAAGGCACACACCGCCTAATAAAGTCACATTGTTTTGAGCCTTTCGACTCACGGGACTCCTAGTGATATCGGCGCCACATTATCTAGACGGGATTCGGCCTTAGAGGCGTTCAGGCATAATCCCACGGATGGTAGCTTCGCACCACCGGCCGCTCGACCGAGTGCATGAACCAATTGTCCGAACCTGCGGTTCCTCTCGTACTGAGCAGGATTACTATTGCAACGACTAGTCATCAGTAGGGTAAAACTAACCTGTCTCACGACGGTCTAATGGATTATTCCTAAACAACTCTGCATGATATAATTTCGCGGCACACCGATTGAGAATCGTAGGTCTAGACAGTAAATCGAGCGAAGCGAGTGGTGACTGATTTAAGGAAGTTGTGACATACACAATTACCAGTTTTATAAAATTTATGTAACAACTGTTAAACAGACATACCCTATACTAGATCCACGACTCATCAAAATAACGTTAGGCTTTAAAACAAGACACTTTGTTACTAGGTACGTATTTTCATTATATTATTAATAGAAAAGTTTATGTTGCCATTTGGTACTTTGAATGTATGAATTGATTTATGCATAAAGAAGTTGTACTATACACACATTGGTTCTGTAAGAAATATTTAAAAAAACATTAATCTGTTACATAATAACATGTGGCTTTATGCTTTCAAGTGATATTACGAAACTCATAAGGAAAACTCAACAAATCAGCTGATTTATTAATGTTAATACGCACTAATAGATGTATCAATGTTGTTATCAGTTAACCCTAGAACAATTCAATATCAAAGATGAATATTTATATTGCTTAATTATGCGTAATAATCGCGATGCAACTTAATTTTATTTGATTAAAATTAAATTTATCATTTTATTTATTAACATATTGTTCGTTATTGTTGGGTACCAAATTTACGAGATTTTCTTTGATATTTTATAGTCCAGAGAAATAGAAGTATTGCTTAGATAAAACAGGTTAGACAACGGCCATGTTTGCTTTTGGTCAGTGCAACTTAACAGTTGGTACAGTATCAAGACTTCGCAAACGCTAAAAGTGTGTTGTCATGGCATACAGAGGCTGCATTCCCTACTTAGTACATCGATTCTACTAATAGGAGTAAATTGCCACCATTTTTATTAAGTTTAGGCCTAGGCTGTGTGTGTATGTGTGTTTTGGTTAAACGCTAGATGAAAATTTGTAAAATTGTATTTATACTGTACTCACTTTTTACCTATAGAATCTAAAATGCTCAAAAATAACTCATTTTGTGTAGTTTAAAAATCTGCATCTAATGACGCCCAAGCAAGTTTCTACTATAAAGTAAGAGAGTTATAACTGAAAAACAAAATCATTTAATTAGAAACTAAATTATACTTTTAATAGCTTAATCAATAGTCTCCCCTCCCCCAAATAATAATTCGATTAAGCATATCATAAGTAGGCCTAATTTCTATTGGGAAAAATTAATTTTGTTTTTCGATCTTCTATGCTAATAGATTGATAGAGTATATTCTGACAGTATATAAGGATTACTAGAACAGAATGAATATTTGGGTAGGGCGATCTTCGTTTAGACACAAGCAGGCCTCCTTTCCATGAAGTATGTGTTTAAAAGGTCTCGTTCTCAGGTCTCACTCTTGTTATTAGCGGCGTGGCAATACCGAGAATCCTAGCTGAATTTTCCTACTCAGTCTTGGGTTAGATCCCTCTCTTTCATCTTCTCTATCAGGTTTCTCTTGACTTACTCTTCTTCTCTTCCAACCCTGAACGTACTAAAGCATTCGAGGGCTAGAGGGTCTTTATTTTATGTTGTCTATTTCTTTTTTTAAATATTTATAAGGCGATGAAAACTCTAAAGTTTTTTCTTTTAAAGAACTAAAGGAAAAATGGAAATTGTCTCTGTTTAAATAAAAACGCATCCAACTGCAACAAGACGGCTGTCGCAGAAGAATCTCGATAAACATAGTTGGTCACTTAATGAAACATGTTAACGCGGTAAAAAAACACAAACATACTCCGAGCCTTAATTGAGTGATAACTGAATTAGAAGATACTTTACTTTTTGGGAACATCTGAACCAACGAAGGTATATTTCAATGAAGTCGAAGGAAGACTTAGAAGACATCATGTAATAGTAGTTGTGATGTGGTGGTAAAATGAGCTGCGACCTTATATACCTATTGCGCTCTCCCTACTTCTTTTAAGCCGAATGACCTCTCTAGCCCCAACTCCTTTATGAAGTAAGTACAGCACATGACGGGAGTCATGTGTAGGTATCTCATCTACATCAATCTAGTACGCTCACAGAATTCAAGCCCTTATGTTGTTACTGCACCATATTAGAATAATAGATTGTTTGGAGTCTCTTCGCTCTTTGGCAGAATCTTCAGATCCCATCATTTTCTATTTCAATTCTTCTTAGGTGTTCCCTGATTTTACAATGTTCCCAGAGAAACTCTGTCAGCGTTTTGAATTTATCTCTCCTTAATGAGTCTACAATGCGCCGAGAGAAACTCTGTCAGCGTTTTCAATTTATCTCTCTCTGTCAGCGTTTTCAATTTATCTCTCCTTAATCTGGTGCATATTTTCGACCTTCTGTAATAATTCCCAAGGGGTTGTCACCTTACCCTTGGGAATATCTTACCTTTGATATTCTTTCCCATAAGTGAGCTATTACGGTCTTTATTCTTGTCATAGTAGTTCCTTGAAGTAAATGTCTCTAAGGTCACAAAAAGGTTCTAGACCTATGAGGGGTGTGCTGGTCTCCACTCTCGCTACCAGGTGTGCAATTCCTCCTGAGTGGCCTATTTGACCTTTCTCTAATAGGTTTATTATCTCTACGTTGTCGAGGAAATTTCGACGAAGCGCAGGACTTCCCATGCTGATAGTAATCTCGGAGGGAATGCTCGATTTTACCAGCACGTTGGATTGAGTGACATCCCGCCCATAAGCTTGTTATATTTTATTTTACTCTATATGATTTTCCCATGAGCAGTTACGGAAAGTTCAGCTTGAAAATTTACATTTAATGATATAATTTTATATTTTATACTTAAACAATTTACGACGTTATTCCTAAAATTTTAACCGCGCGTAACCTCAAAATTAAGAACAAAATTCAATAATCTTTCTTGATTTCAGTCAAATTCAGTACGTAAGGTAGTTTTTTTTATTATTAGAATTGGTTTGTTAATACAAAATAAAAATCTGCAGTGTTTTATCAGAACTCGGCAGACAAGCTGTACGCCAATGTCTTCTTGTTGCTGAAAGATTGGGAAAATGAATCAAATTGGGAAATCAAATAAAGACTGGTAGACTATCTATAAATAAATTTAATTGTAACCATTATCCCTACAATATTCAAAGAACTACCTAAATGCTTTGATCCTCTTTACATACCTTTAACGATCAGTATCTGCATCGACATCGGCTGTAGTGGCGATTAGTCACGGCCTTGTACTTGAGTATTATTAGTCGATTCAAACAATGGTTACACGTTCTCAACAGTTAACTGCCAACATGGACAGTCGTATTTTGTGACCCTGTGCTAAAAACTAAAACAAGGTAATCATTGTGTTTCTAATTATAACCAACAAAGACAAAAATTAATATTTCAGACCCTTCATGGTCAATTTAAAAATACAAAATCTAATATGCAGGGGATAAAAAATATATTTACTATTATCTTGTTGAAGGAAAACCTTCCTAAATAAATGGTGTAAATCATTGCACAAACTTTCTCACTCACTAATCCCCAAAACAAACCAATCACAAAATAGCCACCAATAATATCAGTTAGGCTGTCAATCAAAAGTATTGATGAAAAATTTAAAAATTGGATCTCGTCCTTGAAAAAATATTTATGTATATTTAAACAAGGCCCTAACTTGATTTACTTGTGACATAACGTTAATAGTATGAAATTGAGTTTTTGATGACTACAGTCAAGATTCATCTATGTTTTTGTAAATTATTCCTGAACAGTAATTTATTGCACTTAATATTTTACACACTGATGTAAGTCATTAATTTTCACATTTTACTAAAATTTTAATGAAATCATTGAAGGTGATTTTGAAATTTACGTCTTTTAAAAATCCCATAGCTGATGTTTTTGTTTACCGGTAACTCAGGAACTGGCATTTTTTTTGGAAAGGGCGACCAATACATTTCATTAGGGGTTTTAAAGGTTTTAAGGTTTGAAAAATTTGATCAAAATCATTAGACCCGATTTTTAGAAAATTGTAATTTTATGTTTTTTAATATTGCGGCTACCTCCTAATTTTAGTTGTAATAACAATGGAAAATTACCCCAAGATTCGGCCAAAATATACCCATATATACAATATACACATACTACAGACAGACGACAGATTATAGGCGAACAGAACGACCGTAGACGGACATCATTCCAAAATTAAATTTTTTTGACACAATCGATTTTTGATCCATTACATAATTTTCTCTATTTTACGTAAATATGTTGAAGTAAAATTCTGTACTACTAATTTACTTGATCTGGTATTGATCTTTTAAGCAAATATTTCAACCCGTCGTAACGATTGACCCAGGGATTTTGCATATTTACGCGATAGCAGGAAGAAAATAATCCCAGTCGTCTACAATCTTCCCATTTTTTTTATCGAAATATAACCATAAACTGATGTAATAGAATTTGTTCATAAGCATTCAAATTATCACTTATAAAAAAACACAAATTTTAAATTGTCAATATTACCTAGTTATATTTACATA
Organism: Aphrophora alni; assembly: GCA_963513935.1. NCBI lineage: Eukaryota > Metazoa > Arthropoda > Insecta > Hemiptera > Aphrophoridae > Aphrophora > Aphrophora alni. The sequence goes on from OY740767.1 coordinate 92,366,442, forward strand.
TGAGTAAGTGCAAAAACCGTCTTTTAAGCTGTAGTTGTTGGAACAGTCAATCATCGTAATCATTTTTGATTTCAATAAATTTTTCTGTTCCATAGCCTACATTTCTTTTCCCAGATATAAGATAGTAAAAGTTTAAACGCAAATTTCTAGGCACTGTAACAAGCACTGGCCATATCATTCTATTGTTTATCCCTATGTAACTGTGGGCGTAGTGAAACTGCCCCGACATTTTGGGTACTTTTGAAAGGATGAAACTGCCCCGCTCATTAAAAAGGATTAGGAAGGGTCGCCTCGCAAGACCAGAAATAATGAAATTGCCCCGAACGCCCGGCCAGGTAGTCATTTTCTATGACTGGCTATTTACTTTAGAAAATAATTGTGACTGTCATAAAATAATTATGACTGGCTATATTGAAAACATGTTAAGGATGTTACCGCATGTTAATGGGTTTGACATATCGTTCAACTATAGAGACGATATTTTTTTGTACTATTTATGTCATTTTCCAATGGAAACATGAGAAATTTAAAAACATTTTATTCCATGTAGTTTTTTATTTAAATTTCTCTACCAGATTATTTTATTTCGGTAGTATTTGTTTAAATTTAACCTCAATCAAGTATATAAGTCTGTAAGGTACCCGTACGGGACCAAACCTCACCTAACCTAAATAAGCGGTCTTTAATGAGCGGGGCAGTTTCATCATTTCAAACGTACCGAAAATATCGGGGCAGTTTCATCGTCCCCGTAACTGTACAATACACCCTTACAATGTGGTCCCCTCTCTTGTGTCGCTCCTTGGCGGTTACGAATTTCTCGGTGGATTTAAAAAAAAAATCAATTGACATATCTCATGCAACTGTTTTATTAGTTTTTTCTTTGTTATAATCTAATAAAAATTTAATCTTCAGTGAACAATTTAACTTAGTCAAAAAACTAATAATTGAGTTAAGATGGTTAATTGACTTTTTTTGAAGTGAACAACTACCATAAACAATCTCATAGTCCGTTAATTAGTAACATTGTCAGTTTGAATAATTTGACACTTATTATTTTTTCTAAAAATATTACCAAACTTCTAATACAGAAATTTAAATGTACTGTAATTCCAATCCACTTCACTCATTTCTGACTAGCCTCGTACATCTCCTATTTTAGTATGGTCTCCATTAACTTCTCTAGCCTTATAAACTCTGCAGTCGCTTAGCTCCGATTACTAGACCCAGTAGGGTTCCATATTTGTCAATACAAGTTGTATAAACTTAACAACCACTGTAATAATGTGATATAATAAAAATTTACGTTACGATTTGAGAGTAAATTATTAAAAATAAAAGGAACCTTACCCTCATCATACAAGAAAAACCCATGCTTACCTTGCTTATTTTAACTTATCATGTGATATTTTTTTCATCAAAAAGAAGAAGACAGGAGTGTAATTCAAGAAATGCTGATGAGGTTTATACTTTACCATAAACATTAAGAAAATCAATGCCAAACATTTGTTGTGTCAACAGCGTTGTATAGTAAATTATCCTAAAAACAAAAAATGAAAGTTGTCTTTATTCCGTTTTTTTAAGTTTATACATTTGTATTTCTTTTAGTAGTAACACATAAACCTATAGTCTCAACTTTTTGCAAATTTTATTGAAGGTTTTTGATTATTGGGGGGAGCGTGCTAGAAATAAAAACTTGAAAATCAACCATCATAGCGCACAAATAGATTACGCAAAGAATAAATAGGTAAAAACAGCATGAAAAGGCTTTCTATATTTTCTGCACCTCCAGGTTTTCAAAGAATTATTTGGTGTAAAATACCTCATGGGACTAATTCTTTATGGATATATCCCATGTGGTCAGAGCTTTTAATATATACATGATATTGAAATTTATCCTTCATTTAATTACTAACTGAAATAGAACTGAAATTATACAAATTTCTATAACAATAGTATCACAGAACATTACAATTAATAGCTCCACACTTATTAGGAAAGTAATTAGTTGTTAGCTATATAGGCCAAACTACTTATATCTGTATAATAATGTAATGTTTTAAAATGGAGATTTTCTTAATTATTCTCAATATTTATCAAAATATGAAGACATTTACATATTCTACTTAATTTTTCACAAACTTAGGTTTAAATGTTTAAAAATTCTTTAGGTCGGTATGTAAGTTTCTATTTCTAATATACTTTGACAGAAGTAAACTGTTTCTGCCAAAAATTATAGTAGATAAGATCAGGTGAAATGAAAACAAAAATTGGTAAATATATAAAGTGGTATTTATAGAATTTATTAGTTTTAGGATTTTATAACTAGCTATATTTTATAAAGGAAAATATCCCCATCTGGCATTTTGTTTTTAATATGAAAATTAAAAAAGAATTACAAGTAAATTACAAGAATAAAATAACTTTGAGTGTTTATTTGTCTCTGTTTTCTCCTGTATCTGCCAAATATTTTTTTAAGAATTTCATTCGTAAATTTATTTTTACTTTTGACATAGAGTCTCAGTAGGAAGTTAAAGCTTAATATCAGATTTAAAATTTTTTAACCACATACTCTGCCTTTAAAATTATGGCCACACAGTTTGTTCTCGAATTATGGATACAGAATTTTAACTAAACATTTTGGCCAAACCATGTGAATGAGATGTATTTGCTACTAAATTTCACGTATGGTCAATAAGCTGAGTCTATGGTCTAGAGATTTTGACCACAGAGTCCGACCTAGAAAATGTGGCTACAGAATTTGGTCGAAAAATTATATTGTTCTATAAATTATTTTCACGGAGAGTGTACTCTGTAATGTGGCTCGAAAGTTGGTATTAAAATTGTAGCCCCGTAAGCTTTATTTGAAGTTGTTGCCAAAAAGTCTGCATTAGTAATTAATTTTGTTTACTCTGTTTTAGAAATAGTGGCTACAGTATTCAGCACTAGTAATTTTTGTTCCAGATCTTAATTATATGTATTAGATATTATGGCCATAGAGTTTGCAATTACAGTATATTGGTTATGAATATAAAACGGACTATCGATATGTGTTAAATTCTGTATGAGATATAAATCTATTGATTCGGAGAAGTTATGTTTTAAACAAATCAGCAAGGATGGCTACCATCTGTATAACTTTTCAATCGGTAATTCTGGCTAGGTTTGTAAATTGTATTCAACATTAAAAAAAAATCAATATTTTGAAAATGTTGTGTGATCGAGACCGAATAGAGCAGAGAAAAACGAAGTATAGATACTTTTGGTTATTATAATTTTATCCATAGTTTTATTCTAATTATCGATATAAATAAAGTATAATTTGATCTGAAGGCCTAGAGATATTCTGTAAGGAACTCAACAAAGCAAATTTAATGAGTTTTAGTGAATGTGCAGAAAATTATTTATTTTTCCAATTCATCTAGCTTATCGGCACCGAATCATACGAACCTTCATTACGGATTAGGAAGGCTAGGCCTATTACTCCTTCCTCGCCCTGACCTCCAGGAATGTGCCATTTCTTTGAAACAATACTTGTGTAAACTGCCGTTACACGATGGACACCAGTAACGCCTGATATCTTTATCCTCATGACAGACTAGACAAATTTTTTACCATCGTTTGGTATTTTTATTTAGTGTGAGAGGATAAAGGTGTCGAGGTAGTCGCTGTGGATGTATATGGAGTTAGAGTATGTAATTGTACATTCGACGGGCCAGGAGCAGGAGGAGCATCAAAATCCATTTCGTAACATAGTCTTTCAACTAAATCGTTTATGAACTAATGCCGTTTCCTATGGTTTGGATTCTGTGCCTTGTACAGAATCCAAGCGGTGAAGATCGCTTATATGTGAACAGATAACATGAGAAAATACAATTGTAAATTAAACTACGGATCAATTATATGGTCAGTTTCATGGGAGGAGAAGGGATGGCCTCTTCCCATTTGTAGATCTCTACATAGAGCCATCAAGTGGGCCGAACTACAACTGTGGAATGGTTGTAACTTAACATTAAAAGATCCTATGTATCCATTATATTAAAGGTTGCTTCTACTGTGATGTAAACTAGGAAGATGCGAAAAAAGAATTAGGGAAGGTTGCCATTATTATTGTAAATAAGAGAGAAGGGGAAAACTCATTCTCCTTTAGGATAAATATTTAAGGATGGATTTTGTAAAAAATAATATTTTAACTCGAAATAAATCAGAAGTTACGAAAACAAAATTATTCTTTTAAAAAAACGTAACAAAACTCTGCCTATATAAAACTAAGTAATGTTAGAAATCACACTTCTTAGTCACAGACGTATAAAAAAGATAATCATTGTAAATAGAATAGATCTTTTAAATTTGTGATGGTTTCAACACTTGTATTGTTTACCAAGAAGCTATTTTACGGACTTATATAATTCTAATATAAATTATAATTTAATTTACTCCACGTGCAAAGGTTTTTCCTTCAGTTGTGAAACCCGCCTATATAAACCTGTTTCCTGATGGATTTTCTTAGAACAGCTTTTCGCTTTAGATAGAAAATTGCAATTCTATTTCTACCTATTATAATATTCTTTTTCTCTTTGGAAATTTTCATAGTTAAGGAAAATCCTGTCTTTATTCATCCAAAAGCTTGATTTTTTTCCTTGTTGTTGAAAGGCGAAAAACCTTTCGGTGATCATCGCCTTATAAAAAAAAGAGAAAAAAAAAGAAAAGAAGACAAGATCATAAAATAAAGACCCCTATCCCTCGAATAATTAATAGTGTCAGGGTCGGAAGAGAACAAGAGTTGGTCAAGAGGGACCTGATAGAGAGGGATCTAAACCCAAGAGTAGATGAAGATCCAGCTAGGATTCTCGGGTCCACTACACCAGCACTCACTATGAGTGAGCCCCCTGAGGGTTCCAAAAGCTTGAAGTAAAGATACAGAGTAATATGAAATTAATAAAGGTTTACTTTTCCTATAAAGTAAAACTAAATTTTAGACCAAATAACTTGAAAGATGAAAATGAAAATGGACCCATAGTGAAAGTGGAAAGTAATTGTTATCAATAATCTCAAGATCGAATTTGTGGACCAAATCGCAAAAAGAAATTATTTTGGTGTAATGTAATATAAGAAGATTTTTATAGAGTAATTAAATTTTTGTGGGCGTGGAATTAGGGGTTGATCCCAAATTTATCAAGGTTTTTAATAAAACGTACTTATTTTTTATTTGTAGAGGAACGTCGATATATTTATCTACTTTTAAAGCAGGTAAGTAGGTACTCTACTTGGTCGTTAAATCATTGAAAGCTCAAAATAAACGTAAGATTTGGAATCAATTTATAGTATTTATGTTTTTACTTTGATTTCATCGTTGACATTAATTTTAAATAATTGTAAAGTCACTTGCTGACAGCTTCAATTATTAAAACGATTAAGCCTAACCTTTAACAATAATTAGTTTTAATAAAAAATCGATTCTCTACTATACAAATAACATTGTAAGTATGTGGAAAGAGTACACACGTCCAAACATAGTTTTTTAGAAAACTTTTAATAAACTTTGTGATTTTATTATTAATTAACTCTTCGGCTACTGATGTCTCAATGCTCAAAGGCAACTGTTTATACAAATGGTTGGTTTTCAGCTTTGATTTCCATCACTCGCTCGACACAAAATCTTTACAGTTTTTAACATTTTTAACCATGAGAACTTAATTGAAGAAATTAAACATTTGAAATGACTCGATTTAACTCTAAACACATAAACAATAATACTCGAAAATGGTTTATAATCACATAAACGATATTTACACCCAACTTTTTGTTACAAATATTATGATATAATTGGGGGAAAGGACTAAAGAAATTCAATTTTCAATAATAAGTTAGTGTCTTAATGATTACAATGAAGTAAATTTTAACGTTGCCATTTATTAATTATATTTTTTTAAAGTGATTTTGTATTTTGTTTTAAGGAAAATATTTTTCAAGGTTGCAGACTCAACTTTCATTTTATATAACCAAATTAATTATTTAACCTATAGTGCATTAGTTGTGTTATAAGTAAGAATATATACATATTCCAGACCATAATTATACCCAGTTTCAATTAGTGTTTGGTTGCAACAACAGAAATAAAAGTAAGATTAGGTTATTTACTTCATATTGAAGCTTAATTACGCTAAATACAGTTGGATATTATCGGTTTATAGTAACATATAGATAGGCCTACATTTTTACATAAACTTCTTTTTTTCTGGGGGTTACACTTGATAAATATTAATATTTATTTATTTTCACACCTGTTATTTTCATGTTGCTTGTTGTTATAGAGTGTGTTAAATTTTGGAGACTATTAGACTACATTTATTTACCGGAATATTTGTTGTGTGTTTAGCTTTTATTTTATAATAAATACTTTTTTCAGTCAATTGTTCTATTCTTTAAACGAAATTTTAAGCTAAGTTACTGGATCTTTCACTACCACAGTCCAGCAAATTATAAGATGAATAGTAATTTCAGTTTATGATGATTAAGTACTTTCTTCTGACATTATGATGAATAGAGGTTAGTTTATTGTTATAAGAATTTGTTAAATATCTAAAAACAAAGGGCTTTTTGCACGTTATAACAACAATTAAACATGGGAATAGCATAATACACTTTGTGTAAAATTTGACGTTTCACTAGCCCTGACTGCAATTAGGCAAACGTGCGCCTATAACGATTGAGCCACGCCGCTTCTCCAGAAGAGTATTTTGTAACGTAAATCTGCAACTACGTATCTTATAATACAGAAAATTTGGTCAATTTGTGTGGTGTGTGTGTGTGTGTGTGTGTGTGTGTGTGCGTTTATGTGTGAAGGGAGGGAATTAAACAAAGGTAAGGATGAGGAGGGGCGTGAGATTATTAGCTTAAGCGAAAGGTGAAGACTAAGAGAGAAAACAAACTAAATTATCAGTCAATTATTGAAACACGTTTCTGTACTTATATTAATTCAGAGTGTAGACAATGATTATATTGGCAACTGGTTATTCTGCAGAAATTCTGTGGTTTCGTTTTGAGAAGTTGTGTAAAATATAATTTCAAAGTTGAAACGGAAACGGAAAAGAACAGTTGAAATTTTCAAAATTTCAACCATTAGAGGGAGTATAATAAGTTACTATTTCTTCTTGCTATTCCTTTCATTTTTATGTGTCTACCTAATTAAATTTAGTTAATAAACTATGTAATTTCACTTAACCTAAATGTAATAAAATCTGTTAAGATTTTAACCAATTAATTTTTTTAATTTTATTGTTGTGAATAAAGAATCCGTTTGTATTAAAGTAAATGAGGATATCAAATTTTGTAAATAATTGTTAATTTTTTTTTTTCATTTTATATTCTAATAAGGTTTTTCTACTATTATATCTACTAATATTATTAGTTTTTTTTCCAGTTTGTGTATATATGTATGACGTTAATAATAACGTAATGGCGTTAATAATAACCAATTGGCATTATAGATTATAGACAAATTGATGTTATTCTCGTTTTTTTTAATTTCTATAATCTTTAATCATTCCAAGAAAAACGATTTTCGTGTTTAAAACATATGAACTATCTTTACCATTTAGTTCTTACTAATTTGTACAAGAAAACTGCCTCCTGACAAAAATATTATTTACTCAAGTAGTCTGTAAATGTGTTAAGAATGAAAATTAAAAAAAAAAAAAAACAGTAAAAAAAAAACAGTTAAAAATGAACATCAGATATAAAATTAGAGTTAGTGGCACAGCCAGGAAAATCTAACTTTTTTTTTTAAATTTGTATTTATTTTATGTTACCTACCAAACAGTTGGATTGTTGGATTAATGTCATGCCGTGGTTGGTGACAGATATCAATTTAAAATCTCGGGTTAGATATAAAATACAACCATTAAAACCATTTTGTACCACCATTTGTGTACCAATGTTGATAATTAAAAACACTTAGGAATATCTAGTGAAACTTGAATAAGCATTTATCTATAGAATACTAATACTTTTTAAATTTAATAGGAAATATGTTTATCTTCTTTCACGTAATGGTGACATATGTCTTCAGAGGTAATGCAGTAATCGATATAGGTTGCTTGGTTGTATTGTCACACGGAATAGTAGAAAGAGCACATTTCATAATATATTTAAGTGAAGTTAACATTATATTATACATAGCAAGCCAAGCGATGAGTAGGCCCGCAGCTGGAGATCGTAATCATGTAAATGAGCGCTAAATGATTTGCAAGTTTAAGAAGAGAGGGAACTTATTTGAAGGCCAACATGGAACAAGGACGACAAGGAGAGATATAGAGCAAGCTTTGGCTGTTACGTGTTCTCTGGCTTTCACTATTCTCTGCGAGGTTTTTTGTTCGTCGCGAAGTAGAGAGGGGGGAAAGTCTTTCACAACATTACTTGGAGGAGAACTGGTCTATTCTATTATTACAAAATGCTATAATAGCTACAGCTCTTTTCAAAGACATAGGCTCGTCGGTTAAATCATCGTTTGTTTTAATTAGGTTTACTTTCTAGAAAGGAAACGGCCAACTTTCTATTTCAGTATGATATAACATGGCCATGCATATCTTGACTAAAACAATGTTGACCACATGGTTCACACAAATCAATTTGTCTTTCACTTATGTAATAACACGGCGTCATATTGCCCGAAGCGTCTAACGTCTGTCGACAAAGCTTACGTTTGCTCGACTGCATTTGCTATTATTATAAATTAAATAATCATTTATAGTTTTACTATTGTTACAGTACACGACGTTTTATTCTATTTTCTGTTCATCATACAGGTCTGTTTTAACTTACAACACTTGAGTTTAAAAAATGAAAAATTTATAATATAAGCATTGTTACTGATTATTGAATAACATTTATAAATTAAATATTATTAATTTTAAATTAAACTGTAGTGTTACAATTACAAATATTTCCGAGAGAACACTTAAAAAGTGAATAAATCATGATAAATTAATGACATTTTATATTAGATCGATATAAAAATAAATGTTTTTATTTAAAAAAATAAACGACAGGACTACGTTGAAAAATGAGGCTAACAAAGTAATCTCCATATTTAATTATAGGCCTATTATAGAGAACTTATTAAAATTCAGAGGGGTGTTTCTTATCTTCTTACTTTATGATAGAAATATGACTAATTACGACGGGAAAATTTCATGAGAGAGACAGAGAGAGAGATAGATAGAGAGAGAGAGAGAGAGAGAGAGAGAGAGAGAGAGAGAGAGAGAGAGAGAGAGAGAGAGAGAGAGAGAGAGAGAGAGAGAGAGAGAGAGAGAGAGAGAGAGAGAGAGAGAGAGAGAGAGAGAGAGAGAGAGAGAGAGAGAGAGAGAGAGAGAGAGAGAGAGAGAGAGAGAGAGAGAGAAGAGAGAGAGAGAGAGAGAGAGAGAGAGAGAGAGAGAGAGAGAGAGAGAGAGAAGAGAGAGAGTTATAAAATACTAGAGAAACAGTTCTGAAACCTACTTTTTACAGTTTTTCAGGTCAAATTTATATAAAGCCACAAAATTTGGTCCTTAATCTGGGTCCCAGGGATTTCAGCATAACTAAATGTACCGGAGGATTTGAAATCAGGGCGAAATCTTTCGCTACTAACCTTAAGCTACCAAAGCGTTTTAGGACATATGTTTATATGCAGTTTTTTCTTTCTTTTTGTCAGTAGAATGAGCTCAGAAAGTGCCGGAAAAACTTCATGAATCACCCTGTATATATTGTATTACATATTAACCGAGTCCAAAGACCGTGATCGCAACCGATTAAACGAGAGAAATACGATCCCAAATGTGTTAATTTAAAGTCTGCTAACGAGCAATGAAAGTCTAGATACCTAACACACTCTGTATCACATAGCAGCCAAGTCCAGACACCTTGGTTGGTAAACGAAAGAAATCTGTAGTCTGCAAATTTAACCAAGTTGTTGAAATACATCCAACCTAGGCCAACAAGTTTGCCTGTAAAAGTATAAAATAAAACGTACGAAACAGAACTTTCATTTAATTTTCGTACTGAACAAAATGTTTTCATTAAAAAAGTGATAAAATGAGTGACCCTTCCGCACCCTACCCGTCAGATAGTGTCTAATATAATAATAGAATATGAAAGCGTTTCTTAACCAATTTTTGTAACACTAATGCAAAGTTAATAAGTCTTTGAAAACGTTGGTAAAGCCCAGATATATATTTTCCAAATAAGGTGTAAGACAATAAATAGAAAGTCTAAAAGCATTTGCTTAAATAACAAGAACAGATAATAAATATGCAAATACTCATATATTATCACAGAAGTTGACAACTACCAACATTATTACACAACTACTATGACCTAATACTTCTAAACTCAAGGTTGGGAGACTATCGAAACTTAAAAACCTTCGCTTTTGTCATCTTAGCCAATATGTTGTACTAAAGCTGACACACAATTTGTGTTACGTTAGTACAAATATTTAATCAAAATTATAAATATGACTACATAATTTAAGAATTTACCAAACAGTAGTGTTTTATAATAGACTTTAAAATATATATCATAATTTACATTGTATAGAATTATAATAAATTCTGAGGTATTTTGTTCATTTTATATTTCATAATTTGTGAAATTTTTCTTTTATTTAAATTATCCTTCCATTTTTTTTCTATCTATAAAAGACTCGGATGATGCCCAAATATTCACATGTATGTATTACTCTACACAAATTTCAGCAGTTATAACCTGTATCTCTATGTTCTAGCTCTCTACCGATTTAAAAAAAATTAACTCCTCAAAATGTTGATTAACGTGATCCTTTTCATACCTGTTTTTCGCTTATGAGAAGTACTTGTAGAGAAAGCTCAGAAATAAAACAAGTTTTTGTCTTTGCCTCTTTTGATGAAACTCACTGCTTCCATCACTATTGAGAATTATGTCACTAAAAAAAGAGTTAATAACTTTCTTGATAATTTATTTCTACTGAAAAATTAAGATGCATCAATAATTTTTTAAACGTTTTTAAATAGTTTATTTTGGTAAAACTAAAAGATCAAATATTGAACTATCCAGAGATAATTCAGTTCTTTTTTTAGTTCTTTTGCTTAAATTACATTCCAAAAACACTATTAATAATCGCTTCAGAAACAATCACGAGTCGAAGTACTATTGCTTAACACTGTAATTATCAGATTTATGGTCTACACCGACAACACAAAATGTTTTATAAAAATACCTTTTATTGTAATTCGGTGATTTTAAAGCTTTTGTAGCTTTATTGTCGTATATTTTTCTTCAGTTTTTGTCCACCATATTTTTGTCAGATTTGACCTGTAGGCCATCTGTGGTTTAAGCCCCACGTTTTACAAAAAAGGCGTCTACATACCCACATAGCCATGGTCACTCTTTTCTAAAACTACAACCAGATATTTCATTTCCTTGGAACGAATTATTTCCACACCAACCAAAATTAAAAGCCTAAGAGCTAAAATTCTTCCTTCTCCTTGTAAATGGAACAATAGCTGTCTTGCCAGAGATAACGTTAAAACCCTATTTTTGACATCATTCACAAACGAACAAAATAGGACTCTGCATGAGGTCAAACACTGTCTGATTATACTTTCCGTCAACGATGATTACCAGATCATCGCCATGTTATAGTCTCAAAACCGATAGCCTCTAGTATCCTAAGTAGTTCATCCATCACCAGAGAGGAGACAATGATTTTTCCATTGTTTTAAGAAAGTATTATGTCAGCCTAATTGATCTGTATGACCTCGGTTCTTCAGTGTCCCTTCTGCCAGCCTTTGGTATAAAAACCACCTTCACTTCCCTGCATCTATTTGGAATAATGAAAGTTAGGTCATCCAACATCTACGAAAGTAGGTTTGTCTCTCCCCCCCGTAACTTATCTCTATATTATTAGCATAAAGATAATTCAAAAAGTACTCACCTCTTCAGTTGGTCCTCGCATTTCCCCAAATGGTGTGGTGTGAGTTGGAGTCACATCCAATTATGGAGTGTTTTCCGCTTCTTTCACAATAACTAATAAGCTTAGCTAAATCATCTGTTGAAGATGTATTGGACTCACCAGGGAAATAAGGTAAGTTGAGTCTATTATAACCTCCTGCGCCCCTTCGTTAGAAGTCCTTATTTTGGCTAGCACAGAAACCAAGTCCTGTGTTAGAAATTCTAAAATAGGAAGAAAATTGACATTATTATTAAGCAATATAACTGCCCTCTGTCTTTCAACCATTTTATTGTAAATTAACTTACATGTCTAGGTTGGGAGACCTCTGATGTTTCCTCCGTTGACCCATGGTCTTGGATTAGAGCTATATCCTCTGTGCATTCAGTAAATCTCTTGCCTAGGATAGAGATTTTTCTGAATTTGATTAAGATTTTCTGAATGCATTTAGTTATTCTTATCATGGACTTGATTGATCCCTGATGTAGGAGTGTCCATCTTAAGTTTGATTTGTATAAGTCCTTTGGCCTTCTTCTGACGAGATCTTTTTGCCAGAATATTTTTTGGTGGTTGTTAATGGCCCTTTAAGTCTTTGCTCTTTTGTAAAGAAGGATCCGCCAGACATTGCACTCCCACCACCGTCACTCCTCTAATAGCGGTGCCAAGGACAATGAGTGTCAGGCCAGTATACTTTAAGAGAGCTACAGCCGAGTATGCAGTGATATCTATCCTATCCTTACTCTGTGGCCTGCAACCAGCAGCATCAGCTTCCCCAGCAGCGGGTCCACCCACAGACATTGTCATAGGCTGCTTGCGAAGAGCCTCCTGGCATTGACCAGTCGGCAGAACCTTCACCGTAGCAGGCTTTGTTGCTTTGGGTGTCGGGTTATGCTTCCACTTCAGATGAAGTTGGATTTCGCCAAACTTAGCTGAGTTTAGACCCATCCCTTTTCAATTTTTGGGCCGTCGAAATATTCACAGAAAGGACCAGAAGTGCCATAAGGGAACTTTGCCTTACTTAACAAAACAACCAAAGTTTTAAGGAACTTTTTAATCGGTCCTCTTTTAAAACAAGAATGATTTCCTGTTTCTAACGATTTCTGAAGAAGTCATATAATTTTTTTTTATCTCATGTAATTGCTATCTAGTCATCCCTTATGTCTTATATGCTTTTAATGAAAAACGTTATATCATCAACATATATAAAAAAATCAATTTTTTAAAATATGCCTTTTAGACAAATTAATTGTGTTTGACCGAGAACTACTCAATATTTATGAATACGAGTCTATGCGTCTATACTTTCCCGAGTCTATACAGAACTACATAAAGTTTCACATTATTAAAATGTCCCCTCTTATTACGTCAATAGTATTATAAAATTGACACTAATTCATGTGGTCTTTCTGTTCAACTTTTTCTCATACAGATTTCTATTACGTTGTTGGCATTATCTCACAACTTGGATCAAGAACTGTCAATCTAAAATACCTCATTTTCTTTCATTAGATTACTCCCAATTTCCCTGGAAAAATGAAATGTAACCTATAATGCATCGCAGAAATAGTGCTAAATTAAATTCAATATTTGTTATTGCTGCCGTTTCTCATGTCTAGATAAGGCCATAAATCATGTAATTTTTATTTAAGCTACCCCTTACTTTCTGAAGAAAGCTTTTCCCTGGTAAAAGGGGCTCTGGTCTGCCTAAAATACACCCAGACTCAGATCTAATTTTGTACGTAATTTAAGTCTTGATTGTTCTGCCATTTCTGAGTTTTAAAGTGTCAAAGATGAGGCCACAAATTTACAAACATATGAACTACATTCTTCAGACTAAGTCAAATAAAAATGACCTATTACGAATCGTTAAGACTGTCTTTAAAACCATATAGGCGTAAATTTTAAAGAGAAGCAACTGATTTTCATTTTTTTAAACCACTTAATTAGTATTATTCATAGTTGTGATTAGAAGACAGCTAACAGTAATGTTTAGTATTTTAATTTTGCGCAACGTAGATTGGTTTCGTTAATTTCTATTCCTTGTAAATTCTCTGCAGCTGTTTTGTAACCTATGTTTTGTACCTTTCCATTCACTTCTACTATGTACAACATTCGTGTCGGGACATTCACCCCGCAGGCTCCATCTACTGACAAAACACGACCGAAAAACGTTCCACGCACATTTCACCAGTTACAAATTTAAATTTTAAGTCATTTTAAATATAGAGTTATTCACTTTCTTTTTCAGTTAACCTTATATATATATATATATATACCGTTATATAATTAAAGATTAAATTAATAATATTCTGTTTTAGAAAAATAATAACATATCGATTAACTCTTTTGACATAAGGATTAATAATTAATTATTCATTTTATTACATTGTTAAAACCACTGCAGATTACTATTGTTATCTAGGTAATTCCTATGTTTTATTGTATATTTTTGAATTTGTTGCTATATTTATTATTATTATTATTATTATTATATTTATAAGAAAATAAAGAGAACAGAAAATTATCTAACTTAGATGTAAAATATTTTAAATCAAAACAGGTAATAATTCTTTTAAAGAAATCTTGTAGAGGAAATAAAATACCAAATGGAGTAAGTGTACACTGCAGTGTACATGAATTAACAATTTTTCTAAATAAAACAAGGAAATGAAGTACTGTACATAGATAAACTAAAAAAAGATTCAGAATCGTTAGATCCAAACTTTATTCTAGGTCTGGAATTAACAATACCGGAGTGCAATTCTGCAATCACGCCTACTTTATGAAAGAAATTTAAAGCCATATATTTAGTCCAAACTACTGTGGAAATAATATGTTAGGTTTCATAATACTATAAATATATTAAATTTATAAAAATAGTAAAAACCCATTTTTATTTTTGAAGTTCGTTTTTTGAACTTTAAAAACAACAATTCAAAATGTTTGTGTCATATTAGACACCAGAAGGAAAAATTAGTGAAAACATCATGGAAGTTCGTTCAGCAGTTTGGGTTGTAAAGAAGATACACAAGGACACCATTCATTCAATTTTTTTGCTTAAAACAAAAAGTTATCAACATTTAGAAAAAAATTTTAATGTTGCCTAAGAACGGGAACAAAAGTTGTAATAATTTTACAAATGCTTATTTGTGGTAATTTAATATCAACAAGAATTTTATTGTAGTCTACGATGACATTTTATAAAGGAAACATAGATTCCTAGATCTTTAGTGTACAGGAAGGCAAAACATTATTGTGTTCAGAAAAATTAGAATCAATTTATCATTGTTAAAAAAATATATATAAGTGATGATTTCGATTCTCCCTTTTCACCTAACAACAATAATAATATAATTAACTACTGTTTGTGTCGTGCAATGATTTCTGTTAAATGTTAATTGGCGGCAATCATTTATGCCTACAGATTATGTCCTTCGTGTTAAACAATTTGCTGAGATACTCCGAGTTTTTCAAATTCTCTTATTTGATGACGGGTCGATAAATTCCATAGAATGGAAAAAGTCGGATCCACAAGGATCAATAATAAGCGTTACCTTGTTCTCGATCGCGGCCAACGACATTGCAACTTTTCATTTAATTCTATAAACAAGGCCTTTATATTTACTACACCTGTATATTTTCTCCTTGTAATTTATATCCAGAACAGTTCACAATTATGCAATTAAAGTGTTCAAACTGATTGGAAGCACTTCATTTTTCTCGTAGTTTTAAAACTGACATCCGCTTACACTTGGCTTATTGTAATAAATGTTCCAAGCTCCTTATATTTAGAGCCGAATGAAGAATTTACAGAAAAATTTCCAACCCAATATTTTTGAATTTGAATAGCAGGAGAGCTTTAACCGTAGCAAGAGGTTAAATTTTATATAATTAAAAATAACTTAAAATATTTACCCATTTAAAATCTTCAGAATGACGGAACCAAATTCTATGTTACGAGAAAACTAAAATTTGAAATATAAGTGTCCATAAAAGGAGTGTTAAATATTTACGAACATTCAAACATTCTATAGGCTTAATATTTAGTATTTAAGTAAGCAATGTAGTGAAAGAAATACGATATCGTTCAATCCCAACTACAAAAGGACCCAAAAAATAGGATAAAAGGGTTGAGAATACCATAATTTATATATTTATTTTAAAAATTGATATACAAATTTGAGAAAAGATATTTACTTAAATATTTAAAGTCATTGAGGCATATTTAAAGACTTAAAATTTTTCACAATTTTATTCTGCCAGTACACTTGTAAATGATTATTCTAAACTATTGAAAATTTGATTTAATGTGATTAAATAAATATTCTTATTGCTAAAGTAAAAGTTATAGAAAAATCACTAATTACCTGGAAAAATAAAGACTGAGAAAGAATTACCAATTTAGAAATAAACAAAACGATGCTAAAATTTGGTACGTATGTTACTGTTAAAAACTATAGTTGTGGGGTGAGTTTTAAACCTGTAACCTCCGCCCATCATCTACCACTCTAATCGTATCGTTATCGGATTCATACATGTGATTGTTAGGATACGAATATTTATTACTCAGCTGTTCTTAATTCTCAGCTTGGATCATTCACATATATATTGAAATATTGAGAAGAACGTACGTTTGTATCCAAAACCAATGGTAAAACACGTTTTTGACACCGCTTTCACCTGCAAGTAATTTATCAAAACAACTTAATATTTACGAAATGATTTATGTTTAAACTACCTTAAAACTGTACACGGTATATTAAACAAGTTTTCGCATTTTCTGTTTGCTATAAAATATTAATTGATCACCTTTTATATTACAGTTTTAAACACGAATCCAAGACGAGAGCCAACAATTTGAAACAACTGGAGCGTTGATATTACTGGCACAAAATGAATGAATTCAGTCGGAAATTGTAAAATCTGCATAAATAGTATTCGGAGGTGTATTTAAAAAACAAGGTTTAAACATTTTAATTTCAACCATGGTTTAATTTCAGTAACATAACTCTTAATTGCTTTACGTTTTGACTAGTATTATTTTCTAAATTTCTATTTTTAAATTGAAACACCTTAGAAAGAAGTGATATTTTATTTTTGCTACTATGAGAATTTACGTGACGTAAAATTAAAAGAAATTTTGACAGTAAATTTTATTCAGAGAGATGTAGTAAACTAAACTGAAAATAATGTGCTTTCCTTAAAATATAATGTCACCATTAATAGGACATGAAGAGATTGTGGAATTGGGGTTGAAATTATAAATAAATAGACATTTGTGATAAGCAAGAATT
This sequence comes from Aphrophora alni, assembly GCA_963513935.1. Taxonomy (NCBI): domain Eukaryota; kingdom Metazoa; phylum Arthropoda; class Insecta; order Hemiptera; family Aphrophoridae; genus Aphrophora; species Aphrophora alni. The sequence goes on from OY740767.1 coordinate 92,383,698, forward strand.
GAAAATATTTGAGAAACGAAAATTAATTGCCTTTACGATAAATTTTAAAACTATTATCTCTGGCAAACATGACTCCTTTCTATAGTTTATCCAAATATTTGTTCACATTTTAACTTGCAGTATAAGTTACGGGGATTGCAAATCTTTGTTTTTTAGGTCGAAATGATACTCTGGTATCTCCTCTTTAAGAAAAAAAATTTCTACTTATACGATTACAAAAGTCTATAATAGATACTTCTGTGATATATATTTTATATATGACGTATTACATTTTTAGTATTTTTACAAAGATTTCATAGTTAATATCAAGGTTTCATGTGAAAACTTTACACAGTATATAATATTAGTATACATACTCTCCTGTTTTATTTATATGTTTATTTAAAGGCAAAAACCTCTCCCTCATCATTGACTTACAAAAAAGGAAGAAAAGAACACAAAGTAAATACTCTCGTCCTCTCAAATACACTAATAGAGCCAGGGTCGGAAAAGCACAAGAGTTGGTCAAAGAAATCTTATAGTAAAGATAAAAGACAGAAAATTGTAGGTTCCAGCTAGGTTCCCTCAGGATTGCCAAATCCCATACTCATTAAAGTGAACCCCTGTGGTTAACAACAGCTAGGAAAATAATTCATGTGGTCCTTCTTCTCGGTCCTCCATGTCGCAGAAAAAAAAAATTTCAAAAGCTCTCTCCAGTGAGTACGGTCGTAATAATCCCGTTACAATCTCTCTCTCTCTCTCTCTCTCTCTCTCTCTCTCTCTCTCTCTCTCTCTCTCTCTCTCTCTCTCTCTCTCTCTCTCTCTCTCTCTCTCTCTCTCTCTTTCATCTTTTCAGTCTAGTCTCTCTCTCTTGATCAACTTTTGTTTTCTTCCGACCCTGACCCTATTAGCATATACGAGGGCTAGGGGACTTTATTCTAAGGTCATTTTTTTCTTCACCTTCTTTTTATAAAGTAATGATGACCGGTAGGTTTTACAACTCTAAAGAGTAAGGGAACACAATTAAGGATTTCTTTCATCGAGATCGCATGATTTAACACCGACAGATTTCTGGGAAAGAATTAAAGGATCGGTGAAATTGAATCACCCATAACCTAACACTCATCGTATAAGCCAAGTAGTATGGTGGAAATGAACGAAAGACGATTGGGATAGTGAGTCAGATCGTCATATCTATGCGTAATTCCTTTCTAGGAATTATCCCGCACTCTTCATACGTTGCCTTGGTTCTCCTTGCAGTCGTACTATACGTTGTGGCGATACTAAGGTGTAAGGTGGCCTCGTAGCTGACTGTCAGCAAATCCATCGTTCTCAAACTGTTCAATCAGAGCAAGGCAAAAATCTCTGTGCTTTGGCTTGTCAGTAAGCCTAATTGCTTATAACAGTTGCAGTTTGTACGGTTTAAGTCTTATCCGCTTGTGGAAAACACAACATAGGAGACTATCGTAAAACACCTCATGTGAAGATACTACAATATTTTTTTTTATTTATCCACTTTAGAGAGACATTTGGACTTTGTTACTAAATACTGTTGTACAAGGAGAATGAAATTTGAATAATGTACTTATATGTTGCAACTTCCATAAATTTGCTTAAATTTGTAACTAAAAAAACCCACAACTCCGTGTTATTAAATACTCAATCGAAATTCTGATGTCATTTGTATTTTAATGCGGGAATGCCTGATTACATTATTTACATTTCCTAATTAAGAAGTATGCATGAACCTAATTATTAGTCTACTTATTACAGTACTTAGTGATGTTTGCTGGTGAGAAAGCTTATTTATAAATCTGGACCGTAGGATAATTTTAGCTTGTTTCCATATTAGAAATGCAGCTGTCGTAATCGGTCTATAAATGTGCATCGATCATTGTCCTCAGAACAGGTTTTGATAGGTCGTTCACATTTTGATTTACGTAAATAAATATAAGCGTACTTTCTATCATAATTATTCTTCAATTTACTCCAATTTTGTACAAACATTTGTCTCTGAAATGATTTGGACAAGTTCTTTACCCAGAGAATTGTATTTTTTCCTACTAGTTGTATTTTGGTATCTAGCGAAAAATAAAGACAAATACAAATGGAAGTTGAGTTTGAGCAGATTTTGATAGACTTTTGTCGATTTTTATCCATATCGTAGTTGGTCTTTAAAAAAATAGGAAGACAAGAACCAGCAGTTTTAACGTTTAGACATCTTCATAGCTCTCTTAATGTTAGACTTTTTAAGCCAACTCCTTTTTGATATAAATTATATGAATAACTATGGATGCCATTTTACAACATCATGTACACACAGCTGTGGATTTCTAACTATTATTTATTGTTTGTGTGATCTTATGCGGGTTGTAATGTTCGTTCTAGTAGTACCTACACTTCATATCCCATCCTTCAAGTGGAACCCAAAATAAAAATAATAACAAAATAATTTCTATGCTAGTAACCCATGCATTTTGTTTGTTCAACACAACTTTAAGTGTTTCTGGAAATATCAAGGAAAATTATCTTCAACAATAGAGAATGAAAACAAATATCAAGCGAATTTTCTTCTTTTTAAAATTTAAAATTGGTTACATGGTTATCACAAATTTTAATTTAAAATATGCTTTTAATTACAGATTAACATTATAAAATTGTTTGTAATAGTTTGTTATATTTATTTATGATGTTCAAGACAAATCATACATACCTTTGTCACAACAAATGCCCTAAAATAATCTCTATAGGTCTATCTAAACTTAAATTGTAGCAATCTCTTAATACTTATCTATAATGCGTATTATAGTCATATTACTCAAAATAATAACCTCATATTAAATACATGAATAAACTCTTGAGCTAGGTAACAGAAACTTTTGTCGGCCATTGTTCCTCGATGGCGGCGAAAGTTTACCACCTACAGTGCGGAACTAAAAGACAAGGTAATCTGTAATCTGTATTAAAATTATAAAACCTAACGTGAATTAGTTCGACCTTAGAGGTCATTTTGATTTAAACTTATTAGACTTAAACACTATACTATTTCATTGACTTGGTCTTATCTCAAATATGAAAATTAATTTTTGTACAAATTTCAAGTTATTTTATTAACGTTATTTTGGAACAGAATAGAAAGGTTATTCCTTGCCCCATTGACTGCGACGTTATTTCTTTATTCATATCCAGTTCCCCTTGCCCGATGTTGTCAACTCGTTCCGTATAATGCAATCGTGTTTCTCGCCATTGAAAAGTGAGAGTGAGAGATTTGGCAACACCGCCAGCGAGCAGCAAGCGGAGCGTGTTAACAACTGTCGTCGTCATTATCTCTTTCTCACACAATCTCTCTCTTTTTTTCACTTTCGATTTTAAAAGTTAACAAACTCGCATACGTGTGCAAGTCAACAGTACACAGGTCTCCTTGTTTCATCTTATACCACATATTTAAGACATTCTCACACGAATCCTTTCCCATCCTCCACGACAAACTTTCATTCGTTTTAAACTATTATTGTGTTTTATGTTCACACAGATAATGTCTTAATTTGATATGTGACAAATGTTTCCATTGTTACAAGTTATTGTTTAAGTTTTCAGCAGAGTTTCACAATCTATCGAGCAAATATTCATAATATATTCAGTCCTGACACAACAGCGAGTCTATAATAACTGAAGTGGAAGGCCTAACCTAACCTATGTCGTGAAAGGATTGGTTGTTTTCATTATTACTCATGCACGCAAAATATTTCAAAAGTGGGAACAATAGCTCACGCATTTATTAAAATCGAATTATTCAAAGCACGCATGATGCGTTTGATATTTAAACATTTTAACTTCTTTCTAGGATAGGTAGCCGAGCTAAAGTGGGTTAAATGTTTTAAATTTAACAAGACAGCTTATGTAACTACAGATTAGTGTGTCAGTTTTATTTATAGTAACCTTTTGATCTGGAGTTTGTACTAAAATGAAGTTAGCCGTAAAATTAATTTTATTTTTTAATATAATCAACGTATGTCGTATCACGAAATACATTCACCCCCAAAAGTTGTTCAATCAAATTGTAATTATATTTTCAAAGTTGATAATGTGACTTCGGGATAGATTTCATATAAGAAGGAAAACATGACATGTGATCAGATGTATCTTTATTTAAATATAAACTATGCAGTATAACGATCTCAAACGATCACAATGGATAAACAATTAATTAGGCCTAATATCAAATATTAAAATAATAATAATCAATCAAAAGTTAACATTAATAAATAATTGTGTAAATGTGTAAATTGAAACAGAACACATGTGGACAAGCAAATCTTACCAAAAGAGCAGCTGCAAGGTTAAGTTTCGAAAATAACTGTACAAATTGACAGACGTGACAAGGACAAGGGAAAGAAGACATTCTGTTTTACTTAAGAGAAGAAAGTTCGCCGACAAATAAAACTTTAGTAGAAAACATAACGGAGTTTTGCTATTCAACGCAGCTGCGTGTTGTAAAAAATGAGAAAGCGAATTCCTAACGGTATCTCCGAGGGTGAAGCCAGCGCGTGTAAAAAAAAAACCAACGATTTTGGAAAGTTAGAGGTCCAATCCGGAGAGGCCTGAGTTTAAAAAAAAGGAGATTTAACCAATAAGCGAAGAGGACGCTACACTTGAATTTCGGGAGAGGTGAAATCCAGAGTAAGGAGAGTTCAGTCTAGAACTGGGGTTAAGAGCGTGTAGGTCTTAACTTACAGTTAGGAATCAGAGTCAGTCTAGAACTGGGGTTAAGAGCGTGTAGGTCTTAACTTACAGTTAGGAATCAGAGTAGGAGGTGTTAAGTGTTAAGAATTAACCTGAGGGTGTAATTCTAAGTCATTGATTAATTTAAAGGCAGAGCCGCAACAAAATTTAGTAATTTATCTTGAAGTTTGTTAGATACATTAATTAAATAGAGTCAAAGAGTTTAAATTTCATAAAAAAGAGGAGAGATCATCGCGTCGAAGTCCATAGTAATCGAGAACGAGTGAGGAGACTAAATAGAATTAGCGGAGTATCACCAGAGATTCACCACCAGTCAAGGAACCAGTGTTAGCAGCATCCGACTTCACAGGCTAAGGATCCGTTGTGTTGTTGTGCATAGTTAGTGATTTGTGTTGTGTAAAAGTGCCAAAATTATAGCGGACGAGGAGAATTGTTGATAAGTACAAAATTTCATAATAAATAATCATTAGAGTTAGTATTTCACTTTAATTGAGTCATTAAAAGTTCCCATGCCCGAGATAAGAGTCAAGTTTTTTTTGTATAATTAATTTAAAAGTAAAAGTAATTGAGCTAGCCGGCAAACTAAAGTAAATTGGAAATATCAGTTAATTAAAGGAATTTGTCTTGTTTTTGTTATAAAATTGATAAAGTTAATAAGAACATTTTGGACAAGATTTGTTGAACATTTTGTAGAGTTTTGATATTTTATGTAAATTGAATAATAAATTGTAGATTTTAAATTTGTAATCAATAATATTGTGTATTAGAGTAAATTAGTTTTTAAAGAATGCAAGTGTGAGAGAATGAAGTAGCCTTAAGATATTTCAATGAATAGATAAATTGAATTGATACTGTGGTTATAAATAATTGTTTTTGCAAATAAATCCTAAAGTTAGTTAAAGGATAAAAACTTGTTTTGCTGAATTAATTTACTTAAACCATCATAATAGTTTTTCAAAAGTTTTTCAAGAGAATTAAAATTAAAATAAAATAAAATAAATTAAAAGTAAATTTTTAGAGTTAATCAAAATAATAAATATTATATAACAGCTTGAATGTTATATTTGGTCGCACAACGTGTGGCATTTGTTTAAAATAAATTGGCAAGATTAAATAGATATAACATAAGCTTGAATGTTATATTTGGCGCTCCACCGCGTGGCTCATTAAAGTGAAATTTAAATTGCTAGTTATAGAATTGTTAGAGGATAAGAATATTAACATTGTTACAGGAAATATTGTGTGGTAGATAATAGGTTAGAATAGTATTGTTTATGTTAACCAGAAGTAAAAAGAGGGAATTAGAACTTAAAATGGCAAATGAAAGTGAAATATATAATCAATTGGGATTAAATAGTGGGAGTTTAAATTTTAGTCAAGAAGGGGAACAATTAGAGTCAATTAGTCAAAATGGGGAATTAGAAGTAGAAAGTAACGTAAATTCACGGGCGGGGACAGAAGTAGACAATCCAACAACATCAGCGGCAGTGCAGTTAGGAAACGCGGGTATGACAATGATACAGGAAATGTTAGAGCGGATGGCGGAAAAGATGACAGATGAAAATCGGAGAATCGCGGAAAAAACGGCGGAAGAGAACCGGAAGGGTTTTGAAAAATTTGAGAAATTTGAAAAAACTATGGAAGAGAAATTTGGGGAAGTTAAGGGTAGTCTAACCGCATTAGAAGAAAAATTTAACAGGAGGATAAATGAGCGTTTTGACGGAGTCAACAGTCGAGTAGAGATGGTCGAGACACAAGTCGCGGAAATTCGTACGAGTGTCGAAGAGAGGTTAAAGAAGACGGAAGAAGAATTCGGCGATCGAATCAAGGGATATCGCGCGGAAACGGAGGGTCGCGTGCAAGAACTCGAAAACCGTGGCGTAGTTGTCAACAATCGGTTAGAAGAACTCGCGGCGAAAGACGAAGAAATCGGGGAAATATGCACGAAAAATAATGAAACTAACATCGCGAAAATTGAGGAGAATGCGAAGAAGACGGAAGAGGTCGCTAAAAAATTAATTGAATTAGATAGGAGATTAAAAACGGTCAGAAATTTAGGGGAAGGATATTGTCACGAGCCAGAAGTAAGAAATATTAGTTTCTCGGGAAAAGAGAGGTTTCCCATACAATTTCTAAATGTAATGGAAGAGATAAGCGAGCAGATAATTGGAAACGGCATGAATTGGATTGACCGATATTTAAAAGACGAGGCTTATATATGGTGGCAGTTACATAGGAGAAGTGTTAAAAATTTTAAGGAATTTGAGGAATTGTTTAGGGAGAAGTATTTCAATGAAATAATACAGGCGAAAATTAGGGACCATTTAGAGTTTGGGAAATTTAGAGGCAGAATGAATGACGAGGCAATTGCATATGTAGAAATGTTGATGCTACAATGTTCCGAGTTAAGTCCGCCGTTAGCAGAGGAACAATTAGTTTATAAGGCAGGAAAACATTTCCATCCAAATATCTTGATTGCAATAATTACAAGGGGGATTAAAAAGAAAACAGAATTTATAAAATTGCTCATGGAATTTGAACATGCTAGGATAGAGGAAGTCAATGAAAGGGAAAGGGTAAACAATAATAGAGGAAATTTTAGGGAACAAGTAAATAACAACAAACCGGATAATTGGGGTAGACGACCGAGTGACCATGTGACTCCATGGCGAGAACAAGGTCATAAACCAGTTGAGTGGAGAAGGGACGTAAACAACACGCCGGAATACGGAAAGGATGTAAACAATGCAAGGCAGAGCAATGACCCAAGGCATCAGGACAGAAGGGTGTACAAAGACCAGATGGCAGACCGTCGTGACTAGCGAGCTGTATGAAGGACCTTATAAAATAATAAATAAATTAGGAAATACGACATATAGGTTAGGACACATTAATAAAAATAAAATTAGGGGAATATTTAATTGTAGATTATTAAAGAAATATTATAATTAAGGACATTAGAATAAACTTAGGCAGTAAACAAAATATAGACAATAAAGGAGCAAGAGTGAAAGGGAAAACCATAAAAGGGACTAGGGTTGACCACAAGAGGAACAATAGAAGAAAGGTCTATTGTAAGACAGTGGGTAACCGCAACATAAAGGGCATTATAAGAAAAAGGTTCTTTACAACCTATTGTTAAAGAAACGGGCGTAAGAAAAAATTTATCTTCAAGCATTTCAAAGACAAATTTTATCTGGGGACAGTATAACGATCTCAAACGATCACAATGGATAAACAATTAATTAGGCCTAATATCAAATATTAAAATAATAATAATCAATCAAAAGTTAACATTAATAAATAATTGTGTAAATGTGTAAATTGAAACAGAACACATGTGGACAAGCAAATCTTACCAAAAGAGCAGCTGCAAGGTTAAGTTTCGAAAATAACTGTACAAATTGACAGACGTGACAAGGACAAGGGAAAGAAGACATTCTGTTTTACTTAAGAGAAGAAAGTTCGCCGACAAATAAAACTTTAGTAGAAAACATAACGGAGTTTTGCTATTCAACGCAGCTGCGTGTTGTAAAAAATGAGAAAGCGAATTCCTAACGGTATCTCCGAGGGTGAAGCCAGCGCGTGTAAAAAAAAAAACCAACGATTTTGGAAAGTTAGAGGTCCAATCCGGAGAGGCCTGAGTTTAAAAAAAAGGAGATTTAACCAATAAGCGAAGAGGACGCTACACTTGAATTTCGGGAGAGGTGAAATCCAGAGTAAGGAGAGTTCAGTCTAGAACTGGGGTTAAGAGCGTGTAGGTCTTAACTTACAGTTAGGAATCAGAGTCAGTCTAGAACTGGGGTTAAGAGCGTGTAGGTCTTAACTTACAGTTAGGAATCAGAGTAGGAGGTGTTAAGTGTTAAGAATTAACCTGAGGGTGTAATTCTAAGTCATTGATTAATTTAAAGGCAGAGCCGCAACAAAATTTAGTAATTTATCTTGAAGTTTGTTAGATACATTAATTAAATAGAGTCACAGAGTTTAAATTTCATAAAAAAGAGGAGAGATCATCGCGTCGAAGTCCATAGTAATCGAGAACGAGTGAGGAGACTAAATAGAATTAGCGGAGTATCACCAGAGATTCACCACCAGTCAAGGAACCAGTGTTAGCAGCATCCGACTTCACAGGCTAAGGATCCGTTGTGTTGTTGTGCATAGTTAGTGATTTGTGTTGTGTAAAAGTGCCAAAATTATAGCGGACGAGGAGAATTGTTGATAAGTACAAAATTTCATAATAAATAATCATTAGAGTTAGTATTTCACTTTAATTGAGTCATTAAAAGTTCCCATGCCCGAGATAAGAGTCAAGTTTTTTTTGTATAATTAATTTAAAAGTAAAAGTAATTGAGCTAGCCGGCAAACTAAAGTAAATTGGAAATATCAGTTAATTAAAGGAATTTGTCTTGTTTTTGTTATAAAATTGATAAAGTTAATAAGAACATTTTGGACAAGATTTGTTGAACATTTTGTAGAGTTTTGATATTTTATGTAAATTGAATAATAAATTGTAGATTTTAAATTTGTAATCAATAATATTGTGTATTAGAGTAAATTAGTTTTTAAAGAATGCAAGTGTGAGAGAATGAAGTAGCCTTAAGATATTTCAATGAATAGATAAATTGAATTGATACTGTGGTTATAAATAATTGTTTTTGCAAATAAATCCTAAAGTTAGTTAAAGGATAAAAACTTGTTTTGCTGAATTAATTTACTTAAACCATCATAATAGTTTTTCAAAAGTTTTCAAGAAAATTGGTAAATTAAATAAAAAAAATATATAACAAATTTCGAATGTTATAGCATTCTCAATGAATTTTACCGACTCAAAAGTTTAAACAAATTTTGATCTTGTACTTGTTTTTGCTTTTCCAACAATGAAATAAAAAATCAATATAAATAATTTAAAGAGCACTGTAAAAGTATAAATCTACAAAATATCTCTGTTACATTACAATTTTATTGGCCAAACTAAATGCCCATTCTTTACTAAGAATTGGGATTCGTATATTTTTCTACCTAATTCTATTATTTCTAATTGGATTATAGGGAAATTGAAGATTATCTATTATTTAAACAGTGAACATTATAACGAACCACAATAAGAAAAAATATACAAACATTCTACAGAGACAGATTAGCAAAAATATTAACCTAAATAAATATTAACTTTATTTTATAACAATTTCAATAGACGAAAAAAACATGATTAGCCTATTAACAATATTTGCTTTAGTTATACCTAATTATTATATATTTATTATTATTATTATTATTATTATTATTATTATTATTATATATGTATTACAGTTATATATTAATTATCATATTTAAGTACATTAAAACATATAAGCTACAGACTTATCCCAAACATTTATTGTAAAGAAAATATATTCATTTTTTATAGTTAAAGTAATAAATTATGAACTAATTTAATATTAATAACGTGAGCAAAAATCTATACTCAATATACTTCGGCATGTAGAACATTTTTTTATAACTTATTCATTCAAAATGGCGTTTGAAATTAAAAAATAAATTAAACTTTTGTCCTTAAAAGTTTGTTCCTTTACACAATAACGAATATATCGATAATTTAAATAACAAAGTATAAAACTACTTAAATATAGCTTTTTTTTAAAAAAAATAATAATAATAATAACATAAAAATCAAAACAAAATATTCCAAATTAATTTCATATATTATACTCGGACAATTTTTGGAAATGGATATATTAAACAAGTTTCTACATTTAACTTGTGGTTTCATCGTAATAAGTATTAGATAAAATAACTTTTGACTTTTAACTTTATATTTTAATAAAGGTAAAATATTGATCATAAAAGACAAATATATCAGTTCATTAGAAGTGTATATTGATAAAACTAATAAGTTGTGAATTTTTTTACATATTATGTGTACTATAAACCAGTTGCTTAAAAATGAAACAGGATAAAAACTGTGGTGCTGGTCAAATAAAGAAAAGTAGACCAGAAGCGTGGAGGGGAGGGAAGGGAGATGTTTCGCCGGTATTGAATAATACTGTTGAACGGAACGGGGCCATTGCATAATCCAGGCGAGAAAGTGGTAACGACTTTCACTGCTCACGTAACACTTTGGTGGGCTCGCTTCATGAAATTTTATCCTTTCCTCTCCGATTATACACTGGCCCATTAATTTGGGCGTACATTAAATTGCATCAATAATCAGTGTGGGCCAACGAAATTGAAAGTTTCAATGCCCTTTATAACTTGTATATTACTGGTATAATTTTCAACGTTTCTTGTTACAGACCTTCTCGTACAAACACAAGAATATTAAATAAATCTGTTTTAAAATTTACTTTACACCATTAATTTATATTGTTCTTTGATTATCCTAGTCATTCCAAAAGAGGACAGAAGCTCAGTTAGTTTCAGATATCTCCTGTTTATTGGTTTTCACTTGACCTGCGTTACCAAAGATCATAACGGTTATTTAATTAAACTTAGTTATAATTAAGTTTTATTGCGAAATTTAAAACAAACTATTGAAGTAATCTATCTCCATTGTCTGAGCAGACCAAACGAAATTTTAAGAAAAAAGTCTAAGGAATTGTTGAAAAAGTTTAATTATTATATAATTACAACCTAATTGCAATTGAGGCTTGTGTGATAGCAAATACAATCTTAATAACAGGAACAAAATATACTTAAAATTTGATTTCGTAACACAATATGGTTTGTAAAATTGATTTATGTTCTAATGTTATCTCATGTGTAAAATGAGTGACGACCCTTCTGTTTTAATATAATAAATATTTCTCATAATCGATTATTATACAACTTTAAATTTTAGCACCTATTGTTCTAGCTAGAGTATCATTTAATATTTCAGAAAAAAAAAACCAATGGAAAGGTCAAAAAGAAATTTCAATCATCTTCTTTTAAATAGCGAGGATTGCACAAAACGTTTTCAGGAAGTATGTAAATATATTCTCTTGATTAAAATTCAGCAAGAGTTTTAAATAGTTTGAATAGTTAGTTTTAAATAGTTTGAAAAGTTAATGATAAAGGAATATGAAGTGTATAATAGGTTTTAAAATTTTTTTTTTTTTTGAAATATGAAAAATGTTACTTAGAGAAAGAGAATCCGGTACTCTCAATAGATTCTTACTCATTAAAACTACCTCCCTTCCTATCTCGTAGGAGAAGGATTTCGGAAAGGATTCCAGGCTAAGAAGCACAATTTATGGTTCTGTTGAAAAAGTTAGTGAAGAGTGCCAAACGTTATGTAGCTGCGAGAAGAGCGAGATTAACAGCTTGGTTGGGGAAAAGAGCCCGGTCAGGAACAACTTGGCAAAAGATCATACATAGGTCCAGGTTGAGGTGTCGACGTACAAAATGAAGGATAGGAGTTATATTGTTAGTGAATTTACTGTGGACATCGCTACATAAAGTTTACTTCAAGGTGTAAGATATTGTGTAATTGCACATTAGTTGGACTGCGTGAATACAACGAGATGTTTGAAACTGCGGGAGACATTAAGAGATGTCATACCAAAGTGATGAAACGGATTAGATTACTTCAAAGCATAAAACCACAGGACTGAGAAAAAAAAGGCTAATTTATTAACAAAGATAATTACTCGAGAGTCAGCAGTTGGAGCTGGAGCAGAGCTGGAGGACACATTTATTTAATATGAAGAGAGGTATGAACTATTTCAGACGGCAATTTGTAATGCTATAAGTTAAATAAATAATTTTTAAAATATAAAACTGATATTAGTAATCTCTTTAAAAGACAACAGATAATCTATTTAAAGACAAAATTAACTATTTTGTTTAAACATAAAAATGTGAGTCAGCAAAAGTCGTATAAAAACATTAGCTAAAACTTTAAGATTGTCCAAGCCTTTATATTTTCGAATTTTATTATTTTTCTTGCTCCCAAATCTCACCAATACATTGTTAAAACGTGATAAAAATTCTGAGCAATACCAATCTGTAGAAATAACTTAGGGTCAGTAAATAATCCAAAATAAAATGTTTTCACTAAATTGTCCAATCCATTTCAAAAATAAATGTTTTGTTCATTTGTGAATATCGGATAATTATTACAAGGAAAAGGGTATGCACACAAATACATGTACTGAGGTATTATATTGCTACAAAAGTTTGTGTATGTTTAACAACCTAAGATTATTACTCGTAATAGCGATTAATCGAATATTTGCCATCATTTGTGTATTTAAATACTAATACACAACGTTTCTGGAGTATGAATTCACCCTCGTTAACAAATGATACCCCTAGATAAATCTATTTAGGTACAGTAATAGGTTTAAGTTTAGTTTCCAATATGGCCCTGGCTACTATTAGATTATGTTGGCATTATTCAATTTTTTTATGTACTAGGTTTATTACGTGATAACTGAAGTTTATTTATACTCTTGAAACGTCGTATGTCAGTTATTATATACACAAATGATGGTAAACGTTCGATTAAATCATATTAATAATATGAACAATCCACCATTATCAAATAACTTTAAAACTAGATCTTAAGCAATGAAACGTCGTCTAGCTCCATTGTCGTCTATTTTACTGTCAAAATTTGATTTTTTTTTTTGTAATTTGGTGATTGAAGTTTCCACGTTTCCACAAGTGTTGCTTATTTCAAGTTAATAATAAAATGAAAGTCGAGTAAAAAGTATTGTCATACGATTATGGGTACCAAAGCAAATTCACATGAATAATTATAGAAACTCATCTAGGAGTGGAACAAATAATAATATAAGACTAAAACGATCTTGCCAGAGTCCTGAAGAAGAACTGAGTATACAAATTTGAGGTTAAGTTTCACCAAAGAAAATGAATAGTAGTCAGAATCAGAGTGAAACATTGTTAAGAAAATTATATAACTTCAGGCTTGTGAGAGTTATACTATCACAGAGGATGGGAGGAGGCGTTTTCATTGAGTTAACCTGAGGACAAGCTTGACCGGGTAGAGGACGAGGCTATTAACAATATGAGGTTTTAGGTCACGTGTAGAACAACAAATTCGCCATTCTTGAGGGGGGGGGGTATACGTTTATAGAAAATACGACTGTTCATTTAGATGATTGGGGACGGTTCTTAAATTGGCGCTATTTTTAATGTTTAGTAGAAACAGAAAAATAATTTCTAGCACGCATGACAACATTTATTTTATTGTAGACATACTAACATACAAGAAGTAACGAAGGATAGGTTGCGAACTTGGCGGTTTCATTTACATTTCAGCATTACTGTATTTGGATTAAACTTGTATCGAGATAATTCGGAGATTTCTGTTACTTTTATGAGGTGAAAGACATTTGGGTACAACTTAAAACATTAAGGATGAGGATTCTGTGTGATCACAGGAGACGTATCCACAGGAGTAGGAGTATTACAGTTAAAGCATTGCTTATACCAGTGGAATATAATATTTCTTCACCTAACTTTCATTTTTTATTGAATTAAGTAGATATATAAATTTCTACACATATTTTGAACTATCATTCCATGGATTAGGAACGACAAAACATTATCTTACTACACTTTTTTATTTTCTCACATGTAGGAAGTGAAAAGAAAACTTTGTGATGTGTGGGGAAGGACGAAATTGATATCGAGTTTTTTACAGAAAACATTCTAGGCAGTGCGCTACAATTCAAATCTTGATCCAGTTTCTCTCATATGGTGAATTTGGCTTGTCAATCATGAAGAACCTAGCTGGATCTACACCTTTTTCATATAGTCTTGGGTTTGATCCCTCTCTTTCATCTTTCCTATCAGATGCCATTAGACCATCTCTAGTTTTCTTCTGAATCAGATGTTAGATGCGAAAGACTAATTCATTTATTAATTTTGATAAACGTTTTGTCAATATAGCTCCTAAGGATCAGACCAAAACCTATTATTACCCATCTCCATAAATAATAATGGTTCAGTAGTGTTTATGTTTTAACAATATAACCAGATGTAATATATATATGATTAGGTTAAAATTTCTGGAATTATGCAATTTTTGGTTTTATCAAAATTTGCTTTAACGATTTTGGTCAAATTATAAGTGGCTTCCAAATTATTGTTACTAATTACAGTTCGTAATAATCCAAATAAAAAGCACTTTCTTATCCAGCCAATAAAGCAGTTTCTAAAGGTATTTAGTGTAAGGTTAAAACGAGCATGTACGTCATCTTAGGTTAGGATTCCTTTGTGTGTTATTTAATTCACGAACCGTACTAATATGTTTTCAGAAAAGACTTTATCACACCAAAGCACTTTGAATAGGATGTAAGTTTGTTATGTTTTAGGACAAGTAGAACGAGAGTTTTATTGATCCTTCAATTCATGTTTATGTATGTTTATATACGAGTATATCGTGTCAAAACATGGCCTAACTCACAGACGGCGAAGTTCACGACGAGCTACTTGTTCACTGATTTGACACGTCCCATAAAATAGCAGGTAATTATGTGAAAAATGGTTAAGAGTTATAGGTTTAATTTCTGTATTATAAAAGATCTCTAATCACTTCCCACTAATGGTTTTGAAAACTAGTCATCGATACGTCTGTAGTTGCTTCAAAATAATCAAAAAATTAAAATATTTAATTTCGTTACTAATTAGTTTGTTTGATATAATTTAATATCTGCCAATTAAAAAGTTGTAGAACTAGTTTCAGGAAACCGTTCTCCACAAATTTTTGAAAGAGATATTTCTAAAAACCCAATCTATCGTAAACATACTGAATATTTTTAATTATCGGTAATTTTAAACAAATTTGAACAAACGATTCGAGGTTATGTTTCAATTTGACTATTTGGCATTTAGTTTGAATGTATGTTTGTTGTTAATTACCCAGTTATTGCCAAACTGAACGTTACGCAGTCACTGCCAATCCTAACCTAACATAACTTTACTATTTTGTAATTCGTTTGATTGTATGTTTGTTGTTTGTTACGCAGTCACTGCCAATCCGAACCTAACATAACTTTACTATTTTGTAATTCGTTTGATTGTATGTTTGTTGTTTGTTACGCAGTCACTGCCAATCCGAACCTAACATAACTTTACTATTTTGTAATTCGTTTGATTGTATGTTTGTTGTTTGTTACGCAGTCACTGCCAATCCGAACCTAACATAACTTTACTATTTTGTAATTCGTTTGATTGTATGTTTGTTGTTTGTTACGCAGTCACTGCCAATCCGAACCTAACATAACTTTACTATTTTGTAATTCGTTTGATTGTATGTTTGTTGTTTGTTACGCAGTCACTGCCAATCGGAACCTAACATAACTTTACTATTTTGTAATTCGTTTGATTGTATGTTTGTTGTTTGTTACGCAGTCACTGCCAATCCGAAACTAACATAACTTTACTATTTTGCAATTCGTTTGATTGTATATTTGTTGTTTGTTACGCAGTCACTGCCAATCCGAACCTAACATATCTTGACTATTTTGTAATTCGTTTGATTGTATGTTTGTTGTTTGTTACGCAGTAAATGCCAAACCGAACATAACATAACTTGACTATTTTGTAATTTGTTTGATTGTATGTTTGTTGTTTGTTACGCAGTCACTGCCAATCCGAACCTAACAAAACTTGACTATTTGACAATTCGTTTGAATGTACGTGTGTTGTTTCTTACGCAGTTATTGCATACAGAACCTAATCTAACTTGACTATTTGGTACATCGTTTAAATGTATGTTTGATGTTTGTTACTCAGTTACTGTCAAAACGAACCTAACTGAATTTGACTATTTGGTAATTCATTTGAATTTATGTTTATTGTTTGTGGTGCAGTTACTGTCAAACACGAGTATTTGTCATTATGAAATTTAGGTATATGGTTCCTTTTAACTAGGCCTATCAGTAAATGTGCAAGATTTTTAAAAGTAATTTACCGTTTTGAAATGCCTGCCACTCGCAATACTCCTAAGGAATGGACGTCGGTGTTCCGACTTGGAATAAAATTAGCAAGTACTTCACAGTATTAAATATAATGTTGTAAACTAAGCATAAGGAACAGTTATAGAAAAAAATTACTTTCCAACGGTATAAAGTTTATTAAGATTGGATGACAATTAGTGGGTCAAATATTAGAATGTATAGTACTGCACGCTACTTGTAAAAGTACTACAGTTTTCTGCAGTAGTGCAGAGTCAGGGTTAAATGATAAATTCAATTTTAACTGTTTTCTATAACTTTTATTGTCCAAAAATTAAATAACTTCCATAAAAATGACTTTTCGATATTTTATTTATTTGAATTTAAACCTTTACGAGTTTCATAGGGCTACACAGATATCAAATACATTCTTATTTATAACAGTTACAAAGTTTTATTCCTTGAGATTTCTTTTAAAACTTGTATGTATATCAATCCAGGTGAGTTATAAACAATAGTTGCATCCATTTACACCTTCTTTAGACCACAGACGTAGGAGCCCCAACATAATTTTAAGCTAAAGGATAGTTTTCAGTTAAGATAATCTCCATTCAAAGGAGCAGTGTTTTAAAGAAGGCTAGTTTTCACACATCGATGGGTAGAAAATAATAATATTTAATGGCAATGCAAAGTGCAATGTCTCCATCAAGCATTTAAAAATATCATTTCTCAATAACGATGACCATATTAATAAGGGTTCATATTATTAGGATATTTTGTTCGGAAATTTACCACTTTTTGTGTTAACAAATGACACACCACGTATTATTTTAGGCCTCGAAAAGTCGTATTAATTGTATACACAAATGATGTCCAAATAAACTAGAATAAATCAAATAAATGAATAAATCTTCTTAATATGCTGAAACATACCACTTAAGAAAGAAAAAAAAAATACAATTACATGGACATACTTTGAGCCTCACGAACTCTGAAGACGACAACTGTTTTTAATAGAAAATTTAAAAATTACAGTTTTTCACGAAATTACAGCGTTTTTGTTTCAAACTTGAAAAGAATATCCTGGCGCACAACACTACCACAGAAGGAAAAGGTGCAATTAAAATTGTTTCAGTTTATTTGTTTTTCTTGTTGATTAAAGGCGAAATACCTCCCGGTTATCATCGCCTTATAAAGAAGGAAGAAAAAAACACAAAATAGAAAAGAACCCTTAGCCCTCTAATACTCTAATAGCGTCAGTGTTAGAAAAGTAAGAGGGTTCATCAAAAGAGACCTGATAGAAAAGATGAAAGAGAGACATTATCTAAGACTAAGTGAAAAATAGGATCTCTCGGGATTTCCAAGTCAGTAGTCATTAGTGTCTAAGGGTTAGGTTAGGTTAGGTTAGGTTAGGTTAGGTTAGGCTAGGTTAGGTTTAGTCTATTCCAAAGTTATAACAAACATTCTTAATTCTGAAAAACCCCATCATGCATTAGCAGATATTATTGACACTCAAAAATGTTATGTTTTAAGTTGTGTGAAAGGTAATTATTTTAGTTTATTCAATCAAATAAAAGTAGATTATACTTCTTAAAAAGAAAAAGGAAACTCCAACTTCGTTCATAAATAAATCTTCTTTATTCACTGATTTTAATTAAGCAGGAAATTTAAATGTACTTTATGAAAAAAATTTGTAACCTTTTTTAATTTCTGAAGAAGTACTTTACTCATGTCCTCTTCTATTTCCCCATGGAACATAGGGCAGCAACAAGACCTCTACACTTCATCCGGTCTTCCACGATCGCCTTTATATCTCCCCAAATTCTTCTCGCCAGCCGCAACTCGCTTTGCACCTTCGGCCTCTAGGTCGTCCTTGAGCGACCTCTTCTTCTGTGATCGTGTGGGTTTCCAGTCCAGAGCCTGACTTGTTATTTCGTTTTCGCGTTTCCTCAGCGTATGTACAATTCATTTCAATTTTATTTCCTTGTTACTGACTCTATTTACCTCTCATCTGCTCGCATCTACAGTTGTGGGTTACTTATTATATTGTGGGTCATCTTATACTGAGTATACTTCTTCGACATTTACTAATAAAGGTCTGTGTTGTTTAAATAATCTACTAGAGACCTTCCAAGTTTTATATCAATAGAGCAAGACGGACTTTAAATTTGTAACAAAAATCTGAGCTTCATACTTTTACTCAACTGGTTTTAATTTCATACTTCTCTTAATTGGACGCTTGGCCTTTTTCAACTGGTTAAGTACCTCTTCATCCGTCCCTCCACAGCTGATCAAGCAGCAGAATACTTCCCAAGTTGCGGAATTCTTCAGATCTTTCTATAGTTTCCTCTTGTATGACTATTTCTAGATCTGATACATGTTTATTTTAAGATCCTTGGTTTTTCTAACATTAATCCTTAGACCCACCTCTCCATCTTACTCTCTCAGATCTTGCACCTTCTCTCTCTTAAACAAATATCTTTGCGACAATAGACAGATGTCGTCCGAAAAGTCCAGATTCTCTAAACTCTCTTTTAAGCCTCACTGTATACTCCTTTTACTCCTTGACACAATTCTTCTCATCATATGGTCTGACACGGAGACAACGCACATCCTTGACACACACCAGTTGTCACTTTAAAGAAAAATGTAAAATCTCCATTATCCTCCACACACCATCTCTTTTCATAGAGTTGCTCCATCATCTTTACTATTTTCTTCGGCATTCTAAATCCCCTTACAATTCTCCACATCAGTTCCCTCAGCACTGTTTCCAATCACCTACTGTTTGAGCCATATCAGCGAACTCATTAATCCATCGGGACTTGTCTGCCCTGAGACACCTTTTGAACTTTGCTATTCATCTCTGAGACTCTCTCTTCTTAACACGAACCTCTTTCCTAGTTGACGTAGTATTCAACATCTCCTTCATTTCCCTCTTCTAGATCACTTTTTTCCATGTTTCATTTGATATCCAACTCTTTCGTCCTTTTCCTTTAAATCCTAGAATCTTTTCACAGGCTTCAGTAAACAAGTTTTCCACCTCACCATTTATCTCGCCTACACTTTTCCCCTCCCCCTAATCTTCTGTTCGCTACCTCCACATTAAATTCATGCTTTTATCTTCATTTCGTAACTTTAAAACTTCTATTGCCTATACAGGTTTTTTACACCCTCACTATCTTAATTCTCACTTCTCCCAGCAATAGATGATGATCGCTACCAACGTCAGCACCTTGATTACTTCTCCTATCAAACAGAGTCTTCAATCTGATTTTTAGTGTTACTATCTGGTGTAACATCTTCTATGTGGGAAGAGTGATCCTCCAATAACCAGATCACAGTTCGTGCAGATGTTCGTAAATCTTCTAACATTATCATTATTCCTTCCCAAATCATAGGTTCCTATTATTCCTTTTCTATTCCTGTTGTTACTACCTATTTGTGCATTAAAGCCACCCATCAGTATCAAAATTTCCCTTTTCGCGACGTTCCTTAACTAGTTTTTTAACTGATTATATAAATGGTATTTGTCCTCATCATATGCTTGGTCCGTTGGAGCACAGATTGGACTATTGTTACAGTGTGTATTCTGCTCTTGAACCATGATTTTATTAACAGCTCCGATATAGTCTCCCATTCCATCAGACTTCGTTTAGGCGATTTGTTCATAAACAATGCCACCCCCTCCTTATACACATCCTCCATATTTTTCTTCCCGAATACACCAATGTATCTCCCTGTCGTGTCTTAACTTCCCAAAAGCCATTGCACCTTGTCTCGTTAAGCCCCAAAATCTTTATCTCATACCTAGAAATATTGACAACCTCCAACCTATCAGCTTCAAACAACATCTTAATATTCCAGCATCCAATCTAGTCCTGGTACGTATGCCAAGGTTCAAATTAATTTTATTCATCCTTTCGAGGCTTGTTACGGATACAGTTATGGAGTCAATTAAGATGTGTGTGTTATAAGCCCTCAGCAGCGAAGTTCAGTAGGAACTGATCTTCTTATATGCTCTGGACAACGGATTTTCCGTAGGGGTTGGTTCCCTTAACATTTCAAGATCCCTCCTCTCTCCGTAAGCCAATGGCTTTTTCCTTCATTTACTCCAAAGTAGATTTGGTTGCTTCCTCCGCCATCTTCGCCTTACTAAAGAAAATCTTCTCCGCTGAAAATACTGTTATGATGCCGAAAGGTAACCTAACCTTTAACCCTGCGGAGTGGCATGTTCGCCCGCGGGAGCTATTTCCCTCCTATCACCCATGTCTGGAAGACATTCCCCTCCTGGGAACGTGCTCTATTGGGATTTCTCAGACTCCACCACATTGCTGCTCTAGAACAATAATGCTCAGAGCTGAAGAACTTACCATACACATAATATAAACAGAGCAATAATTTTAATAATGGTTAAGGAAAAAATCCTCATTCGTTTTAATACGTTAGATAAAATATATGAATATGATCATAATCTATTAACGGAGAGAGTTATTAACAACTATAAAGTTTATTTGTAGACAATGGATGACATTATTTTTTTGCAACTGAATTCACTGCAATAAGATAAAATAAACGAAGGTCAGATATTTCCTTCAAATCATGTCGACAACACAGAATATGTGTAGCATAGCTATTTAAGAGCCATAAGTCCAGCTCTGTCAAAAATGACATAATATGAGGTTATCTCATCAATGAACCATCCAACACACTCGAGAAAGTTCAATGGTTCAGTGTACATTTACTTTCCACCATTATAAAATGGCGGTGATCATGTAACTTGGAACTGGGAGTGTTGTAATTGTATTCTAACAGAAATATATTCCATGTCCCTGGCGCAAAAGAGATAGTACGAGAGAATGTGAAAGGATAACAAGAGCGCGGTGTATTTAATAATAATTGAAATGGTTTTATGACTTAGAATTGCTGAACTTTATTCACACGAAGCTTACTTTATTCACTGTTCAGCTGTTTTATAAGTGTTATCTTAATTTAATTGATAGAAGAAGTATCAGTTTTTCAACTGCGGCAAAAAACATAATCAACTATTCAGAAAAGAGCCACATAAATTTCCGTTTAATACCATGTCAAATATCAAAAACATTAAAATTAATTGGAAGATAACCGAATGTCCGGATGTATTGTCTTTACATTCCAAAAGATTGGTTCGATTTTATTGTTGTTTTCACTAATCTTTTCCTCTGATTAATTAGTTGTCCAGTACAAAGCTCAATTTTGAAGTTATGTTTTAAAACACTGAATAAATAAATAAATAAATAAACTTTTAAAATTGTAGGAAATGATGTGAAGAAGTAGTACATCTCTTACTACCTTTGGAATACATGGGACAAAAACGGCGAAAATTAAAACAAAATTAAGTTATTATATTTTAATTTCATTTTTCTTAAGAATATTGTAGACTGCTATGTAAGGTACTAAATTTATGGAACTTCTCGTCTGGTATTTTATACTCTCCAAAAGATTTATTTATAAACATTTACTATCGTAGATTTTAATTTATATATCTGTAAAAGGCCTAGGCTTGCTTGACTGTTTTTCAATAGCTAATGTCTGGTTAACAAATCGAATTCCCTGTCATTGTTGTTCTAGCTCCTTCAAATAGAGTTCGTATTAATTACATAACTTGATTATTGCGTTTAAACTGCTCATTGTGTTGTGTCAACACCGTATATTTTTGAGCCGTAATGAACTGGAACCTCTCGCTCGTGGAGCGAGAGAACAAACTACTAGACCAGCCGGGGGCTCAAAATATAAACGTAAATTAAATATTTATGTATATCGGTACTGTTTATTTATTTATTTGCATCGTGTGATCGTTTCTGTGGATCAGTGTCAGCCAGTCATTGTTGCATGAGATGGGGTGTATACTGTGATAGTTTTGGATAGTTTTTGAACTGTGATACTGTATTTACATCTTAAAAGTACCCCATATGTGAATCGTTACTATACTAAATATTTTAATATTTATTTTTCAATTTTCACCCTTATTATTTTTGTAAATATTTTTCATTTTTCTTTCTTGTGTTTGTTAAACATATTTTGTAAAGGTTACTTTGAGGATTAGAACCAATTTCATGTTAAAAAAAAGACATGAATTTTTGAACAAACTCATACAATACTTTACAAGTGTAGGTATGTTCTAAGTATACCCATTACTAATTTTTTTGGATAAAATGTTGCTCTGTCGCTTGGAGCGTTATAGACATTGTTAAAAAAAGTCAATTTTTGCGTCTATTTTACAATTTAATTGCAGTTTTATTTTCTCTTTAATTAATTTTCATAATTTTTTAAATTGTGAAGAGACATTTTTATTTGAAAAATGTCTCTTCTCTTGTAGTAAAAAAATTAACTTCATTACTAGAAAAAAAGAGACCATCCAATGTAGTAAATACGTAATGACTTTGATAAGGTATGTTGATTGTGCAATTTAAATAAGAGTTTTGAATACATACAATAGTAATAGGTTTCTTTCATTGGTAATTTATAGCAAAAAACAATATCTTCCAAGGACTCTCATAAATCATTTACTATTCCATCGAGTTGTAAATATTTTTTAAACAATATAATAATATTTCATAAAACAGATGGTTTGATTGTTATGGAATTGTTTTTGAATACAATTGTTTTAAATCATATAATTATTCCCATAGAATCTTGAGAAATATCATTTTTATTTTATTCCTTTCATGTCATTTTATTGCACAATTTGTTTTGATTCGTGACACATGCCTTTCATTTATAATCATTCATATTTAAGAGTCGTGAACGAAATTTGAATGATATCTTCTTATTGACAAAACGATTGTTTTATTACGTTTAATAAAAAGATGAATTTATACATAAACATTTAATTCAATAAATAAATTGTATTACATCAAGTTTAATTCTAATATCATCAGTTTTTCTGTCATTCAACTACAGTATAAGCCTATTATGTTTAAGCGATTAATTATGGAATATTAATGGATTTTTCCATATATATATTTCAAAAATAAAATTTAATCACTTTCGATTTTGTTAATTGGATTTGTATTACTTTTTTCCTGGTTATATTCTGTTTGTAAAAAAAAAAATAATAATAAGGACATAAAACCACACACACTGGTTGTATATTTAAGTACAATATTTTGTGTTTTTCTATTTAAATATTTTAAATTCCAGATTAATCTTTGTGAACCTACAATTATTTAATAAAATATTGTGTAGATGTGGTGGGTGGTAAATTAAATATTTTATATTGTTGTTATTTAATTTATTCGTCTATAAGGAAGATATTTGTGATAATGATATTACATGTAACAAAGCAAATCAAACTTTGATGTTTGGTGTGGCATCAACATTAAATTAATTAATTATTTTGATTTTGCTACTTTAATGGTAAATTAGGACAAACAATAATTTGTTTATATATATTTAAAGAACTTTTACAAATGTACGTTTTGATAAAATAATAAATTAAGTATAAAATATTGTCCATATGGAACGCTAGCAATTCTATAATTGTATAATTACATTTTTAAACTAGATGCCTTATTTTTGTAAATTTTTGAATTCCACATAAGAATATATAGGAGAGAATGTTCATTCATACACTTCTGAAAGGTGGGATTATTGAGTTTCTTATATAATAAAATAGTAAAACAAAAAACAAAACAAAATCCAATTTGAATAAATAAATATTGACTGATTTTTTTGTATATTTAAATATAGGTTTAGGGTAAAGAAAACTAAAAATGAAAGTGTATAAGAATCCATCCTCCAACAAACACGTCGAACTGTGCAGGCAAACTCAAGGGCGAGTCTAATTAATTCTGTTTCGCCTTTCTCTTAGTCAATCTCTACAGTTTGTGAATTTACAATTCTCTTGGAATGGAAAATTACCAGATTTGGCACTAAAAGCAGATCAAACTTAATAGAATAGTTACAATGTGAAGGTTTTAATCCATATCCTATTTTTTGTATATGCATTGATATGTATTAGTAAATATGTACAGTAATTAACTGAAGGCCAAATTTCCTAATACTGTAGTTAAAACTCGTAACTAAAAATTAAGAACAAAATTGCAATTGTTCGAGCTAGGTAAGGCCCTAATAGGTATAGCACCTTTCCATCTTTTCAACGTTTATAAACGAAATTTTAAAATGTCGACGAAATTCATACAAAAATCAAAGTTGCCCTAACAGCAGAATGTATGGCTCCTATCGTGTGCTACAAATACTGACTTTTAATTTGTTATTTTAAAACCACGAAAAAATCAAATACCGGTAAATTTTTGTTTCTGAGGAATTACATAAAATACTCAGACGTCAAAAAAAACTTTTTTTTATTTACATAAAACTTGATGACTATTGACACCCTGAAAAGACAATCAGCATTAACTTTTTTGATTTTTCTTCCATTGGGAGTCACTTATATAAATAAAGACTTTCATTGCATCAGCTGTCCCCTTTCATTATGTCACACTTATGTTTTGTTTTAATTGTTATCATATAGTTGACATAAAATACACGTAAAATGTAATTTTACAAATAAAGTATTGATTTAAGGCCATTTTATAATAAAATACTGACAATCATCAAACCATAGATAGAAGCATAAGATTTAAATACAGATTTAAACTTTTAAAAAGATACTTTTAAGCATTCTTAAAACTGAAAAATCTGGTCTAGGTTTGTATTTTATTTTCCGAACATCAGGATTACAAAAGGATGGACCTATTAAACTATAGAACGATTATTGAAACTATCGGACTGATGGACTTTAGTAACTTTAGAGCAGTCCTTCAACTTGTAACTATCGGACCGAACTTATCACTCACAATCGGACAGACTTGAAATTTTCTAACGGACGGAACTTGTAGCTTAAGAACGGTTTGTGTAACTATCGGACAGACCTTGAAACTATCGGACAGGCCTTGTTACTGGCTGACGGAGTTTACGCTACCGCACAGACTAAGAAAATATCGGAAGGAGAGACTTGTAACTTTAAATAGCAAGAAACTATTTTATAAAAATTGTAAAACCTAATATTTAAAAATTTTAGAACTGACCTTGAAACTATCGGAAGGACGAACCTTGGAACTATCGGACGAATCTTGAAATTATAGAACAGGACTTCAAACTATTGGATGGCCCTTAAAATATTTGATGGTCTTATAAACTATTGGCCAGCTTTTGTAACTATCAAACGAACATAGAAACTATACAATGGATCTTATAGCTATCAGATGGATTTTGAAACTATCGGACTGTCGGACGAACCTTGGAACTATCGGACGAATCTTGAAATTATAGAATAGGACTTCAAACTATTGGATGGCCCTTAAAATATTTGAAGGTGTTATAAACTATTCTCCAGTATTTGTAACTATCAAACGAGCATAGAAACTATCAGAAGAAACCTAGAACTAGCGGGTTTACTTCTCACTCTTAGACAGGCCTCACCGTGCCAACATTGAATCAATGGGACAGACGAATCTTTTTACTATTGGACAGATTTTGACTCTTTATCGCCCGGACCTTTTAACTATAGAACTGGCCTTAAAACTAAGGAATGAACGAGCCTTAAAACTTAAGGACTGAGCACGAAACTATCAGTTGGATCTTGTTACTATCGTACGAATGGACTTTATAACTTTAGGACGAACCTTAAAATGTCGAAAATATCTTGAAACTAAGGCATTGATGATATCCTGATCTCACTGTAAATATCAGAAGAGGCTTAAAACTATTGAAATGACCTAGAAATTATCGGATAGATCTTAAAACTATGGGAAGGATGGGACTAGGACCTTTAGGACGTTGCATGATGTACTCGGTTGACCTTGACATTTTCAGACGTGCCTTATAAATTTAGGACAGGCTCTGTAAAAATTGAAGGACTTTTAACTATGGGTCGGAGCTTGAAACTATCGAACGGACCTTTAAACTTTAAGATTGAACTTTGAAACTATAAGATGGATCTTTTACAATCGCACGGACCTAGTAGCTATCTTTCTCAACTTAAAATTCTTGGGTTGTTGATCTTGAAACTTTCAGATGAACACATATTGAAAGGTTTGGACGGTGTCTGTAAATATTGAAGGGCTATGAAACAATTGAAAGTACCTACAAACTATTGAGCAGACTTTGTAAATATCAAAGGACCTTGGAATTATTAGACAGACCTTGTAACTATCGGTTGGAGTTTAATCTATCGGATCCACCTTTAAACATTCAGATGAACTTGCTTTGTAACTACGAGACGGACTTTGTAAATATTAGAGAACTTTGAAACCATTGGAAGGATCTGTAAACTATCCGTCAGACTTTTTAAATAACGAAGGACATTGTAACTATAAGTCGAAGCTGAAACTATTGGATGGACTTTGAAACTTTCAGACAAACGAGCCTTGTAAGTTTCGGACGGAATTTGTAAATATTAGAGGACTTTGAAATTATTGTAAGGATCTACAAATTACAAGAGCAGACTTTGTAACTCTTTGTAACTATCAATTGAACATTGAAACTATGGGATAGACCTAACTATCGGACGGGTTAGTATCAGATAAGCCAAACGCACTATACGCTCAATACGATATCTGCGGACATGTTTGTTATTCGAACTTATTAAATAATGCTTACTTATTTTTTTCTTGTGAGCTTAATCAGCTTATTTTTTTTATAGAATCGCACGAAATAGACACAATTTTGAAACTTTGAGAATATAATACAATTTGACGCAATCGAATTTACAGAATTTATGCACATGTAGTCATTGTTAAGGTAATTTTATAATTGAGATAGATAGACACGGTTGTGAAGAAGAAGTTTTCCCTAACAACCATCTTAAAACTTTGAGGTTAATACAATCTGATTTTTGGAAATAAAAATGGACATTTATACATGTATCTGTATAATATGAGATTGGCAGACGGAGCTGTTTGAGGAACAAGACGGGAGGTGTAACAACTCTTTAAATATTACATTGAAAGTCAATTAATTTCATTACATTGAAAGAACTTTTCTAGAATGAAAATGAATGGCAAATTTAAATAATATAAGTTCCTGTATAAATGTAAACATATTTACTTAATATTTACACAACTGGAATTCCCTCTATAAACTTGTAGATAGACAATAGATCTGTATGTCAGACTAAGCAAACACACATCTTCTGGTTGCACATTTGTTATCGAAAATAATAGCATAATGTTTTATATCACTCTGAGATCAAGTCGCCTATCTATTTTTTATCAAACATTTAGTCACGGCAAGTTCAATAGAAACCTATAGGCCTATTCTAAATTTCGTTTCGGTTTTGAAGCCCTTAAACGCTAAACTAATCACAGACGTAACCACAGGACACAGATCATCTAAATTTTGAGTCAAATTACGTTGTTTGTGACTATTAAACTTAAAAGGTTTTGCAAAAAATTTCAAATCACATCTGGATATTATCACAAAAATAGTAGAAATGAATTTTAAAGTCCAGATAAAGGAAATATAAATCAAAATTTAGGGTTTAGAGGTCCACCATGTTATAAGATTTTTCTTAAATTTGTTACTTGTAAAGAACCGAGACAGGATAAGTCAAAGTTATCTGGGTAAAACCAACATTGTCCAGCATCTTTGGACAAAGCACAAATTTTCTGTTCTCAAAATAGAAACCGTTTATTTAATAAGTAGATACAATTTAATATTTTGGAGAAAAATAAATAAAATTTTTAATTCTTTTTAAAGGATATTCTCCATATTCTCATAAAATAGTGGAAGGAAATTTAAAAAAATATAATGTATACAAAGTAGAGTTTGTAGTGTGCATTTTAAATCATAGAAAAGAAAATAATACTGATGTATATCTGTTATCTAGTGGATTTTTATAAAGTTAAAAAAAATAATAAAAAATATTTCACACATACACACACACACACACACACACACACACACACACACACACACACACACACACACACACATACACACACACACACACACATATATATATATATATATATATATATATACTCACTCACACACTCACTTACTCACTCACTCATCCACTTACTCACAACTCCAGTTGAAATTTCTATAAAAATATTTGGTTGTGTTTTATAATTTGCGAAATTAAAACATAATCTGATGAGTAAACCTTCATTTTCAAAACTGAAATGACTGATATTACAAAGGTAGCCTAAATCAGTTTTCTTAGCTAACCTTTTATATCAGATAATTTCTTAATCTGATAAAATACTATTTAATTTGTGATACATTATGTCTAACCTACTTACAATTCAAACATATATCACAAAATTTATTTAATTGGGAAGCAATCCTGATAATTTCTAAAGTAACCTGTTGTTTCTAACATTCCTTGTACTAATATAAAATTATTTATCTCCGTATTCTGTTGTACTTTGGTAGAATACTATAGACGGGTATAGACCTACAATTTTTGGAACAAATGTTAAATTCTAGGTTTGATTTTAAAATTTAACTTTGATTCTTTATAATGTATCTCCCTTCCAAACCTCTTCCATATTATAAGTTAGCGTTTAAAATACATCCTTATTTGTGAAGACATACTTTCAGTATTACAGTTCTAATTTGGTAGTCGCAACAAGTAGAATACTTGAAATGTAGAACTCGTAGTCCCCTGATGGTGCCTCCCTTTCACTCTCTCTCTTGCTCCTTCTCTTTTCCCCTTTAAAGTTTTTGCTCTCTGTTTCTTTCACTTTATCGCCTAACCCGCTCTTTACTTCGCAACTCTCCGTCCTGTTCTTTTTCTCCTCTCCCCCTCCAGCCCCTCCCCACTTTCCTGTCTGTCCTAGACTTCAAGGTCTTAGAAGGAAGTTTTTTTTTTAAAGTGAAAGTGAGCGTGAGCCCAAGTATTGCATTACATTGCCTGTGCAAACTGACAGCCTCGAAATCTTCAGCGTGGATACACTGTGCGTTATTCATAAACAAATATTTATTTGTATTACAATATATACTTTTTTTAGTATTCTTTCTTTTTTCAATAGGATTTAGTTTAATGTTTTACAAAGTAAGAAAAAGAATTAAGAAATTGAACTTATGACTTAATATCGCTGAAATGATTTAATTAACTCTGTTACAGTAATCTTGATTTAGTAACTCTCATAATAATATCCATTATCCGTGATTGGATATTTTACGAATTTTTTTCTTCAATAATTTAATTATGAGATCAGTAGCCGTAAAGATTAACTGAATTTGAGAGGGGCAGGAATATGTAGTTATAAAAACGAAGGAATTTATGAACCAAACTTATTTAGGCCTATCACTTCTCTTTTAATTTAATATTAAATTCTTGAAATAGAAAAATTATTTATAATTAATAGTTTCAATAGATCTGGAAGTGTTTATTTGAAAACCATAACAAACTTTTACATACAATCTATGTACTTTTATAATAATGTACGGTTAACACATCGAATTTTAGTTGCCATTGTTCTAGCATTCTCAACTAGAGTTAGCTACCAATTTACACATTTTCTCACGATATTGTGTCAACACAGTAGGCCTATATTTTTTAGGGAAAATACTAGGCCACGGCGAGAGAAATTCGATGTTCTAAACACGTATTATTATACTGAAAAACTGTTTAGCAGGGCTACAGGGTTGGTAAGTCACGGAAATTGATTAAACTTTTTTTAAAATTCTTTTTAGATTCTTGCACAATTGAAATGAAATAACCTAAAATTTTAGATGACAATAAAGTGAAAATTATGGATAGTGTCTTTTCTTTTTAGAATTAGAATGTCGGTATTGACAGACCTACAACTCAAACGTTTTTTGTGGATTTCAGATGAATAAATTGTGTAAAAATGGGAGACAGAGAAATTCAGTTAACAATTTTTACTGGTTCTGGATTATGTGAGTGTACACCAATATTCTCTGATTATACGTACAGAGAGAGAGAGAGAGAGAGAGAGAGAGAGAGAGAGAGAGAGAGAGAGAGAGAGAGAGAGAGAGAGAGAGAGAGAGAGAGAGAGAGAGAGAGAGAGAGAGAGAGAGAGAGAGAGAGAGAGAGAGAGAGAGAGAGAGAGAGAGAGAGAGAGAGAGAGAGAGAGAGAGAGAGAGAGAGAGAGAGAGAGAGAGAGAGAGAGAGAGAGAGAGAGAGAGAGAGAGAGAGAGAGAGAGAGAGAGAGAGAGAGAGAGAGAGAGAGAGAGAGAGAGAGAGAGAGAGAGAGAGAGAGAAGAGAGAGAGAGAGAGAGAGAGAGAGAGAGAGAGAGAGAGAGAGAGAGAGAGAGAGAGAGAGAGAGAGAGAGAGAGAGAGAGGAGAGAGAGAGAGAGAGAGAGAGAGAGAGAGAGAGAGAGAGAGAGAGAGAGAGAGAGAGAGAGAGAGAGAGAGAGAGAGTCTACATAAAATACAAAAGTAATATTTATAAACGTACACTTAGAGGTTCGAATATTCCGCTTGAGTAATATTGCAGGGTTATTTCCTTCAGTGTTGGCGCCTTGTCCTGAATAACTTCAAATGGCTATGCCTTAACATTCTGTATATATTCCTGACTATACAATCCCTATAGTACTATTGTGTAAATATGTTGTATGAAATTGATTATAAATGCAGCTAACCAGTGAAATACCAACCTTACAAAATTATTATTCTTCTCAGATTACAAATATTTGGCCCAAAAATTTGTGTTTTCAATATTTTTTTATAGCTTTGGCGCTATCTTAATTTGGTAGTGGTTTTTAACTACAGACTGGTTTTCGGATTAGGTCAGGAGACTTATGAAGATACTCCTTTTACAGGACTAGCAAGGGGAATAAAGTAGGAAGACTGCGCTGTTAGAATGTAGACAGAGAAGAAGATTTGTGAAGGGGCCTGATGAGTCCAGAAAGAGGCTGTTCATCAAGTCTGACAGGAGATCGTGATACGATAGTTTAACGGACAAACTCATTAAAACAACTGGGAATGGTGTATAAATAAATAATTAATTTTACATTCGTTTAGAAAATGCCATTTTTGTTGCTGAACTGTTTCGAGTATGATTGTGTCTGTTGAAGTGTTTCAAAATTTCACGTATCAGCATTACCTTTATGAAGACCTTCAGAGCTGGGTTATCTCGAATTGGTGAGGGTTGTCAAAAAAATTAAGATTTTTGTAAAAATGCTCTATAATAAAACACAAGAGAGTGCTGTTAATCCTGTGCAAAAGTAGTTCAGCCAGGACCATATTAATTTTCATCACTTAGACTAATTTAACACTTAATTAACAAATACAGTAACCTCAGACTAGGAGTGTGTCTGGTGTAATGGGCGTGTCCTCCCTTCTACTTGCTTCCCTAGCCTGACTTGACGGTACAACCCATTCCAAGAAAACTAGGTACACAAATTACTGCTTAGATACATTTAATTCTTAAAGTTTAAGTACAAGTTAATTTTTAAAAGTGTAATTTTGTAAACGTTTTATTCTTATTTACACAGATAAAAGAAACGAAAGTAGGCTAGGCGTTTACACAGAAGAATTTGAAGTCATAATTCTTTATTTGGGTTGTACCGCTGAAAGCAAACACAACAAACGAAGTGTGGGGGCCCCTCTTTTCCTCTCCACCCCAGATTCCACGACTCGAGTGCACCAATCCAACACCTTTGGTATTCATACTCGACAATTCCTGTCCCTTGCCTAGGTTAAATAAGGGCCTCAATGTTTACTTCACAATATTATAACATTTTTGTCAGTTGAACTCCGGATCTTACAATAGAGACCGCTGAAAGTAGTCAATATTGAAATTCACTAACAATCTGAGATTCTGGTCGTAATGTAGTTGAAATACAGGGTGTTTCAAGAAGTTTTAAAAAAAGAACTCCGTATTAAAATTTGCTTTGTGTTATATAATCAGAAAATCATAAGAATCATAATATTGACTGAGTGGTTTTAAAATGGTATAGCCTACTGTATAAGTACGTATAATGTGTACCATAAATTTTAGATAAAATATTAAGGCATGAGTTGTAATCAAATACTGTGATGTTTATCTAATCACATAGGCTACATTACTTTTTTTTCAGAAGTTTTTGCCAAAAATATAAACTAGCTATAAAAGGTATAGTTTTGAAATTAAAATCAAAACCGCTTTCTAAAATAATATTTAATTAGCAGTTGCTTAATAACCAGAACTAAGAATCTAAAAATTGAGTTTATTAGTTTTTATCAAAGATATTCAGAGTACAAAATGGAGACTTTAAAAAAAATGGTTTGTGCGTCAAATGGGTTTGTATACTCTCAAGGGCATTCTATACAATAATTCAATGCAGAAATTGTATCTATTACTCTATACTCAAATTACTTTTTTGCAAGTCTCCTTTACAAAGTTCTTCTTTGTTATAAAATATTCATCTAAATCTTATTTCTCTTAAACTATATGTTAGAATTAACTTTACTTCAAAAATTGAAAATTAGGAAAACAGTGCTGTATTTTCATTCAGTACTCTAAAGAAAGAAAGAACTCTGATAGTTACAGATAAGTGAATTTAAAAACAATGGTAGGCTTACTTAGTAAACCATAGTGGTTAACAAAATTATATATTATACTACAGCATCTTCCTTACACATTGTGACTGTTGAATCCCTCTCTTGCTGTAAATAAGAGTTGATATTGATTTGTAAATAAAATCAATAATAGTTACATTTTTCAATGCCAACTTATATAAAAAAGGTCTGACCAGAAGAAAGAACTTATTTATTTGTATAAATAAGCGCCAGCGTTATGGAAAGTTGATCGGATTGGATTTGGTCAGATTGAAGGACAAACCTACAAGGTTACACGCCAATCTATAGAAAGTCTCGTACATGGTCATATTCTGCTGGCTAACTTCATTACTCTTAATAATATAAGCAACTGCTTACACATAATACAATTACTAGTTCTTGATTAGCTTGTAGTTTTTACTGAGAACAAAAAATTGAATAACTTTTTGTTCCGAACTAAATGAAACAATTTATCCTTTTCAAAGGAAGTCCGAACAGCCGCCATATCGTCAGTGTAATTCAAAAGTTCATAATATGGTTAGATTTTATCCTAATTGTACACTATGATGCCTAATTTTTACTTTCTCTTTAGCTATTACAAAGAGAAAACTTCGTAAGCTTTAAATTATTTTTCACTTTTCACGTAATATTAATAGGCTACTTATTTCTTTTTAATATTAATGATGAATTCGAGTTCAGGGTCTCAAGAACTTTGGAAGTAGAAATTTACATCAAAATCGGCTTAGAAACAATCTCAATACCTTGCTGCTTCTGTGCGAAATGTACAATGTTAATGCCAAACTTTGTTGTATTTAAAATCATTTTTTAATTTTTCAGTTGACTTAAAATTTTCTCGTTACGTTCAGATTATAAATCGAGTTGGTTGTTCCAAGAAATTTGGTGGTTTATATTTGAGACAATATACATATATATATATATTTTTAATAAGAAAATTGGTAAAAATAGGTTGCAAACTCTTTTCTCTTAATATACATTTGTTTTTGGCTGATATTTAGGAATTTTGGTTTAATATTCAAAGCGTTAAAAAGGAGTAAACAAAAATTGTTCTTCTTGGGATCTCTTTATAGAATCTTCTGAAATTCAGCAATACCGTATGGTAATACTTTGACTCTGGACCATACAAAAATATGTTTTGAAGTCCCCAGATTACTATAAGACTGTGAAATGAAAAAAAAAATTTCTGTAAATAGGTATTGTAAGTCCTATAAAATTATTATCTATATAGCCTATTAAACATTGTGTGTGTGTGTGTGTGTGTGTGTGTGTGTGTGTGTGTGTGTGTGTGTGTGTGTGTGTGTGTGTGTGTGTGTGTGTGTGTGTGTGTGTGTGTGTGTGTGTGTGTGTGTGTGTGTGTGTGTGTGTGTGTGTGTGTGTGTGAACATATCTAAATATGGTTATAAAATGGGTTAAATAGTTTATAGAAAGATCCCATTTTTGAGATAATATTATATGACTTGACTTAAAATTACTTTTAGTCCAAATTATCATGCTTTTTGACACAATAAAGAAGAAGTTTGTATAGTAAAATTGCTACTTAAAAACCAATCTGAATGAATTTCAGTGACAAATCAATCGACATCTGTCAAAGCAAGCACAATGAACATGAATTTGTTATGTGTAATGTTTTCATTATATTTCTTTTGTACATCCTTAAATTAAATGTATTAAAAGTTTAGAGGAAAAGTATTGAGGGACCTTAATTTAAAAATAGTTTTAACTAGCAAAACACAGATAATATGAAATATCTGCTCTGTTTTTATAAGTAGTCAACGACAACAATAATAGAGAGAACGTGTTCGTACTAATACAGTTATCGTACATAAATGCAAAACGATTGGGCTAAGTATACAAAATAGTTATTACAATGATTATTACATTATTCAATAGTTATTCATTGGTTATTACAACCATCTGTTATTAATACATTATTTTTCGTCAGTTTGTTTTCTTTACAAAAGTTGAGTTACTTATATTAGGCGCTACTATAGCTAAACGGTCTAAGGAGCGTGTTCGCCACGGTGAGGGTCCTCTGACATGGGTTCGCGACCCAGTAAACCTTCCCTTGCATATGTGGTGGTTCCCATACGTGCTTCAAGTACTATAGAGGTTAAACAACAGAAAAAAAGGAATAATTGTATAGGTTTTGTATCTTAAAGAGGAAATTGTGGAGATAATTATAGTAGTGTTGTATTCGCCATATCTCAGTTATTGATGATCTATGCATAGGGGAGATAGTTATCTACTTTAAGTAATACCAGGAGAAATTCTTCTGAACTTTTTCTTATCTTTAATAGCGACTTCTTTGCCTTCATAGAATTTATTCGTCTCTAAATATTTTTGATTTTTGATTTTTAACTTTCGTCATTAACGTTGGATTATCGTTGTTCTATTTTCCTCAAGCGCAAAGAGTTAAATGATTACACCTGAAATTTTTAAACAAAGTATATACAAATTTATTTAGTATAAGTTTATATTTAAATACAAACAAATAGGTATTCAATTAAATTCTACCCAAACTATACAAACCAGGAATTAACATTTCGTGAATGTGTTACACAATGCAGAGAGCAAGATAAAAACTAATTTCTTTCGACGATCCTCTTATTTATCAACTGTTGAATGTGAAAAGAGCACGTATAAACTCTGTTGCGGTATGTAGCTAATACACAACTAATACGTAGCTAAAAAGTCTCTGTAGCGAATACACAGATTTTGTAGTTTTCTGCTGTTCGTTCGTTCTCTCTTCTCTCTAATGTAATAGTTACTTAAGTAAATATTGAACTGCCTTGTGAGATAACATTAGATAGAACAAAAACTCGAACACAAGAGCTCACAAAAATTATGTTTACTTAATAAATGTTATAGTTTAGTTATTGTAGGTCATGTATCACTGAGGATGGCGACTTTATCGTTGAAACACATTTGATTAAGTAAACATATTTTTTGTGAGATCTTGTGTTCGAGTTTTTGTTGTATCTAGTTACTTAAGATTTGTTTGAAATTTGGCATTTTATCATAGTCATTTATTAGCAGTTACTAAAATTTTGCTATCAATATCCCCTGCTTGAATGGTAAAAATTTTCAATTTATTGAGTAGATTGAGGCTAATCTCTAAGGACAGTTGTTGGAGTGTTTATGTTAATAAGAATTGTTGTGGTGACTAGTGACACTTTGTTGGAGAACTGGCTATTGATTGAGCTGTTACAGTTTTTAGAAAAGCCTGTCACCCATTATAACCCTCGTTATATTTTCAAAAATTATAGTTATTTTCTCCACCCCTGCGACATTCCAACCTCACTCAACTTCCACCTCCCTTCGGAAAATATTATAATCACACCTACGATTGTAATTATCCGTACTCCCTGGCATTACAACCCATTACTGAGTCTTGTTCTTCTCAATGGTTCTCCATCATAACTCTAGCAGCAATCATAAGAGAGCTAGCTTCGCTGGTTACATAATCCACAGCTCTCTTGGTCTTCTAACTCCTAGTGGTGCTATAGAACTCTGTACAGTGGTTACTGAGCAGAGGGACCATGTTTTCCCATAGCTACATGATGTTTTCGTACCCTTAGACCGGGACATTAATTCGACCAACGGAGCTGATTATGGTTTGTATATGATTTTTGTTGTTGTAAACTTTGACTTAGGCTCGAAATTCAACTCTCCCCCAGCAATCAGCCTCTAGAGTGACAGACCTTTTTACTTCTGTTGTGTGTTGTGTCTGATATGTTGTGTTTTGAAATGTTTATAGTGGAATTTAAAAAATTCTAATACGGAGTTTAATAATTCAGAATGTAAGAAAGTAGCAGATTTGTAGCAAACGCTCAGACATCTACACAGCAGTTTTGTTTTGCGTTTTACATATATAAATAATATATAATCGTACTATTACCTGTAGCTTGAACTTATAAAGCCTTTTACGGTTTTCTAATAGCTGGAAGAAAAGCACATAGCGCCCAAATTCATATTATTTTATCTGATTTCTGTATTTTGTGATACACTACGATGTCAAGCCTCTTCCTAAGTACTTTGGACCTATTAGAGTAAGATATTAGACGAAATTTACCCAAAAATTGTTCAAATATCGAACCGTAACAGCAACGGCCATGTGTGACAAGTTCACGCTTTCTGCCGGCGGCTAGGTGTGCAATCATAAAACTACTCAACTATTGAGTGATCAGACACTGGAAACTTCAAACGTCTCTAAGAAATAAACAAAGGGCGAAGATTTCAGTTAAAATAATTAATAAATCTTGGAAGCAATAAAAGTTCTAGTAAATAAATAAATATTTCATTTCCTCTTATTATTTATTTATAGATATGATATTATATTATTATCTATATAGATATTAAAGTGCACTCACCTCTTCCTAAAACCATAGACAAGAAACTTTATTGTCCATTATAAAAATAATCTCACTATATCTGTAGTAGGCCTGTTTTGATATTTAAATGTCTGTTTCACAACTCCGAACACCTCTCAATGGCAGCGACCAAAGTCAGAACATTACTTTCAAGGGAGACGCGATATATCTGCCGCAAGATGGGTCATCCTCCATTCATGTTATGGAGGCATGCCTTGTTTATATAGTGCTCTGTTAATAGACTTGTCACCATACTAAGATCTCTTCTTAACCAGCAAAGTGCTCTCGTCCTATAGCCTCAAAATACGTATTTCACCAGTCCTCTTGTCAGTCTATAATAGTTACGTCCCTACCTAACTAAAAACTCTTTATGATTACAAACTACAAGTAATATCTTGCATGTAACTGTTAATAACATCGGCACTTTGTGGGTTCTCTTCTTTTGATCAATCTTCCTCATTTTCTTGTTTCATTAGCCCTGAGTTTATTAACCCATGCATAATATAAAATAGAAAAATATTTGACTCTAAAATTACTGAAAATATGTGTATCCTTCCTCCCTACGTGATATACTCTCTTCATTTTCATATTTGGAACATACGTATCTGTTTGACTTCTCTCCTTGCCCTGAAGTTCAAAACTCTCTGTCTAGCAAATCTGTTTTACTTTCCAGATAACTCTAATTACCATCTATTCCTAGGATATATCGTCAGATCGATAATATAATTCCCCTTTTTTCGATAGAAAACGACTATACTTCAAAAAATAATTAGAATAATAAAATTATACAAGCACTGGTTGAACAACATTCCCCAGCTATTTATATTTAGTCTACTGCATAAATAGATTGATTTGTTTCATTTCGGAATTCAAGTATAACTTTACTACGGTTGTTATT
Source organism: Aphrophora alni (assembly GCA_963513935.1). NCBI lineage: Eukaryota > Metazoa > Arthropoda > Insecta > Hemiptera > Aphrophoridae > Aphrophora > Aphrophora alni. The sequence goes on from OY740767.1 coordinate 92,422,114, forward strand.
TAGTAAAGTTTTTTTTCTTCTTAAAACACAACATCGTAACTATTATATTGAATATATAAATAACATTTCATATATATATATATATATAAGTTGGGAGTGTATATAATGTATATTTTATACTCATACCATTACTGTTTTTGAAGAAATTAAAGATACAATGATTGTGTAGGAACGTGGACTTATGTAATTTTGTCTTTATTTTAGGTGAATTTTATCTGATATTGTACAAAAAATATTTGATTATTTTTCCTAATACTTAATATAAACTTGCAAATTTAATTTATAAAGATCTCTATAAAACACATTTTTAAAGGGGTAAAAAAGTAATAATACAAAAAAATAATAAACAACCCACGTTTCAGCCATATGTACATCACCATTTTCAATAATACTTTTTTAAATTACTTGAAATAGAATTAATTTTTGTCTCATTATAGTTTTAAACGCCAAATCCTTTATGTTCCAATAAAGTATTAAGGAATAACCTTAAATTTTTATATATATTTAAAATCAACTGATGCGATTAGCTAAAACTGAATTAAAATAAACAATTTTTTTCTGAATGATAGGGTAATGTTGAGTTGAGAGAAGTGAATGTAGTGTCACCATCAGATGGGAGTTGCGCAAGACAAACTAGACCAATGAATGGGTTGAAGCTGGGTCTGGTGTACTTTCACCAAAACACACTGAAATGAGTAAACAAATGTATGTGAAGTAACAAGTTTACGTAAGGGTACGTCTCTATAACTTACACATTTATGTCATTACTGTAATCCTAGCCAGAGTTTTGCTTTCAAACAATTAACTTTTATAGTATTAATTACTTCACGTTATACTAATTTTCCAAATAAATTTTGTACATTTAGGATGATTTTAAATAGACTCTAAAAATATTATAATAATAGGGATCTATTTGTTTTACTTAGATTGTATATTTTACTCAACATTAAAAATCAAAATAATAAATTGTATATGCTTATGAATCATTATGAAATTACTTTAAAGACTGATTACCAACACTTTCAAGACTTGTATTGTGTATAATGAACAAAATCACTTGTTATCACTCAAATTTTAACTTTTGTCGTTTGTTGCTTTATATGAATTATCTATAATCAGTTTATTTGTTTTCAGACATCGGCCTTCAGGTTCATTATTATTTAATTTCGACTAAGTTATGGTTAGGGTACAAATTATCTCTACTTAGTTACATATTACCTGCGGCCTCTGTTTTACCCTGTTTTATAAATGTTTTAATTAATGTTTTTGGGGCAATTTGTTCCCTTCATTTCGAGAGCCTTCAGTCCTAGCTAAATAATATAAAAAAATAGTTGTGTTTTTCTGTACCTTGAATATAGTCAAACTAATTTAATTTGAAACATAACCGTCATGTGTCAATGGCAGTGTTCTAAAATATGTTTCTTGGTCACTGCTGAGTTGTGACATCTTGGCTAATTAATTTCTGTATTATAAAACTGTCTTCTGAAATCAATACAGGTCAAAACTGAAACATACAAAGTTTTAAACAAACAATATTTAAGCTTTGTCTCGTCCAGTTCTTATTGCCTTATTAATTACAATTCATTTGACTTTTCGAAAGGTCTGAGGAAAGAGAGAGTGGAGTGAATTGAGAAAGGGGGGCGCCAGAGTTACGTAACCTTTCTCTGTCTCTTTAGGTGAACTACTGGTGTACTGTCTCTCTCTCTCTTATTCAGTTCCAACAAGATGTTGCAGAGTCTATTCTAGGCTGGGAACTGTCAAAATAGAATGTTGAACGATAAAACCGTTGCCTTCATCGGAAAACTTGTATTTATGTTTCAATTAAACGTTCTACCCATGGATTGTCAATACAAAGTGATTCCATAATTTTATTTTAAACTGAAATAAACTTTCTATCCAATTATTTACTTCCATCATTTTTTATACAATTTTATTTTATTATTCGTATTAAATTGATTAAACTGCGTTACATGAAAAACATATAATCTTATTTAAAATCAAATTTATTTCTAAGAACAATTTATATTTAATTTGTTGTGTTCAAATTCATAAATGTTATTAATCATTATATTCTAATTCAAAGTTATTTGATAATGATGGATTATTGTTCATATTATTAATATGATTTATTCGGATATTTGTCATCATAAATGTATAGAAAATGAATAATTTTTGTACATATATTAGTAATTGTACACAAATAATGGAAAATGTCCGAATAAACCATATTTTCGTATTAGTCATTGTAGTTTGTACAACTGTATATTGTACAGAATTACTTACTCATGACTAACAATTCAAGCTTTAAAATTCTAAGAAGTGCAGTATAAGTATAATAAATATTCTAATTATCTTCAGGTGTTGTCCAGGATCAATTCAATAACTACAGATATTCCAAAACAAGGTTTTGAGAACAGTCACTAAAGCACCAAGGTGGACCTGGTGGACCAGAGTTAGGAACTTACATAGACTTAAAATGTGCTTTTCATTAAACAACACATCCACCCATTAGCACAATTTTGGTCCCTCTACAAGGGAGACCACGCACACCCAATATCAACACTATTAACTTCATTAGGCAGATACGACACAATATTTGATAACTCAAACGGCAGCTATACTTAATCACATGAAGCTTACTACATACCCATGTTACCAGGGGACTTAAATTTAAGAAAGGCGGAACCAAAATGGTAACAATGTTTAGAAATTAAAAAAAAAATTAAAAAGACAAAAACAAATTTAGTGATTAACAAGGCTCAAGTTTATTGAAACAAAATTTTGACGTTTCAGATTTTATCATTTACAACTGAGAAATACATCCTGAGACAAAATTATCATAAACAGCTTATGATTAACAATCTTACAATTAGTAAAGTTATATGCCCTTAATACAAAATATTATAATTTAAATAAAAAAAAATTAGTCAATAGATTCTGAAGATTTATCCCCCTTTTTAGTTTATATATTTTATCGTTACAAAATTTAACAAAAACAATGAGCACAGCTTAACAATTATCAGGATTATAATTAATCCAAAAAAAAAAAGATTATACGCCCTTAAATGTAAAAATTACAAAATAAAAAAAGATGAAAAGATACTGATATTTATTCCCCCCTTTTTTAATTTATGAAATGATAAGTTAAAAAAAAAAGGTTACATAATATTACTTATTTTATAAATTACTTAAATGCTATATTGGCCAATAAATATATATATATTTTAGATAAAGAATTTATTATAAAAAAAAAAAAAGAGAAGTTTATTTAAAAAAGAAAATTTTGAATATTAAGTTTTATTAATTGACGTCAATTATTTTAATTTAGACAATAACCTCTGGGAGGCTGTTAGGACCGAAAGTTTGCATGCAGGCTCCACCCAATAAATATTTTATATATTTTATAATTAATTACACAAGTCTACATCTAAAAGATAGTTTTTTAAGAAAACATATTCGCTGAAATAAATTTAGGCACATATACAATATGAGTTTAATTAGAGTTCTATAAAGTCAGTTTTTGTAATATCACTTTTGTGCACGTGAAACTCTGAAGCTATGTTGGATAAAACGTGTTTTGTTAACAGGACGAAACATGATTAGATCTTTAGCTGTGTTTCTTCTACCAGCATATTAGCTATGGCAAAAAACATGTTTTTTAGCGTCTTGTACAAAATCAGACATGTTTTAGCATTAATGTTCATTATTAAAGAAAATATCTGGTTATTTGTCAAAATCAAAGAAAATTGATTGTATAACAGAAATTCGTTAAGATTGTACTTAAAAGCTTCTTAGATGATTATAAATCTATTTATATATATTTAATTTGTTTGAAACAAAGCTTGTATAAGACTTGCAAAGATCTGCAAGGTCTGTAAAACGAAATTTTCTGATTTAGAACAGATTTCTCCAATTGTTTTATATTTGACATGTTCAATAAGATATTTTGATCATTTAAAGTTCAACATTAGTTTGCACATATTTCACATAATTGTTTTAAAACTCAAAATGTGCCTTTGCAAGGTTTTGTAAAGTATGTTTTAACAAAAGAAAATTTTTATAATCATTGAGTTTCAAAAGAACATTGAATATTAAATAAAACATGAAATACATATTTTAAAGAATACATGATAATTAATAAATTATTTTAAAGCATTAACAAAAATTTAAAATATGATAAAATCTGTACCTGGAAAAATCCTGTCGCAGATCACGTAAGCTTGTGCCGTGGAAACGAAAATTTATTAAACATTTTAGAACTAACACGCACAGAAGCTGTAGATTAACATTATTAAAAAAACTGAGGTAGAAATTTTGAAGACCAACAAGGAAAAATCATCTCTAACGTAACTAAGTATAGAAGTCAGACATTGTGTGTGACTACAGGTAGACTCGCATACCGGTATTTTTGAAGATAGGCTGTCTTGCCGTCGTACTTTACCCTCTGATATCATACGATCATTAGTTTTGGATAATCTCGCCGGGTGGCAGCATCTGTCAAGCGACGGAAGTTGGATGTGGAAATGAGTTAATGAAGTTATTTTGCGGAAGTGCTTTTTTGAATTTAAATGCTACAGCTCTCCCCCCCCCGAAAGACGGAGTTAGAGTAGAAAAGAAAAGGGGCCAGAAGGGCCTCCCGCAAAATTTAGAAAAAGGAGAGAGAGAGTGTGCTTGAAGGGGTAAAAAAAAAAATTTCCTCTCAGACAGGTGTTTTAGACCTCGAGATAAAACAAAAAACTTAAGACTAACATGCATAGCGAGTGCCACATTATCTATACGTAGTTCGACAGAACCGGTCAGTATACCTTCACCAAGATAAACAACAAAGAACAAATACACCAAACTTAACTATTAAGGAAAATGGACTCACTATGTCCTCGTCCGAAGACGTTATGGTGACGAAGAAATAGAAGAGTTCATGACGCTCTCTATATTCTCGTCGCATCGATTACACCCGCGAAGTGCTCGATGTTAAGATGTGTCTAGATAGGGTAACATGTCAGGTACATGTAGCGGCGTTTGCCGTAAAGTGGAACCTCATAGTTGATCAGACTATGGGTTGAAAAGCGTCAAGTCCGGGGAACAGTGAGATATATCACTGGACAAGGAAAATCAATATCTCTTCGCCTGCAAACATCTATACAGATTACGGCACGGAGGGGCTCTAGGAGAGCTCAGCCCACCGATGCCCAAACATACAGATGCGCATTTGGCTTAGAGGAAATACGGCTTGATTCCGTATTTTGTTATGTTCTGCAGTGCATAGAAAGAAGACTACCAGATGACAATTTATGCGGGCCAAGAAAGATCAGAAAGAAAATTAAATCGTAAAGGAGAAGGTTCTAGAAATTTGTTAATATTTAATTTATATGATGAGGTTTGAGTTGCTCGACGTGTGCTTTTTTAATAAAACGAGGTGAATTGGCGAAAGAAAGCGCAACGGTAACTGGAGTAAGAAAATCAATGATCCGGAAGGGACCTGACCATCGAGGCATCAATTTAGCAGCTCGCTTGTCTATGGCAGAGCTAAGAGGGTGTGTTTTACACCAGACAAGATCGTTGATTTTATACAGATGAGGCTTCCTGAATTTGTTATAGGTCTTTTCGGCCTTTTGGTGCGCTTTCATTATATTGTCTTTGGCCTGGCGCCAAACTTGTGATGGATTAGTATTAGGTTTTGGAAGGAGATCGTGTATGTTCCAGCTGAGACTCAGTGGTGTATTGGGGAGAAAATTAAAAAGAATGCTAAAAGGTGTTGCTTTAAGAGTCTCATGATGTGCGAAATTGAAAGCCAGCTGAAGCCAGCAAAGGGAGTCGTCCCAAGAGGATTGATTTTTGGAGTGATAGGCGATAAGGGCTGCCTTAAGGTTTCGGTTAAGTCTTTCCGCATTATTAGGTTGGGGGTGATAAGGAGATAAAGTTGCATGCTTAATACCGCGAGAAAAACAAAAGTTGCGGAAGACATGTGATACAAAACATTGTGCATTGTCAGAGATAATTATCTTTGGAAAACCGAAATTTTGAAAAATGTTTTGGCTTAAGGCCTTAATTGTACTGTGGGAAGTTGCATCTCTGACAGGCATGAGCCAGGTGAATTTTGAGAACTGGTCAACTGCGACCAGTATCATGTTGTAGCCCTGTTTTGTCCTAGGAAGCTGTCCGACGTAGTCGATATGTAATTTTTCCATGGGACGATTGGGAACCGTTGAGGCAAGGTATCCTAATTTGGAGTTGTGAGCAGGTTTGCTTACAGCGCACACCGAACAAGCTCGCACTTTAGAGGTGACATCCTGTTTTAAAGTTGGCCAATAAAAATTCTCCTTTACCTTAAACAAAGTTTTAAGTATTCCAAGATGACCACCCACAACGGAGTCGTGATGGTAATTAATCACCAGGTCGACTAAGGACTGAGGTAAATAAATTCTGGTGGGCTTTTCCAAATGATTTTTCAGGCAAAGAACACCTTTACTTAAACAGTACTTCTCCGAAGAGATGTTCTGTTCAAGGTCGGCAATGATATTTTTCAAAATAGGGTCGGCCTTCTGATGAGTCTGGATGTCATGGAAAGCTAGAGGAAAATTTGTAAGGAGACTGGTACACGAAAAGGTGACATTTTCTTCGTTGAAATTTTCCGGTTCAAACATGCGCGAGAGGGAGTCTGCTATGATGTTCTGAGTTCCTCTTATGTGCGCTACCTTAAATTTCAATGAAGTCAACTTGGCAATCCATCGGCCTAATTTACCAAGTTGACGAGGACGTGCTAAAAGCCAAGAAAGGGCTTGGTTGTCGGTTTCTAATAGGAATTCCCGATGTTCTAGATATTGCCTAAATTTCTCTACTCCAAAAACTACTGCTAGGCATTCGGCTTCATATGCAGATGAGGCTTTTCTTTCTGCAGGTGTTAAAGTACGTGAAGCGTACGCTATGGGCTGTCGTGAGCCGTCAATTTCTTGGAGTAGAACTGCTCCAAGGGCCACCGAGCTCGCATCCGTTTGCAGGATGAATGGTTTGGCGAAATCGGCCATCCGGAGAACCGGAGGCTGTGTTATTGCCTCTCGAAGATGTTTGAAAGCTTTCTCTTGTTCAGCTTGCCAAGAGAATTTTTGGCCCTTCCTCCGAAGCAGATTTAAAGGCGCAGCGTGCTCCGCGAAATTTGGAATGAATTTAGCAAAGAAATTGACCATTCCAATGAATCTGGAAACGGCCTTAGGGTTCTTGGGTTGCGGAAAATTTCTAATTGCCTTTGTTCTAGATGGGTCGATTTGCACGCCACGAGAAGAAACTAGGTGTCCTAAAAAGCTTATCTCATTCACAGCGAAACGGACCTTATCTGGGTTAACAGTCAAGCCAGCCCGCCGCAAACGAGTAAGGACTTCGCGAAGATGTTTTTGATGCTCTTCCCAAGTTTTGGAGTAGATGACTAGGTCATCCAGATAATTAAAAATGAATTTAAATTTGATGTCATGGAAGACCTGATCCAAGAGTCTGGTAAGCACTTGGGCACCAGTACAGAGTCCAAAAGGGACTCGAGTAAACTGATAAAGCATCCAAGGAGTACAAAAGCTGGTAATTTGTTTGGACTTTTGAGACAAAGGGATTTGATGATAAGCTGAATTCAGATCGAATACTGTGAAATATTTGGCACCGACAAACCAGTTAAAACTTTGATGTAAATTAGGTAGCGGCACCGCTTCGACGACGATGTTTTGATTGAGCCTCCGATAATCAATCACCATCCTTGTTTTCTTTTCGGGATGTTGAACCAGAAAAACAGGGGATGCATATGCCGACCGGCTGGGTTCTACTACTCCTGAATCTAACAATTCGTTGATGTGTTCGCGGAGGTATTCCATTTTGGGAGGTGCCAATTGGTATGGAGAACACTTGACCGGAGTGTTGTCCTTCAGTTGAATATCGTATTCAACTAGATGTGTTAGACCTAACCTTTTTGTGAGTACCTGAGGAAAATCATTAATTATTTTTTGAATGGTGTTTTTATCGTTCTTTTGAAGATGACCTAAAGGATCAGGAGCAGTAGATTCAGATGTTGTGGACACTATAGGTTTATACGCAGAATTACTAAAATTACATAGAGGAAAAACAATAGACCTTGAAAATTTGAAATAGAAGTTTTTTGCTGAAAGATCAAGTACCAGTCCCGTTTTAGATATGAAATCTGATCCGAGGATCAGAGGACACGACAACTTATGCGCCACCAGAAAATCCACATTCCAACTACAATGTTCCATTTTAAGATGAAGACGACAAGAGTAGGAAATGGGCAACCTTTTTCCAGAAGCCGTGACACAATCAGCCTTCACCCTGGTTATGGATTTAAAAGCCTTGGTGTTCTTTAATTTTTTAAAAAGGGCTTTAGAAATGACGCATCTTACTGAACCGGAGTCCAGCAGAGCCTTAACCTTAATTTGCCCAAAAGCTACTTCCACCAAAGGCAAAAACTGATCGTTCAGACCCCTAGATTTAAGAGAAATATTTTTTTTTTTTTGAAGTTTGTAGTTGGAAAGCTTGAAGCTGGAATAGGTTTGCCTGGGCCTATTCCGTAGAGAGAAGAATTTACAACCCCAGATATAATGACCGGGTATGCCACAATGATAACAGATGGGAGTAACGTAATTTTGAATTTTATTGCCGAAATTGTTTCTTCTTAGATAGGAAATTGAATTTAAATTTTGAAAAGATGGTTTATTAAAGAAATGTGGTTTCAGGTTATGTTTAAATCCGATGTGGTTGGTTTTAAAATGGGAGACTGGCCTGCGCCTGTTTTTGGGAGGGTATTGCCTTGTTGGAGGCCGGTTCCGACATTCTGGGCTTCTATGTCCCTGCTGTCCGCAACTGTAACAGACCACAGGTCTCGCAGGTCTAAAATCAGGACTTGTAACTTCGGGTCTCTTTAATGGAGCCCTTTGCCTGTCAGTATACATTACATTGTTGACATGTGCGCAGAGTCTATCTAAGTCTGCAAAGTTTTTAGGTTTGGCAACAAAAACTAGGCAGTTGCGGACTTCCGGAGACAGTCCCTCCAGAATGACGTCCGTGACCTCCAATTCGGACTTATCTAAATTTAAAGTTTCTGCAGCCTCTTTAATTTGATTAACAAAAATGTGCACCGCCTCGTTAGTCTTCTGGGGCCTATAAAATAACTCCTGCACTAGAGAAGCCAACCTTTTCGAACGTATGAAGAGACTTAAGGCCTCTTTGTGAAAAGTCTTAAATGTCTGATGTCTAATCAGACATGAATTTAAAGGGCCCTGAGCATAGGGCATCAGAACATTATTAATGTTTAAAGCTACATCCGGGTAAGTTTTTAATATTTTTAAAGAAATTTTAAAAAAATTTAATAATTTGTCAAGGTCGAACCCATCTGTCTGAGGAATTGTTTTAATGATCTGTTCGGCAGGATGACTTAATTTTCCGTATAAGGAAATGTATGGACAGCCTTTCGAACTGCTAGGAGTGGTTTGCTGAGGATCGAAAGCTTTAAATTTTTCTTCGAGTGTTGCAAAATTGTTCTGTAAGTCGGCCAGATCCCGTGGCACGTTGTTATCTGCAACTTTTAGTTGCTCAGTTTGCACCCGAGTTAGGAACTCTATTCGTCTTCCGAAGGCATTCATCCGCGCGCGAAAACGATGTATTCTGTAACCCTTTTCTGGATCTAAGTTCTCCAGGTCATCCTGTAAGATGAACAAGGAGTTTTGCGCTAGCGATATCTGCTGCAAAAGGATCTCTTCGGTGAAATTTCTTAATTCGGGCTCAACGCCATTTTGTAAAAGGGACCTAAGGGAGGTTCGCATTTCTGCTATTGTGTCTTGCTCACCACCTCTAGCCACGACTTCGAAGGTGAGTTCAGTTCTTTTTAGGTCATTTACCAAACCCAGCAAGTTTACTGCCATTTTAACTATTGCTGATAAAATAAAAAAAAATAAACCAAGTGATTTTTAAAAAACAAAGATGATACAAAAAAAAATGAAAGAGCCAGAGAAAGACTCAAGAATTATATGTAGTGTAGTTGTTGTGTATATATGTGTGTGTGTAAGTATGAATTGATACAGACAAGCGAAAGAAAACTCGAGAAAATTTTGAAGGAAATTTTTGAATATTTTTTTTGTTTTTTTTGTTTCTAACTATTTTTGGGTTTTATTATTTATTTAAATTTTTTTTGGAATTCCCGAATGAGCCCGCTGTCTGGATCAAATTCAGTGAATGACTAGTGTGCAGTGTATGTAAATATATATATATAAAAAAAAAAATATTTAAGCAGACAAAATAATAATAAAAAAAAATTTTATCGAAATTGGTTTAGAAGTTTTTGTGTAAGTGTTTATAAAAATAAATAAATAATAAAAAAGAGACTATAGATTTATAGATATCTAAATATTTAAACTAAATATATAAAAAAAAATTTCATCAGCAACAGTTGTGCAGTATTTGAAAAGCTGCAAAACATAAAAATGAGCCTTGTTTAACAAAGATAATTTTGAATTTAAATTTAGATAGTTCCAATGCAAAATTTTGAAAAATTAACTACGGTTCCAAAATTTAAAATTAACCACTCTATAATTTAATTTAACCACACTACAATCTAGAATTAACGACTTTATAATTTAGAGAAAAACACACTAGAATTTAGAGAAAACCACGCTCTGCTACCAGAAACATGTTACCAGGGGACTTAAATTTAAGAAAGGCGGAACCAAAATGGTAACAATGTTTAGAAATTAAAAAAAAAATTAAAAAGACAAAAACAAATTTAGTGATTAACAAGGCTCAAGTTTATTGAAACAAAATTTTGACGTTTCAGATTTTATCATTTACAACTGAGAAATACATCCTAAGACAAAATTATCATAAACAGCTTATGATTAACAATCTTACAATTAGTAAAGTTATATGCCCTTAATACAAAATATTATAATTTAAATAAAAAAAAATTAGTCAATAGATTCTGAAGATTTATCCCCCTTTTTAGTTTATATATTTTATCGTTACAAAATTTAACAAAAACAATGAGCACAGCTTAACAATTATCAGGATTATAATTAATCCAAAAAAAAAAAGATTATACGCCCTTAAATGTAAAAATTACAAAATAAAAAAAGATGAAAAGATACTGATATTTATTCCCCCCTTTTTTAATTTATGAAATGATAAGTTAAAAAAAAAAAGGTTACATAATATTACTTATTTTATAAATTACTTAAATGCTATATTGGCCAATAAATATATATATATTTTAGATAAAGAATTTATTATAAAAAAAAAGAGAAGTTTATTTAAAAAAGAAAATTTTGAATATTAAGTTTTATTAATTAACGTCAATTATTTTAATTTAGACAATAACCTCTGGGAGGCTGTTAGGACCGAAAGTTTGCATGCAGGCTCCACCCAATAAATATTTTATATATTTTATAATTAATTACACAAGTCTACATCTAAAAGATAGTTTTTTAAGAAAACATATTCGCTGAAATAAATTTAGGCACATATACAATATGAGTTTAATTAGAGTTCTATAAAGTCAGTTTTTGTAATATCACTTTTGTGCACGTGAAACTCTGAAGCTATGTTGGATAAAACGTGTTTTGTTAACAGGACGAAACATGATTAGATCTTTAGCTGTGTTTCTTCTACCAGCATATTAGCTATGGCAAAAAACATGTTTTTTAGCGTCTTGTACAAAATCAGACATGTTTTAGCATTAATGTTCATTATTAAAGAAAATATCTGGTTATTTGTCAAAATCAAAGAAAATTGATTGTATAACAGAAATTCGTTAAGATTGTACTTAAAAGCTTCTTAGATGATTATAAATCTATTTATATATATTTAATTTGTTTGAAACAAAGCTTGTATAAGACTTGCAAAGATCTGCAAGGTCTGTAAAACGAAATTTTCTGATTTAGAACAGATTTCTCCAATTGTTTTATATTTGACATGTTCAATAAGATATTTTGATCATTTAAAGTTCAACATTAGTTTGCACATATTTCACATAATTGTTTTAAAACTCAAAATGTGCCTTTGCAAGGTTTTGTAAAGTATGTTTTAACAAAAGAAAATTTTTATAATCATTGAGTTTCAAAAGAACATTGAATATTAAATAAAACATGAAATACATATTTTAAAGAATACATGATAATTAATAAATTATTTTAAAGCATTAACAAAAATTTAAAATATGATAAAATCTGTACCTGGAAAAATCCTGTCGCAGATCACGTAAGCTTGTGCCGTGGAAACGAAAATTTATTAAACATTTTAGAACTAACACGCACAGAAGCTGTAGATTAACATTATTAAAAAAACTGAGGTAGAAATTTTGAAGACCAACAAGGAAAAATCATCTCTAACGTAACTAAGTATAGAAGTCAGACATTGTGTGTGACTACAGGTAGACTCGCATACCGGTATTTTTGAAGATAGGCTGTCTTGCCGTCGTACTTTACCCTCTGATATCATACGATCATTAGTTTTGGATAATCTCGCCGGGTGGCAGCATCTGTCAAGCGACGGAAGTTGGATGTGGAAATGAGTTAATGAAGTTATTTTGCGGAAGTGCTTTTTTGAATTTAAATGCTACACCCAAATCTAACCTCTTTACTTTCTAGCTCTGCTCCAGACCAAAGGGTGCACCGCAGTTTAACCTTTGTACGCTTATTTTAGTGTCGAATAGACACGAGAAGAATATGTAGCTTGTAACTCCTCCAATAAACTCATTAACAAAGTATTTTTACTTGTTAAACCCATTCTTCACCTTGCACGCCACATCCACCAAATCTGGATCTTAGGTTTTACCTGACTGGAATCTGTCCCAGCCAGGTGTTTTCCTCACACTTCCCGCGGATAAATAACTTTCTGCTTTTTCCCACATTTACAATCTCGATATGTCAATGGAGAGAGCTTCTCATGCTGGAAACCTTCTCAGCCTTTCCTGTATCCTTGTCCTAAGAGATAGAGATACTAACAGGAAGTAAGGTGGTTTTTAGTGAGTAAGAATCTCACACTATTGGGCAGATCGAATGTCTCTCTTTGTCTTTTGAAGATATTTCCACCTATCTATCCTACGACAATAAAAAACGAGGATCAATTCAATTACAAATATTCAAAAAAATTATGATTAAACACTTTCATAAAATTAGTTAAAGATTAAAACAGAAATACATAATTAAAAATCCTTATAGTTAGAGATGAGGACTAAAAGTCATCAAATATTGTGTTTTCCAGTTATTGACTGAAGAAGCTACTATTTTGAGCAGTTTCTGCTCTGAGTGTTTTAAATGTGAAAAACTGGGAATTATATGAAACAAAAATAACTATCAAAGCTACATTCGTGTCATTATCAAGTTAATTTACCTATATTGTTTATTTTTGGGTTTAAACAGAAAGGGTGCTAGAAGAGCGACAAAAACAAAAAAACATTAAGAACAAATAAGTAAGAGTGCTTTTGGACAATGTCGAAGATTAAAAACAACATTTTTGTTTTCTGTTGTACCGGTACATATTAGTTTCGGTGTATTTTAACAAAGGAAAACACCAATGTTACAAAAGTTCCAATAATAAAATGTTAATTGATTACTGATATTTAATAACACACGTGGATGTTCTCAGTGATTGTAATATAAATGTGCATTGTTTTAGTAGAGTGTATTATTTTAACTGATGATTTCATCGATAACCACTCAGTGTGATGATGAGACGTTTTTCTGATTTAAATATATTTCTCGCCTATCTCGATGTTTAAGGATAATTATTTTCACAGTGTTTCTTTTCCACTTATATATAGGCTACTTCTCATGTTCGTGCTACAATATGAAATTAGTATTACTTTAAACCTTAGTTGATGAATAATAATGTAAAGTAGTAACTTTATTGTTTTTAATGATTATTGAGATTTTAAAAAAAATTCTGAACCATCTAAATTTTGAAAGACTTAAGAACTTTGATCTCTTAAAGTAAAATCATACATTATTAAATAATTTTTCTCTTAGAGTTCATAAATTATACTAGATCAGGGGTTCCCAAACCTTTTTATACCACGCCCTTCCTGAAAGCCTCCCCCGCCCCACTTACACAGTAAATTGTATGTGGATATGAAAAAAACAAGTATTACATTGAAATATTGAAAACAAAACATTTATTTTTACTCTCACAAGATACATTATAAGTTTCGATTTACGTTAAAGTACTGTAAGAGAAAAATAACTTGTGAGGTGGATGAGCTTGTGTTTTCTTAACTAGTATGCCTATTCTTGGTTGAATTTTAGTAAGAGCACAACGTAAGTCAACTAGCAACATCAAGTTTGTTCCGATACTTTGTTTTTATTGATAAAAACGTTGAAATTTTGGTGAAATTTCAATAACTGCAGGGGTTTGCTGATATTTTACGTCTCCTTAGTTGCAATTTCTCAATATACATCTTGATGGAATCACGATTAGTAACTACATTTGAGTCTCCACTCTGTAATTTTAACTTAAGGCTTTTCAACGAGTCAAAGAAGTCTGACATATAAGCCAACATTACTTGAGCACTTGGTTTTTTGAAGTCCACGCTTAGCTCATTTTGCTTCAGATATTCCAAGAATGTAATTACTTCGTCTTGGAGCTCAAATAATCTTACCAACATGTTTCCTTTGGAGAGCCTACGTACTTCTGTATGAAATACGATTCCTTTCAAGCTCTTGTTTTTAATTTCAACTTTATAAAATTTGCATGAATATATATTTATTCAATAAATGCAGACGTTTCATTCAAGTGGATTGTTTTAATTTTCTAAACATCATGGTTAATTATAAAAATCTACAACATAAATTTAGTTTTAAGAAATTGTGTACTAAAATAATTGTAACCAAGTGAGAATATTTTAATTTTCAACTGATCTCGCCCCGCTGACTTGTCTTCACGCCCCCCCCAAGGAAGGCCCCCATTTTGGGAACCCTAGCATTAGATGAACTCGTTCATATGGTTTAGTTGGTTTTAGCCGACTAACGTCATTGACAGCTATGATAACCTGGTGAATTCTTTTATTTTCATGAAGATGGAGACGCAACGTCATGCTTTGCAGCATTTTTTTCTATTTCCTGTTCCACATTGTTGATCTGAAGGTCGCGATGCAGATCGTCATTACGTATGCACCACGGTGCATTTACAATTAGACGCAGCACTTTGTTCTGGAAAGTCTGAATAGTTTTAATATTACATTTACAAGTGCGACTCCAGAGTTAGTCGTCATATGTCTCTACTGGACTGAGTACTTGTTTATATATCCTCAGTTTATTGTGTGCTGACAACTCAGATTTTCGAACAAGTTCCAGTACAACTTGACGTTTAATTCTTCTTTTTTCTTCTTTATATGTTCTTCCCATTTGAATTTCACGTCCAAATTCATTCTCAAATAGTTTGTCGTGATTGCTTATGGTTATACTTGGTTGTTTATTTTAATTGGCAGACGAACGAGTTTACTGTTAATATAATGTAGATTGTGTTTCGTTTATTTGAATTTGTCACTGTTTAGCCCAGTTACTAACTTTATCTGTTGCCACCATTTCTCTACTGCATGCTCAATGTTTTCATCAACCACCAAATGTGCAGCGCCATTAGCAAAAATTACCACTAATAGATTATCCCTATCAGGTTCATATCCCGTAAACACAAATACAGTATTGAACCGAGTACACTTTCTTGTGATACTCTAGCTCATATATTCTTCAGTTCAGAGTATTCACCATTATATATAATACGGCAATATCACTCCGATATGAATTATTTCAATAATTCAAAATATTGATAACTTTATAAAATTTCTACTCCAAAACATCATCGAAAGCCTGTCGACGATCATTTTATATTAATTTTTAAATTCAACCAAAAATTACTCACAAAGAAACATATATTTTATGGTTATTTACATAAATTATCAATGTCCAAGTATACAATAAGATGATACGTTTTTGTGTCGTATTTTTGGTTCGGCATCTACTTTTCAATTTCCAGTCAATATACTGACGTCATCTTTTGTTCCAGTGAAATAGAACTCGGCATGTACTATATCATCAATTTTAGTATATGGTTTAGGAAAACTTAAAATATTTTAACTATCACGAACAGTCAATTTATTATTCACATTTAAACTTACAGGTGTATATTTTACTTCAATCAAGATTTAACACTTTATGTAGAAATGGATGTCCACTTGTTTTACTTGTATTACGAGGTTATAAATAGCAATCAAATTATTCAATACTCTACATTAATTTTGTGCAATAAAATGTTATTTCACTAGATAATTTTTCTTACAATAAATCAGTTGAAACTCATTCTTACAATAGTACTGCTCTCAGTGGATTTTGTCATTATGATCATCTTCTTTTCTTACTCTGTAATTATCGTTTTGTTAACAGATTTCCATATTATATTAATATAATTGTTTGTTACACACGTTTAACATGATCCTCACATTGAAAACAATTAATATACGTATGTTTTTTTTTTTTTTTTTTTTTTTTCAGAAGTGATAAGTTTTTTTTCAAAATGGTTTATTATTAATTCTTCTTATAAATATTTAATTCTTCTTACATTACTTCATGTCCTTTAGTGTTCTAAACAATAAACAACTATTGTAATTCTACCATCTAGAGTATTCGAACTAATATTCATAGGTTTATTAATATATGGTTACGATTTTAGGAAACTAATATCTCTTGATTGTACTTATCGTGTAAAGATTCATCTGCATCTCGCTCTCAAATTCTAAAACGTTAACGTAGATAAATCAAAATCGTTTTTATATTAGCATAGGACTAGTGTCATTTTACTTATTCAGTTTTCTTGGATGTATTGTCAAACTAAATGGATCATACTCTAAACCGCATCTCAAAGTTTTCATTAATTCTATTGAATTGTTATATACGTTGAAGTAGCCTGGGGGTTGGAGTGGTAGACCGTCTGGTGCGACGAGAGAGAGAAGTGTAGAGGGAGGTACGGATAGGTAGGTTGACCCGGGAGAGTCTGGAGGATTTGGTGCTAGGCATGGTGGGATTATGTACGGCACACTTGTTAGCCCTGGAAAAGACCACTCGTCCAAAATAAGGTAGGTAACCTAGAGAACAACGTACATGGTCACCGGGGTAGGGATTGATAAGGACGATGGGCTGAATAGGTATATAGATCAGCTCGAGAGGACTATATGAAATTTCCCTGGAGATCCGTTTGTGCGAGATCTGGTCTTGGATCGCTGATAGTGGCAGGCGGGGTCTGCTGGTGTCTTCGGCTTCGTGCTTCTCGGCGGGCAACTCGCCGTTTTTTGTTTGTCTTGGGCATCTAAAACCTAATTTGAGAAATTAGTTCAACTACAGCCAGAGTTAAAGCTCTAATCATTTCCTTTTCAGGAAGCGATAAAGGTTGATCGTGATGCTTCCGATGCTAGGATAAGATTTCTCCTATTTATTTCCCTGTCGGGAGACCCTCTTAGGGTCTTCTTCGGCTGTCGGGAGGTATTCGTGGGTCTTCTTCAGCTGTTGGGAGGTGATCCCTTGAGAAAAGCGGAGAAGAGAACAGTGTGTGGTCTTCAATGAGGTAGACGTGTAATTGGTAGACGTTCAACACTTGTCAGCAGCGGGTGTATTATCGATGTTCTCCCGAAGGAGGAGTGAATCTAGTGAGGAGGTCTGTAGTGGTGTTCTCCCGAAGGAGAAGTGAATCATTTTGTTGGTTTTCGCACCCTACTTATACAAAGTTCAGCTTATGGTCCTTCAAGAAAAATGAGCTGGGCTTTGTACTCGTACTGTGGTTGCGCAGAGCTGATTGGTTTGTAGGTTGTTGACGGAGCGCCATTCTATTGTATTCACGCTTTTTCGCGTCTCTGTCACCTAACATGAAGCTATTCGTACAATCAGAAGCATTTTAACTAATGCTGTGGTTTCTAAGTTGGATTGGCTGAAGTCAAACTGTTTAAGGGCGGGAAATTGATGTGGCGCGCTAGTGGTCTGTGTTGGCAGTGTTTGCCACGTTTTGTGGTGAAACTAGTTCCGTGTAGGGACGTTATCCGTGTAGTTCATCCTAGTGGGATGAGTGTGTAAGTGTGTGAAGGTGGATCTTAACAAGAGGACAAATCATGTGGTCAACCGCTAAACACTACACTTATAAACAAATACTCATTGAACTATAGATCACTGAACTTTTACAAAAGCTTAGAGATAAACTTTGGTGTATTTAATAAAAGACAGGTAACAAGATTATTTGTCAGAGACATTTTGAGATTTCTGAAACATTTACGTTCTAAAACATTTTGAATGTCGACAATAATTAGAAAAATCTTTTTTATTAAAAATTCGACATCATAAAAAACTATTATTTCATTTAACACAATTTTTATATTTTCAGATATATTTTTGTGTTTTAGCTAAGATTGTTTTATTACTTTCACAATGATATTTTTTGTTTAGTCAGATATAGTTTTGTATTTCAGGTTAGATTTTGTTGGTATCTCTTGCGCACCCACCCTTTTGCTGACATTGGAATTAACATATGCAGCTCAAATAGGACAGGATGAGCTACTATATTAGTGGTTGATAATGAAAACTAAATCCGTGGTTTAACAGCCTAAATCTGCTAGAAGGTTTTTAAGACGAATAGTGTGTAGTTAGCATATAGAATTCCCGTAGTCATTGTTTTAGCTTTCTCGACCAGAGTTCACTGTCAATTGTAGTTTCGCAATATCTCACGACACTAGTTCAACATCTTAGCTAGATAAGAAGGAACTACAAACAACTGTATCAAAGACCGGCAGCGATTAAAAACATTTTTCAATTAATAGTCAATTTAATTACATGCTAAAATTTATTTAAATTTCAGTTATTAGATCTATTATGCAGATATTTGTAACTTTGAGGTTATATTATAAAAAGGATTTTATTAATAATTCCCTTCTTTATTAACGTAGAACACATGATTGGCCATCATTACATGTTCATTTGAAAACTACACAAAATGACTTAATGCAGAACTTGTACGACAAACAAGCTAAAATTTAGGCCTACCAATCGATTATCCTTGTCCAACAATTCGTAAAACTGAGCATTACACAAAATTTGAGTAATTTGATATTACATATAGTAAAATAAACATAACACAAATCTAAGGCAATATGGAGTATCTGAAAAAAAAGAAGTTAATTTAAAAGTTTACATTATTTTACAGCCTGTTAAAGAAGTTGTACTAGCTAATAGAAGGCGGAGGCAAGTTGACGGTAATTTTAAACTCTCTTGATTATTATAAATTTCATTTAATGGTAATAGAAGTGTTACTGATGACTCATTTGTCCTTTCCCATGACTTGGCCTTCATTTCATTGAAAGGAACGTTTCTTTATGCAACAGTGTTTTCCGGAAACATCTTGGATTTCCTGATTAATTAGAAAAACATTACAACATTAGAACAGTACATTAAGAATATTACTCGACAATGCGCTCTTATAATTGTTTCCTGAATTAGTATGGAGGTTCTAATGACAATATGTTATTATTTTGTAATAAAAAATATTGTTTTCACAGTAGTTGAAAATTCAGTAGCAATAGATCTTTTATGAATTAAAATAACGGATTTAAAAAATTTAATAATTCTAAACTAATCTTGATTACCTAACACATAAGTAATATAGAAATTGTTTTGTGGTAGGTAAAAATAATCACTGTTGCTGTTTTTTTTTAAAGGAAATATCAGTTTTTAATCCTTTGAGCCCAAAAAATACAGTTTTTGAGATTAAGTCTGTCTGTTGTTCTAAGTCCTATGCCAATCCGAACGAATAGATTTTGATCAAATTTGGTATGTGCGTAAATTTTTGTATAAGAGTTTTTCTCTTTTTTAAAAGCAAAAAAATACCTGCCTTAAGACCAAACCACTAAATATTTTTAAAACAACGTTAGT
Source organism: Aphrophora alni (assembly GCA_963513935.1). Lineage (NCBI taxonomy): Eukaryota > Metazoa > Arthropoda > Insecta > Hemiptera > Aphrophoridae > Aphrophora > Aphrophora alni. The sequence goes on from OY740767.1 coordinate 92,442,051, forward strand.
TTTGCTGAAATATAACGATTGAGGTCCAGAACTTATTCCTTATCATCTCTCCACAAATCCCCTTCGGATTTGTTTAGCACAAACAGTGTAGCCCTAAATGAAACATGGACGTGGTTTTGGACGATCGAATATCTTAAATCAGTCAATACAATTTCGATGGAAGTTTCATCAAATGAAATGCTTTATGACTCAAACCAAGGTACCATGTGTTGGTAAATTAGAAACATGGTTTACAACTATTTTGGAAAACCCTGACTTTTGCGTCGCGTCGTTGAGTTCATTTTAGCAATTTGCAATATACTCACTCACCATAATTTTATTTTACACGTGCTTCGGCAAAACGGTTTGAATCATAAGCTATTTCTCGAAAATTTTAGCGATATCTCATTGAGAAATTAGTTCTTCTAATCCACCGTCTATGATTTATTTTACAGATTACTTTCTACCCGGCGATTTAGGAATGGTCTTGAATAATTTTGTTTGATTAGAACTTTGGTTTTTTTATATGGTTGTGTGAGAAAGTTAGTGCAATGTTTGGTACCAAATTGGGCGGTTAAAGGTTTTCGTTTCACCAAAATTGTATCAATGATATTTATGCAGATCTTGAAATTTCCAACTTTCTACGTCAGTGTTTAAGGTTTATTTAAATTTTTTGACCATTAACTACATACTAAGTTTTCTCTTAGACTAAAACAATGGCAGGGTGTTATTAATTTTAACAAAAAATAGTTGGAATTAGGCTAATACGCTGACTTGATTGGGATGTTTACTGATTTTGTGTAATCGCTCATTTCCTGACTTCGACATTAGTGATGTGTAAGCGGTGTAACGTGGAATATTTACCCCTTAGAATAGTTACCCCTTACTGTTTCTATTGTGAACGATTTTACAATTTGTCGCTTTTATATAGAAATTAGAGCTGAAATATACATACATATGTTATGGAATAGTTACAACACTATATCTACTATTGATTAAAGGAAGTTTAACCGTTTAATCATTACTAAATTTATTCCTTTCCTTTTTAAATTTTAAATTAAGTTAAATTTTACAAGTTTTCATAACGAAAACTGAAATCTTCTTGAATATTATATGGAATAGTTTACAATCTTATGCCAACTATAGAAAACACAACTTTTTCGTTTGTATGCTTTTGCGATTTTTCATAAATTAATATTTTTTAAGAAAAGATAATTTTATAATATTTTTTTTCTACGTCGAAAATAACACTGAAATTATCTTAATACCCTTTGAAATAGTTACAACACAATGCCGACTTTAGAAAAATACAACTATTTTCGTTTGTACTACTCTCCGTTTTTCCCTAAGTTAACATTTAAAAACAAAGTAAATTTTACAAATGTTTGTCCCTATATCAAAACTAAAACTGATATCTACTTGAGTATGTTAATGAATAATATAGACTATAGAAAAATATAACTTTTTGGTTAGTACCCTTTCCCCAAATTAAAATTTTCCAAAAAAGTTCATTTTACATGTTTTGGTCTCTGTCGAAAATAATACTGAATTTTATTTAGGGGGAGCCGGGAGGGGTATTTTTTAATTTTTTTTCAAAAACATTTAGTGTTTTTTTGATAGTCCAAGTGTTCCTTTTAAGAAAATATGCAACATCAAGTCAAAAAACTCATAAATATGTTTTTTAAAAAATCCAAAACCAGATGTAGTCACACTGGTTTTTTTCACCTCTGGATGTCTGTTTCGTATAGTACAAGTTTATAAGTTTGTGTCAATACAGTTTTGTTGTGCTGTGTTGGCAATACTGCTTATAAGCTGGCTTTTGCTGTCATTCTGCTTGTTTGTTTTTGTATAAGATCAGCTGATATTGGTTGTTGTTTCCATGGTTATGTTGATACATCTTTTTTGTAAAACATTATCGGTTCTTCAGTGAATATTATTGTGTTTAGTGCTGTGTTTTGTTTTGTGAATTGTACTAGTTGTAGCCATAATGCCTAGAGCAAAGGTTTCTTACAAAACTAAACCTAAATACAAAGGTAATCAGTTCCAAACTAAGGATCGTAGGCCTAAGCTTACAAATACATCACCTAGGCCTAAACCAGAATCACATCCACAACCTAGGCCTAGTTTGTCTTCATAGAAACTTTCGTCATCTAACTGTGAATATGATACCTACCAGTCCTCAGGTAAAGGAATTGTTATTTTTGACTTAGGCCTACTCAGTAATTGCATAAAATGCTTTGTAAAGTGTAAATTTTGTGATGGCAAGGACTGTGTCGAAGTTTGTGTTGTAGAAAGCGGTAAGTTATTTAGACTTACTTTTTTTATTTAGACTAGCTGCCAATTTGGAAATATGGTGTAACTTATGTTCCCAAGCATATACCTTCTGTAACACAACATTCAATGAAGGCTCTCAAAAATATGATATAAATGTCATGTTTGTTTATGCTATACGAACGATTGGGCGTGGCCTATGGGCCGCCAACACGTTTTGTGCTTTAATGAACTTACCTTCACCACCTCAAAAATTTGAGCCTTACACTAGGCTAGTACTGAAGGCAGTAGAAAAGTGTGCTGATGAAAGCATGGTAAAAGCAACAAAAAAGGCTGTGTCTGAGAGCATTGAGGAACCTAATACAGACTTGGTAGTATGTTTGGATGGGTCGTGGCAGAGACGAGGCCACAAGTCTTTGACAGCTTTGTTAGTGTTATGTCATTTGACACTGGCAAAGTACTAGATGTAGCAATAATGTCTAAGTATTGCCAAGTGTGTGTTGTTGCTAAAGATAAAGACAACATAGTAACTCACATGTGTACACAAAACTATTCTGGAACCAGAGGAGGCATGGAGATCGCGGGAGCATTGCAAGTTTTTTAAAACTCTGTAAATCGGGGTGTTCACTACGTCAAATATCTTGGAGATGGTGACAGCAATGGTTTCAACAAAGTAACAGATCGTAAGCCATATGGAGATGAAAGAACAATAGAAAAGCTTGAATGTGTCAACCATGTGAAGAAACGAATGGGTACGAGGCTAAGGCAAATGAAAAAACTTACGGTAAGGCAAAACTGGAGGATGGTAAAACTATAGGTGGTTGAAATAGGCTGAGAAATATAGAAATTGATAGGTTGCAGGAATACTATGGCCCAGCCATTAGAAGAGGTGGATCTGATCTGGACCAAATGAAGAGGAATGTGTGGTCAACATACTTTCACAAAATATCAAATGATGAAAACCCGCAACATAGTTTGTGCCCTGCTGGACGTGAATCCTGGTGTGGATACAATAAAGCGAAAGCGAACAATCTTATTTATAAACATGAACATGGATTAGCTTATGATATTATGGTTGCAATAAAAAATATTTATCAAGACTTAGCTGACCCCAATCTCTTGAAAAAATGCCTCCACCAAAAAACCCAGAATCAAAATGAAAGTTAAGTTTTAATAACATCATGTGGTCGAAGATTCCCAAAAATGTATTTGTGAGGATGAACACTTTGAAACTTTGTGTTCTTGATTCTGTTTTAAGTTTCAATGATGGGTTTTGCAGCAAGTTAGCCATTTATAATGAGTTGGGCTTGAAATTGAACAGCAAAGCAATAAATGTGCTTCGCAACATGGGGGTGGCTGAGAAAGGCTGAGATAACAGCTCTACAAATGACCAGAGAGGCCAGGATTGCTAAGAAAAGGAGAAAACTAGCTCTGGAGGAAGAGGAAGAGCAAGCTGATGATATGGTGCTGGGATGTTTTGAAGGACTTACTTCTGTAAATTGTGATTTTTTTACTTTAAAGCCCGTTTTCCGAATCTTTAGTTTTTTTTAAAGATAAAGGTACCCATTCAGAACCCATTTTATCTCAGAATAAGATCTCAGAACCCATTCAAGATTTTTTTTTTTTTTTTTTTTTTTTTTTTTTTAACTTATGCCTTATAATATTACCTATAAATGGATGCAACTTCAATTCCAAAACTTTTCATTAAGGTAATTAAAAAAATTATTGTACGTGTAACAACGAAAACGTTTTTAAGTTTAAAAATAAAATCAATAAATATTAATTATTCTTTGGAACATTATGAAATAGCATGGATTACTTTAGAAGTATATGTATATTATTGTGTAAAAATTTCAACTATATAGCTCTTATACTTTCTGAGATAATTGTACCTTTATTTGAAGAATTTAACATGTACGGTACACCCCTCCCGGCTACCTTAACTACGTTAAGCAGTAGTTGCAACACCAAGACAACTATAGAAAAATACAATCAGTTTTCCATTTGTACCCTTTTCCGTTTATTCCCAAATTAACTTTTTTTAAAAAAAGTAAATTTTACCCATTCATCTGAACTAAAACTGTAATCTACTTGAGTATGTTAATAATATTTATAACCCTATGCACTATAGAAATATACAACTTTTGTGTACCGGTCTCAGTTTATGCGAAGTTTACGTACATTTGTTTTTTTCAGTTTTAGGTCTTATATCAAAACTAAAACTGAAATCTACTAGATTATCTCATAGAATAGTTACAACCATATACCAAATAATGTTTAATGGGGTACATACCTTCGTTTGTACCCCTTTCCGTTTTCCCAAGTTAACATTTTGAAAAGAAAAAAAAATTAAATTCGAGTAATTCATCTCAAACAAATTATTAACCCAAATAATATTTGAATATTAATTTTAGATTATCATTCATTAACAATTGATTGTAATTTTGTGTTTGTTAAATGTAAATAGAGTTTAAAAAACACTATTTTTTTTTTCACAAACTCAACATTTTATAAGAAAATTGTATATTTTGAAATATGTATCTGAATTAAAATTAAAAAATCTTTTCACAGTGTTTCAATGTGATTATTTGCCTTCAAAAATAATTAAAGTAATATATTATTTGACTGAGACAAAAAATGGTAAAACAACTTAAAAAAAAAAAGATAATTTGAGCAAGAGAAAGCGGGCTTACTATGTATACATGTATACAGTGTGTACAGTTTTGAAAAAAAAACTCTCAATTTTCGACCTTGAAACTAAATAATGTGCAACAATTGTTTGATGGGGACTGTAGTAGTATTGTGAGATAATGTTGACTTGGGAGAGAGAATACCCAAATCTTCTTAATAAGATTTTATGGTCGTACGAGGTTGTATTATAAATTAGAGAGATTGTAAAATAGACATTATTGTTACTACTGGGCATCATTGAATCCGGGCACATCATTTTATATTGAGCGAATGCAAACAAGGCCTAAGATTACAGTATAGTGTGGATTTACGGCTGATCCATTTCTAGGTCCATTTATTCTTCATTTAAATACGATACAAACATTTGTTTGGCCATAAATTTCAGTTTGGGGATAATGCTAATGACATTGTTTTTATGCAATAAAGGACCATACCACACTATACACTATCTGTTCGAGAGTGGCTTTAAAAACATTTTCCCGAGAAATGGATTGGAGGAGGTGGTCCAGATTATTGACCTGCCCGAAGACCCGATTTGACACCGTGTGACTTCATTAGTGAAAATGGGCAAAAGAGAAATTTTACAGAAGAAAGCTGAAAACACCTCAAAACTTAGAGCTTGCTATAAGAGATGTTTTTAGTAACGTTCCGTTAGATTTTGTTGATAAGAGATTAAGGTAAGGGATTGCTAATGTAGGTAGGTGCATATATGTTGAGGTCTGACTTTTCAACATAATAATAATAAATATTTAATAAAATAAATTATTAACCCTTCTTTAAAATGTGTACTTAGATTCGAATTTAAAACCCCCATGAATTTTTAAATCCTCACATAAAAATATGGAGTGACGTTTCTGCCACACTGTAAATTGTTACTTTAATGGGTAGAATCTGTGGAGATTACATGGTCTCGGACATTGGTATTTTTATGAGGGAGATCCAATAAAATTGTTTAGGTAGGTAGGTATAGCTTTATATTAGGTATTCGACAAGAGGTAATTTATAGTGCTTGGGTTTAATATACCGTGTGTAAAAAAAGTACCAGGATTGTTCAGCAACTTTTAGGCTTTAAAAGTTTCACTTTTTTTGAAAGAAATGAAAAACTTTACAAATGTTTTTGGTCTAAAAAAAACTATTTTTGGTATTATAAGATAAATTCACTCCTAGCTTCAAAATGGAGTATTGGGTAGGGGGGGGGGGCACATTTTCAAATATAAAGCACCGACTTTAAAGGTCCAATTCAATATGTCGACCGGTTCAAAATATTTAAAAAATTCAATTGATTTCAGAATCAACTCTTAAAGAAAATAATTGAGACAAAATCATTACAACAAAAACTTCCTTCATAAACTGAAGAAACACTGAAAATAATTAATCTTATAAAAGGTTGTCCAAGATTCAATTAATAATACCAAAACTAATTTTAATCATTTTTGGTTTTGTACTTTACAATTATAGCTATAAAAAATACATTTCGCAGAGAAAATTATTATTTTAGGGTAATTTAAATTTCTGATCAAATTTGAATAAAATAACAGTAAATTTTTTTCTGTAGTAATTTTGTCTCGTTATTAGTTTCTTTGTAGTAAATTCTAAACAAAATTTGATTTTTTGAATATTTGATCAGCCGCACTTTGGATTGGATTAAATTTGCAACCTCCAGTGTTTAGTTATTTTCTGTTAAACCCGACCTTTAAAATGGGGTTGGCTATTTCATCAAGATGGGGCTTTACATTATAAAATTTTGAGTTGCCCACAAAAACCTCATTTTGAGGTGGGATTGAATTTACCTAACTATGCCCAAATAGTATTCTTACACCAAAACATTTAAAACATTTATAAGTTTCAACTATCTACCTTTCATAGTTTAAAAAATATTAAACCGTACCGGGTCTTTTTACATTCTGTACAATTCATCCTTCAAATTTCCACAATTACAGAGAAAAATAGAAAACCAACAGCTAAGGTGATTTGTGATTTAATGATGCATTCGGTTGACCAATTGATTCAAAGACTCAGATCAGATTTGGTGAAAATAGTTAATCTTTACAGCATCAGTGTTGCTAAGCCTATTATTACAAACGACAAGAAACTATATATTTGTGTAAAGAAAGTCTCACAAGGCGGTTTCATATTCCCCTCGGGAGGGATTGTATGAGGGTTGGGGTTCTTTTGTTTAGATTACAAGATAAAAGGTGAGCCTTGCATTGCTTCTACAACCGATATAGTAAATACGTCATGATTTTTGCTACGTAGCCTCGGTCTCTTGGGGTATGATTAAAATCAGTCAAAAAATGTTTGAGGAATAAATAATACTACATCTCCCATCCCCCTCCAAATAAACTTTTAATGGACCGTAATTTAAAAACACCATTTTTGCAGTTGCAAAAGGATGAATTCTTTAGAAAACAGTATTAAAATGCTCCAAAGATTAACACAATTTGTGATAATCGTTATGTCATGAAAAATATATCACTCTATTTTAAAACTATGTTGATTAATGCAAAAACTGCTTTATATACCAAGTTTTTTACATAAAAAAAAAAAAAAAATTGAGAATTCAAAAACCTGACTTTGTTGTGTACTACTTGACAACTAAAGGAAGTCTTTTGTTCAATATCCCACTAAAATAGTTTTAGTTTTCGATTAAACAAAACCATACTTTAAAACAAATATCTTTTTTAACCCAAATTGAAAAACCAAACAAAATCAGTTTCGTAGAGTACAAGTAGAACATAAAAGAATAGAACACCAAGAAGTTCATTAAAATGGTTTGCGCAGTTGTAATAACGGTCGGATTTCGTTTAAGAATTTGTTTCAAGAAAGGTTTAAAACGAGAAAATTCCATGTTTGGTTAACTTTCCACTGAACTTGTTCAAAGAAGAGAATAAAGTACTTACGAATGGACATAAATGGTAGGGTATTACGTAGCTGCAACTAAATGTTGTTATTTTGACTTTTAATCAAATTTCGAATTCTTCTAAAGTAGAGTATTACACTCTTTCATTTTCTATTTACATATTTACTGAAAATATCTATTTAATTATTATACTTTTAATGTATTAAATATATTACGTAAGGTATTTTTAATATTGTTATCGTGATAAACAACACAATATTTGTTATTTCTAAAAACTGTGTAAACTTACATTTTACATACAAATATAAACGTTAAATATATATATATATATATATATGTATATATATATATATATATTACGTTGTGGTTTTCAGAACTGTTTGAAAACTGAAAATTAATTCTTTATAAGTGTTAATGATATTTCAGAACTCATTATATATAAAAAAAAAAATGTATTATTCTAAAGGGTTTTGTTATCGATAAAGAAAACAATGTTTGTGTTCAAGGAAATATTCGTTTTTAAGTACATTGAATCCAAAAAAGTGGTTTTTGAAAATGAAGTCTGTTTTTATATTTGGGTGTGCTCATGTAATGTTCTACAGATTTTGAACAAATATCGTAGGTGGACATATTTTGCCCGTATCTCCAAGCGGTGTTTGAAACTTTGTTGGCTCAAAATTTCGGTTTAACCTAAGAAGCTTTGGTAATTTTGATGGAATTTTGGTAAAGTATGAATGGTTAAAATCGAAACCAAATTAGTCAACAGCTTATAAAAAAGCTTATCATTCAAAAAGTTAAAATAAACCATGTCCCCCCCCCTTTCTTAGGAGAACAAATATCTCTTAACTGTAAACGATGACGGTCAAACTTTCGTGAATTGTGAAATTTACTGTCTAAAATTGATGTAACAAACTGTATGTAAATAAAATGACAGTTTACAAGTATGTTGGAAAATGCCAAAGTAAACACCTAACAGCCTATTTCATATTACTATTTACTAAATAACTTTTGAATTGTAAATTACTTTGACATTCTGTTTGGCTTATGGGTTTAGGTCTTACATTTTTTCATTTTTCCAAAATATTATTTAAATAGTCTGAGCCGATTTTTCGGTATTTGAGCTCATTCGACAATGTCCATGGTTCATTTTACTTTTTTTCTGATCGCTTCTAATTTAATATTTTCTGAGACATTAACAAATAATTTTTGTTTGGCTATGTTTTAGGTTTGTGTATAATAAAGTCAGTCCAAAGTTTATGCGTTAATTATTTGTATACGAACTCTTTATTACAGACATTGTTCTTTTCACGGAATTACAATTTATTTTCATTAAGTATTTCTAGTTTCCATAATTAGATAGTTAGTGCATGTTACTAATCGATTATTTAACTAAGTCTAGACTGAAAATAAATAGCTTTTATAAAATGAATAGGCCGTGAATTTTCTCTCAGGAAAGTGTATTGAGTTTAAGCCGCCACAATTCGTCACTAAGAATCGCTGGCATTTAATCAATGTCACAGCTAGTAGCACACACATATATCTAATAACCGTATAAGGAGAGTGGTTATTTATAACACCTGCCTATTTTGGGGCCACCACCTTGTAAGTGAACTTAAGGACCATAATTGTATGATTTATAGATGTGTAAATTCAAAGATTCTTGCACATGATGACCTTGAAGGGGTTCATGAAAAAACCTTGGCCTACGCACTATTGAAAATAAAACAAACGACCTTGGCCTAACCACAAATTTAATGAAATGATTTATATTTCGAGTCCAACATAATTAAATATATTCTTCAGAGCGTAAAACTCTTACTAAAAATACCGATAAAATTGTTAGGTTCCTATGAATCAACATACCGAAGATAATCTACAGCTTTTTTTGGCTACTTTGTAACATAATGAAAGCCACCATGGTTTTAACGAAGATGATAGTACTCTACTCTCTTAATTTAGAGGTTGGACTTTTATCCAGAAGGCTCTTGAATGCACCTTGATAAGCTTTCTTTTCTGAAGTCATGAACACCCAATAAAAACACCTCATTATTACAAAAAGTAATACATTCTAGAAAGTTTGTTGAACAAATACATTTTGTGAAAATCAAGTTATTTTTAAATCATAGACCTGATCTTAATCAACTCTCCAGTCAGTCTATCAAGAGAGATTGAAGGTGAGTACTTTTAATAAAAAAAATCTTTACTGTGTTTTGTGTTCATCATTCTTTACACCCAAGGCTTTATGTCATAAATATTACTCTTTGTATCTAATGTAAGGTATGCACGCAAATCAGATAATATTTACATTACAATTTTTAACTTGTTCAAAAAATAAGACCTATTGCTGTTACTAAAACAACAATCTTCATTTGAAAATCGAAGATCTGCAAGAGGTTTAAAAAACTCGCCATAAACAATTTACATTGCTCATCATGAATCAAAATGAAGCTATTTATTGTAATTAAATGTCGATAGCAAAAGTATCATCAATGTGCTTACTGTGATTGGTAATTATAAAATGAGTAATGCTCGAGTACAAATAAACTTCTGATAGTATCATGTATTAAATTGAAACCTATACATTTTAAAATCTGATTGTTATTATATACTTGTGTTTGATATTTTAACGGTTACGAGACATTGTCGTAGTCCAAGAATTACTGGTCTGCCCACTTTAAAATTTGAATTTTTGAATAACAAAATTGGGTTCAGTATTCCAAAATCGTGCGAACGAAAAATTAGTTCGATAATAATCACTATATGATAAATAGTTAACATTACAAATAATTTTATTATAGCTTATTTCTTCATTATCCATATTACGCTTTTTTGCATTTCATGGCTCCGTTTTTCATCCTCTGTAGGCTAAGAACTCTTTTCTTCGTTTGTTTAAAATTCTTCTTTTTCATAGGATTCAATCTTTTTCTGTTCTCGTCTAACTTTTTTTTTACATTCTATATTAGGTTCTCATATAATGTTAACATTTTCTATCTGATCTTGTAGCCTTAATATGGTTTTCGTATCTGTTATTTATAAACTCGATTCCAAATAATAAAACCTGAAGGGTAACGATCTTTTAAAACTTCAAGTGTATTTATTTTCGTGTCTTATTTTTTGTCTTCATACACTTGTTTTCGTTTTTTGGACTGATGTCATATTATATTCAGCACATATTTTTCACAGGTCATAGATTTCCTTTTGTAGATATTAATTATCTTTTGAAAACATCAGTGTGAGATGTTCATTGTAAAGAACTGATTTCAGTATTGCCAAATCGTTTAGTTGTACACCATTGTCTATTCTATCCTTACGTTGCCTTAAGATTATTTATATTGTCAATATAGATTTTTCTTGTCGTTTAAGGTGAAAAACCTTTCGGCCATCATTGCCTTATAAAAAAAGGAAGGAAAGAACAGAAAATAAAGAGCCCTAGCTCTTGAATACTTTAATGCAGAGTCGGAGAAGAACAAGAGTTGGTCAAAAGAGACCTAATAGAAAAGATGAAAGAAAAGCTGTACATGAAAACAGATGTAGATCCAGCTATGTTCTCTCGAGATTGCCCAGGCCGTACTCATTATAAGTGAGTCCCTGAGGGATTTTCAATATAAATATTAAATAATATAGGTAACCTCGCATCGCCCCTTTGTTTATTGTTATTGGGTATGTACGTTTTCTATAAAGATTTTACACATTCAACATAATCAAAGATTTAAAAAAAATTGTATAGCTTAGTGTCTCTCCTTGTTGAACCTTTCTTTATTTCTCAATAAACTGGGGTAAAACAAAATCGTAGTAATGGTTGAATGTTCTTTCCTGAAACTCATTTCTTCTTTAACAAGCAAACGTTCCACGCCATTTTAATTCTATTCTGTACAATTAAAAAAAAATTAACTTCACTGTACCGACATTGGATGTTACATTTAATATATGTTTAATGTTATACGATCGTAAATAAATAACTCTCATTTTAGTCTTAGTTTATGTAAAAATTGTATTTAAAAATATTACTGTATTTTTTTACGTAAAAAAGTCAAAAGTTCAAAAATACTGTGATTACTTAAATTAATATTAAAAATCGGATAAAAATCGTTTACCGATAGCTATGAAGACGGCCGGGAGATTGATGAAAACTGTATGAAGATGGATGGCTTCAGTAGTTGAAGGTGTAGGTACAACTGATGTCAGATAACCAGACACCAATTTTGATTTGTGTGTGTTAAACATTTACTATTTTGTTTCTTTAGTTTTCCAAAATAACATTGGTTTTTAGAAGAATGGTATGTATATCATGTTTTTGGGACTGTAAGTTTTTGTCACTTGCTTTAAAACAGTTAGAGCCAGATTTATATTTAACAAAAGATTCAAACTTGTGCTATGACCACCGATTTAGGACGGTTATATTTATAAAGTCGAAATCTTTTAAGCAACCTTGCGCCAACATATTAATTTCTCCGTCAAATAAACGTACATATTTTTTATTTATTAGACGGAGTACATATTTATACATACTACTAGTATTATTTGATACCCCACACGAAATATAAAAAATACCATAAACATATTAAACTAGTTAGTTTTTGTCCATCAACTATAATATTAGTCTAATATTATTTTTTTAATATAAGGGTGCTTAGTTTTACCTAAGGACCGTAATAAAGGCAAATCAATAAAAATATAGCCTTTTATGGTTTCCACTAAATCTTTTTTTTGTTACTCCTATATTCCTCCTATATGTGGGACTTTCCTCCTGTCTATGTAGACTGGTTGCGATTTACATACAGACGGACAGACAAGCGCGTGAATTTATAAAAGTCCTTGGTTTTATCTACAAACCCTAAAAATGGCTGTCTGTTAAATTTTGACTATATCATACAAGACTCTTACTTTGTATACCTCAAAGGCCACACCTTTTTCATTATTGAAGTAGAGTCCATTTTAGTACTGTAATGGAGACATTAAAATAAATATTTTTGTGTAAAGGATGAAAATATTTATTTTATAACTCAAAAGTAGTTTTTCTCATGAACGCCACTGCCTTTCAACGGATATGTTATGAAATAGCGATTAACTCTTATTAGATTAGTAGAGCGGGTACTCTCCCGTTCCTACACCTTTCCCCCTTTCATTTCCCTCTCTAAGTTTAAAGTGAGAGGCAACTCGTAGCTCCGTCAGTGTCTTGCCGAGTGATAGCAATATCATGGAAATATTTCTTGTAATCAATAATTACGTGATCCGCTTGGGATGACGTCATACACTGGAGAAAGGGAAATAGAAATGCTAGGGACAGGAATACAGTTGGCAATACAGCCCAAGGTTTTCCACCGTATGCGACTTGCCTGGTTCCTATCTTATCATGTCATCTAAGTAAAGTATGGAATGTTTCTTTATCGCTTATATCTATTGTCACAGATCAGGTCTTTCAAATTTCATAATCTTTACTGTTTCTACTGAAAAATTGGATACATCTTAGATTTGAAGCGGAAAAAACACTTTCTGTAAACTTCCATGAACAGTGGCGATATACATCTTTCTTTATCCTGTCCCTCACTACCTACCATCTCTGATCAAAATCTATTTATAACAATGTCTAACTTTACGGTTCACAATGTCCATCACTTCTCTCTCACCAACAGCATACGTGTTGAAAAGTACTACTGTGGATAAACAATGTCATAAGTCGTTAACTATATTACTTTAAAATAATTATTTGCATTGTGTGTTACAGTTTTGACACACAAATTTTTATTACGTTCTACTCATTACTTTGACTGAAATTCATATGTTTGTATATCAAAGATTAAGTATGGTTAATAAAGTAGTAAGTTTAGAAATACGAATTTTCGTTTCCAAAGCCTATCGCGCCGATACAAGTTATTTGTATAAGATATAAATGCATGTACGTAGACTTCATCCTGCAAATAACAGGTTTCCAGGTACACAGTGGTTCTGATCTGAACATGCAAATATTATGCTGGTGAAGTTTAATTAGGTTCTGCATCATAGATCCTTGTTAGTCTCTGACATTCGCGAAGTATATAGTTATGAAGTAGCTTATAAAAACATTGAACTTAGACAATATAACGCTAGTTAAACATAATAAAGTAAACACGGAGCCGATTTTCTGAATTAAAAACAAGCTCATTTTCATTATTGATTTCCTGAAATAGTAGTAGAGATTTATATTAGCAAACTATCTAATTTATTAATACTTTCTCTATCTAAATATTTAAATTTAAAAGTAGACATTTAAAAAACAATTAAAAATTGATGAAAACAAAAATTTAGGTTTAACTTAATTTTCATTCTATTTATTATTTTCTCTTTTTCGTTTTAACCTTCATATTAACAAAATGTTTGGTGTAAATTCAGTTTTTAGCCGAGTCCTTAATCAGGTAAAATTAAGCAATGCTCAGCCTATGTTTGCAAATTTGGAACAATCATGAATTGAAACCTAATAAAAATCGTGTTTCGCCAATAATTTCATATTCTTAAAAATGAGGTATAGACTTTATTGAAAATAAATTCTATCCCTCTTCGACAAATAAATTATATTTAAAAATTGTAAATAATCCAAAAATCCAATTCTGATTGTCTTGACTAATTAGTTTTCAATACTTTAAGACTAAATGTTTAAAATTTAGTTAAAATTAGACTCATATTGTGCCTTTAAAATACTTTTATACGTCTTTATTAACTTGTTTTTAATTTATTTAAACAAGTTTTGTAACAAAATTAATATAAACGTATGCAATTTTATATACTTACATTTTTTATATATTAATTTATTTCATTCGCTCATTATACATAGTAAAAATACATTATTAATATATACATTATAAATACATAATAAGAAAAAATAAAACTGTAACATAATAAATTAAAATTAACAAATTATATTATTAAATAATGCAATACTTGAAAAAAGAAGAGGAAAAAATATAAAAGATAAATAATTAAAAAGATAGTATAATTTTGATATTTTACAAAATAAACTACACCCACACATATGTAGATAACTAACTTATAACTAAAACTAGTGTTAAAAGAAACAAAAGTTTTTCTTTTAAGGGAATTAAATTATGTAACCGTAAGAGCGTCCGTTTGAGGTCATAGTGTAATTATAATAATCTGTTTTGAAGCCAGTTGGTAATTCTTTAGAAGAAACATTCATACAACAATTAAGAAGTGAAATATCTTGACTATTTCATTGAGTTTTGTGCTTTTATAATTTTATAATAATTGCAAGTTCAAATTTCATTACCATATTTTGTATTTTAGTTTTCTGTATTATTATATAAGTTCTTTCCAAAGCTGATACAACCACTCCCCAGTGACACCAAGACCAGAGACTATGAACACCACCTACCATGGTCGCATATATATTGTAGCCTAATTCCATTTCGAAATAAAAATACTAATTCAGATTATGAAAAAAGTGAAAAGCTTTCAACCGTATTTATACAAACATGTGTACTGTATCCTTCATACCAGTAGCAACTTTTGCTTGATTTCCAGTAAATTGGTTGAAAATTAAATTGCTTGGACAAGGTCTTTAATCAAAGAGTTCGAAAAGGGATTTTTAGACAATGTTTGCAGTTATTTTTGTTCATCCCCCCCCCCCTACTTTCACAAATTTGACATAAAAACAGGTTTATCAATACTTTATAACATAGTTGTGAGTTAATAAAAATACTGGAAAATCAGAAGTTAGTTTCTTTGCCGATTTCTTAGTCTACAGAGTTTTTTTCTCCAATTTTCACCTATTAGGGTTGACATCTATTATTGTTCTGATTAGATATTTAGTCAAAAGTATAATATGAAGTTGGTTTGGCTAGTTTTTTTAATTTTCACCAATCTTTGCTATTTTTATTTATAGAAAATAGGCGTTTTGTTGTTGAAAGAAGTATAAAGCATTTAAAATCCCCCCACCAGCTCCCTTAATTTCAGTGTTAAGAAAACTGCTTTTTATTAAGATTTTATGATTAATGATAGTAATTAGCGACATTTCTGAACAGCGTATACACACGAGCTCTGTGTTTGTGATTATAACGTATTGTGTGAGAGAGCGCACATGTTGTATAAAATATTCATTCGTCCAAGTCAAACCTTCGCACACATGTGAAATCCAAAAGTTCAACAATATTTGGTTTCTAAATTAACCAACTAGGCATTGGCGGTAAAGAGTTTTTTGTTAAATGTCCCTGAAACTATACTTATTCAACCTGGTTCGTGCAACCTCATAACTTGACCTTCTACTTAACGTAATTTGGAACTTTGCCTGTTTCATAGCAATAGTTATGCATCACTCTCCTTACTTTCAAATAACTCGATAATAACTTGCTTTTCAATATTTTTTAATTTCATTGCCACACTATTTAAGTTACTTAATTTACAACATTTACAACACGAGTTTGTGATTTTAACAGCCTTTCATAATTATCTCTAAACTGCAATTTTTACGCAACTTTATTTCAGTAAATATTTGCCTCTCTATTGGTTTAATGTGTGAATTTATTACCACGTATATTTCAAGAAGTTGAAATGTCAGTAGCTGTTGATTCTTGTGTAATCCGTGATCTCACCAAAACCCGCTTTACTGTAGATATTTTGGCCACCTGTTTCCTTCTCCAAGTCTGGTATGCTTATACATCCTCAGTTGAACTTTGTAACCATTTTATGGAATGACTCATCAGTTCAGTAAGTGAAAATTTCATTTACACTAAAAAAAACAATTAGACTTAAGCCAGGTATAAATTGTAGGGATTTGAAAACGCTGTTTAATACTTCCTAGTTGAAGTAACATTATACCTACATTAAAGAGGTGTGTCGTACCACTTTGAATTATAGAAAGTACATGATTATGGTAACGATTGAGAAGCTTATACAGAAGTAAAACTACTACATTGTTACTGCAGCACTATTTAATAAACATTAAAAAATTATAAATAAATTTAAGAATAGTTTCATCTTAAAACATCTTTTATTGTCAGGATCTTTTTTTTTTGTAGTGAAATGTCTCTGACATGAGTGCTAAGCGGTATGAGGTAGGCAACTACCATCATGTGTGCAGATCATGAATTTGTTTATTTATACTTATTTTAATGTTTAATGTACTGTAATTAGTTTGTTTTAAATGTTAGTTTTTTTTTAATCTTTAAAAATATTAATGCGTGTCTTATATAGTGTCTTATATAATGCGTGTCTTTGTATTGTTTATACGCCAAATAAAATTCAAATGTATTTTATTATGTTAGATTTAAGCATGCTACCTGGTCACAAGAAGTGGGAAGCAGTTGGTTAGAAAATTTGAAGGGTATATGATCCTGAGTCATTTTGCGCGAAGTATTTGAGATTTCAGAGCTTTCTTTTTTTTCGTTACGATATTTTTAAAACAACGGAATTTTTTGATATTTCAAATAATTTTGTAGTGAGTACTACACAAGAAAAAGAAAAAAATCACTACAAAATTTATTAAAACACCTTAGTTTCCGTGTTATGTTTGGGAAGATACGTTTATTTCCCAACTGTGACGTCATATAACTTATTTTAATAGTGGATTTCTTATCAGAGTCTATACAAACTGTACTACTTCAACGAACAAAATGAAGCATAGGTTCACTAAAATCAGCCCAGCCGTTTAGGAAGTAAGAAAACGAGAAACTATTTTTTTCATTTAACTCTTATTTTTCCCCTGTATTTTTAAATAGATTTTGATAATTACAGTTTTGCCTTCTGGAGAACCTTTTTAGGGAAGAGTTGAATTAGGTTAGGTTAGGAATATTATGCGATACTGACGAGAGGTGTAAAAAAAGCAATAATGTGAACAATATATACACTGTATCTACGATCTCTTTTAACTTTGCGGGGCGGGACGGTGCCGTGTCCTAAATGATGTCAGGGAATCACTACTCCGTATATTTAGAATTGCACGAGACAACAAAATTGAATTGATCTGGTTTTATCTTAGTTATTTATTGAACTGTTAACACATTTTGAATTTACTGGCGCCATTTTGAGATTTGGATGTGTGTGAGACTTAATTAAATGTTAATAATATTGGTGTTGCCTCATTGGACTCGTTCAATTAAATAAATTACCGTAATTCCATAGTCACAGTCCTGACCTTTGTTTTCCTTTAGGTAATGATGGTTTCGCCTCTTTCTTCAGGAATGATCAAACATTAATATTTCTTGTACATGATGAGCGTTGGTATATGCAACATTGATGCACAACATTAATGCACATAACAAGAACACATTACGTTCATAACTTGACCATGACTGAGTGCACATGTGTATATTAAAGAATCTGTTTCATTTCAATATTTGTGAACGATAAAAAAAACGTGCATTAAGTATGCGTTACACAGTGGTATGAAAAATAGTTACTCAATCTCCACAAAATTAGCTAAAGAAATCGGTCTTATGATGCGAGTGTCTGTTTTAATTGATGGAGAAAAACTTGATAACAAACTTGATAAAGTGTTTTTTTTTCCTTTGGTTTAATCGATGAAAAACAACGTATATGTCGAGAACTGTATATTTCCACTCTCAATTTTCTAAGTCGTTATTTTTGTTTCTAAACTATTTAAACAGCAATAATTGTGGTATTTACACGCATTTTTTTTAGTAGTATTATAAACCTTTTATTTCGACGATTTCAATTACGCCGTAGAGTTGGAAAAATATACGACTTTGTATGTGTTGAATGGAAAATTTATGTCTTTCTGAAAACAGTTGTGAAAAATCCCACTTAAAATCCCTATTTCTATGTTAGTCTAAATATCGAACCCTATATTGGGCCAATATACAGCGTTT
This sequence comes from Aphrophora alni, assembly GCA_963513935.1. Taxonomy (NCBI): domain Eukaryota; kingdom Metazoa; phylum Arthropoda; class Insecta; order Hemiptera; family Aphrophoridae; genus Aphrophora; species Aphrophora alni. The sequence goes on from OY740767.1 coordinate 92,460,669, forward strand.
AGCTGTAACCTTCTGAGGATGATGATACTATGTCACGAAATTTATATCAGAGTAGTGCGTAATAAATAAACATAACTAGATTATTAAAATCGTCCTAGGTTTTGTTACCTTTTTTTGTGATTTGGGGATTCTACTTCTTATTTTATTTATAAGGGAGGCTACCTTATTATTTTATAGTTTACTTTTTTAGAGGTAATAATAATTGTAATAGGCGTTTAAATCTAAATAATCTAGTCTTGTCGTAAAGTAATTAATTTGATTTACTATCGTAATATTGTTTAATAAAAGGTAAACAAAATTGTTAGTTTTATTGTTTTATAAGATTAAAAATGTATAATTTTAATTTGAACTTAAATTAATTACAGGGATTACATAATTACCATAAAATAACCTCAATCTGAATTATTATCGTTTGAGGTTGAACAGCTTTTCATTTAATAAAATGAATTAAAATTGTACTAGACTACCAAGAGATTATCATGAGCTTAGGTCCTAGATTTTATGTAAAAATTAAAATATAAATCTACCTATTTTTACAATACCATTTGTATCAAACAATACAATTCTTTCTTCAAAAGAGCAAAGTATATCGAATTCGAATTTCGATTCCACGTTTTATTAAATATGTGTTGTTTAAATGGTTTTTAATTATCAGACAAAGTTTGATTCTTCCTTCGACACCCAGAGCATCAGACACATGTTTATGAATATTAGTTAGGCAATAGCATTCAACTAGCTGTCTCAAAGCCTTTCAGTATTTTCTATGCGTAACAAATTCCAAGGTCAAAAAGGTTGTTTCGTAATCATGTGTTTTTGCAGAAAGCTACTTCCATTTCCTTGCTGTTGTGTTGGCGACAATTAACATAAACTGCGTTTCCTTTCTACATAGATACATTGGAAGGACAAATAGATGAAACGAGATTGTTATCAACCATTTCCTGGTGTGTATTGAAAAGAAGAAAAATCTTATAAAATATTATATTTGCCCTATTTGTTTTTCTTTTCTAATGGTATCTTTGTTTAATCTGATAAAAAAAGATTTTGAAGTTATTCTCCAGACTGTGATATCACTTATTATTAAGTAAATAAAAATAAAAATAAAAAAAAACTAGTAGGCCTACCTAAAAATATAAATCTTCCATATTAATTAAATTTTGATCAAAACAATAGCGACATTTTTCATACTTTGGTGGTTTGAAAAATTAAAAAAACGAGGCTCCTAGTACTTTGTTACTTTTTTATATTTATATTTATTTCTTTTACAATTGAACAATTCATTTCTTATTAATCGAAGAGTGGTTATTATTTTTAGATTTTTCTAGTTTCTTCACATTAAAGAATTGCTTACACTTTCATCGGAGGTTGTCGTCGACCTGAGGAGAATAACTCTTGAATTACTTCTGTAAATTATAAATTAATCTACATTTAACACAGTCAACAATCGAAATATCTCAAGTAACATTTTATGTATTATTACGGCTTTAATGCTTGTAAGCAAAGCTAGTGAAATCGCCATTATATAATCACACATGCATCAGTCGGTCGGTAACAATAATGTTAAGTATCTTTTAATGATACTTTTCAAGTATCTTTATTTGACATTTCTGACATATTATCCGAAAGCCAAATTTGCTATAGAGTTCACTTACAAAACTTCACTTTTTACTGGCGATAGAGCAAATTGTTTGTACTTGGTCTTTCGCTATAAATACATTTTTTGACAAGTAAAATAGACGTTTTTTTGTGTCAAACATATTTTGGGTAAAAAAGTACTAAAACTCCTATATTTTGTTATTAATAATTTTCATAATTAAATATACTTCCTGCTCCAGTTTGGGTAATTTTCAACCGAAAAATTGGATACTTTCGAGAAAGGTCTTAATTATGAATATAAAAAAGTTTGTTTTCGATGACTAAGGCAATTCTAATATCGTATTTTATTTACAGCAACTTTCATTCATGTGACAATCATAAGGGTCTAACCTGAATCTACACATCTTTTCATCTAGTTTTAGTTCTATCACGTCCCTTTTGGACAACTCTTGTTGTCTTGTGTCTCTGAAGCTATTAGAGCTAGAGGTCTTTATTTTATTCTCTATTCTTTATAAGGCTATGATGACGAAAGGTTTTCCACATATAAACAACAAGAAGAAGAAGATAAATAGATAGACTTCAGTTTTATAGTGTTTCCAGGAATAGAGTAACTTCTCTCCTTTCCACCTAGTATCGTATACCAAGAACACGTCCTGTTGGTTCAGTCGCAAATTAATCAACCCCGCCATACGTTTATTAATGCTAAGTTGCCTTAAAATGATAATCATGGAATTACGATATATATAACAACAATAAAATAGGTTTAACAAATTTTAGTTCCAATATTTTATAAAATTACGGAAATATATTTATTTCAATACCTGATTTGCTTCATGTTTTGTTATTTAGAAAGTCATAATTAATCGTTAAAATCTGAACCAGGTTAAGATAAATGGCTTTCATTGGGAGCAGGTGTTGTACCGGCTACTTACACTCTCTTATCTCGTGTTTTTACTGTCGGTAGTTGTAGACTTGAACCAATGCATAAATACTGATTTCGATTAAAATCTGATCACGACTGTGACTGCGTGCAGTCCTGTTTTAAGCGTGAACTGTTCTCTTATGAGATTTGTGTAAGTGAAAGTACTTTTGGTCAAAATGTTCTTAAAATAATTGAACCGAGACTGTCTCGGACCATAATGCGTCATGAATGGATGACACATTTCAGGCGATGGGATCTGTGATAACGCATGTGGTAGGCTGACAAAGCAGTCAACTTTCTCGGTATAATTTCGGAAGTTTCGTGGTTGAATCGGATCTTCCTCAGACAAACCGCTTCTTCAATATTTGGAACTTTTACTTAATGGTGCACAAACATTGTTCAAACTTTCTCACGTTCACTCTCACTCACAATTTACAATACTTGTTTTGGAAAGTAGTATACATAACCACAAGCAAATGAAGAGAAAGAGCGCAAACGATGTGTGGTTTCTGCATCCCTTTTTACTCGTAGATGTTTTTCAACTTTGCTTCTAAAACCCAATTCTTCCTTGTTTTATTCCGATTACATGGATATCTAATATTGACTCTAAAAGATAAAATGAAAGTAATGAGGATGAAATAATTTAATTTAAAAAAATATTTTGGTGGCTACTGTGACTTAAGTTTAAAAATAACGGTATTTTAAAACTGTTTTGGGTCTTTAATGATATCTGTATAGTCTGATATCTCGAAAACTATAAAAAACACTTCAAATGTAAAAAAAAAATACTGATTTTAGGAGCTATTTGAGCCAATTTGTTTCACAAGTTGGATTTAATGAGAGTACGAAATACGGAGGCACAATATAACCGTATAATCTGAATATATACTTAAATTTCATAACACGCGAACCTGTCATTCGCTTATTAACATTGGTTGGATATTAAATAATAATCTCTTCAAAAATACTGAACCAATTTTTCCACACATCCTGTTGCAAAAATTAAATAGTAATCAAAAAGAATATTGATAGCCATCTCTCAAAAAAATGCCTCTAATACTATTTATACGTAAGAATGAAACAACTAAATTTCATTTATTTATTATTTCCCTATATATTTCTAATGGAACAAAAGTTACTATAGGAGCCCCCCCCCCCCAACAAGTTCTATCAATGGTATTCACTACCAAATTCCTCAAAAGTGCCAGTTACGGACGTTATTAAAACGTAAAATTGAGCCATAGACATCAACAAGAAAGTCAAATATCTAAAAATCTATTTACATAAATATGTGTTTTTGGAAATACGAATATATAGGTTTAAGCTTAAAAAAATGTGTCATTTTGTTCTGAATAGATAATTATATTTTGCAAGTAAATTGGAAATACATGGTGGCATTGTTTTGGTCCATAACGCTTCAGATTTCACCTAAAAATTAAATCCAAGATTCATTGAGTTTTTTTAAAACAATAACTACATATTTGTTTGGAAAAGTACGTTTGGGTCCTTATTTACATTTGAAAAATAAAAAAATAACCAAGATAACTTTTGTAATTTGATTTCATTTTATAGGTATTGAGATATAAACAAAAATGGATAAACTCCTTGTGATCAAAATATGCCATTAGTTAAAACTGTTGGTCATCATTTCAGAAACTACTTTTTTGAACACCCTGTTTTCAAAACTGGTATGTATTACCATGAAAACATAGACATTGGTTTCCGACCACTGTGAGAGAGTAAAAAATAGTCATCCTGCCTAAATAGTAATGAATTAAAATGCTGAAAACTAACCTTGGTTAACAAAACAAAATCAGTTGATTTTACTTGAAAAAATATTTATTTAAAGGTAAATTGAAATAAACATCAATATATGTAAAGATAAAATAAATATAAATATATGTAAAGGTAAAATAAATATCAATATATGTAAAGGTATCATAAATATCAATATATGTAGAGGTAAAATAAATATCAATATATGTAAAGGTAAAATAAATATCAATATATGTAAAGGTAAAATAAGTATAAATATATGTAAAGGTAAAAAAAATATCAATATATGTAAAGGTAAAATAAATATCAATATATGTAAAGCTAAAATAAATATCAATATATGTAAAGGTAAAATAGGTATCAATATATATAAAGGTAAAATAAGTATCAATATATGTAAAGGTAAAAAAAATATCAATATAATTATATAAAGGTAAAATCAATATCAATATATATAAAGGTAAAATAAATATCAATATAATATATAAAAGTAAAATAAATATCAATATATATATAAAGGTAAAATAAATATCAATATATATAAAGCTAAAATAAATATCAATATATGTAAAGGTAAAATAAATATCAATATATATAAAGGTAAAATAAATATCAATATATGTAAAGGTAAAATAAATATCAATATATGTAAAGGTAAATAAATATCATTATATGTAAAGGTAAAATAAATATCAATATATGTCATAAATATTAATTACAAGTAATCCCCTGAGGGGCTTCGCGGCAATACCGAGGGTACCTAGCTGGATCTACACCTCTTCCACCTTGGGTTAAATCTCTCTTTCATCTTTCTTATCTGATGTCTCTTGGCCAACTCTTCTTCTTTTCCGGCTCTCATGCTCTTAGAGCATTCGAAGCCTAAGAGTACGCACAGAACAAGTGGGTCGCGATGGAGGTGGAGGTCGCGGTGGATGTCGACAGCACATAGCAAGGAGGTTACCTGCGCTGCTCAGTCGAGCTAGGACCACTGTCAAGTGAAGTAGTTTGATGAAATTTGATTGACAAAAAGATTGTGCTTTTGCGATGTTGTGTGAGTCAAGTGATGATTAGTGATGAAATGTCAGCTGTCACCAAGTGGTGGCTGATAGGTAATATACCCAACAGACGGTTTTCAGTGCATCCAATAAATTTGAAAAGAAGCCGTTTAGGGGAATACCATCATCTTTTCCTCGAACTTAAAAATGACCGGTTATAATGTTGTCTTTGGGTCTTGTCCCACAATACGGGAGTGAGCTGCACAATTGCTATCAGACCTTCCTTCATATTTAGCACTTGAAATTTAAAAATGAACGTAATACCCAAATGAGATTATAGGTATCAACTAGAGTACCCTTGCGCACGGAATGACAGACGCCAGACGTGTTCTATGCGAGCTGCTGTGGAGGGGGATGGCAACTTGGTCTTGAATGCACCAATCACAGGGAAGCATCCTTGTAGACCGCGCAGTAGGCATTCATGTAAAACAAACTCATTTGATTTTCAAAAGCATCAATGTAAACCTCCTGGATGGCATCGCGCTAAACCTCCACCGCGACTTACCTGCTTTGTTCTCTTCCATTCACTACAATGTGTTTGTTTTACATAGATGTCGACATCGACCGCGACTTAACTAGTAGCATCCACCGCGACCCACTTGTTCTGTTCGTACCCTAAGGGTCTTTATCTCTTAAGATCATTTCTTTTTTTTTATAAGATAATAATTATTGTGAAGTTTTTCACCTTATACAACAAGGAATTAAAATACTATATGTAATGTGTCAACCTTAACTCAATCTGTTTAATTTGAGAATCAATTACTGAACAGAAGTCACTTGTACATTTGGTTTTGAAGAACTAATTACAACGATACACATTCTATGGCATGTTATAAAGAACATACAAAAAGAAGACCTACTATGAAATTTGGAACTATGAAAACTATAAAAACGTTGTACCAGTTATCTGGACATAGGTTTTTTTTTTTAATTTTAGACACTTCAGAACATCAGTCTTTTTCATTTAAAACTAAGAAAGATATTTAAGATATTCTATGTCGAAAATTTAAGGTGCAGCGTACCAGAATATTGTGTAGGTCCGACAGATATGACTTCGTATAGGACTTCATATTAAGTTTAATGTTGGTATGTTAACATTGGGAAGTTATACTTCAGAAATAAGCTGTGAACCAACTTTTTTTGAAAATCATATTAAAAATCAAAATATATACAAACATAAGTATGAATTCCCAAATCGATCAATATTGAACCATGGAAGGTCTTTTAAGGTTAAATATTTTAAGATCAACCCAAGCGTTACGACTAAATTTTAAGGTTTGAATAAATGTAAAGGTTTAATACATTAACACATAACAATGTGTCTAGACGTAAGTAATTGTTACGGTTGACGAGTAATTTAAAACAAATACTGGACTGACAACTTCTTTATCTAGCATTATCCACCAATAGCCTACATTTTGTGTTAATCAAAATTGTTAAAAACAATTTCAAGAGAAATTTTCTGTATTAGTTTTTTCGAAAGAAGAGGGAAATGCATTAATGCATCATAGGATGACGACACGTGCCATTCCATGCTGTTTTAGTCTAATTGGACTTATTTTTAACCCCACCCCCCAAATTATGGCCAAAAAATGAACTCATGGCAAATACATGAAAATCGGTCCAACATTTTGGACTACTAGAATATTTTGCAGACATCAATCCAAAATCAATATTTTTAAACTAGGGAATAAATAAACTCAATATCTATTTGACTCATCAGAAAACTACTGAATGATGTCTGGTGTGAGATAAAAGGAAAACTTATAAACAACTTACCTGAAAGATTTTTTATATAATTATTCATATATTATATTATGTATGATTCTTGAATTATCCAAGTTTATTTATTATGTTCGTCGGTGTAGGCCTAAATAGTAGCCTATATTTCATAACTACGACCAAAAGTGAAGCTTTTAGATACAAGCTCAAGTTTAACGAAAAATGAGCGAGGATCGAAAAGCTTCTTTTGGTCCAAGCGATGAACTATATTTTTAGTTGTACAGTACTACAAACAATATAAGAAAACAATTTCTCAAAAATTCAAATGTTATTTTATGTTGGTACCTAACTGTCAAATGTTAGTTTGAAGTAGTTCTACTAGCAGACGGTAGGTTACTCTGTAATCTCTACTTCTAGCCAACTGCTACTCTCTATAGTGGAAAATTGTTACTACTGTCACATTTTAGGCCAGTATAATAATCTAAGAAAAAAATCGTTTCACTACGTGTATTAACATTTAATATCGGCTCATGGTACAGTATGTATGAATTTTAAGAGCGAGGGATAATTTTTTTTAAGGCTACATAAATCAGTTCTTTTCGATTATTTAGGGGAAATAAATGAAGGATTTTCATAGAGGTAATATTTTTGAGTTTTAAGGAGAAAACATTTCGGTCATTATCGCCTAATAATAATGTTATTAAAGTTAATAGTAATATTATAAATTCGTAATTAAAAAAGAAACTTCAATTATGCAAATTATAATCCTGTCATGTATAATAAGTTTTGTTAAAGTTCAGATACAACTCCTATTCAATGGCAATGGAAAAATATACGTAAGAAATATTAAAACTTTCACTGACGTTTGAATTCATCGGTTGGTGTTGATTGCATGCGTCCGTCAGGATTAGGGAGATTAAAGATGATTTATAATACTTTAATTTCACATCGTTACAGCATACTTCTCTGTAGGAGTGGGGGGAGACATTGTTCCGACCAAATGATAGAAAATCATGGAGATACTTATGTCGTAATAAAATGTCCAAATTTTGATTTTAGTTCAAACCCTTGCTTCAAAATCCAATAATTAAAATTTAGAATAAAACATCTCAAAAAATAGGTAAAATTTAAACAACAAAATCTTAAAATTCTGCTAAATTTGAGGTTAAATCCTAATTAATTTGAGGTTAAACTGCAAAAAATTAATATGAAAAGTGTATTTTTGTCAAGCTCTTTAAGCTTATCATTTTGAGTCTTAAAATAGGTTACAAAGTAGTTGTTTATGGTTGGTCTTCTATGCGTAGAGTATCATATGGTTTTTATTTATCACAAGTTTAGGCCTACATCTAACTATGGGGGGGGGGGGGTCGAGAAATGAGTTGAAAAGTATAACATTTCTAAAGAAATTAATTAATAGGACAGAATATATATATATATATATATATATATATATATATATATATATATATATAATTATTATGTAAATATATAATATATGTGCTGTTATATAGGACAGAATATTTATACAAATTTTGAAGTCTTCCTACAATGGTGATTGTTTTGAGTTTAATTTTATCTACGAGATTCAGAAACAATAATCCAGACAGAAATTTATAAAAAATAATCACTTATATGGTACGTCTACTCAGAAGGGACCTCAATTTATAGATGGAGATGATTCAATATATTGTTACCGATATTTTAACTTTATCCTCTACTTGTATATTTTCCTTTATTTTAATCAAGGAATTAAAAACAACTCAAATGGAGACCTTGTTAGTTTGGGCGCATTATACAAAAATAATACATTTTATACAGCACAATAAATAATATAATAACCATGTAAATACTGTATTTCAATTTGAGTAAGTTCTATGCAAAAACAGACAGGGCCTGAAGTTCAAGACTTGAGACAGTTCGTCAGGCTCCATGTTGTTATTATTAACTTTTACTGAGCGTGTCGTGTTTTTAGCAATTCGTCCATTGTTCAACCCATTACCATTGGAATCGTTATTAAACGGTTTTAGAGAATTAAGTAAATTAATCAATATGACATATTATAATAATTAATTTTAGAAGTTGTTGAATAGAGTTTATTTGTTTATAATCTATTTTTTTTGTCTCAATTTAACAGTGTGATCATTTCAGTTTATAGACTGGGGTCACAAATATATTGACTAAAGCACACCCTTCTTCTTAACTATTCCACTAATTTAGCAGTCTTGTTTAATTATTACAATTTTATTATTAGCTGTTATTATAGTGGCGTATAGGCCTACATATTAAAATTCCTTCAACTAGCTTTTGTAACATAAAAAGTCCTTAACCTCACTGTGCAGATATTGTTTTGGTGTATGAAGTTATTTGAATGAAGTTAATGATTGTAATTTTGTTCTTATGAATTGTGAACTGTATAATTTTTCCAAGGATGTAATCTTTAGTCAGCAAAAAAATCATACATTATGATCATTTCAATTAGTAAGTCTAGGCCATTCATTTTTGTTAGAGTATATGTTTTAGCTAACAAATAGCATATTTAACGTATTCAGACAATCTAGTCTAAATACACTACGTTTTTGTTATAGTTGTATGTACGTAATGAATCTTATTACACTAGCTTTAATAGTAAAAACCAAGATCCTAAAGTTTGTACCAAGGTTTTTAGTGACAAATGTTTTGGTTTGTTTACATTCGGCGGAAGATGACGACTTGCAGTTTTATGCCTAAACATTGTTAAACAGTTTGTTGGGAAGTAAACCTAAACATTGTCTGGTTTAAATATAAACAAATCATTTCAGTTTGTAGCCATAAATTTGGACTAGAACAAAGCTTATATTTTAAACCTAGTTTCAGACAAACTCATACAATTCATAGTTAAAAGCTGTGAACGTGTTGTACGAACTATGTCATGAGTTGCGTGTACATTTTAAATCTTATAGGCTACTAGCTTTTGTAGTAAACACAGGTTTCGACCATCCTTGCAAGAATTACGGTATTTTAAATTCTCTGCTCATATCTTGTTAATTCAAAAACTGTTTTTCTTATTCTCATGTCTACAGAACAAAAATACGACAAGAATTAAAAATGGGGGGGGGGGGGGTCCAAGCTGTTCCCTTTAAAACAGCCTCACCTCACGACAGATTAAGTTGTTTATTGTTTTAAAACAAATATCACAAATAGATTAGGCTAGATTACCTTGTTACCTATATTATGTTATAATAGAAATGTTTTTTTGTCGGTTAGACATTTTTTTAATCATCACGAATATGTTATTTTATACTGCATACAGGTTTTTGTTTATATTACAGTTAACAAAACAAAAGTTTTTATATTTGTTTTACTAGATCTGATATACTTCACATTCTCTCAAATTGTTTTTGTTGTTGTTTAAAGTCAGCTATTTTGTACCATTACCAACCCTGATCATATTAGATTTCATCTATGGTTCTGTAGGCCTGTGGCACGGTAAACTTTGTTTTGTTTACTTGTGATTTATAATACTTCAGTTTTAATATTGTTTTAGTTTAATGGATGTCAATCCATGAAAATTAATTAGAGATTTTTTAAATTCATGTATTACAGTCAGACTAATCTATTTCGAATTGCGAGGCAAGCTTTGTGGCACGCCAGTATGAAGCATTTCCACAACATTTTATCTTGTGCTGATTTCTCTGTCTAGAGTATTATCAAAATATTTGCTTGTCAATGTTCAAATTTTGTATTTGCATTACATTTTCATAAACATATTTTTACAAACCTGAGATCTCTGATAAAATCAGAAAACCTTTTTTAAATAATTGTATGGTTGAAACTGGTGAACTAATTAGATAAAATTTGTTTTGTCGTATATTTTGTTGGGGTACATTTTTTTAATTTTTCTTAATACATCATGTTTTTGGGATAGACTAGTACTTGCATTAAGATTAAAACATTAAATTTTAAATTTCTGAAAATCAGTTTTTGTTTCAGATTTCATGTTTTTTAATTTTGCATATTTACTCGCGGTTCGTCGATTATTATTTTATTATTAGCCTGGGGTTTTAACAACGATTGGCATATGGTTTCACATTTCACAAAAATGTTTAATAATTAATTGCTAATGACAATTTTAAGATATTCATGGTTCATTTTCATATCTTAGAACTGTTCAAAACTGAAATGCATCTCAAAACAACACAGACCACAGAAAATGGTTTAATCCGTTAATCAATCTGATTTCTATCTCTTTATCACGCAGTTTCTATAAAGGATTTACAAGGTCAATTTGACGCCTGTTTTCACTGTTCAAGGCGTCGTTACGTTGTTCCGTCATTGATCGATGTTTTGAAAGTGATTCTGCATCTGCAACCTTGTATGTTTACTTTGTAAATGCGTGGTCACTCTCTCTTATTTTAGACAAGTAACAATGGCGAAGAAACATTATTGTCCTTAAACAAAGGACGTTCACATCACATATAGCCTAATATGTCCAATTGAGAAATGGAAACAATACCAAGTTTTCCTAGTTCTGTGTATTCTCAGGCAAGTCTTGTGTAAAGAGCGCCTAATTGTATTAGTAGTATCTAACATTGTTACTATAATCATTTTAAAATCAAATACTTGAAAGTATTTGAAAGTACAAATCTGGAGTGGTTTTCTACAGCCCTATAGGCTGAAATTTTTTCGTGATGTTTACACTAAACCCTTTCTGCGATAAATTAACCTTGGTATAAAAATGTTATATAGAGCGTCCCAAATAACAAAATATATCTATTTGTAATACAACTTTAAACGACAGATGTATGTTGCATTGAACACTGCTGACAACGGAAGACAGGTGGCATTGCAAATATAAATAATTATTTCCTCTGTTATTTGGATGACGTTCCCAATAGTTGGATAGTGTCTAAACCATTTAAACTTCAATATGGCCTCATCGTTCTATACATTCTTTGTACATCCTCACAAAGGAACCACTCATAAAGTGCAACTTTCCGATTACAATCATCTTCATTGAGGACCGTGGAATGCTACAATAAAACGCTTCCAATGGATGGGCTTGAAGATGTTATGGACGTTCTTTGTTTCGAGTCCTATCTCAAGGGTCACGTGCAGAACAGAATAATCCTTTATTGAAAATTCGTGGAGACTTTCCAGCAGCTGTGTTTTACTTGTGAACTGGTGGACAACTGGCGTCTTCCGATACACTCTGCATGAATGTCTAGAACAGTTCCATCAGCTTGAATTTTATTTCTGATGCCAGTAATAGTAAGACTGAAGTCCTGTTGGTAGGCCTGTTTAAAATTCCTTTCTAAACAGTTTTTGCACTTCAGCAATAACCTGAAGTTCTCGACCTTCTAAGAACATTTCAGAATATATTTGCTTTTCCCAAAGCTTAATTTTGTTTATGATCTAATTTTAAATCAATAAATAAATAATTTTAAAAAATAGTTAGTTATGGGCTCTAAAAGTGTTTTTATTTTATTGTTAGCAAAATTCTGTTTCCAAACTTCAGGAGGTGGTTTTCCACATTAAAACTAATAAATAGTTCTGAATTCCCTAATTTACTAGATATCCGCCATTTTGTTTTTTTATAATATTTTTATCTCTAAAACGGTTTGACTGTTTGAATTTAAACTCGACATGATACCTGATAAGGCGAAAACCTATGAAAAAAACAAAAAACAATCAAATCCAACAGCTCATTTCAAAATGGCGGTTGCTTAAATTTTTCATAAAAATCCCTTTTTTGATAAAAATAAATTTAAAAAAAAATTAAGCAGCCCCCATTTTGTAACGGATTGTTGTATAAGGATTTTTTTTTTCAAAATAGTTCTTTGCTTTATTAGGTACCATGCTAAGTTTCAATTCAACCTGTCAAACTGTTCTGGAGGTAAAAATATTTTGTAAAAAAACAAAATGGCGAATACTTGTGAAGCTAGAAAATTCCGGACATATGTTTATAGGAACTTTTTCTTATTTTTGATGTGGGAAACCACCTCCTGAAGTTTATAAACACAATTAATTTTGCAACATCCTGTATGTATACACAAATAGGCCTACATACAAACATATACGTCTAGTGACACTGAGTAAATTCGGCGTTGTTGTGACTTTGCAACGTCTGATCTTCATGTAATATTTTTTCGTGCTTTCTGGCAAATTGCCGAACATCGTCAGCAACTAATCTTTAGATCCTTGCTGAAATCATAGTTACTTACATATCAAAGGGCATTAACAATGCATCTTAATATTTCGTTTTGGAATGTCTGGATAATTTTGACGTTCTTTCTGCACAAAGTCCAAATTCGAAGTTACACATCGTATGACTAGATTGGTTTTAAGACTTACTTATAAATCAGTAACTTATAGTGTATGTACAACTGTGAATGTTGCCTGAAGAGTCAATACATTGTTTTGTTTTTTATTTAGTTCACATCTTTACTTCTTAAAATGGACTTTCCAGCGCAACTTTGCATCTGGTGTCAAGCTCAGATATTTTTCACTACTATTCTTATGTGGTATCACTTGTTGGTTGATAACCAATTGGAGATTATTTATTTTTCTGTTCTTAAAGTTAACGTGCACAGATTCAACTTTAATCGACATCTTTAAGTCCAACTATTAACTTTTCAATTACAGTTTGTAGTTTGCCAATTACTTATTCGATTCTGCTTCCTTCAGAGATAATAGCAGTGACATATGTAAAGTACCAATCTAACACGCTGCCTTGTGAAACATCAGCTGATATTTGTTATTAGTAGGAAAAATACTGTCTTTATGTCTTACTAGAAAATATCTATTTGAAATGCAGGATTTTGCAAATCTCTTTCCATTTTAAATTCCATTCCATGGTACCACACCTTATCGAATGGCTGGAATACGTCCAAGAACATTGAATAACAGATTCTTTTTTTCTGGAAAAGCCTTCTGAAAGACATTGGTGATTCATATTTGTATTTCATAATTGGCCTTTTCTTCAATAATTGTTTTGAGATGCTTTAATAGTAACTTTTTGAATATCTTGGATTTGATCAAAACAATGACCGGTTTGACGTTTTATCATTTGGTTGTTTCCCAGGCTTACTTCAACCACCCCACAGCACAGACGAAACGCTGCATTTATTAAAGTAAGTATAATAATTCCTTTCTTTGGCAACTTTTTCATTCTTTGACCAGTTATCAAATCGCGGTCAAGAGGTTTTTAGAGCTTAGATTTAAAAAAAAAATCACTTTCTACTTCAATATAAGTAGCTGGTTTCGATTATGTCATATCTCTAATATTTATTTTGGAAAATGTTCATCCTCTGTTTGTTTGGGATGTATCTGGAAAGTGTTATGCAAATGTGCAGCAAATAGTATTGTTTTTTTGAATCTTGTCTCTCGCCCAAGTCCCATATATCTACGAATTGTAGGTTGTTTCTTTTAGTGTTTCAATTTTTATTTGCTTTCCAGAGGGAATAATCTGTTTCTTTTCACTATACAAACTGCACAGGAAGATGGTCAAACTTTCATTTTTAATTTCTCTTTAGCTATTCGCGGAATTTAATGAGCAACATGGTGATTTTGTTTGCTGCTAGACGTTTCCGTTAAATTACAGGAGTGTTATTCCACGCTGCTTGTAATATGTCGATAATAAATTACCCTGACTTTTTATTAAGTTGTTTAGTCTTTTTCAACTATAAACAGTGCTTGTACCTTTGTTCCAATTCTGTTCTGAATTCTTTCCTTAGTTAATATGGGAGAGCGCTGTTTCATTATAACTGCTCCACTTACAGTTAAAACAATCCATGTATGCTCTGATGCACGATTATGATTTTCCTCTACAAATGTGTAGTTTTGATGATATTCCTTTCATAAAAAAGTTAATAAAATCTGGGATTTTGTTTTTATCAGTAGGTCAATAGGTACACAATTGGACAATAGGTAACCTTTTTGACTGTACCTCATAGTTAAATTACTTAAACGTTCTTTGTAAAGTTCATTTTCGTTTAAAAGTGTCTAATCTGGAACCTCCAAAACCTTTTTTTGGATTGTAATGTCCTCCCATTATAAAACAATCATTCAGTTTGCTGGAAAAAATGACAATTCTTTTTCACCAATTTAAACCTTGCTGAATATTATGTTGCAGCTACTGTTATATTTTATTGTTTGGTTTGAATACGTACAACAGTTACTTCCAACATTTTGTTCCCATACTATCTTCGTAGTATTTTATATTCTCTTTATTACAGCTGATAATATATCCCCGTGTATCCCCTTATTTTTGGATGTGATATCTTTGTCAAATGTGATTCCGATATCAAACATATATGTATTTTCTGATCACAAAGAAGCACATCTATTTCATTGATCCTTAGTAATAGTCCATTGGCATTATATGATGCTATTCTTAGAGTCTGGGCCATACTTTTTTTTGTAGATTTCAAGTTGGTGTTTTATAATTATTTTTCGTATTCTTTTTATTAGTTTCCTTTTGTTCTTGCAACTCATTCAAGATTTTGTATAATATTTGTTTGGTTGCATTGATATTTTTTTGTTATTTTTTCCTCAGGTTTTTTAACCATGCTTATTTCTTTTTTGATTTTAATATGGTATTTTTTTTTACTTTCTTTTTATTAGTTTCCTGTTGTTCTTGCAACTCAGTCAAGATTTTGTATAATATTTGTTTTGTTGCATTGATATTTTCTTGTTATTTTTTTCTTAGGTTTTAACCATGCTTATTTATTTATGTTGGTAGATTTCAAGTTGGTGTTTTCTAATATTTTTTTTTGTATTCTTTCTATTAGTTTCTTTTTGTTGTTGCAACTCAGTCATGATTTTGTATAATATTTGTTTTCTTGAATTGATATATTATTGTTATTTTTTCTCAGGGTTTTTAACCTTGTGTTCATTGGCAAAGGAACTTTTTTACCGTCAGCTTTTTTAATACTGTTAGTTTTGTCTGCACCAACAATTTTGGGGTGTATATCTTGTATATTTGATTTTTGAACAGACAGTTGAAATCTTTTAATAATCTTTTTGCATAGGTAGTGCATCATTTCTCATTTTTTACAGTTTCTTGACGACAAAACACATTCGATAGTTATTTGGATGAGCTTCTCCGCAGTTAGTACACTTTAGCGACTCATCTCTTCTTTTATTATAGTTATTTGTAATGTATCATTCAGCACATTTGACCCACCACTTCTTTCTATTGCAGTATTATTGTGTGTCCATGTATTTGACACTATTAACATTGAGGGATCAGGGTAAATCTTTTTCACAATGTTTCGATTCTTACCAAGTCCTAAAATGTAATGAATTTTGTAAATATCTTTTATGTTTAGATTTCTATCTAATGTCAGCTTGAACAAAGGAAGAGTTTCTTTTAGTGATACTATCTCCTTCTCTTTAAAAAAAATATGTGTTACAACTAGGATTTCTAAATGTCTTGCCTTTCAAAACGATATAGTTTTTTAAGGGTGACTATCATTACCTTTCATTACCGCTTGCCATTACCTTAATAGATGTTTGTCTTCATAAGTAAAATACTCCCATACATCTTTTTTGAGTCGCCCAGTAGTAGATGTGGATATATATATCTCTTTCTCTCTCTCTCTCTCTCTCTCTCTCTCTCTCTCTCTCTCTCTCTCTCTCTCTCTCTCTCTCTCTCTCTCTCTCTCTCTCTCTCTCTCTCTCTCTCTCTCTCTCTCTCTCTCTCTTTCATCTTTTCTGTCTAGTCTCTCTCTCTTGATCAACTTTTGTTTTCTTCCGACCCTGACCCTATTAGCATATACGAGGGCTAGGGGACTTTATTCTAAGGTCATTTTTTTTACCACAAATTTGATGATATTAGAAAACCACAAACTACGTAACCTATAACAACAAGCCTCGACCACAATTTGTACTAGGAATTTAAGCTTAGTCAACATTAATGTACGTTATTCTTTTAAACTAAATATTTGGATACATAAGTTGCAACAGAGATGGTATTGTGATATTTTAATTTTGTTTTAATATGGGATTATATATGAATCTTAATTACATATTATTGAATGGTAAATCCTCAGGAACTAATATTTAAAAACATTTACATAACTTGTTTGCTGTCATCAGTTTCATGATAATACTAACAGATGGCTGTATAGTGAGTTATACTGTATCATTATTCATCAATACCGGTTTGATCTCTGGTGTCATCATCCGATTTGTACGTATTAAATCGGGTAAAGATGTAATAAATACACATATTGTCAATTCAACTTAATAATAAAGATATAAACAGCCTATGTAGAATTAGGGTTTAGTTGCAGTGTTAATACGGATGATATGTCACCACGCTTGGTGCTTTCATTTCGAGCTTTCAAGAAATTATCAACCAAAACATAATTCTCAAAGATTCGATGAAACCGTTGAAATTACCATTATCTAACTATATTGTATACAATATTTGCATATGCTATTTTTAATTATTTATATTTTCTTTCTTAATAAAATAGGTAAGAATAATAAAGAATAATAAAAAATAAAATAGGCTACCTATCATCCCCAGTATTTTAGGTAATAGGATTATTCCCAAAATTACTTTTCCATAAAGATGGTAACATGTCGTGCAGAGGGTAATTTTGTTTTTGAATGTTACACGTTTTAAATAACGTTTTCTGATATAAAATCAAATTTTACAAAGACTGTTTCTGCATGATAATTGTATAATATTTTCAACAATAACTTATCAATAATTCGAAAAAAACAAACAAAAAACATCTAAAATGTTTGCTTTGTTAGGAAACTAGTAAAGTTTTGTGAGACGTCCGTACATGAAAAATAATGAACACCATAAGCGTGGTAAGTCTGTAACTTCACAATGCTTGTTTTCAATATTCCTTCTGTAAACAAACAATCCCAAACTTTTTTTCATCCGGTTGTATTAAACGCTTTTAATTATATATTAATATTGAGATGTTTCATAAGTTAGAGCTAAAGAGAATTATAATCAACAGTTTAATTATATATTAAAATTGAGATGTTTCATAAGTTAGAGTTAGAAAGAATTATAATCAACAGTTTAATTATACAGTATATTAAAATTGAGATGTTTTAAAGTTAGAGCTAGAGAGAATTATAATCAACAGTTTAATTATAAATTAAAATTGATATGTTTCATAAGCTAGAGTTATGGAGAATTATAATCAACAGTTTAGTTATACAGTATATTAAAATTGAGATGTTTTAAAGTTAGAGCTAGAGAGAATTATAATCAACAGTTTAATTATATATTAAAATTGATATGTTTCATAAGCTAGAGTTATGGAGAATTATAATCAACAGTTTAGTTATACAGTATATTAAAATTGAGATGTTTTAAAGTTAGAGCTAGAGAGAATTATAATCAACAGTTTATATTATATATTAAAATTGATATGTTTCATAAGCTAGAGTTATGGAGAATTATAATCAACAGTTTAGTTATACAGTATATTAAAATTGAGATGTTTTAAAGTTAGAGCTAGAGAGAATTATAATCAACAGTTTAATTATATATTAAAATTGATATGTGTCATAAGCTAGAGTTATGGAGAATTATAATCAACAGTTTAATTATACAGTATATTAAAATTGAGATGTTTTAAAGTTAGAGCTAGAGAGAATTATAATCAACAGTTTAATTATATATTAAAATTGATATGTGTCATAAGCTAGAGTTATGGAGAATTATAATCAACAGTTTAATTATACAGTATATTAAAATTGAGATGTTTTAAAGTTAGAGCTAGAGAGAATTATAATCAACAGTTTAGTTATACAGTATATTAAAATAATTGAGATGTTTTAAAGTTAGAGCTAGAGAGAATTATAACCAACATTTTAAATATATATTAAAATTGATATGTTTCATAAGCTAGAGTTATGGAGAATTATAATCAACAGTTTAGTTATACAGTATATTAAAATTGAGATGTTTTAAAGTTAGAGCTAGAGAGAATTATAATCAACACTTTAATTGTATATTAAAATATTTACATGTTTCATAAGTAAGAGTTAGGGAGAACGATAATCAACACTTCAATTGTATATTAAAATATTTACATGTTTCATAAGTAAGAGTTAGGGAGAACGATAATCAACACTTCAATTGTATATTAAAATATTTACATGTTTCATAAGTAAGAGTTAGGGAGAACGATAATCAACACTTCAATTGTATATTAAAATATTTACATGTTTCATAAGTAAGAGTTAGGGAGAACGATAATCAACACTTCAATTGTATATTAAAATATTTACATGTTTCATAAGTAAGAGTTAGGGAGAACGATAATCAACACTTCAATTGTATATTAAAATATTTACATGTTTCATAAGTAAGAGTTAGGGAGAACGATAATTAACACTTCAATTGTATATTAAAATATTTACATGTTTCATAAGTAAGAGTTAGGGAGAACGATAATCAACACTTCAATTGTATATTAAAATATTTACATGTTTCATAAGTAAGAGTTAGGGAGAACGATAATCAACACTTCAATTGTATATTAAAATATTTACATGTTTCATAAGTAAGAGTTAGGGAGAACGATAATCAACACTTCAATTGTATATTAAAATATTTACATGTTTCATAAGTAAGAGTTAGGGAGAACGATAATCAACACTTCAATTGTATATTAAAATATTTACATGTTTCATAAGTAAGAGTTAGGGAGAACGATAATCAACACTTTAATTGTATATTAAAATATTTACATGTTTCATAAGTAAGAGTTAGGGAGAACGATAATCAACACTTTAATTGTATATTAAAATATTTACATGTTTCATAAGTAAGAGTTAGGGAGAACGATAATTAACGCTTTAATTGTATATTAAAATATTTACATGTTTCATAAGTAAGAGTTAGGGAGAACGATAATCAACACTTCAATTGTATATTAAAATATTTACATGATGAACTGGCATAATTGTAGTTATTGAAGTGATGCATGCCATCATGGTACTTACCAATCAATCATACTGTGTAATGCAAACAGATCTTCTAAATGAAATGCCTAAAAGTTGGTTTCTTTGACCTTATATGGATCTTAAGGTCCCTTAGAATCTTAGGTAGGGTTAATTTTGTTTAAAACAATTCTTACACAGGTTTTCTAATTTAAAAGTCTCTACTGGATTTTCTGATGTCAGTTTCTCAGCTAGGTTGGCCTTGAAACTGTACATACGTGAAGAAACCTCACTCGCTACGCTCGTGTCGGTGACTCGGCCCTGCTGAATTTCATAACTATGCGAATATCATATTAGGATGTCAGGGTTTGAAATTACAATTTTGATGATAATAAGATTACTATTATTTGGAGTTGGCACAATACATGCGGTATTGCAATCTGCAAATGTTTATCTAATTTAGAGTATTATAAATTGAATAACATACAATATATGGAAATAAACTTTTATAAATGACCGTCAAGTAGATATTTTTAATTCAATATTTATGATATGAACATACTACGTATTTTAATTGTTGTGGCTGGTGTCGTGCTTACGTAGAGACGACAACTACGTCGGACGGACGGCATGTCGAAAATCATTTTGTCGATTTACTGACGCCATAAAATTTAAAGATCAGGCAAAAAAACCAACGCCGAAATTATTATTTGTTATTCTCAAATTCTTACTTCGTATACTGGGTCAGTAAATTCCCATTCAATGCTACAAATATACATTCAACACACATTTTGTTTGAAAGAAGGTAAATAAAACATTAGTCGAAAGTACGGATCAAAAATGATAACTTATTACTTTTATAGGTATGATATATGCACATTTCATAGTATCTAGTGTCGGCGTTTCTATAAGGAGGATTTTAATTGTTTCAATTTGAATATTAGCAATTCTCTATTACCTAACAGCATGGGCGTCATCACCAGTTAATTATTGGGGGGGGGGGAGACATATGCCGGGGGTCTGGGGGTATGGAAATTTAAAAAAATTAAACTTCTCAAAACATCATTTTTATGCATTTATTTATGCGTTTGTAACAGAAATGTAATGTTAAAAATCCTAGTAAAGACAAAGCCCGATGTTTACCTTTTAAGGTTTTAAGTAAATCATTCGTTTTTAGCAAAAATATTTTTACATCTCAAATATTGGGGGGACGCGTCCCCCCGTCCCCGTCCCCCCCGGCGATGACGACCATGCCTAACAGGAACATTGCTTAATTGTAGCCTATATCATTCCGTTGGTGAAGTTACAGCTGTTCGCAATCACAGATCATACAAGTCTCTTCTATTCTTGTTTTCAGCCAGATGTAATACAGGAAGTTGTGGCACAAAAGAGTTCTCGATCTATCAGGTGAGATTCACGGGAAAAAAACATTATTTGGAAAAATTTACATTTTACTTGTGTGAGAATGTTGATGAGGTAATTTATATACTTTAAAAAAACCTCACCTATTTATAGTTATCATCATATGTGAAAGGGAACTGAACTTGGGTATTTTATCTGTTTATTTCCGTATTGGCAGATTGTGCAAATGATGAATAATGAATACACATTTGGGGGGGGGGCAGGGCCGGATTTCCCAATAGGCCCGGTAGGCCCGGGCCTATGGGCGCAAGCTCCCAGGGGGCGCACGGCCGAGGAAAAAAAAATATTAAAAAAATATCTAGAAATAAAAATAAATAGCCATAACTTAACATATTTTTTGAATTGATTACCACAGAAAATTACTAAAAGTGTTTTAAGACGGCATTTTGTTGCCCAGAACCACGTAAATTACTCAAAAAACTTGCAATGGTAAAATTGCATCGTGGAGGGGTGTTTTAAGCAATTTAACATAATATAGGCCTGACATAATTTTTTAATAAAGGTTTTTGGGGAAGTAACTTTAACCAGACTAGGGGGCGGAAAAAATTATTGGGCCTAGGGGCACCAAAATGCTAAATCCGGCCCTGGGGGGGGGGAGGGTTTAAACATTTTTTTTTTTTTTTTGTGTTTATTGAAATTACAGTAAAGATCAGGTAAAATCCTGGATTAAAATGATTTCATCTATAAAAGAAGTTCCGGCAGATGACAGATTAATAAAATGTACACTCAGAATATGTTAGTAAACTTTTGAACTAATAAAAAGGTTGTTTTTGACATTTCAAATATGTGGATATGTTGATATGCCTCATGGCATTCACAACTATTCTGTTTTTTCACAATCGGCGCTACTGCTATCTCGTGGTCAACTAATACATCATTCTTAGTTCTTACAGTAGGTTAGCGCTCTCTGTAACCACAGACTAAAACTATTCTGAGAAAAATGTTCAAAGCACCAATGTGGACCAAATTTAGAACAATATACAAAGAATTAAATTTTTTTATCTCTTCTACGAAATTATATACATATATATATATATATATATAAATATAATTATATATAATTTAGTTTTTTTACATTATCATCTCAACATGTCCATTGAAAGAACTTACTGTTTAACGCAATAGGAGTATTAACGGGAAGAAAGTGTTTTTAATGAGTAAGAATCTCTCACAATATGGAAGGTCGTTTTTCTCTCTTTGTCTTTTGAAAATTTTCCACCTAGGCCCTATCATACAAAATAAAATACTTTTAGCGCTTCATCTCGAATAGTTTGCGCAAAGAATCTAGGACAATTTCCACATAGTTTCATTGCAATGCAAACAATATCCTAATATTAGCTTATTATCTGTAGTATATAGATGTAGAAATAATGATTAGTATATTGTCATTGATTCTATGACAATTTGCTATGTTAATATTCTGTATGTTTTTTTTTTAAATTTCTTAGAAGAGTTGGAAAATCTTCAAAAGACAAAGGGTGACATCCATCTTCCTAATAGTGTGAGATTCCTACTCACTAAAACCGCCTTCCTTCCTGTTAGTACCACTATCATGTAAGACAAGGATTCAAGAATGGTTTTCCATACCAAGCTAGTAAACTCTTTCCTTTGAAATGTCGAGAAAATATAGTGAAAAAAGAGCAGAACTTTATGTACTGCGCTTATTATTATTTTTTAAATTTTGTATGAGAGGTGAAAAATCTTTAAAAGACAAATGGAGACATCCGATATTCCCAATAGTGTGAGATTCTTACTCTCTAAAAACCACCTTCTTTCCTGTTAGTACCCCTATCGCGTACGACAACGATTCAGGAATGGTTTTCGAGAAGATATGGAGAAAAAAGCAGTACATTATGTACCACTCAAAGAACGAGGCAAATCCCTAGCTGTCAAATATCTTGCGACAGATCTTGCAGGATCCTTGGTTGGAGTGTTGTGTAGGTGAAGGATGGGGTTACCTTACAAATACTGTCTTAGTAATTATGTAAGATTGCACTACATGCATCATCTTCTTCTGCTGCCTACTCGAAACTGAAATAACCATGCAAAAGAGTCATGCAATCATGTGCTGATAGCTGGGCCTGCAACAAGGAGTTGCAAACAATATCTTCTCCTGGGCTATTGAAGGTCTTGTCTTATGCATCTATGTTGCCCTTACCACTTCTGAAACAGATCTGAAGATATAACAACTAGGAAAAAGGTCATAGTGACAAGGACATGGTGGACATTACAGGGCCAGCAGGTGGTCTGTCATGGGTTAGGGACAGTGGTCCTTTGTGTTTATCAGATGTTTTTTTGTATCTGCCAAGTGAGGAAATCAGTGTAGATGTGGGGTGTGAGTGTGCCCTTTTGAACAGGTTTACTGCTAAATGTTGGATGTGTTGTTCGATAAAAAGCATATTCAAATCTTTGTGTGTTATTCTAAGTTTGGTGCATACTAGTATTTTAGTCACTATTCTCAAAACTTTATTATAAAATAATTAATTGTAGCCTTCAGATGTACCTACATGTCCTCAGGTTGTCCCCAGACGTGAGCTGCATATATAAGTATACTCATGAGTAGCAACTTATCCAACATGGTGGCTGTTCTCATAGGGAGAGAACTTGTTTTGTTGAGCAATGTATACAACTGGAAGAGTTTTATATTTGCTCTTTTAAGAGTGAAGTTTATGTGGGCTGAACATGTCAGTTTTCTATCCAGGGTGACCCCTAGGTACTTAACTGAACTGACCAGTGTATGTTTTGGTTAATAGAAGTAGAGGTGTGTTGAGTTTAATTGTGCGTTGTTTGGAAAGCAACAGTGCCTAACACTTTGACACATTTACTTTCACTCTCCAAGTTGTGAGCCATTGCTCAAGGGTATTTAATGATTTTTGTAACCTATTGTGTTTTATATGTGGTTGCCATGACTGTGCTGATATCACGGTGTCATCTGCATAAATGGCCACATTGGTGTTTTCAAGTGTTGAAATGTCATTATAGCACAGGCCTAATTAGGGATCCTTGTGGAATGCCAGCCAGTATTTTTCTCTGTGGAGATGTTGTTTCGTCTACATCAATCCTAAGGTTACGGTTGGATAGGCTTGATCTAATAAGATTGATTATCCAGTCTGCGAAATTGTAATGTCTTATTTTATGTATGAGACCATCTTGCTACACTCATTCGAAGGCCTTTTTTATGTCCATTAAAACTGAAATAGTTGAGCGGTCCCTGTTGAAGCCCTCAGTTACATGTTCAACTACCCTCAGCAGTTGGAGTGTCATAGAGTGTTTGCATTGATATGCTAAAGCAAGACTTTGCTCATAGTGTTCAACAAACTTATAGGTCTGTATGAGTCTGGCATGTGTTTATCCTTCCCTGGCTTGGGGAAACTAATATCTTAGCCTCCTTCCAAGCTGCAGGGGAATGTTGTGTGCAGAATATGGCGGCGTATATGTTAGTGAGGTATCTAAGTTCATTTTCCGATAATTTTTTTAAAAGTATCGATAAATATTTAACATGGAAGAGCAGCACTTGTTGTTTTCTTACTTGTTAGTTCTAGTAATAACCAATAGATAGAGCGGTAATCTGGAATTATTATTATAGCATTATGGTGTCTGGCTGTTATCTGTTTGCACTTCTTTTAAAAAACTTCAGCTATTTGTAATGATGAATTACATATTTTTACTTTCACATAAATACAGTAAGCCTACTTTAAAAATAGAAAAAGTTGTAAGACGCGTGAAAAAGTATCGGTGCTCAGTTTTTCAAGATAATAAAAGTACAATTAATTTGTTACTTCTAAGTCTAAACGTGATTTTTGGAATGAATCTGCTCTTCTATCTTCTCTGCCAACCAGAGTTCAACTTGTAGTAACGACAAAACAAACTTCGTCTAAACCGAATTTTTTTACGAAGTAATTTTTAAAAGCCGATATTCCCTTTACCCGCTCTAATATTGATTTCATTATTACTTTCTCCAATATCCGTTTTGTGATCTCCAGAGTCAAACAGTTTAGAAATATGTCTGTCCCTTGTCTATCTATCAGTGTACTCGTCTACAAGTCCTTGTCTACAGCCCGAACTGGTGGAGTGATTTTGATCAATTTTAATATTTGGGGATATTTTGGCCATAACCGAGGAGATTTTCCTCATTTTTAAAACTCGAAATTTGGGGTATCTGCCTAATACCACACTTTTAAATTTTAATTTTTAACAATTTTTATTAAATTTTGCTGTATAGAAATGTCTTAAATTTATTCAAACCAATGGCTGAAGATATAAAGTGTGTTCAAAACGACACCCCACTATTTTACATATGTAGAATTGTGGTAATTTTTTTGTTTCAAAATTCCTTGTTCCAAAAGTGTATTTTTTTTTTGGGTACCGGTCAATCTTTCAATATTTAAAAAACCATAAACATGCGTCAATTGATACCTTATTTTGAAAATGTAGGCCTACTACAGAGAAATATTTTGCCTAAAGTTTAAATAAAGAAGTTTTTTACATGTTTTTTATTTCTTCATTATGACTAAGCTGATAAATGAAATTTGAGACGAAGTAAAGAATCAATATGAAAGGAGCTTTTTAATCGAAATAACATGTAGGCTATTCAGTTCCTCCAAAGTTAAACTTCTCAACCTTAAATTCCAATAATTCAAATTGTATATTTCAAAACTTTCAAAAAGAAAGATAAGCCAAGTAAAAAATCATTTTAATGACTATAAAAATACAAACAAATATTAATTTACTTATCTGTGAGCCAAAAGTATGAGGCTTACCACAATATTGCGTCGATTCATAAATTTGATAAATAACTTGAAGTTCATACGTTTTATTCATCCTACATTTATTTGAGCTTATACAAAATTAAATGAAGACACTCTAACTACTAGAATTAAAAAATATATCTAAGCAGATGGCGTTTTATTTGAGAAAACTCACTAAAAATAATTTTTGCCTCCCATTTGAAAATTGTAAGAGTTAAAAAATACTTCAAATCTAAACTTTCTTATTGTAGGCCTATGCCCTTAAGAACCCTGATTAGAAAAAATATTTTCCTTTAATTCTTCATTTGTACATTAGTGCGGTACATCCTTATACATCCTTCCGAATATCCACAATACATCTGATATGAGATTCAAGTGAATCCTATAAAATAAGTTGATATTAAAACAAAATTGAAGCCAGAAAAACACCCTCCCCGAAACATACAATTAGGAATACTCACACCCTGAGCTTTATTACTAATCAGAAGATGCGGCCAAGGTTGGGAAGTGAGGATAGTACCGAAGAGAGAGAACAAATAATGTACATGAGATTAGTGTTAATGTTAAAGTGTAATGGAATGATCCTTCTTGATCGATGTAAGTAGAAATTATTAAAATGAACAAAAATGACAGTCATCAGTCAAAAAGTGAAAATGAACCAAAGACGCCATTTTAAAAAAAATATTTATACATTTAAGTAAGGCCTACAATTGTTTTACTTGTGGCATAAACGTGTATTCAAAGTAAATATAGTATGTAATTAAAATCGTACATCGTAATTTTCGACACACCGTTAAAAGTTAATTTATTGTTTTTGTCAATTATTTCTGAACCTTAATTTTGTTTTTATTTGTGATTTTACACACACGTTTGAGTCATAATTCCTCAAATTTCATTAATATTTGAACAAAATCGGTAGAGTAGAGTTTGAGTAGTTACGTCTTTTATAACGTCCTCATGGCCGATGGTTTGATTTTGTACTGATAACTCTCTAACCAGAATTTTTGTTTTGTTCGAAATCTACAAAGTTATTGGACACTAACGGAAAATAGTAATTTTGTATTTTTTTTTTATGGAAGTTATCCCCAAATTTTGAGTTATCAAAACAAATTTTTCTTAAAGTCCCGAGATAGGTTAAGTTAAAAATATGCTCATTTACCAAATTTGACTGAATAGGGTCCTCACTTTTTAATAAAGAAGACTTTAATAAACTAGCTCAGACTTACTGTGATGTGAGGAAAAGGTCTTTCTTAACTAGTTCAATGAGATAAAATCATTTATAATGTTTACATGCAACCTCCTCCTGTGTGAGAAGCTTTTGAATTCATTTAATTCAAAGACATCCGTCGGGTTAGGAACATAATAATGGCGGTCGTGAGACTGAAGACAGATAAATTAGAGTAGATGAGTCTCTCTACCCCCCCCTCTCTCTCTCTCTCTCTCTCTCTCTCTCTCTCTCTCTCTCTCTCTCTCTCTCTCTCTCTCTCTCTCTCTCTCTCTCTCAAGTATCGTTGTAAAAATCGAAATATTTCCAAATCAGTAAGAATTGTGACTATTTAGTCCAAATCAAACTACAAAAAACCAAAAGTAAAATAAAATATAGGTTCTTGAGTACGAAAATACCGGAATGAACCTTGCCCACCTTTTTTGGTGTTTTTTTCCAAATTACTTTAAACCATGATTCATTGTTAATTTTACGATACAAAAACTAAGATAGCCATGATACAAAAACGTAATTTTGTGTTTTTCTTTATGGCAGCTGCACCAAAAAAACTAAACATTTCCCGAGATATGAACAAAATACTCCTATATAAAAAATGCGTTTCAAATCAGTCGACGTATTCTGTTGTGGAGCACTGCACAGACCATAAACAGACAAACGTAATTTCCCAAACCACTTTTTATAATATTTAACTTCAACTTATAACACGGTAAATTAGAAACAAATGTGCAGAATTCAAATTGTACTAACCCTTGTAATATTTTGATGACTTCATGTTTGATCAAAGTTTGAATTAAATCTTTTGCGCCTATATAGAAATATTTTACGACGCCCATGATTAATTTCTCGTTTTTAATCCTTAATTTCTTAACCAGAATTTTTGGAGAGAGGGGACTAGAACATTTTGATTATGTCTTTAGAAACTACATTCAGAAAACAATTATGAAAATCTGTTGAGTCAATTTAAAAAAAAAAGTGGTTTATTCAATAACATTTCTCCGTGTGTGGTCCGTGCAGTGTGCCTCAAACTAAATGGGTCGATCGAATTTGGTATGTAGCATAGTTTACACATAGGCCTACATAGCTCGAGGTGTTTTTCTCATTTTTAAAATAACTTATTTCCTATCTTGAAACTATTAAACGAAAAATTCATAAATCGTTTCTAACGTTTTTGACCAAATAGTCTGGGAAGAAAAACGTTAACAAATGATATGGATTGCGTCTCTCCAAATATGTCTTGTCTTAGAGGATAGAATATCTCAGCGTCGTCACGGGCAATCTCGATCAAATATTGGTAAACTGTGACGATTTATGGTAGAAGCCACGTGTAAAAGGAAATTATGGTTCGCTAGTAAGTTTACAAACGTCTGGTTTATTTTGATTTTCTCTATTTGCTCACGATTAATTTTCTTGTATTAATATGGCTTGGCACATTAGTTTACCTTCACAGTTTACCTGAATTTGATCCAAATCTCTTTCACAGATTTTGAGATATTTTCTCATTTTAAAAGGCTTCTTATGATTCATTTTCTTTTCGACTTATAACTATGGATATAGTATTTTATGGAAAGATTTCAACGAATACTTTTAATGTGGAGGCTTTTGGTTTTGAATATAGTTGTGTGACAAAGTTCGTGCAATGTTTGTACAGCGTTTATTTTATTTGGTACAGTCTGGTGATAAACAGTACTTCTCTTTACTCTCTTCGTAAAGCAATTTTAACAAAACATCTTTATGTATGGTTTATATTCTTTTTAAAGGGGCTGCACACCCAAAATTTAAAATATTTATTTATATTTAAAAATTCGTGTTATACAATGTAAATGTTTTGTATGCACCAGAACATTAAAAAATGCATATTTACTCTACCCCTACCTATCCTGAGAGGATAGGGGCTATTTTATAAAAAGAACCAAAAAACAAAAGTTTTTTGAAGGTATATATCTAATTTTCTATTCGAATATATTGAAATAGTTAATTTGTTTGTTTGAAAGCTTACAAATCCTCTACAACCCATACTAATTTATTTTTAAAAATGGGTTAGTGAAAATATATTTCGTAAATTTTAGGTTTTTCGAAAAACTTCAACATGAAAAAATCCTGCTTCGTTATTTGAAATTCTATGCTACATTTCGTGCATAATATATTTAAGCATAACTGTGGAAAATTTTAGTTCTCTAGCTTTACAAATAAGAAAGTTATACTATACCAATTGTAGCAAAAATGAGAATAAAATTATCGGAAAACGGGGAGAAAGTCTGAGACTCTAAAAAATGCTTATTCCTAATAAGGTGAGAGCTGTGCTCGTTCTCTCACTGCTTTTTCCTATATTTGTTTATGGTTCTGTCGTTTACAGTGACTCGACAGCAGAGTTAGCTTTTAAGGCTCCAGCTTGCTCAAAATGAGTGTATTCGTTGCATTTTTTCGAGTCATCAATTACTCTTTTTTATAATCAAAAAATTGAGACAGTACTTCTTTACTGTATTATATAAGTTTTAAAAATTTAATTACTATAGTATTTTTCTAAATATTTTAATTTTATCTCTGATATATATTGTAGCTTGAAATATAAACACTATACTTGTATATTCCCCCTCCGCCATCACTTATCTAAATCCTCTCCACCGTACTTCTATCTTTAATAAATCCTAACAATTTCCTTGCTACAGATTGTGGAATTCAATGAAAATCAAATAGAAGAAGTCTAAAAAAATATGTTTGAATTGAATAGTAA
The DNA here is from genome assembly GCA_963513935.1 of Aphrophora alni. Taxonomy (NCBI): domain Eukaryota; kingdom Metazoa; phylum Arthropoda; class Insecta; order Hemiptera; family Aphrophoridae; genus Aphrophora; species Aphrophora alni. Next base: position 92,490,763 of record OY740767.1, read on the forward strand.
ATTCAAAAATTGTTACGTCATAGTACGGAACTATGAAATGAAGGTACCTCGCGGTCATCATACCTTTAAAAAGACTATGAAATAAAAACCACTAGCCCTCGATGGAAGACAACACGAGTTCTTCAAAAAAGACTTAATAGAAAAGATGAAAGAGAGCGATTTAACCCAAAATTAGATGAAGAAAAATGTAGATCCAGCTTAGGTCCTTCAGGATTCGTACGTCAGTCCCTTACTGTAAGTGAGCCCCTGAGGTGACTAAGAACATTGTAAGGAACGAGATTTATGAGAAATTTGTAACTGCTTTATAGGAGAAGACAGAGCATTCAATCTTTCAAAATATAGAGGTCGTAGTAGGAAACTATAAGACAAAAAGAAGAAAATACTTAAAAAAAAAAATCATGAAGAATGGGTACAACTGATTGACTGTGTAGACTACAACATATGTGTTACAAGACGATCGAAAATCTTGAATAACTTTGAAAGTTTTGTTTTTTAAGGGTCTGAATTGAAAAAAATAATAAAAATTCCGTTTCTATATTTTAAGTGTACACTACACCCTTATTTATGCAGTAGGCGCACTTAAAAATAAAACAAACTGCTAAAGCAATATATGTTTACACAGAAAAGAGATCATTATGAGAAATATAAAAGACACAGGAACTTTGCAAATTTAAACAAATATATTCACACAGATTTTCGTAAATTGGTTTTACTCACAAAACTGATGGAGTTAAGAAGTAAAGAACATGAATTTGTTTCCAATTTGCTAACATCGGATTATTTATACACGTAGGCTTATTATGAGTAACTTAATGAACATTATCCAGAGTAAGGATACAAAACTTATTAATATCTCTATTATAATACTGTAGCACTAAATGAAGCTTGTCTGATCGTGGTTTCTTCCAGAGGTTTTCCGAGTGTTAGAAGCTGTTGAACCATAATGGATCAACTTAACGAAAATAAAACCAAAGTATTAGATTCAGCAATAAATTGACATTGTTGTTTTAATTTCATCACCAATATGGAATATTCCAATAACTTAATAGATTTGTTTATTTAACAATTCATTCGATTGTCTGGTTAGGATTTCAGTGGTTCCCGAAAGGAATATTTCTTTAAAAATGGTGGCTCAAAATAAATTTTAAATATTGCATAAATAGCCACTCAGCACTGACTAAGAGGCCGCCATCTTGTATTTGATCTATAACACAATGAGTAAGACATTTATACGATACTGTCACATCGTTTTGATTAGTAGTAACGTTTAATTTATTTTATTGCTTTTGTGAGAACAATTTTTAGTATTAAACTGTACATGATCATTTTTGAAAGTATTGTGAAGGTGCTAAATGTTAAAATGTCCATATCGCGTTTTCTAAGGTACTTAACTCCTATAAATAAGCTAAATTTCGTAATTTTGATAATGTCTGTCTGTCTGTGGTATTTTTTGTCATGCATTATCTCATACACTGCATACACTGATGGTATTCGACTAAGAATTTGCAAGTTTAATGGGAAGGGGAGGAGTGGAGTTTTATGGAATAGGTTACATTTTGGACCTGTATTGAGAGATAGGGTAAAAATAGAGTAAACATAAAAAGTGGCAAGAACGCATTCAAATATCTATTTTAACTTTCGTCATTTAAAAAAATTTCAATTCTATAGTTATCAGGTTATAAGGTCTTCTTAGAATTAATTGAAAAATTAGTTTTAAGATATTTATATCTTTTAATAGAGCCCAATCTTGGTTCTTGTGTCTCGTAATAATTGCAAATCCTATTTGATTTAAATGAAGAAAATGTTATTTCGTTTTAATATTTTTACCAATTTTTCCAAAACTTTTTTTTTTTTTACTTGAGATTTGGAACACTGGATTGTAATCTTTAATTTTAAAATTTAACCGAGATTAGTTAAGTCGATTTGAGAAATTCTGTTTATAGCTTTATTTTGATTGTGTTCCTCCATTTTTGGTGGAACACAAGATGGTGTTTTGATCCTTGCAAATTATATTTTAGCTGATTAATATCCTTAAAGCCAACTCTGAGAAAAACGGAATGTTGACTCAGCGCTTCTCTTAAAAAATATATAACATTCTCATGATATGGTCAAAATATGGGCAAATATTAAGTTTTATCAAAATTATGCCCTTCGTTTGGGTTGTAAAGCACTGTACAGAAAAAGATCACCCCAAAAAACAGTTTTTGGGCTCAGCGTCTTCCAAAATGGGCATTTCTACGATAAACTCAACATCGATTATTTTGATCCATCATATAACTTTCTCTTGACTATGTATATGTGTCAATAAATAGTATTACTTTGTATTGTAGTATAGCTTTATAGATACTGTGCCAAGTAAAGTATTTAAGGAGTCAATGGAGTAGAACATTGTTGTGTCGTCTGATTCCCACACTAAAAGGAAAGTTATATAGGCCTACTGATGGAGATTACTTTGGAATAGGTGTGACGCATAGTTCCAGATCCGTGTCCATCATTGCGGTTGTATAGTAGAGACGTGTGGAACTAACAAGTACAAGTCTATAGACAATAATGTGGTTAGCGATAGGCTAGAAAGAGAGGCACGTTGATGGATCAATGAAGGAGAATATAGTTTTTATGGTCATTGATTAAATTGTCTAAATAATGTAAAATAAATATGTCTATGTTCATACATCTTATTTATTTAAAATAAATTTAAAGGCTTAAATAAAATGATAATTTATTTTAATTGAAATAATTTTGTAATTACAGATATTTGCTAAATATATAGGTTATAACGATTCTCGAAGAGGTGCTGAAGCTGTGAATGGCTTTATTGATGGTAACGATCTTAATTAGATAAAAGGAATAGAGTACCAGGTAAAATTAAAAAGAAGTTGGGGATCAAAAGTTGTACGCCCTGGTGCGGGATGGATTCTTTGCAGTTGGTAACACTTTATATCTCTGGTCTACTGTTTTTTTTTATGAATATTAATACAAACTTGAATATTATTATTATTAATTTCTTTTTTATAATGACCGAATTTAATCAAAATCTTTTATCCGTTATTCATAGAATGCCAACCTTGAATGGACTACTATCAAATTTTATTTGAGTATTATGTGTTTTGAATTAAAATCAAATTACAACATAAAATGGTTATATTTCAATTAACATTAACGTTTCTTTTCATTTAGCATTCTTCTTTATGAGAGAGAGAGGTAAGTTGGTATAGTATACAATAAGAGTAGGCCTACAGCGAGTGTGAGACATAGTAGTATTACAAGATCAGGTCTGTTTTTGCCTCCCTCCCTCCCGTTACAAACTAAAATTAAATCAAGAAATTACAAATTTATAGTAACTACAGGGATTTTGTTGTATTTCAAAATCAACTAAGTAAAACATGTGGTGTATGCCAACAAGGCAGAAACGTGAAATTCATTTCAAATTTGTAGCATTGTATTAGGTTGTCATGAAACCACAGACTGTTAATGTGAAAATACGGTCTCAGGAGTAAAATTTCTTTGTATTTTTAGAAGGGAGTGGGAGGAACTTGCATAGTTCGTTTACAAATCTCAGGTTTTAAAACTTTTATTTTATTTCCGGATTTTTGGGGTCAAACACGTAATATGTCTTTCTTTGATGGAATTAGTGCTACATATCACACATAATTTATAATTTCTATTAAAATCGTTCTATTAGATAAAAACAATATTGAGAAAATTTAAGTTATCTTAAACGTAAAATCTATAAGTTCTTCATCTTCGTTGTATAGAAAATATAGTTTAGCAAATTTGAAATATTATAAGCGATTTGTCTGTGTACTTGTATTAGTTTGGTCAAGCTTGTCAACTAGGCAATCAATTGCTAGGTTTTTAATATCTGATTAAAGTGGACAGGATATTTACTATAAATTAATACAATTTGTTACAATTTTAAATATAAAATTAAATAATGTTTTTCGGTGATAACTTGATGTCTGTACTGTATTACCTCCCGCGGTATCTCATTTTATGCACTTTTAAAATTTGTATCCTTTGATTGTTAAATGTGTTTTAAACAACCAAAAAGAGAGTTAACGCAACTTTATAAACATTAGATAAAGTACTGGTATTGGAATTTAAATTTTTTATAAAGTTAATTTTGGTTACGTTAGGTTATCCAATTCGTTGAGCATAGTTGTTACTTAAATAAATAGTCGATAAATTAAAAAAAGTTGGCGCTGTGAAACTATTTTTTAGTACTCTTTACCTAGGTACTATCTCATTTTGTGCAGCTTAGGGATCTGCATATCAAACCAAGATGTATAAAATTACCAAGTTTTGTTCATGTCAATGTCTTATCTGTAAGAAACTGAAAATTTTATTGCCGTCAAGGACGAAGTGGAGGGGGTAAATTTATTGATACGTATAACCGTTTCAAAATTAACTTTAACTGTATAATATAGGTGTAGTATTTTTGTACTAAAAGTAAGGTTCTTTAAATTTGGGCTTTCCCGCATTAAGAAAAAAATTGTTTAAAAAATCTATAATAAACTTTTAAGAATTTAAAATATAAGCTATGTTTCGTATATGTAAGTCAAACTGATGTAAAAGCGTGTCGAAATTTAAGGTAAACAATTTGGTTACAATTTTGTCTACATTACGAATGCTTATGTTGCCTTTTATAAAAAACAATTCATCTTACGATTAATAATTTCGATAGCAAATTTATTTACAAATAATTCAATTATTTGTTGCTCTCTGCGCAAGTTATAGCCTAAAAATAAAATATTGGAAAATTAACAATAAAAAAATATAAAAGATTGTTTGTTACTTTTACTTTCTTACATATGTTTAGTACAGAGAAAGTTAAGTGATAGGTCTAAAAATCGATGTCAATTTTGATTAATATATTCGTTTTGTAATCCCTTGAATCCGAAAAAGTGGTAATGATGTCTGGCGTGTAAACGGATTTTAATCACTTAGGTAAGTGGGCATTTTTTGGTCATACAGGGGGACTATTTTTTTCATTTTTTTATAACTCAAAATTTGGGGTAGTTCCCATAAGAAAAACAAAATTAATATTTTCTCAAAATAGACTCTAATGATGTTGAATACCTTTTGTTACCTTCTGCGGATTCAAATAAAACGTATTGGTAGCCATCTCTACATAAAATGCCGTTTCGTGAATTATCGGTAAAAACTTGACCATGAGGCTGTTATAAAATATTAAATTTATTAAAATCAATAGTCTCTACCTATTTTGTTCTACTTTTAACAAAATGTGTCCAAATTCGTATGCAAAATCATAAGTAAAAAAATGTTTCGTTTGAGGAACAATTGGCAAAAATAAAACCTAACCTTGACTATCGTCATTAATCAAATACAACTTAAGATGAGGACATGTTCGTCACACAAGTGAAGTAAGTTTAGGGCCTTATTTAAATATTTAGATTTTTTTTCAAAGACGGTGTCCAATGTTTATTTTCACGTTTTGATTAACAATTAGCACAATTATATTTTTGGTGACGGTTAATTAATTTTGGATAGTTTTTTATGGTTTTGGAAATGGGTGCGAGTATGATAGATTGTACACTGTTTATTTGAACAAGGAATTCTATATTGTATTTTATTATCGAATTTACTCAAAACACTGATTTTTATGATAAAAATTTAAAATATTTTTCTACCATAAACTTTTTTTCTCGTTTTGGAGATATTTGATAATGAGGGATACTTCATATTATTAATATGATTTAATCGGAAATTTACTATCTTATGTGTATAAACATTATTTTGATAGAGGGAGTTGATTTATACATAAATGATGCCAAATGTCCGGTTAAACCATTTTAATAATAATTAACTTTATTTAGATACCCTTAAACACGAGCTATAATGTCTAATTTTCTTCATTCTAACTCTTTTGTAGTCACTTATATAAATATATGATTTTCTGAGTATAATTTAAAAATAAAATTATAACATACATCTAATATTCTTACTTAAATTACATACCTTTAGATTAAAATTGTCATTTATAATTTTGTTTGTTTGTTTATGACCCCTAAGAAACAACTACTTAAGTTCAGATTAGTGTTAAAAATTTTTAAGATTTAATTTTTTTTTTAATGTAACCCAAATATGACCATACACAAAAAATAAGAGGTGATATTTTTTTCTTTCATTTGGTTTTTGTGTTTGTATTTTACGAATTATGTGCACAAAATTACAGCCGATTAAAATGTTAGGCAGACAAAACAAAATTTATTTATTTAAAGGAAATAATAATAACTTGTACAGCTTCTTGATTTGCACGTTTCAATTGCTCATCTTTTTCATGAACTTACCTTTCTTCTTTTGTTATTGTTTCAACCCCTCTATATTGGATTATTGGCTCCAGTCGAACGCTGTTTTCGGCGGCACAAATCTGGCACCTAATCTTTTTTCTCCTTCCATACAATTTTTTCCTTATTTTCCAAAATTCTAGTTTGATTTATTTTATAACAGATCATATCATCCTAAAAATTCACAATTTAAAAAACAAAACAAAAGGGGGGTTGTTGATAGACTAAGGACTAAGGCATTGTTTGACAAATTTTAAACACCTCAACAAGACAACGTTTTACTGGCTAATTCCACGTCGTCAGTTGTAATCAGCAATTATTAGTCTATTCTTTCTTGGACGTTTGTGGAATGCGTCTGAGGATGTTGACTTTGTGGTTGAGACGTCATATTGAGGTATTTTGTTTTGTGGAAATTGGAATTTTTAAATTTAATGGTTGATTATTTTAACTCTGTAAGAAGTATTAAATTATACAAAAATATTTTTAATAAAATCCACTTAAATAGGGCCCCAATATATTGGCGATCAATGGCTTTTACATCAAGAAATGATTTACAATAAAAATTATTAAAACCTAATTTGGATACATTAATGTTTGTAACTTACCCTCAATAATTTAAGTTTTGTGTTTAGGGGATTAGTATGTACATTTCAGATAAAATTTTTTCTTTCTGTGTAGAATAAATAAAAAAAGTTCTGCTTGGCGATTTTAATAAATGATCTTCATATTATTGATCGTTCATATTAACCAATTGTAAGTTAAGCCTTCTCGTTTAAATTACAGACAATGTTTATTTACGATGATGATATTTATATTGAAAAAATTAATGAAGTAATCCGATCTGTGCAGTTGGTAGAATTAAAACCATGCTCAGAGTGAAAAAAAGATTTTAGAAATGGTTGAACAATATTAATCCAGTAGAGTGAAATTAATTCCTTAACTACTAAAATAAATTAATAAAATTAACTTGTAATAATAGTAAAAAATCAAAATATTATAAAATTATGTAATAATTATTAATGTGTATTTAATACTGATCACTTGATTAAATTGTTCAGACTAAATAAATTATTCATGCACGAATGATAATGAAGCATGTAAATTAAGAACATAAATTTTTCTATTTTATTAGATTAGTTTCAGATGTATTTATATTGATTTTGGCCGTTCATTTATCAATTACTTTTTTACATATACCAGGTGGAAAAAAATCCCAGGACGGTTACGTTTTATACTTTAAAAGGTAGAACGATAAAGTTTTAGATTTTTTTTTTTTTTTTTTTTTTTTTTTGTAAAAACACTATATTTTGGTTCTGAGGTTAATTGAATCCTTCCTCAAAATGGGGGTTTTTCGGGGAAATTCAAAATTTTCAAATGTAAAGACTCCAGCAAGTAATATCTTAATTTAAAAGTCTTATTAAATAGGAAATAATTGCGCGAACTAGAGGTCGCTATTTTACTCCAATTCAAAATGGGGACAGATCAAATATTGAAATTTAGTACTCCATTTTAAAATTTTATAAATTCCATAATGCCTTATGAATGCTTTACAATAAGTCTCTTACTAAATTACTTACGTCTAGTAGTAATCTTGTGCTTAGTATTTATTAATACTTCATTACAACGGTTTCGGTATAACATATAGGCTACCATCATCAGATGAAATAACACATTTACATAACACACTGATACACATTGCTCAAAAATAAATAAACATAAAATATAAAACATAACATAAAACATAAAATACTGCAGTAGCAAATATTTTATGTTTATTTATTTTTTTGCAATGTGTATCAGTGGGTTGTGTAAATGTGTTATTTCATCTGATGATGGTATATGTTATACCGAAACAGTTGTAATGAATATTAATAAATACTAAGCACAAGATTGCTACTAGACGTAAGTAATTTAGTAAGAGACTTAAAATTTTAGCTCAGAAGAAATAAATTTTGAGTTTAAAATCAATTTTAGGATAATGCAACTTCCTGGTCAAACTTTATTAAAATAACAGTAAAGTTTTTGTTATTATAATTTTGCTTTCGAGTAGATTTGGAAATAAATTGAATTTTTAAAAGTATTTGATAGGCCGCCATTTTGAAATGTAGCAAGATAACGATCTCTAGTTTGCGTAGGTATTTTCTATTAAACCAAACCTTTGAAATGAGGTATTACTGAACGGGGCTTTACATTTGCTAATCAAAAACTCTATTTTGTAGTGGGATTGAATTTATCTTATAATGCTAAACTGTTGTGTTTTTACACCAAAAACATTTCTAAAATTTTACCTTTTAAAGTTTAAATGTTACTTTTAACCGCCACAGTACTTTTTTTTACACCTAGTATAAATATTACGTTTATTGATTACATCAATAATTAAATATGTTTTTATAAATGGTTTTAATTTTACTTTGAATTAAATGGTAATGATTATAGAAATGGTTTCACGAAGAATGTACGTATATCAGTAACTAAAACAAACTTTTTAAAAGATCTATTTATAGCAACTTCAAATGTCTTTCTTTTTGTAAATGTCGGTTATTTCAACTAGTATTGAAATTGTTTTTGTTATGGCGAACCAATCTAGAATTAAAATATGAATAACAAATTAATTTTTAAATGAAATCTGTTATAACTTTGAATTATTTTCAACTTTAATTATAATGGAATATATTTGAATTTTTAAATAGCTCTTGATAAGGATACAGAATACTAATGACCATTCTGCTACATAAAGCCAGTACAAAGTATTTTATCAGTAATTACCCTCTGCGGACAGTGTCTTAAATCTAGTTCTATAATATATTCTTCATGTATCTGTCTACATTTTTAGTGGAGGTTCCTTCTTCCATTAAGTTGTTTTATAGTGTAAAGTTTAGAATTCGTCCTTCAGGATTTCACTTTTAAAGCTTTGTGCAATCATAAGTATTAGACATAATTTTTTATTCCCAATATATTTACGGCAGTGACCGTAGGTTTTATATTCTAATAGTTATCTCTCATATTTACTCTCTAAGATAATTTTAGTTACAAAAAATTAAATAAGTTTAAAAAATAATTGTAGTAGGAGGTAATAAATTCTTCACTACTAGTCATTATTTAAGCAGTGATTATTATGTCTTACTAGTTTTTTAAAGAAAATATATTGATGTTATACGGTTCTGTATCAATTTACTCTAAATATTTTGTTTTTTTTATAACTAGTATAACAAATAAATTAAGTAGAATAGTGGCGTTATTAAAGGGCGGAATTCTGGTGAAACTCCTCTATTGACATGAGTTGACAGGTTTTTACAATTCATTCTAAAATATTTCATTATTCATAACATAACGACATATTTTGATTACTCCTCAATAAACATTGGAGAGCGGTATATACATAATATTTAGTACTTATTAATTTTTATGTTATAATAAAACTTTTAAATTTTTTATGTTTCTGATTAAAACATGTATATACTATATAATAAAATAATTAACCCGTTCATGCATTACAAATTTAAAACAGTAGCAATGTGCGAAGTAAATAAACCTCTATAACTGATGTTGGACGAAATGTTTGAGTTTTCTTTTGTTTTAAATACAAATATTTGAGTACCAAATTTTATTGTTGAAATCAGACTTTAATAGTTTTTGTTCGTTATCTGCTCTGATAAGTGCAAGAACAATATTCATTCTTTGGGGATCTTGTGTCTGAGTTAACACAATTTTCCAAGTAAATACTTTTTACAAATCGGTGTAAATATAAATAATATAGTCATTTATCTATTTAGTAGGTAACGTTTAAGTTTTATCCTAACAATTACAAATAATAAAAGCAATTAACTGTCTGTTACTATATCAAGCGTTTCTTTATTACATTTAATATATTCCTTAACATATGTATAAACAGCAGATATGTATATACATTATTAAATAGGATGATACTTCATTGAGCTTACGTCAGTCCAGTCATTGTATATCTATTTACAAATACATAAAATCAAATAGATTTATATACATACAATGTGCCAACATAATTATGTTGTTATAAATAAAACAGTATCAATTAAAACCTAAGTTTATAAAACAACATTAATATTTACATTGATTAGAAAACGTACTTTAACCAAAACGAATAATTTTTTATCGGTTTTTAACATCAGTTGACTCAATGGTGATGATTGCGGTCTATATAAAAAAGTATATATTATTTTTTGTTTGTTTAAGGAACCTCTATTATTGAAAATTGTGAAAACAAGAACTCTTTTTAAAATGTATAAAAATTGGTGTAACATTTTTTTCTTTTAATTTAGTCATCTTGAAAAGATATTAAAATCCATACTTTAACTGCGGTCAATACTCAATATCTTGGTTGACGAATCAGAGTTTATCCAGCCTAAGTGAGCATGTCACAGGCAAAACGTGATCAGAGATCGCACCAATAGGCGTGACTCAATGGGCGAAACCCTCTCGTTGAATGTAAATTTGGACAAATGCTGCTATTGGAAAGATTGAATTATTGAGGCCAAGAGAGTGGAGTAGGCCAGACCTTCACGGCCCGCTCTTCTTAATAATAACCGAGTCAAGATGTGGAAAGTAGGGCGAACCAACCGGTTCCAGAGAGAACCACACATGCTGACGTTCATTTCTTTAATTATCTCAAACAATTTCAATTAGTACAATAACACTAAAATAAAAATTTTAAAAAAAATTATTACAGACAAACTTACAGGTGCTAAATTTGTTATGTAGAGTTAAACGTGATGAATGAATTGTTAGGAAAAAGGATTAAGGATAATTGAAATAAATTAAATAAATCGAATGGTAAGACAGTAGGGAAGATGAAAGAAGAACAATGATATGAAAATAAATAATCATATAAAGAGAGATGATTGATCATAGACCATACAAAGGCCTCGTAGGGCCGATATAAATATTTATAAATTAAGCATTAACTTAAATGAATGCCGTAAAGGGAATCGATTAGAACAAGATACTGATAAATAATTACGCTAAAATGTGAATGTGTTTGCACTGTTGAACACTGTTAATCTTTGGGATCAATTCGACTGCTGGAGCACTTCACGAGCTTAGCGAGCTTAATGTTTAACACGACTCGGAGGTGGGCCAGGAGTGGATTACATTGCGGACATTCTCTTTAATGCCGACGGGCACTAAGGATATGTCCGCGACTGGATGCACTCGTGGCTAAGTTAATTTAAACACGCACTAACTAGCAACTTTCACAAATTCTGCATTATCGTATCCTCCACGAACAAATGTCGTTGTCACTCCTTTGCGATCAAGTTGTCTGACTCGAACAAACAGGAAGGAAGCGACTAGACAAGCTACGACTAGAACGACGAGGAGCATGATAAGACCTGCTACGAAGCTGGGTACACTCATGCAGATACTCTCCGAGTCGGAGAGACCATTGGTAGATGATATCACTACAGTCTCGTTGTTCGCTGCTCCAGCGTTGAGCGCAAAGTTGACATCTCCAGGTGCTACCACTTGGATTATTCTGCTCGTGTTAACGTCTGTCATTTCTTGAGCTTCTCTTTTATAGATACGAGTGACCACAAATGTATGGACAATCTCTCCGTCTGTACCTCTTCGCCTTCTGGCTCCTTGCAGTTCTGATGGAAGTGTTTCTACTGAACGTGGTCGTCCACCAAGTGTGGCAAGGTTCACTTCCAGTTCATCACTAACTCCACCTTTCCTCTTCACCGTTGTATATTGTCCAATTTGTCCAGGTAATGGTGGTGGTGGTATATTAATGTCATTATTTACATTGTTGCCTGGTGATGTCTTTTGAGGCGAAGGAGATGAAGGATTTGTAGGATTGCTAGTAGATGAAGGTGGTGGTAGGACTTCGGGTTTGTTTTCAGAAAAGGCTCCAGCTGGACCAGACGGATGTCGGGGATCAGGGTATGCTGCGGGGGCACCGTATTCAGGTAATGGAGGTGGACCATACTCAGAATGGATGGAGTTTCCACCAAGAGCTGGTGGAGGCGGTGGACCATACTCTCCTCCGCCGAGTCCTCCCAATTGATGAATTCCAAAGTCTCCGCCACAACGAGGTTCAGGACAATTATATCTGCATACTTGTATTACGCACTGGAAGTGAACATTCATTGAATCGGGGAATTTGAACGCTTGGAAGTAAGCGAAAGAAACTACGGAAGCTGACGGTCCGAAATTTTTAATTTTTTGAAATTTTGACATAATTTTCGGCCTTACTACGCAGCCATGTTGATCGACTAATTGAATCGGAGCTCGTTTGCCATCATGGGCAACACAGTTTCGAACAAGCATATCGAATTTGTTTTCGTCATCCTTTATAGCTAAAACCATGGTCATCGTCTGACCAATCTTCACTATCCCAGATACTTCAGATGCCCAAGGTCCTTTTCCAACTTGGATTTGCATCCAGCATTGCAAGTTGTCTCCAAGAAAGTTTGCTGTGACGGCGTGAAGCATGTCGACTTGAAAGGGTCGAAAAGTTACTGCCTTTTCATAGAAGTCGTACCACGTGCAACGTAGCTTTCTAGCTTGATCCCAGACTTCTTGTACATAAGGGTCGTATTGAATGATGATTGTGTTCTCCACGTAACTGCCACTAGGTGTTTGGTAGCCTCCGCCTGTGTTGTGATTAGCCGATGACGACATCCCACAGCTGTTCAGAAAGATCTCGAAGGTAGCACTCAGGTGACCAGTGCCGGGCTTGAGATGAACACAGTGAGGATCGCTGTAGAATCCTGCAAACATTTAAAGAGTTCTCAATAATTTCATATAATAACAATGTCAGCGAATTGCTCCTGTAATTATATTTACTTTTTTAATAGCTAATAGAAAGTGCTGATTTTAAATGTAATAATTAAGACAAAATTCAGACTTGTACACATTCGAACAGATCCTCATTTTTGTAAGTTGATGATGTACCAACTCAGTACACGGTCAAATACTGATGATGTATTATATATTGTCCTTAAATAATAACTAACTTGGAAATAACTCGCATTTAAATCATTCACTATTATGTGGGTCTTACAAAAATATAGAAAAGTAGGGGATCAGAAATTATTTCCTTTTCTAGTGGGTCAACCATTCTTGTATGAGTTTTGTTTTCATCTAAGGTAATACAAGTTGAGTGAAAACTATTAAAAAATCATGCTTTAAACTTTAAATGGAATACAATACTAAAATATGAATTTTAATTGTACATGTTGTATAATCGTATATTCACAACTCAAAGAATATGTAGGTTTCTTTTCTATTTAAAAAAAAAAAACATTTGTGTAGGTATAAGGACTTTTTAGTCACGAGATTATTGCACACATATTTAAAAACTGGAATAAAACAATAACTAAACATTCAAAAGAAAAAATTGAATATAATTAATTTACCTTTTGAAAATATCATTCCATAGAAGGGTCGATCAAACTCTATGTTAACGCGCATGTGCGTCTTTTCGCACTGCACTTGCAGATGTTTGATCTGAGGCATATCTGGCGTGGCGAGAGGCCACGGATCATCAGGACCTGGTGCAATACCTCCTCCTGAAGGAGGCGGAGGCGGACCATACTGTGGAGGCGGAGGACCAGGAAGTGGTGGCCCGTAGACAGCTCTGTGCTCTAGAGGTAGAGCTGCAGATTCCAACAACGGGGCGTCACTCTTCACGCTCTGTAAACAGACAAAAACCCAGTTATAAGTTTCTTAGATTTATAGTTTTAATAGATACTTTAAATTAATGTGAGACAGTATATATTGTTACAGTGCACTAGTTATAAAGGTTTTAGTTCATAAAGTTTGTACATTGTGAACTACTTTTTTTCAGAATGAGAACATTGTGATCGTACAGCATGAAGAATATGAACAAGATTATACATTTAGCGTCAAATAATTAGTTTGTTAGTTATACTTGAATGACATCACTGATCACCATACCTTATAACACATAAATAAATAAAAAATTTCTATATTACTGAATTTGAAGAGGGATACATACAGACATAAATAAATATTTGCCGTTACCCATATTCACACTTATTTTCTTTTCTAACTCTTTAAACCCCATATACAAAAAATTAAATGACCGGATATCAAGAGAAGTTTATAAATTACATTTTCAAGTGCAAACAACATTTCTATTATTTTATGTTCAAACATTACAAGATTTGTTTGTAAACGAAATCTATTAAGGCTTATTTTTGTCCAAGCCCATGCAACATTCAAAGGAAATTCCAACGACCGTTTTTATAGCCCAGGCGGCTGAATCGATTTCTTTCCGTTACACTAATCTCTTCCTTCTACTTTCTATATTTTTTTTAAGAAAAGATAAAATTTTGAAAATTAAGTTGTCATACCAGTTTAAGATATGAAATATAGTTTGTGTGGTTATAAATTACTAAATATTAAAATAAATAATTGTTACAATATAGACTAACACGATAGACCAATTTTAAGCCGAAGACAAATAAATAATTCTGTGCACTTTGTAATTTGTTAACGCCCTCAATAGTCATGTTAATAATTATACTGTCAGTGTATGTTTTTTAAAAATTATTATTCAAAGCCGTGCAAACACACTGTACATTTTCGGATATATATGCGGTATAATTTAATATGATATTAATTCTCAGTCTCAAATCCTTTACATTTCTACAGTATTGAAAATTTTCGTCTTCAATAATTTAATTTAATTAAAACTATCTTTTTCTAATATTCTAGTACAGTATCTATAATTCTGCTTGTATATATTTTTTTCTTACTACTCAAACTATTTTTTAAGTCATGCACAATTACTTTCGACATAAATATCATATGTTTATTGTAATTTAAATTTGGTTCACTTTAAGACGTAAAAAAAACTATAGTATAAGAGTTGGCAGTACTGCTAATTCATCGCATAGGTCATTTTACTAATTTAACAATTGTAGTCTAAAAAGACTATTTCACAATTGTTGGGAGTTAATCGGACAAATGTTAATCGCGATGAACACACCATAATATTCAGTTTGCAAGAGGTCTTCAACACCTTGATATGGTACTCAGCATTAACCCACAATAGCAACTCAAAAACCAACAAGTACTTGCTCACACTCAAAGATGTCGATCTATCTGTCATTCACACAGAGTGCACTCCAACGTTCACTTTCTTTACCCTTATCAAGTTCTGACATCGGGTCTCGGCTAACCAATTTATAACTGGAGAAATATCGTGCTTAGCTCTGGTTTGTTTACTCGGCGTGTAACTTTGCTGAAATTGTGAAATATGACAGTTTCACAGAGGCTGTGGTATAAATGTATTTGTCCTTGAGCTGTGCACAAGGCGAAACAAACAATGACAGCCAACGAATCAATCCAGCTAGTCATAAAAAGATTTAAATACTAGAAGCTGGGAGTTAACCAACACTACCCAGCAATAGATCAATTCCTTAAACTATAATAAAAATATATCCCAATAGTAAATAACCGTAACAATAAAGTAAATAAAATGAAGTTTAGTTGAATTTAAGAAGGTGAATACATTAAGAAAATAAAATGTACGGTGTGAGAAGAAACACGCAGTTCATTCCCCGACGATTGAATAAATAAATAAAATATAGACATATACTAAAATAAAGTTATCTTTATTTTGGCCAGGAGTCTACTGGAATCCTGCAGATAAGGTTTTGGTAATTTTCTGAACATCCTACGTTTAATTTCTGCTGAGACAAATTTAATAGTAATCTAATTACAATTATCAGCAAACAAACACATACAAAAAATAATGAAAAGTATAGCTTTGAGATTTCGCAAAAGGTCTCTCAAAACGATGGAATTTTAAATCTATGTAATCTGTGTAAGGAAGGAGGATAATAAAATTTAAAATAATTGAAAGGTTGATCTCGAAAAATATCATAAAGTATTTAGGAGATATCACTCAAGTTGGGTTTTATTTATGGGTTTATTTAATCAATTTATATTTGTCTAATAATGTTTGAAATGAAATAATGAGGTAAGTTTGGAAGGAAATATAATTGTTGTTTAGTGCTAAATTGGAGACTACTAAAAGTAACAAGTAGTATTTAAACTTACAAAATTATCTCTATTTCTACTGAAGAAGTTCTACTAGATTTTTAGTTTGGAAATTAGAAGAAATAAATGTTTGTTTAAAAATTAGAACAAAAAATTGAAAAACCAAAAAAACGAAACAACATTTCTGATTAAAGGTATGCCTGAGTTGAACATTATAATAAATTGTTAATGTTAAAATATTGGATATAGTTATAAACCCAGGGGAAGATTAATAACGCGTCTTTTGGGTTGTTTCCTGCATACCATAAGTAGTGGAGGGGTAGTTGAATTTTATGTGCTCCAGTTATGTTTAGTTTTTAATGACATCACTTAAATCATTCAAGAAAGAAGGAAGACCTATCTTGAAAGGAATGACATTATAATGCTGTTTTTATTAATAGCTTTCAATTTAAAAAATGTAGACTTGGATCTACCATAAAATATAGTTGGTTGGAAGGTGGGTGGGATATCTAAGGTTGCTTATGAAAATAAGTTTTATTATCTGCAAATCTACAACATGGCTTCCTCAAAAATATCCAACCTTAATGGACTGAGATAAATGCTGAGAATCGATAAATTTGGCAGAGTTTATGAGGGATGTAGAAAGTCTCCTAAAAAAGATATTTGAAGCGAAAGTCGTATGTGTGTCTCTCATTAGATAGTTATTAAAGAAACTAAAATATCAATTGTACTACCAAACAATGCTGTATGTTAAAAAAAGATTAAAACTTGTTACACAATTTATGATTGAGGGAGAAAAGTGAATTAATAATTATATGTTAACAGATGTGTGTCAGCTGCGACTCACGAGAGTCAGCTGTGTATTGGAAATTTTTAATAACTGGAAAACATTCTTATAGATTTCCAACATAAAAATTAATAAACTCTCCAACCACATCATCAATGCATTTAGGCTTTTTATTTTAATGCACAGTTTGGAGTAATATCAGCCAATAAGGCTTCAGAGTTTCCTTGTTATATAATGTCTGTAGAAATACAATGTGTATAAATGTTATGTATTTCAGACCATACACTCAATATAAGATCCGGGCGAAAACCTGTCTTTGGTGGACATTTGATGTTTTTTCAGTGGCAATGTTAAGGAGAGCTATACTCTATTTACATTAGTTTTTACTCTGTTACCAAAATTTATACGTTACATTAATAATAATAAAATATTTGATCATTTTAGTAAAAAAATCAGTATTGAAATATATTACTAATTACAATATAATATATTGATGTCAAAAAGCATTTAACTAAAATCTACCAAAAATTAATAATTTACAATCAGTATAACTTTTATTGTTACCACGAGTTAAATATCGTAGATACGAAAATCAGCTGAGAAAACACTGCTCTTTATGCATTACAATACCCTAATATGACAGATAAAGGATAGTGTAGATTAACCAATAGCATTGAGTACGGATAGTATTGACGCCCTCTTGTCTGTGACAATGATGAATGGCGATGTTAGGTTTGTTCTATATCACCTATAAAGTTAATGAAGTATTCAAACGTCAATAAGAAAGCAAGATACTTAAAAGAAATT
Organism: Aphrophora alni; assembly: GCA_963513935.1. Taxonomy (NCBI): domain Eukaryota; kingdom Metazoa; phylum Arthropoda; class Insecta; order Hemiptera; family Aphrophoridae; genus Aphrophora; species Aphrophora alni. The sequence continues at coordinate 92,508,670 of OY740767.1, forward strand.
TTTGAGCAATTGAGATTTACATGAACAGATTAATGATTACTGAAGTAAACAAATATTGAAAAGGAATCTATGGGCTACTTCTCACCCTATTCATAAATTATGACGGTTGTCTGCTTTTATACACATTTAACAAGAACATAAACGTAAGACAAAAAAGTAATAAATGTTGTGAAAAAGAGACTTCTCCTATGATCTTAATTAACTTAGTATAATTTATATTTATTTCGTAATATCAAAAGTAAAGTTACTATTTAGCCCAAAACATAAATTTAGGAATTAAGAATAAAAAAATAAAATAGTAGCAAAAGTTCCAAAAGAATGCTTACCTTCAAACGATATCAAATAATGACCAACACATTAAAATAAACGAAATATTTGTTACAACAGAAATCTTTTTCTTCCTTTTTATCGACAAATTGTTTGAGTTTTTAATATAATTTAAAAATATAATTGCAGAAGATTAATTTAGAGGATTTAATAAATGTAGTAATGTCAGCAGATATTTTATTATTTGCTGTATTAAACATATTGGTCTACTATCTACGATTATATTGTTCAATGGCTTCTAGAAGTGGGAAAAACAATTGTTTCTGAAGTAATTCAATGAATACATTTAGTTAAAAATGTATGGAATAGTCATTAAAATTATTTGTTAAACCGTGTATAAACGTCAATATACACAAATAAACAATTTACAGGTCAATAATACTTCTTAAAAATTATTCTCCAACCATGGTTGCCCGAAAAAAATTAGGCACTTTTTACTAATTTCAAACAAATCGCGGTGACTGTATTGGGAAGATGCAGTAGATGGCTTCTGGAGGAACAGCGAGCATGACCTTGACCAACAAACTGAGTTTTCTTATAATTGTGAAATAAATGCAGGAAAGCAAGGAAAGACTAGGTTCGGTCAGACCCGTCTCATACCTTGCACAATAGCTAATTCATCATTGAGAATGAGGTTAATTAAGCGTTGTTCCTAGCAATGACTTCTGTAATTGCTACCACTCTATTTGCTGGCTTTACCTTCTTTTCACAAATGTTTCACGGTTCAACTGTATAGTTAGAAACAAGACTAAATTTAAATCGCGGATGCAGGCATTTCTGTTTAAATTATTGCATAATTTACAAACAATGAGTTGCATTAATGTCCAAATCAACTTGTGTGCAATGTCCTGACGATTTATTTGGAAACAAACAAAAATAAAATTCACCATCACAAAACAAACACCCACGTCTTGTGATTGAAGTGTGAAATTTTAAATCAAATTTATAAAATTCCCAATCGGTGAGATTGTTAAAAATAGAATGCAGTTTATATTTGTTTAAAAAATAATGTTTCGATCATGCCATTCAGACCTTTTATAGTACGAATGTGGTTTAAAATGAAGGGCTGAGTATTAAATATCATAATTGTATTATAATTACGAAATTTCAAATTTCCTAACATTATTTAATTCTTGTAGTGAGTTTTTGTTAAATAAAAACCTATAATGTTCATTACATAAATGATGTACTGCTTTTGGTTTTTTGAATTATACATTTGAGTATGCCTTTTATTAAGTATGAGCAATTAAGTCAATTGAAAGATATCGCAACTGTAAATTTATGTACAAGAATTTTTTTCTCAATGTCAGAATTGTTTTTCCACTTATAGGATAGTTAGATATATACATGAATCTATAAATACCTAATTTGGAGGAAAACTTTCGCTTTTTAAATATTTAGAAGACGCAAAACTAGTTTGCATTACCTACATGTAATAACATGAAGAAACGATAAAAAAATTAACTAAATATGTATTAAGGAGCTTGATGACGGCCGACAATATAAAATGAATTATGATAAATACTCGTTACACATCTTGTTAAAAAAAAAAAAATTAATTATTCCCGAATAAGAATGAATGTAGGCCAGAATAATATCATTATTTTAATTTATTTATGACATTGTTTTATACATGGGATTTTATAAAGATGTAACTCAATAAAAGAAAGCCACGTGTTTTGTGTGACTACATTATTCAGTACTCATTATATTCGACCTCAGTTCAGTATAAAACTGTTCATCTTTTCACTTTTATCAATATGTTACACTTATTATAGACTAAAACACTGCCCGGTCTCTTAACTGAAGTAGTGTATGATAGTGTACTAGCTTATAATTGTGACTATAAGTAGCCAGTGTTTCTACATACGCAAAGTTTTTGCTTTTATAATTTGAGGTAATCAGAAATAAATTATTTCTGAAACAATTCACATAACAGTCCAACGTTATGAAATGTTTATCTCAAATACAAAACGCTAGATATACCAATAAGTTTTGCCGTAAAAGTAATATTTACTTGATTTAATTGGGTAACATTTCAAAGTAGGTTTAATGTTTAACTGACTAGAATCATTGGCTCATTTGTGACTAGTCGTTCGTGCATGAACACTTCCTCTCAATTAACACTTCACTAAGTACAATCAATTATTAAATAATAATCAGGTTTGTTAAAAGGCAGCGTGATTATTTTAAAAAAAATGTCAATGTAAAGTTGTTGTTTTACTTATACCCAGAGTAGTGAAATTTGATTAAAATTAAAACTTTACACCAGTGTTCAGTATTTCCTACACATATTTTATTTCTGTATTTTATAGGTGCTTAACTTAAGGTTAATATTTTAAACCCATAGGTCTAATAAGCATGAGAATTTTCAATAATCCAGCAGAAACGATAAGGAGTAAATCTTGATTGCGACTCTGTTATTATTTTCCCGTAGAGCTATCAGGGGTTAAAAAACTGAAATAATTGGGTCATGTAGTAATTTGTCATTAAAATGAATGCGTAAATCAAAATTTTGTTTTCACGTTACGTTTTTCAAAATTTTTACATTCTTAATATTTATTATAAAACAATATTCCTCCCCAATCTTACTTCTATTTGACAAATTGTTAATACATTTCATTCTGAAATTTCGTGCGAAAATAATGTTTAATAATATAATGATTGGATTTTTGGCATTAAATACAGAAATCAAATCAATACATTTTTACTAAATGGAGAATTGTGATTTAGGTTTAACTATTAAAATAATTTTACAAATACTGTTGAATAAGTATTAACTTATCGTGTATAAGTTAATAAAAATACTGCAAATCAGAATTTTAAAACAATTGATACCAGTAAGAATGCTACAACATTAGCTTTAGTACAGTGAGTTGCGTTATATTAGTTTAGGTTTAAGAAAAAAAAATATGAGATTTGAAAATCTTTTACAAATATCATGGACTCCGATAAAATTATCCATTATGTCGGAAAAAATATTAATTTTTATGTTTATTTAGTTCACTTGAATACATCTTAATATATCATTAGTATATGTAGACCACCAAGTCGTTATTGATTACTGCGCATTTTGATGATATATTTTAGTTATAAAATAATATAAACAAAAATTTAATTATTACAAACAAATTATCTATAATTATTGCCATCAGCCTTAAATGAAGTTATAATTTCCTGAAATTTGGATGACAATGGATACGGTTTGTTTACTTATTTATGAAATTACTACGCCCTGTCTGTAGTAGTGTTTTAAAATTACGGTAATTCCTCATAATTATTATAATAAAGAAATATTCTGCAGGCCTATATAATAATGTTGTGTTTTCAAGATTAAAAACAGCAAAAGGAGATCTTTTAGCAATTACTATTAGTTTAAAATTATTATGGGTGGGAGAAGTTTTGATCGAAATTCATCGAAATATGTCGAAATATTTTATATTCACTACTGTAAAAAAAAGAATAATAATTTTAAAAAACTAATGCGAATTATTGTTAGTTTGTCCACATACACTTTTCCCTAAAAAACAATTAGACAACTGCCATAAAAATAGTTATCTAGTCATTTACCAATAAAATGAAAATAAAATGCAAACTTAGATGAAATTATGTTTTAACAATAAAATAAAGAAAACGAAACTATGACGTGGTTGTTCTCATGACTCCCTTCTAGTTGAAAGAACGAGCTAAATCTAATATCAAATTAGAGTATAGTATTACTAAAAAATATGAAACTAAACGGCAGAGTTTAAGAAACATAATTTCAATTAATTGTTTTAAGCAGTTGAAAATTAAAAATTAAATAATTTGCAATGTTTACATTAATGGTGCAAAATTGTTAAAAACCCCTCAGTCTCATTTATAGCCAGTAAGAGTAATGCAGTCCTGTGTAGGTTTATCTACTCCATTCTCACGTAGTCTTGAGATAGATCCTTTCCTATACAGGTCTCTCTTGTTCTCTTCTAACCCTGACTCTATTATTCGAAGTCTAGAAGTGTTTGTTTTATGATCATTTTATCCTTTTTTGAAATTAACCTTTTTTAAAGAGTTATTATAAAACGTTTTTTCGGCTTTTAAATAATAAGGGGGAAATAAATATAATCATGAGTGTGTTGAAATTATGAAATAGTATTCATTTAAGTCAATGAAATTAAGATATTTGAGTAAGAAATTATATTCTATTATTAAAAGGATGGAGTGTAAATATATCATAGTTTAATCGATATCTATTCTATAGTTTGATACAGTTCCCTTCTATTACATAAAATTAGTTCTTTAACTTGTTTACTTTTTAGATAAAGTCTAATCTTCTCACTCACGAAAAGTCATTTCTGTATTACATAATAAGCTCTATACAATGTTGTATAAGAAAAAATTACAAATTACAATTAAAGAAATAGCTCAAAATTTGCATATTTTTTATTTACATTGTTTAAAAATAATAATAAACATAGATACAAAACATTTCACAAGGTTGTATATTTCAATAAATTTTTTTAAAAACAATAGTTCGAGCTTTGAACTGGACATTGTACATACATTTTGAGTTAGTGTTTGACTACCAACGTGAATGTAGTTGATATGTGGAATAATGGTGCTTGAGTATAATGCAATGTCAAATAATTACTAAGTAGGCCTATTTATGAGTATTAAGTGGAAAACCCAGGAAGTAGATAATTTTCTTTTGTTGTTGATGTTGTTTATTGTTTTATTAGGTTAATATTCCCTTTACAATAATTAATTGTATTTTAGTTACAAATTCCGCACCGTTATATTTAAAGTTTGTTTGGTTCTGAATTTTATTGTTTCGTCAGTGAAGCATACATTAAATATATTATACTATTTCTCATTTTAATTTCGTTTATTAAAATAAAAGTAGTTTTAACATATATAATTCTATTACACTATTGTCATTTTTTAATAATTTAGATTATGTGGCTAATTTTAAATACAAAGTAGCCTATATCAAATACAATCTGCGTGATTATTTAAATTAGAAATCTAATAAAGAGATTTGTTTTTTATTTTAAAGCTTTTCAGAACGTATAGTATAAATGTAGGAATATATAAACTAATGTTTTTAGCAGTAAATTTATTCATGTTTATTACCAGAAGGAGGAGGGAAAAGAGCATAATGTTTCTAACCTATATAGTGTATAATACATGGCTACCTTTGTAGCCCATATTCATTAAGAACATTTCTCTCCTATCTGAATTTGTTTGATAAAATTGTTTCGAAGAAATCTTCTAAAGTTAACGTAAGTACAGTTGGTGATCCAATACAACTACTTTCCAATGTCCAACTAATACTTCATATGAAATTAGAAAACAGTATTTGCAGTTTCCACAGCATTCTGTATGTTGTCACAACATATCAAATTACAGCCGAGAATGACCAAGTTTTACGCTCTTATTTAAAGAAGCTCTATTTGTCCACTATAACTGTAAATAAGAAATTGTTAATAGCTCTTCAGGTCACGCCGGATTAGCACTTGTTTACTAACACACTAACTGGCGACTTTCATATCTCACCGGAAAAGTGTGTCGACCGGATGAGATGACGACCAAAGCAAATGGATGTTGAGAATGTGAAATATTTTCACGCGTTAAACTTCGAAACTTCATCTCTTCAGAAATATATGATGTGCTTTCACTACATTAAACCAGGACTACTTTAGTTTGCTGATTACTATTAATGTACTTTAGCATTACTGATAGTGTAATAATGAATCAGTATTATATGTCGTCGAATTTTAAGATTAATATATAAAAATATATCATACTGTATCTTAGCTTAACAAAAACTTTGGTAATGTTTTATAATTTATAGATTTATATTAACTAAATAATTCATTATTAATTTCGCTTACAGTGGTTTCTCGGCTTCCTTAGTTAAGGACGTTAAGCATACACAAAAAATAATATTTTATTTTAACCTTTTTAGTAGTAGAAGAAAAGGTGATATTACAAAAGAATTCTAACAGGGATAACTTTAGTCCTAAAACTAGAATTTTCGATAAAGTGAATAAAGTAAATTTTACCCCCACCTATTTTATGTGAAAGTACCCTTTGTTACTATTTAAATTAAAACCTAAGAGAAAAATGTGAACTAGAACCGGTGTGCGTTAAGCTCTAACTGGATTGAAATATAAATATATATAACTAAACATAGGACCACATGCGTACGTGTGCAGTTTGTTGCGGTTAAATCTATGAAACTATGTAAATATAATGTGACCTGGTGTCACGAAATCTGCATCTCATCTAAATTGTGAAGGAGTGAATTAAAAAAAACTGGCTTAAGGATAAAGTGTCGCAATCTTTTGACAACACTTTTACCTTACAACTTAGGAGTAACACTTAGATCTCTTTCATCTTTAAATTTTAGTTTTAAACTTTTGAGTTGCCATCTAAAAATCCAATTTGAAGAAAAGAGTAAAATTATCAAAAGTTAGCTTCTTTAGACCTCTAAAGTTTAAAAAAAGATATTTTTAGTATTTACTTGTTCGATATGGAAGGGGGGGGGGGGCACTTGGGCTATAAGAGTTGTTTTTCAAATTAGAAGGTGTTTATTTAAGACTTTACGACGATAGATCTTTTTCTCACTAATCTGTCACTGACTTTTTCAACCTTATAACTATGCTAATGTCAAATTTCCCCACCTGGGTCTAAAACTAGAATTTTGGCAATATTTTTCTCATTTTTTATTTTACATACAAACACGTTTGGTAAAGTTAAAACCTAAACTAAAAATACAAATTTCGACCTTATTTAAGTTATGTGGAATTGGTCAAAGATTTAGACAAACACTATTAAAAACGGCCGCCATTTTGAATTTTTGTGAGATTAAGTTAAGATAAGATTTAAGTTCCATACAAAATCCTCCTTAATCGCAATTTCAAAACTCTATCTTTTTGTTTGTTGCTGCAATGTGGTTATAAGTACAAGAAACGAGACGACAAAAACAATGACGATAGACGAATTGCATACCGAAAATAACTTTTTAGAATTATATAGGCCATATATTTCAAATAGATATCAATTATTTCTTTTGTGATTACATACTTAGGGCTACAATCTGCATTTTGCCAATTATGTATATAACAAATACTGATCAATAAATTTGTGTTCAAGAAAAATATGGAAAAGTACAACAATAAAAATCTGAACTCTTCCTACATAATGGACGTCAGCTTTTTAAACATGGAACCCAAAACTTGTTTAATTTATCTGTTTCTTAAACATTTAATGATTATTAAACTTAGGAAGGAGTGGTCATAAACACGATTTTATCACTTGTGACAGTAAAACGAAATCTATTGGCCTACTTTTTGGAACTAAACAAATGATTAACTGTTCTACTTATCCATTCAATTTAAATTATAATATTATAGTAAGCAATTACTTAGGCCACCATAAATCAACGCATTCTGTTACTACAAACACAGCTATCAATAAAATCATTTACTTAGTTTTTAATGGTTAAAACTCATTGCCATTAGTCAAACGTGCCTTAACTTCTTAACGCGGCACTCTATTCATTATTCATTTGTTAAAACCTTTGTGTATTTCAACTATGGAATTCAATTATTCTTGTTTGTTTTATTGTTATTGCCATTGCCATTAAAAACAATTCGCAATATGTAAAAAAATGTAATGACCGGTAAGTAACATTGTTTAATTATTTTTTTTTGTATACAAGGTGATTCACGAATATTTGCAGAAACTTTCGGAGCTCATTGTACATGTCAAAATAGAGAAAATATTTCATTTAACCTTAAGTCCGAAAATCCTTCCTTTCCCGGCTATCCGCCATTTTGTTTTTTACAACAAAACATTATAACAATGGAAATATATAGGTATTGGGTTAAAATTTAGTCTAAGCTTTAGTTTTACCGTAAATAATGATTCGTGTACCATATCATAGGTATTTTCATAGTTATAATGTTTGTTTTGTAAAAAAAAAAAAAAAAAATTGGTAGATAGACGGAAAACTTAATGTTTATGTTATTTTGTCTTTATTTTTACATGAAGAATGAGCTTCCAAAGTTTCTGAATATCTTCGTAAATCCCCCTGTATATACGTATAAAGATGACAAAACAAAATGGAAAAGAAAGACGCCCGATGTTACAAGAGATTTTGAATGTCCTGAATTGTATAAGTTGTACGTTTAAATATATGCATACTAGTGAACAGAGGACACTCCCGCATACTTGGCTACTAAAAATATATGTACATGTGTTTGTTAAACTTGATCACAATAATATTATGTTAACTGAGTGTTAAAAATATGGCTAATTTTAAATAAAGGTCAAACTAAAATGAAACAAAAAAAAATAAAAATACATTAAAACATTATAATAACAAGAATACAAAAAATAGAAAGTAGTATAAATGGTTCTAAATTTATTTTTACTTTTATCTTGATAAATTTCGCATCCATTTAAAATACCTTAAATTTCCATTTAAAAATTCTATAGCTCTATGTTAAAAATATTAAGAGAAATAATCCTCTATTTTCCTTCTCTTTTTGCTCAAATATATATATATTTAATTTCTCGAAGGAGTAGAATAAATTCGTATGTAAAGTTGATTTCAATTTTTCAACACTAATTGCAAATAAAGTCAGTTATAAATTTACACTCGTTACAGTTTTACTAAGAATTAACGTAAGAGTACGTCTAATATAATCAGATGGTTTATTTAATTACATCTTATTTAAGGTTAGTTTCGCTCGACCTGAATGTTGAAACAGTTAAGTAAAAACTATTCAGGACAGAAAGCATGATTCCGTCCAACAATTATTCGTAACATTTCTATACTTCAATTTGCATAACATTAAGCAATACTGTGGTGAAATAGGTTGTATGCGAGTGTTTATCGAATCAGTTGACAAAAGCTTTATTATTGAACAACGTCTCTCATGCAAGAGAAAGTTAATAATCAACAATCGCATGGTACCTGCATCATAAGGGGAAAACTGTAATGAAATAATTTGAATACCTAATTTGAAACTTCGCAATTACAATGTGTTTAAATTTAAAGCTGTAATCTTTACTGCTTTCCCTTTCACTCTCCTGCATGTTGATAAGGATGTGGACTACTTTCACTTGGTGAGGTAAGTACAAATTGGTAGGTAACAAATTTAGAAGGGAGCCTATTTTCCTTTGAATATTTAATAACGATTTCACTTTCTACGTCCACTATCAAACGCCCAAATCCTAATTGTTAGTACTTTCAAATGTACCACATAACAAAAAGATTAAAATCTCAGAAGAAATGAAAAGAGTATCATTACAATTTTAATTCAAAAGAAATTTTTGGAGGTTTTTAAGTAATAGGTAGATAATGAAGCTCCTTATAAATAATACATCCATGTAAATATGCATACAATAAAACAAAATACTTGCACACGTCTCAAAATAGAATACAGTAGTACTGATTCAATTATTTCATTCCAAATTACAGTACAGTAGGGATCACTCACTTAGCCACTTATATATCTTATGATGTTCCTCATTTTTTCTACTTTTTATCAATTTGAGAATAATATTCTCCGTCCACAATTCTTTCACATTTTAGTTTGACAATATATTACATTACTACTTTTATAATAATTTTCATCTAAAAATTTAAAAATAAAGTCTTCTAAAAGTATATGCATACATACAACATTGAAGATTGATAATAGGAGAATATAAAACTCATAATTAAAACAAAATTCAACATTTTGATACAATTTTTTTAAGTCGATAGAGTTTGGAAGGATTTATGTTAAGTTCTGAATATTTCTTATACGGTCATTACAAAATAGTTTTGTGTAATCTTCAAAATAAATTCATTGTAACTTTCGGCTTTATTTTTTTCAGAATCCAATTAAATATTAAAATGTAATTTATTTACTATTAAACTATATTATAAGTAGTGAAGTTGAACATAAAAAGTAGTGAAAAGCTATTGCCAATTTATCGTAAAGTATCTAAGACTGTTCTTGAATAAATTAATAATCAATAAATTAACATAAATATTTTACTTGTGTTATAATACTTTAAACAAAAATAGAAAATTCTTCAATAATATCAGCTTCTAAACAATAAATAAGAATATTTACCTGAAGAATAAATAGAATGGCCAGAAAGCTCTTGGCCAGAAAGTGCAAGTCTTTCTTCATTCTTGCTCTTTCGAAATTTGAAAAACTCATTCAATCTGAAACAAACAGAAAAATAGACAGTTGAACTCCTGCATATTATAATTTTAAAACAAAGATAATCTTTATAATTTATCTACTCCGTAAATACAGTTTTTTTTACGATATTTTTACAGTAATTTCTAAGAACCCCAACTAAAGCTAAGATTTAAGAGAAATACAAAAAATGTAGTTATGTACTATTACATGAAATTAGTACTAATTAATTACTATAATTGTATGCAATCTCTATAATTTTTCAAACAAGTTAGTATTCCTCTTTTAAAATATTAATTTACAATTATGTTTCAAAGTAATAATATTTTCAAATACTTTTATAGCTGAATAGAATTCCATTCAATTATATAATAGAGCTGAAGAAAAGAAATTATTATTATACGTTTAGCTATTAAAGGAAAGAAAAAAAAATCATTTTAGACTGTTGCTTTGCGTGCACTGCTTGATTTAAATACAAATAAATTTATATTTGTACGGACGTTTCTTCATTCTAAAATTTAAAAACAAGCGTGGAAAGGACATAATTGTTAGTTAGAAAGGTCAGTTTACAAATTGCACGAATTATTAAATACCTGTGTACGTGCTCATATCTTTTATATATTATGCGTTTTCTTAAATAACTAAATATATTCATTATTTTAATACTTTTTTTAAAGTAGAGAATTAAAGTATGAATGACGAACCAGATATTTTTACATGATTACAGCTAAAATTGGTTCTAAATGTATACAGGTTTTAACTGACTCAATGTCTATGGAAAAAAGTAGTTTTCAATTAACATTTCATAAATAGATTATGGTTAAGGTTATAAAGTCTGGGGGGGGGTACACAAGTATTTGGAATTAACAACAAATACAATGACTTGAATGTGAATTGTTGGACGTGCGTTGTTGGTGACATACATTCAAGAAGCCGGAAATATACCTTGTTATCTCTCCTTTCTAACTGTTCCGCCTGTTTAACACGTAGTAGATAATTCCCTATTTGTATGTCACGCGCAATATGGACATTCGGAAAAAATAAACACTTTATTATTTTTATATCACAAATATATAACGGATAAGGTGTTTATGTTCTCCAGGAAATACATATGGTCTTTTTGTGTTATGCAGGAACGTATTTTTGTATCATAAATTAATTGATTGAAAAGATTTGTCAATTCTTTATCTAATGTCAAAAATTAAAATAATTAAATAGTTTATAAAAAAATTCGTACTTAAATCGTGGTTTCTAAATTTAAAAGTTACGAGTCAAATTTGATCTTACTTCTGCTGATAAAGGACTACAAGTATACTTATTATAAGATTTTACTAATAATTCCAAGGACCAAAATATATACAGCTATTTCTACGTCAATGTAAATAATCAGTGCAGTAGTTAAAAATCACAGATAATTTATATGCTCTAATCACGGAAATTATATGAGATTAAACACAACAAAAAGCGACTATTTTAATAGATTTATCAGGGTTTATATACGTTAATTAGGCTAAACGTATTATAAACAAAGCTTACAAACATCCTTAAATTAACTTCCGGTTCACATATTTTACTTTAAAAAATAATTCACAATTGGTGTAAGTTGATTATTCATGTAATTTTTTTCTTCTACAAATACTTCCAATAAGAAAAGTATATTCCCAAACGTATTTCACAGGATTCATTATAAGGCGTGATATACGTTGATTTAAATGGAAGTAGCGTTATTGATATTATCTTAAACAGAAAATAATATTTTTTTTACCTATAGATAAAAAGCTTGTACTAATTTTATAAATAAACAATGATTTTTGTTCCAAAATGTAACTTATAGGAGGGCAAACAAAGATTTGAAAGAAATGTAGACAAACTTGAATTGTTAGGTGTGGAGAATAATAACCTATAAAATACAATAGTTTTAAAAGTATTAAAATAAACTAAACAATTCGTTAACAATTTTCACGTATCTTATTTGAAAACTTGATTTTTCATCTTATATGGAATTAAAATTAAGAATTTGCTTTAAATGGATCTATTTAAAACTGAAGTATAGAAATTTAATACCTTATATTTTGTACCAAAAAAATAATGTTTTGTTTTATTGGAAAAAATAAATCATACATTTTAAATTGTCTCATACTGCTAATAAAATTTCTCTTAATAAGTGGGTGACATAAACAAACATGGATTTTATTTAAATAATAGAAAAAACAAAATAACTTCATAGAGTAACATGTAAAAAAATTTAAATTGTACAGTATCAACAACCATGAAATTTTAAATTAGAAAGTTTCTTTCAGATACAAATTTACAATTATAAAAGTAACAATTAAACATTTTACTGATAAATATTAATGACTTGATTAGGAAAGTATAATAGAATATAAGACAGATATATATAAAAAAATGATTTTTTAATAGCAGCAATTAATTTATAATTCACAAAAGAAAGGTCTAATAAGAAAGGTTTGTCAGTTTGTCATCAAGACATTTTTATCCATTTACGGGAATGTTCAGAGAATTTGATAATTAGTCGCTTCAGAAATCCTGACTATGTTAAATGTTTAACAACTGTATATTATTAACTAAACTGATTTTATTAGTTCTTCAAATATTATTTTTATAATAACTAAACCTTTTCTACAGCCGGATGGCGGTCATTTATAATAATTCCTTTCAAGATAAAAATAAATGTAGATAAAATACGATAATTCTCAAATATATTTAATGAAAGTATTGTTTACAAAAAATATTATATGCAAAGCTTAAAGAAAAAACTAAAAGTGTGTTGCCATAAACGACAATTCGGCTACACCATCTATTATTTTGTCAGATTGAAAAAATTGAAAATATTTGAAAAGCTGAAACAGTTATGGATGATAAACTTCGCACACAAGTATAAAATACAATTAATATACCAATATTTTTAGAAATCGGTATTTGCAAAAGAAAGTATAACTTTGTGACGATGTCTATACGATACTGAGTTAATAAATCTAGAAATTAACTATTAATTTTATAACAAATGGTATGTCATTCATAATCAATTTTGGGATATTACAATAAAATGAATTTGACAAACCAACAATTATAAGGAATGAGTAAGTTTCAGCTGAGAAATATATTGTATGTATCTATTAAAATAATAATTTCTTAAACTAGGAACAATTTTTGTGATCGCTTACGTTATTTGCACTACAGATGTTTTAATTCACACTTGTAATATTCAAAACGACAAGAATTTTGTTTAATAATCGCTACAAATAAAATTATAAATTAGCAAAAGATTGCACTTAACTGTTAACCAGAGACCGTATCCATTGGAGTATCGATTATCGAAGTTAAATGTGTAATTAACAGCTCGACTTTCTCATCCGCATTTGAAACACAGATCACAATTTGAGGAGTGAGGGCCTACTGACCCACTGATAGGACCTGCTAGACCACTGCCACACATGGCCGACTTTCACCTACCAAGAGCTTCCTTCCTTCCTCACCTCTCTTCTCCCCACCGAGTCCCGTTACTCTGGGAAGGGGAGTAACAAAAGCGATTCTCAAGTAACAGACTACAAGGCGCATCTGATACACAATCCTTTCTCTTTTTCTTCCCACTCGACGACTTTTTTAACTAAAGTCTCGTCGGATTGCATTTCAACAGGTTAATGATATTTATGTGAACTTGACAAAGCTTTAAAGTACATTAATGAATTTTCTTGAGACAATTGGGATTTGTATACGGAACGGTACTTTCACTTTTTTAGGGTTCATGTAAGTTACTTTACTTCTTAGTATGTATGACTATGTTCTAGTGAAAACAAATTTAAAGACAACTGGAATAACAATGTTGCTGTACAGAAAAAAAAATCTTTCAATAGATTTATATCTATTTTATGTAATGATTGTGTACAAGTTTGAACCTCTATACATTTTCCGAACCTCTTTTCATCTACAAGCTTTTTCATTAAAAAATGTTTTACAGACTATGATAAGGAAATTAATATTTACGATGTGATAAAATATGTGTTTTGTGAAGAGCTTTCATATTTCTCACATTTACATGAATGTGGTTTTCCAAACTTGTTAAATTCACACAGATAGCTAGAGGAGGATTATACAAATGTACTAGATACACTAAAAAGGAAAAGGGCTTTCAAGGAACAATTTGAAAGTAGTATATATATGTGTAAATAAACCTATACATACACAGTATTTGATTTTGTAGTTATTGAAGAATTTTACAATTATGGAGAAAAACAATTTATCAATACAGTAAGTTTCACAAAATTAACTTTCTTAAGCCATATGTTTTTCGCCGTTGGTTTCTTCTAGCTAACTGATTGGAGTATTCTGAATAGCCTAACGGCGAAACAAAATATGTCGCTAGACAAACTTACTGTATTGGTATTGTTCGTATGTTAGATTTAATTTAAAACATTGGAAAATATTTACAATATCTGTTTCCAACATACCACCAAATTAAGTCAAATTCAGATTGTTAAATGCGAATTTTGTGAGTTCCTTACAGATCAAATATTTAAAAATATATAAAGCAGATGGAATTTTCTGATAATAATATTTTTCATAATTTAAATAAATAATGAAACATCTATTTAGAACATATACATATTGACGGCGAGTATTTTTTTCAAACATCTTTTTATAAAATTTGTAGGTTGTTTGTATGTTTATTATGAGTATTTAGAAACAATAGTGAAATTAAAGAAACGAAATAGACTTTGAAATAAAATTAGGATGTTTTAAATTAATTACAATAGGAAAAGAACGCCAACTTGCTGATTAATTAATATTCTAACACAACAATCATGCAAGAAATAAAGTTTAAAACTTATTGTAACAACCGATATTTGTATCAATATATCTTCAAGTAATTTATTTTAAATATGTAATACAAATAACAAATTAACTATTTGTTATTGAAGATAGCAAAAACAATGACTACAAATTGACTTCTTTAGAATGAAACCCTATAACTTGAAGCTAGTCCAGTTACTTTTCCACTATATAACGGTACATGTAATAAGGGTTGGACCATCTGTTACTGGACTTCCGGTGTGGTAAAGAGAAGCCATACGCAAGGTGCTCGGTGCTCAGTCCAGCGCAACGAATGTTTAAACTTTCTCCGCATACCGACACCGACCACGATCAGAGCCGGATCCTCCACAAAGAGTTGTGACCTTGGCCCACTGAACGCAACTTAATCGACAGTCTACAATACAATTCATGTACAGACTGACTATAAACTATGTTTATTCATAGTCATACTCGATTCCTCAAAGAGAAGCGAGTTGTCAGAAGAAAAATGTTTTATAATTTGTAGGTTAGTTTAACGATCAAACAGAGAATACCAAAAAATAATACCGAAAAGAAAATTTACTCTCTTTTATTACTATAACCTAGACAATGCTTTAATAAACAAGCAAGTGTTGTATTGTGGCAACAAAGAAATAAATAAACAAGGGAGAATTTTAAAATTCTTAGACAATCCTTTAATAAACCGGCAAGTGTTGTATTATGGCAACAAATAAATAAATAAAGCAAGGGAGAATATTAAAATTCTTAGACAATCCTTTAATAAACCGGCTAGTGTTGTATTGTGGCAACAAAGAAATAAATAAAGCAAAGGAGAATATTAAAATTCGTCGTTAACGCAAATAAATATCCATCATACGTTTAAATCTCTAACCTGAATAGATATAAAAATATATGAATGATCGTAATGAAATTTCTCGTTTTACGTTTAGCAATTACATCGGGATACAGATTCAAGGTCACACATTTTATTTTACACTAAGGTTTATAAACTTGTTGTGTATTACATTAAATATGATTACCCAAACCACCTATGTTAAGTGTCATTAGTCCATCCTTCCTTGCTAGTTAGAGCAGATCAGACATTTTTTCTTAAAATTATTTTTTATAGAACGGTTTTTAACTTTGTCTTAATACCATGAGTAAAATATAAAATTATAATATATATATATATATATATATATATATATATATATAAGGAACGCACGCAGTTTATGTAAATATATACTGTTTAGATGGCTTTGAATGAACGGTTAACGGTAATACATCTGTGTTCCTTGGATTACGACCACATAAAACAAACAAGAAAAAATGAAATTATCTTGTAAACGGTTTCAACTAAATTATATTTTTATAATTATTGTTAAGTACTATTGTGATCCTATACGCTTTCCACTTTCAGTATAAATGTATGATGTATTCTAAAGAAATTCAGAGAAAGTTGAGATCTGAATCAAATCCCTAATCTTCTAAGTGTGAATGTTGGTCTATGGGGAGACAGCGTAACGGTTTGGCCCATTGTATTGAGATGAGGAGATGCGTCGAGAAGAAGGTCTTTACGGTTTGTTAGAGCACAATACCAGGAACTAAATTAAATTGATGCCAATTTACATTTTAGAAAGTTTCTTCTATTGTCTACATACAAAACTATGTCCATGGCTGCGTAGAAAAAAAATCACTTTCACTCTGTGTACGCATCTGTCAAATGGCCTTGTGGCCTGTCTGCTAAACAATTGAACGTTGGTAAATTTATATAATTGAAATAGTGGTGTAATTTTGTTAGTTTTCGATTTGTTGCAAAATAATGTGTCGTTCTTCATTCAACATTACAAATTATTTGTTCCTAAATTAACGATTAAAAATTAAAACTATTATTGTTTATCACTTTGAATAACAATAATACTAACTTATCAGTAGAAATATTGCAGTTACATTTTCTATAATGTGCGGTAAAGTTAGTTTCATCCATAGTTGAAGTTAACTAATCCTTTCACGAATTATCAACCTAAACAAACCTTAACTTCCTCACAAAGAATAATTTATAAGTAATAAACATCGTTAAAGGTTAAATACACTGTAACAACCTGGTTAGAGTAAGGGTTTTCAGTTAGAACCATATCACTGATTACAAATCAAACATGGACTAAGGACAGAGGTTCTAATTGTGTTAACACCTTCAGTCCAACTTATTTCTTGTTGTCCTTTATAAACAGGACCGTAGGTTCAACTGTGTAAACAGTTTTTTGTTGAAATACAAATAACGTGGTGTTTCGTGAGAAAAAAACATCGGCGAATAAGAGTACTAAATTGTGTATTGGTGTCACAGCAAGTTATTAACAGACCATAAAGTGGAAAAAGTTATTTCATAAAAAATAAGAAAATTGATTAAGAAATTGTAACTTTAGAAAAAACATGTTTAATCAGATATAATAACTAAACTTTCCTGTCAATGTCTAAATTATTTCTTATTGTTGTGTATTTATGTTTTTCTTTGTATACAGAACTTAAAATTGTATTTACTGTATTTGAATTTGGGTTATACAAGTGCTTTAGGCTTGAAAATTTAAGAACAAGTTATTTCAATATTAACTTTAAACTGTTACTCCGAGGATTTCACAAGTTTTAAACAACTGTTTTAGATAAGTTGTTTAAGTTTTTTTATTACCTTCAAATTATCTATTTTGTATAAAGGTAAATGGAAATTCATCAGTGTCGTTTAAATACAAAATATATTATGTATTTATTGTTATGGTTTAGTAAGTCTAGCTGTCTGTACAACAAAAGTTGTAGTAAAACATGAATTTTAGTGCAAGAGCAATTTGGTTCCCAGGTGTTATAATTCTGAATGATTATGTACCGATATTTCTAATAATAAATATCTTCAAAGAACAGAAAATTCCCAGTGACATAGTCTACTTTTCTCGGAATTTCCCACATAATTATAAAAGTACAACTAGAATTTTCGACTTAACTATTTAATAGATATCAATATTAATTTGTATTGTTTATGATATAATGAAAAAGATAATTAAATACAGGAAATGCACATTCGCACAAAACGAATTAAATATGATTATATGATCAACAAAATTATGTTTAAAAATATATGCAATGTATACAGACGAAGATCTGTGGTAAAAGGACTCCTAAGTGTAAATATTACCCGAGTATTTGTCTAAACTAAATAACGGATATAATACTCTTGTGAGTTGGAGAATATTGATCATATCCCTTACAAGCAGTAGGATAAAATCCAACGTCATATGAAGTATTTATGTCTAAATAACATGAAAAGATATGAGGAACTCTAATACATTACTAAAATACTTGTTTCAGCATTAAAAAATATTTAAAATATTTAAAGTATAGTTCAAAATGATTTCTTATTCAGAATATTTTTATTTACTTGTGTTTATTTCTGTTTACATAGGTCGTAAAGTACATGTGTAATGTTCTCGTAGGTTACCAGAAAAATAGACGAGCTTAAACAAAACATTTCTTACAAAAACAAGTGGGAATAAAGATTTACAAAAATTTAAATTATTACTCAAATTTTGAATGGGGTATAAAAATAAAGCTTCTGGTACCGAGGTACAGATTTATTTTTTATTTGAGAAGACACTGACTCTTGAAATTGAGGGAAAGGATTATTTTTAAAGAAAAACGTTTTGAGAAGTGCCGGTTAGTAAGTTACACTAGTGTACAATAAACATATTGTTGTGAATAAACAATGAACAACATTGGAAGTTTATATTTTGTGATTTTAAGTTCTCTAAGAAGTTTAGGGAACTCAATCTTGATGTTTGTTGAATTTGGAAACTGCAGATGTACAGTTGCTTGTTGTATGCCATTGAAATTATTAAATATATAAACTGCGTAGATATAGAAAATGTAATATAAACGTAGAAATAACCTGTATCAATTCACGGAATAAGAAAGTCGTTATTTTATTTTTAACATGAGAGGAGAAACCTTAATAATTAATTAAGCATTCTATATATCTACCTTTAAGGAAAAGTATTGATTAAATTATAATCAGTCATATTTTACTTAAATTTAAGTTTAGTCTATTTTGAGTGTCATTCTTTTCATTAATTTTAAAAATGTATTTAAATCACAATTTATAGAATGCCATAAAAAATATTTTGATTACGTATATAAATATAAATGTGTTATGACAATAGTTAAAACCTCCTGCCGTGATTCATACTCTAATGTAATCTGTTAATAAGTTAACCAGAGAATAGTTTTCAAATGTATACTTACATATTGTTATTTTTATTATATAGTTTATTTTATAATTATATTAATTCTATTGATATATAATATGAAGAATTATAATTGCACATGGATTTTTACCCATTTCAATTTTATTCACTATCAATATTGGTTGTCAACTTAAAAGTGTTAATTAACGTTTAATTTATGCAACTTTAAAAAAATTTTAATTAACCACTGATTATGAGTGGTTTCATTTTTTTTTAAATTCTAAAGAAATATGAAAAACTTTATAAACTAACTTGTTAAACAGAGTTATTACATATAAAATAACGTTTTTAATCAATCACAAAAATACGATGTTTTGTTCTAAATATTTATTTTATTTTGTTTTGAAGAATCAATTTTACAGAAGTTTTACAGCAATCGTTCCAGTCACACAATGTACATTAAGGTATTGGAAATATCCCTACTATTAAGGGAACTTTAAAATATAGAAACATCAAAAACACATTGAGCAAGTTAAGAGTAGAGTAATTTGTAATCAAAATATGCATTACTTATTATTTGTTTGCAGTAAAAACTAAATATCGAGATATAATTGCGATGAGAAAAAGTGTAATTATGAATGAAGGATGTTACAGTTATTAAATGCAATAATGTTTATTATCCGCTACTTAGAAGGAAACTGAGTCGGACACTGTTCATTCCATAAACGCAAGTAGAAGCTACTGAGCCACTGTGCTAGACAAGTGCACTGTAACGGAACACAGTTTTTACCGACGCATTGATATCTGTGTGTCAGTGGTTTATTACTGTCGGACGGCAGCTCAATTAAGCGATACCACAATCCAACCATTTTTTTTGGTTCTTGTAATTGCAACACTCGCTTCGGAATATTAAGGTTAATGTTCGTTTTGAAGATTGCTTTATTCTGTCAACCTGATTAGACAGTAAATTCCGGTACCACACTGGCCTTCAGGTGGGTTAAAGAATGTCTACCTGATCATTAACAACAGCTGTTAAACTATTATAAGATGGAATCTAATATGAGGTTAGATTAAATAACACAGCTGTTAGTTCTCGAACTTTATATTTGGACAAGATAAATATAACACGTATATTTAAATAATACCACTAACACATACTATCAGAGACATATTTGGTAATTTTTTCGTTTTGTTTATTATTAAACTATTTTTTAGTTTGGTAATTTCTTAGGTCTTACTACTTTTTATTAAATAATTTATGGTTCTCAATTTAAGATTTAAAATGTTTATTAACGAAGATTAAAGTTAATTATCATATGGTTAACAATTAATCTAGAAATAGAATTGTTGAGGTATGGGCTAATATTTATCAAAGTATGGGGATCTCTGTGAGGGGAATTAATTTATGGCATCACTTATCTCGTAACTAAAATTAAGTCTTTAGACAAATCCTTTATAATTATGGTTTGTAGCCAAAGTTTAATACAATTCTTTTATCCAGGAGTTTTGAGAAGTTTGTAAAATCTATTTATCTTATCTGTAAGGATAGTTATAAAACCCAAGAGAATTATAATGATTTTCCCGAATAGAAAATTCTCTATTAATATTATCATAGTATGGGGGATGTTTTTATCCCTAGTAAGAAAGATATTTTTAAAACAACAAATTTATTTGTATATTTATCAAAATATAGGTTTGATCATTTATATGTTGTGTTTTGAAAAAAAATTAGAGATTCAATTAATTTTTTATTTGTGTGTAGCTTTTTAATGGGTTATTTTCTTTCCTGAGATTAGTCTTGAAATGAAGAAATCCTACTTAGTTATGTGCTAGCGTTGAAATTACTGAAATTTGGATAATTGGATTTTGCAGAATTTTACGTACTTACTTCTGTAACATCGAACCACCCAGTCAGGGTCCTAATAATAAAATCTAATTTCAGTTTATTTGGCAGTAACGTAGTAACAGAAAAGAAAATGTTCTGACTGAGCGGTATATTCAATATTATAACAGATGATTAGGTGTATTGTATTTATTTATTAAATAATATTATATACGGTAGAGATAATAATAATTGTACTTCACGTAGTCATAGTCACAGAAAAGCACACTTGCATTTACAAAATCATGTGAACAAATAAAAATATTTCACACAAATTTAATAGACGTGTACTTAAACGAACAAATAGAACAAGATAGTTTTAAAATCTTTTCAACCAAAGGAATTACAGTGTCAAGTGTATGCTAACGATTCATTTGTAGTTAAGAACAAGTGAAAGAGTGTAAGCAACAAACATCCGGTTGATGGGAAGAAGAAAGAGGCTAATGAAAGAGCCGACCCATTGCTTGCGGGCATTCACAATTCCAGCTCCAACCTCCACGTTCTTCTACTCGCGTTATTTTCATTAACAATAACTAACACTATATGTTATGTCTCGGTCACTATATGGAATAACATTTCTAATACATAATTCTATCTTGTATTTAAAGATGAATTCCATTTACTTAACAACATGTTACAAAGCTTGAACTAAATGTGTTACTACTTATGGAATAGATTTTTGTAAATTAGGCTTTTTGATTAGGTATTTTCTAGTAGGTTTATTAAATTGGAAGTGTATTGGAATTTTATACTCATGTATATTTTTGTGTACGAATTCAAATTCAATAAAGATTTGAATAATAAATCCAAGGGGTCATTAATAAGTTCTTATAGACCAGAATGTTTATTTACATTAAAAGTTAAAACCATTTTCATTTTAATTAAAACATTATACAGGTAATTTGAGAGGTAACTTACATTCCTATTTTTATTATACAAACAACAAATATAAAGGGTATTTTTATGGCTTTTTTAGTTTACTTGTTTAAAATACACGAAGAAATTTAATAATGCATTATTTTTAGGTGTTTTTTATGTTATTGTTTGTGAAGACTTTAATTTAATCCATATGTATCACTTGATAAGTATAGTATTTTTTATTTATTTATTTATTTTTTTACAGCCTTTAGCGATAATGGAGAATATTCAAAAAAAGCAGATAGTAAAAGAACTAATTTATAAGTGTGTAAAAATCGTATGAACAATTTTTTATTATAAAGAAATTCCTAAAAACGATTAAAATTAACAATGCTAAATCCCAATTTTAAACAGACCTTACATTTATTTTGAATGGGTATATTTACTGATAAGGTGTAAAATAACCATAAGCTAAATCGGTGATTGTACAGTACTATTATATTTTTTATTTAACTCTTTGATTTATGTCATACGAGAAGAATATAGATATAGTTATATATCATTAAATTTTTTATATAATCAACTTCAACATGACTATTATTATAAATTACATTTATTTTTAAACTCATTAATTTACTATAGAGAAGAAAAAAAATATTCCAAAAAGAAAATCCATTTTTCATATTGCATAATATACTACAAATTTAATTACAAAACGCCCTGTGTATATAACGTTGTCTTCCATCAATCATACAGAGAAACAGATTTATATTACTTTATTAATAAATTAAACAATTTTTATAACAGGTGATTTTATTTCAAGTGATAATTATAATTTAATATAAATGTTGGTTTTAAATGAGATAGAGTGTCTTCATGATTTATTTTTCAAATTAAAGTTTATATTCATTATTTATTTTGATATTAAATGGGAGGTTGTAGTAAGAATCATAAAAGTTACCCAAGTTTCACAATTTTTACTTTTCCATACCGGTGAATGAGTTTTATTTTATTTGGAAAAAAATTATGTATTAATTAATATAAATATAATTTTATGTTTATTATTAACTATGGAAAAAAAACTAGTTTAAATTTAAAAAGAACTATAATAATAATATTTATATGATGCACAATTTATAATGTAACACTATTTAATAAAATAAAATAATCATTAATAAGTTGACAGATTTATGACATTGAGAGACATCAATGAACGGACAGAAAGGTTTCATATAAAGTGAATAATCAACTCTCTATTTTTTCATTGATATACTGTTCATGCTCTAGCCAAAATAAGTTGATTAATTATAAATATTTATTCCATGTAAACAATTGACTGGCAAAAGGTAAAACTGAAAGGATCTTTTAAAAAAAAAATTCCTTGTAGACGATTTGGATGGAATTTTTATCTTTAATCTGTGTAATTAATTCTTTTAATTAATTGTAAACTGATAGATTAATCATACTTTAAATATTGTTATAAAGTGTCGACAAGTTTTATAGATCAAGTTATTTTGAAAAGATGAAATAGAGAAAATGTGGTATGTTAATGTAGCGTTATAAAATACACATGGGCAATATCACAACGGTAGAAATAATGAACTGTTAACTTGCACATTGCAGTTGATAATTCTAAGGTTTGTCCTTAAATACATGTTATTTAAGTGTAATTGAGTTTAAACAGTAATTGAGAGATCGAGTCGTACGTCGTGATCATCGTTACACAACTATTACTTTGCGCTCGCTTTAACGATATCATTAAAGCACGGTAGCATGAAATAAACTACGATAAAACTATATAGTAGTATAAACTATATTCCAAATAAGAGCTGGGGATTAATTTCGTGTCATCCGTTTGTACCCATTCATAAATAAATTATGCAAACAAACATTTTAACTTTAAAATCACATATTGAAATTAATATTTCTAAAAATTGGTTCAATTGATTTAGGCTATGTAATATTTTAGAGAAACTTAATGAATCACCCAAGCCATTACAAAACAATCACAATTGTAAAATAGTAATAGAAATCATATTCGGAAGGAAATACAAATAGACTATTTATTTAATTAACATGAATAGAAGAACCAGACATATTAAAAAAGTTCTTTGCCTGCTTTCATTCAAATTTTAGAGATCCACTTAATAGATTAAGTCAAATAATTATAATTATAGCAATGTGGAATTTATGTGAATGGTTATGTGAAAGACCACGTAGAAATTGTTGTGAACCATTAATTTATATAAATATTAATCATAATGTGCAATATTTTTAATCATATCTATCACCTAATGTAAACGTTCAGGAAAGAAATTTTAAAAATCTATATTTAAAATTGGTACGCGAGTTAACACAAATATATAGTTTTTAAAATATAACAAGAAAACACTTGACTTAAAGTAAATTTACAAACACATGTCACCATAGGATGCGCGTCTACACTAATGCATAGTTTAAAATTAAATACTGAAGGAAA
Source organism: Aphrophora alni (assembly GCA_963513935.1). NCBI lineage: Eukaryota > Metazoa > Arthropoda > Insecta > Hemiptera > Aphrophoridae > Aphrophora > Aphrophora alni. Next base: position 92,533,438 of record OY740767.1, read on the forward strand.
GTATAGGTACTTTAATAAAAATCAAATAGTTGTACTAACGAAGTTGACATTTGCTTATGAAGTACGAGTGTCACTGTGTGACAACTTGTTGGCACGACTTGGATCTGTTATTTGTGAAAGATAACACTTACACGTTGAGCAGTTATTAACTGTTCCAGTATTTCCAATCTGTTGTAGTCACTGATATCACAGGGCACAGTCACCACACTCTCCACTTCACAGCACAGTCTCGTCTAAAGCCATTCTGCTTTCTCTACAGTACCACGTCCAACTAAATGTGGGGCACCTCGCCCCCTCTCTTATACTGGCCCGGATACCCCCCCACATACATGGGTTGACATAGTTTCAAACCCTCCCTTTTACCGTCTAATTTCTGTTTTCACTATCAATATATACAAGGGGATTATCATCTATTTGGACCTATAAACGGAATAAAAGTATAATAATAATAATTATAATTTATAATACCTAAATAGTTTTTGTCTCAATAGAATGAACACAAAACATAATACATATTATAAAAATAAGTGATCCCTTTAATTTTTAATGATTTAAAAGTAAATCAAATAAAACGATTTGTATATTGCTAAATGCTAATTTATTAAATTTGGTAAATTTTAATCTTACAATTTTGTTAAAAAGTGGATGCTCATAACCGACAACATTTTTACTAAAATAGAATTAAATTTAATATAATTGTGTATTCGGACTTCAGAAATATCTTAATACAATTTCAATCTTTTATTATATACACATTAATTCCCAACCTATATTAATTTTTGAAAAATAAAAAATTACTGGCATTATAAAATTCACCACATTAGGTAGGAATTATTATATCTATTACAGAAACTGTGTTATAGCTGTTGACATTTTTTATACAAACCACAAAATATATTGTAGTTTTGAGCAATTATCTAAAATTGTCGTATATTACACGTTTGTTAATCAGTTTATATTTTGTATTCAAAGAGCTCTGGCAATTTTTAGTATACACTGTTACCATAAATAATGGGAGATGACAACGAGAGATGGCAAAAATTTAAAACTATTAACTTAGTTTTAATGTATCAATAAGACTGAGACGAAAAGAATTTTTAAAATGGAGAATTCAAGGATAATATAATTTTTTAAATGTTTAAAATACCCTATACAAAGCTATAAAGTAGCCTATATACCCTAAAGTAAACCCTATAGACATTATGTCTTCTGTGTAAAATGTTAGGGTGTTAGTTTGGAGATGGTAACTAAGTGTATACTTTAAAACACATGTCATATAATTTAAGTGTAATGAAAATCTCGCCTAAATTTAATACAACTTGTTTTTTTAGATACTTTGGATTTATAGGGATGAGAAAGGCGACGGAAGCAAACACAAATAAATAAGATAATAATCTTAATATACTATAGAGGGTATAATACAGAATTTAATGTTATACACGATATTGTTTAAAAATTTCTTATAACTTAATTGCTGTTTGTAAAAAATAAAAGATATGCCTATACATGCACAAATGTAACAACATTTCATTTTAAATGCGTGTATTAACTTTTAAAATAAGATTTTGTAAAAAATTAAGATTATTAACGGTCATATGATATATTAAGATGTAACTACAATTAATGATTAAGTTTAACTTACCGGAAGACTGTAATATTAATCCAAAACTAGCTTAGTTAGCACTGACACTGAGCACACACTGACTTTGACTTACTGAAATGGTGATTCGAAAGTAACTGAAAGCTGAACGCTTTGTGTCTTGCTTTATAATTGGAAAAGAAAGTTCATCTAGCGAGTCCCCAACCACGACCCACACGGATATAGCACTTCTCGTTCTGACTCTCTGACGCATGGAGCCCCCTGCGCCCTACGTAATCCACGGTTATGCAATATCAAAATCCTGGACCTCTGGTTCCTAGATTCAATTGACTAATCATTACTTATGTTGGTAAATACTGCCAACACGTTTCTGATCATTTGTGTGTAAAATTAGCGTCAACTGAATTAACAATCACTAAACTCAGTAGAACAAGTTTTTTGAGTTATCATGTAAACACTATTAAAAAAAAAAAAAAAACTATTATACGTAAAAAAATAGACACAGAACTATTTGTTTTCTACTTAATTCTAATTATTTTAGTACATCATAAAAATATAATTAAGTGAATCTAGTTCATTTAGGTAAGAATTTTGACGAATTCAGAACTGTAAAGAATAAAAAAGGAACATTTTTATTTTATATTCTTTAAACTTTTATGTACCCTTAGAGTAAGAAACAAAATCACTTTGTAGTTGTGAAAATATAATATATAATTAAATTTATGTTGTTATTTAAAAAAAAACAGCATTTCAACCATAACTCTAAAAACAGCCAATAGGTTCAAGTTAAAAATATCTTATAGTCGCTTTAACGTCCCATTAAGTGTTTATCAGGACGCTGGCCATCTCTCTTTCAACCTCGTCAACCTGAAATATAAAACAAACTCATACAATAGTAAACAAGGGTGGAAGTGAAACTAAATATGTTTCAGATGCAGATGCATATGCAGATGCAGATTCAATAATGTATTGCAATATTTTTGTGTTGTAAAATTTAATCATTTTATCAGTGTTCTAAATATTTAACCTCGCAAGAGATCAAGAGCACTAGGTGAACATATAATACTGTAACAAAGAAAATTTCAAAGAGTTGTATAACTATTTAGAAAAGAAAATGATATTTGATATATGCACGAATTATTTTATAATTTATATTTTAGGTATATATTTTGAACTTAAAATTTATTTTTTAACATTCGCAAGGAAAATTAGTACATTAGTTTTAAAAATGTATGAATCCCAAAGTAGGTATTCAAGAAAGGATTTCGAAAGGTTCCCACGTCTAAAGTGATGACCTTAGACTTTTAGTTTAATCAACTTTGTTAGAAAAATGTTATGGTCTACAAAAATTTCGGTTGATGTTTTATTTTTCTCTCTTTTTGCAATGTAAGCAATAAAAGGTAAATAATTTTGTATAGATGCTCCGTAATTTTTATTTCATCTACATCTTTTCAATTTTGGTTCTATTTTGAACTGCACTGAAAATATAAGTGTGAATTATAATTTGTAAAAAAAAATAAATAATATTCAGTATAATTATATTTAAGGGTAATAAAATCCCTTCAAACTATAATCTAGTATTTGAGAACTTTCAAATAGAAAATAAGCTTTTAAAATCTCGCCAGGGCAATTATATACACACACACACACACACACACACACACATACTTAATAATATATACATACATATAACACACACATATATACACACACATATAACACATAATATATACACACACACACACACACACACACACACACACACACACACACACACACTTCATAATTGCTTATACATGTAACAACTTTTCAGATCCAACTTCTCAAAATATTTTCTGATTTATTTCAAACTTCTCGAAAAAGTCTATACCATATCGTATACTTTAAGTTTGTTTAAACAACTTTTGTTTATACGTTTTAGAATATCAGATTGTAAACATTTCTCTTTAATTTGTTTACGCCTGACACATTTACATTAGCATCTAAAAAACGCGCAAAAAGACATAAAAATAAAGAATTTCAAGTAAATGTAAGCTATTTCTAACAAGTTAGGAAATTAATAGTCAGTGATCAAAAAAGGGAATATAAGAAAACCTGCAGTTATATAGGCTATTTAATGTAACTAACAAGAAAATTATAAAATTTATAATTTCAAAAGAGCCAAAAGACAAGTTTTTCAGAGCCATACAAATTACAAATAAGTAGATCTCATCATATGGTACAACAAATAAGAAAATTTAAAAATATCGAATTATGAAATTTAGATTTCTTAAAAGGTGTTAGAGAAAGAAGGCTATGGCAATATTTACCTCTATTTCAATTCCTAAAATTAATTATTTTAGTAGTCCAAATAACCCTATATACATAAGAATTTAAAATCCTGATTTTCAAAAAATGAATATTGGTAACGGGACAATTTCTGCATACTGCCTATATTACTGGCTTAGGTATATACTAAATAAAAGCCACAAATACATTAATGTTATTTTAACAGTCAAAGTTGCATAAAAGAAGTTAAGGTTGAAAAGATATTGGATAAATGACCAACGTGATATAAATTGTGTTTTAGTGTTCATTAATATCTTAAATTTAATAATGTTAAACGGCCGCCATTAAAAAAATTAAACAAAGTCCTGGGTTTTTGTACATTGTTAAAAAGGTCACATGAGATATGTTATAAATTTGTTCCTTAATATTATAATTTCCATTTTATTGATTAAATCTTTTTTTTTATTAACCATAAGGACTTAATTGATTATACACCCTGATTGTGTATTATACTTAATTGGGGATGTATAATTTTAGAAAGTGTATAAGTGCTACTTGTTTACTTCCTAATTTACACAAATGGAATTTAATAGTGTTTCTTATATACTTTACAAACATTTAAATTTTACAAATAATATAAATACAAACGATTAAATTTTTTTCGTTGACGTTTATTTTCTGAATAATTTTAAATAAGTAGGCCGTAAGCAACAAACTTTCATATTTGATTAAACCAAAATTTAAAAATCACAGCTAAAGGTACTGTAAAATGTTTGCCTTTTCCTTTTACTACAGGCAAGAAGATATTACTACTGTCAGATATGTTCTACAGGAAAATTCCCCAAACCCAAAATTTAAATCCAGGGGACTATGAAGAGCAAGAGTTGTAAAGGAGAGGTATAAAATATTTCCCCTTTTACATATATACACCACTATCACTATCATTTTTAGTAGTATTAAAGCTTACAAATTTAATATATCCGTATAATGTTATCTACAGCAAAATTTCTTTCGTCATTACATTAATTAGAAAGGGTTTTATTTTTAAAATCAGGAGCTGAGCGTGTACATGAGCTACACAAATTTACCCTATTGCAGACACCTAAATTGGATTAAAATTCCATATATGGTTAAGACTCTGCAATTCAATTCCATATTAACTGGTAAAACTACAACACAGTTATCTAAACCCAAATATTTACAAACACCAGCTGTAAGGATAAATGTATAAAGAGAATGAAAATATTATTAAAATTTCTTAACTTAATACAGTCCTGAACAATTGTACTGAATGAGGGGATTAATGTAATTCACAGGAAAATAATCAACACCAAACTTTGAAAAATCAACCATTAACCTCCAGGCTTTTTTCTTCAAACTTTGTCGTAAGATTATATTTGTCAGATACAATCAATTCATTGTTTAGCCAAGCACACTTGCCCAACAGCCATACTACTTCATCATAATTCTTGGTTGGCATTGTTCACATATTCTACATAACCTTTGTATTCGGTCAATATATGAAAATAACTTGGTTACTTTGTATCGTCTTTTGTAATCTGTTACATAATTTGAATAAGATATAGTAAAATTTTGTAATAGAATTGTGCTTAAAGATTCACGTGACGGCTTTCAATTTAATATTTTAACTGAACCCTAAGTAATGAACTTCCATATCGGATTCAACATTTGATTAACCATTCAAAAGTTAGTATTAATTAATAAACTTTAAAATAAAAAATTAAAGCTATAGATTGAAGAGTAAGGGATAATAATTGAAATTTCTTTGTATTTTAGTAAAACAAATTATAAATACTCACAAACCGTAGGTAAAACGTTTTGAACTTAAATGTAATTAAGTTGGTAAACCAGAGTAAATGTATCTAAGCACTTTTTCTAATCACAATATATAACTCAAATTAAGTTGGTTCAAATAAAATAAAGAAATCTTATTATTTATTAATTTAAGTGATAAATACTCTCCTCTTTCTATAACGCATATTATAAAAACAAAATAGATGTAAGTTACCATCAGGTTACATGTGAAAATGATTATTTCTAAACATATTTTTTGTCTAATATTACAGGTAAATATTGAGCTTGACTCGTGAGATAATATTAGATAGAATAAAACTCGAATGAACTATATATAGATTAGTTATTGTAGTTCATGTATCACTGAAGATGGCGACTTTGTGTTGAAACGCGTTTGATTAATTATACATAATTTTTGTGAGATCATGTGTTTCGAGTTTTATTCTATATAATGTAGCATTCATAAAATAAATCTGCATTTTGTTATTGACAGTCCACTCGCCGTCCCCCTTATCTTCCGTCTCTATCTAAGTACAGAGTACAACGGCTGGTTAGCGAGCCGATCTAAAACCCGTTATCTAGTCTACCTGTAGTCACACAATGTCTGACATCCATATTCAGCTACGTTAGAGAAAAATTTCTTTTTGGACTTCAAAATTTCAACCCTAGTTTTTTGGCAATGTTAATCTACAAGTTTTGTGCGTTTTAGTTCTATAATGTTTAGTAAATTTTCGTTTTCACGGCACAAGCTTACGTGAACTGCGACAGGATTTTCCAGGTACAGATTTTATCATATATTAAATTTTTGTTAATGCTTTAAAACAATTTATTAATTATCATGTATTTTTAAAATATGTATTTCATGTTTTATTTAATATTCAATGTTCTTTTGAAACTCAATGATTATAAAAATTTACTTTTCTTAAAACATACTTTACAAAATCTTGTAAAGGCACATTTTGAGTTTGGAACAATTATGTGAAATAAGTGCAAACTAATGTTGAACTTTGAATGATCGAAATATCTCATTGTACATGTCAAATATAAAACAATTGAAGAAATCTGTTCTAAATCAGAAAATTTCGTTTTGCAGACTTTTGCAAATCTTTGCAAGTCTTATACAAGCTTTGTTTCAAACAAAATTAAATATATATAAATAGATTTATAATCATCTAAGAAGCTTTTAAGTACAATCTTAACGAATTTCTGTTATACAATCAATTTTCTTTGATTTTGACAAATAACCAGATATTTTCTTTAATAATGAACATTAATGCTAAAACATGTCCGATTTTGTACAGACACTAAAAAACATGTTTTTTGCTATAGCTAATATGCTGGTAGAAGAAACACAGCGAAAGATCTAGACATGTTTCGTCCTGTTAACCAAAACACGTTTTATCCAACTTAGCTTCAGTTTCATGTGCACAAAAGTGATGAAAAAAAAAAAAAAAAAAAAAAAAAAAAAAAAAAAAAAAAAAAAAAAAAAAAAAACTAACTTTATTGAACTTTAATTAAACTCATATTGTATATGTGCCTAAAATTTATTTCAGCGAATATGTTTTCTTAAAACATTCTTTTAGATGTAGACTTGTGTAATTAATTATAAAATATATAAAAATTATTGGGTGGAGCCTGCATGCAAACTTTCGGTCCTAACAACCTCCAAGAGGTTATTTTCTAAATTAAAATATTGACGTCAATTAATAAAACTTAATATTCAAAATTTTCATTTCTTTTTTTTAAAATAAACTTCTCTTTTTTATAATAAATTCTTTATCTAAAATATATATATATTTATTGGCCAATATAGCATTTAAGTAATTTATAAAATAAGTAATATTATGTAACCTTTTTTTTTTAAACTTATCATTTCATAAAGTTAAAAAAGGGGGAAATAAATATCAGTATCTTTTCATCTTTTTTTTTATTTTTGTAATTTTTACATTTAAGGGCGTATTATCTTTTTTTTGATTAATTATAATCCAGCTAATTGTTAAGCTGTGCTCATTGTCTTTTGTTAAATTTTGTAACTATAAAATATATAAACTAAAAAAAAGGGGGGGGATAAATTTTCAGACTCTATTGATTAATTTTTTTTTAATTATAATATTTCACTTTAAGGGCGTATAATTTTTTTTTTTTTTAAATATAATATTGTTAATCATAAGGTGTTTATGATAATTTTGTCTCAGGATGTCTTTCTCAGTTGTAAATGATAAAATCTGAAACGTCGAAATTTCTTTTTTTGTTCAATAAACTTGAGCCTTGTTAATTACTAAATTTGTCTTTGTCTTTTTTTTTATTTCTATTTTCAAACATTGTTACCATTTGGTTCCGCCTTTCTTAAATTTAAGTCCCCTGGTAACATGTTTCTGGTAGCAGAGCGTGGTTAATTTAAATTCTAGCGTGGTTTTCTCTAAATTATAAAGTCGTTGATTCTAGATTCTAGTGTGGTTAAATTAAATTATAGAGTTGTTAATTTTTTAAATTCTGGAACCGTAGTTAATTTTCAAAATTTTGCATTGGAACCATCTAAATTTAAATTCAAAATTATCTTTGTTAAACAAGGCTCATTTTTATGTTTTGCAGCTTTTTCAAATACTGCACAACTGTTGCTGATGAAATTTTTTTTTTTATATATTTAGTTTAAATATTTAGATGTCTATAAATCTATAGTCTCTTTTTTATTATTTATTTATTTTTATAAACACTTACACAAAAACTTCTAAACCAATTTTGATAAAATTTTTTTTTATTATTATTTTGTCTGCTTAAATATTTTTATATATATATATATATATATATATATATATATATATTTACAAACACTGCACACTAGTCATTCACTGAATTTGATCCAGACAGCGGGCTCATTCGGGAATCCAAAAAAAAAATTTAAATAAATAATAAAATCCAAAAATAGTTAAAAACAAAAAAAAAAACAAAAAAAATTCAAAATCTCCTTCAAAAATTTTCTCGAGTTTTCTTTCGCTTGTCTGTATCAATTCATACTTACACACACACATATATACACAACAACTACACTACATATAATTCTTGAGTCATTCTCTGGCTCTTTCACCTTTTTTTTGCATCATCTTAAAAGAAATTTTTTTTATTAAATTACTTGGTTTATTTTTTTTTTATAATTATCAGCAACAGTTAAAATGGCAGTGGATTTGCTGCGATTAGTGGACTCGTTAAAGAACACGGAGCTTGCTTTTGAATTTTTTTTTGTCATCTTGAAGGAAAATTATTTTTATTTATTTTTTTTTTTAAATTTTATCATCATGGCGGTGGACTGGTTGATGCAGATGGTGGCATTTGTTTAATAGTAAATTGAAATGTTGAACACCCTTTAATAATATATCATTGTGTGCAAAATTTTTTTCTTCTTCCAAATTATAGGGGCCCAGTTTTTGTATATAGGACGACATGGTTGGCCTGTTTGTCTTGATTAAATTATTCGGTTGTTTGTCTTTTTTATTAGCAGGTCAACATGTTTGTTCCTTAATTAGTTTTTTATTAGGGTTGAGAAAACCGGAGTTGGGTTTTCCTCACCATGGGTCACCTTTTATTTACATATTTACTTTGCTACACCTTTTCTTAACACATCTTTCTTTTGTACTTTTGAACACTTATTTTATTTTGATGAAATTTTTTTTTACATAATTTTTTTTTTGATTAATTTAAATTCCTTTTTGGGGGCACATGATTACAGTTACATACATAAGACCTTAAGTCAAACATTACATGCCCTGCCTTGTGCAGTAAAACAATTTTGACTCCCCAACGTTTCATACTGCTTATTTGTTTATTTTTAAAATGGATTATTTGTTTAGACCCTTCAAAATTCTTTTTCTCACGGAAATTGTTAAGAGCCGTGAATAGTTTAAATTTCTCTTCGTATGGGAGAAGAGGAATTTAAAAAAAATAACGACGCTGAGCATGATCTGACCTAAAAGGCTTCAGGAGTTTTTGTTTTATTTTTATTTATTTTTGATATGTATATTTTAATGGTCGGTTCAGAGGATTCTCCTCCCGCATGTGAGCTTCCTCTGAGTCCGGCCTTTTCCTGTAAGCCTAAAGTGTTATGCACTTTCCCTCCCCAGTCCCCGGAGTGGTCACCTCCTCTTGGTGTCCCGAGGTGCCACTCCACCCCTTTCCCCACGTACCTTAGTGTACAAAGTCAGTTCATGCACAGCAATGTCGACCTTTGCGTCACCCTTCAGCTCTTTCTGTCCGGGGCTTGACCCAATGATAGGTGGGAAGAGCTGAGACGCTATAGAAATTTCAAAATTTAATAAGTAAGTGCCGAAGGAGGCTACACCCTAGAGTGGTGATTATAAAAGCATTATGAAGCGTTGTTTCTATCAGGTGCCCCTGATTTCAAAATTTTGTAGGAGGCCCTTCTGGCCCCTTTCTTCAGAAGCTTGTAGGAGGCCCTTCTGGCCCCTTTCTTCTATCTTTTCTTGGAGGCCCTTCTGGCCCTTTTTCAAAATTTTGCGGGAGGCCCTTCTGGCCTCTTTTCTGACTCCACCCCAACTCCGTCTTTCGGGGGGGGAGAGCTGTAGCATTCATAAAATAAATCTGCATTTTGTTATTGACAGTCCACTCGCCGTCCCCCTTATCTTCCGTCTCTATCTAAGTACAGAGTACAACGGCTGGTTAGCGAGCCGATCTAAAACCCGTTATCTAGTCTACCTGTAGTCACACAATGTCTGACATCCATATTCAGCTACGTTAGAGAAAAATTTCTTTTTGGACTTCAAAATTTCAACCCTAGTTTTTTGGCAATGTTAATCTACAAGTTTTGTGCGTTTTAGTTCTATAATGTTTAGTAAATTTTCGTTTTCACGGCACAAGCTTACGTGAACTGCGACAGGATTTTCCAGGTACAGATTTTATCATATATTAAATTTTTGTTAATGCTTTAAAACAATTTATTAATTATCATGTATTTTTAAAATATGTATTTCATGTTTTATTTAATATTCAATGTTCTTTTGAAACTCAATGATTATAAAAATTTACTTTTCTTAAAACATACTTTACAAAATCTTGTAAAGGCACATTTTGAGTTTGGAACAATTATGTGAAATAAGTGCAAACTAATGTTGAACTTTGAATGATCGAAATATCTCATTGTACATGTCAAATATAAAACAATTGAAGAAATCTGTTCTAAATCAGAAAATTTCGTTTTGCAGACTTTTGCAAATCTTTGCAAGTCTTATACAAGCTTTGTTTCAAACAAAATTAAATATATATAAATAGATTTATAATCATCTAAGAAGCTTTTAAGTACAATCTTAACGAATTTCTGTTATACAATCAATTTTCTTTGATTTTGACAAATAACCAGATATTTTCTTTAATAATGAACATTAATGCTAAAACATGTCCGATTTTGTACAGACACTAAAAAACATGTTTTTTGCTATAGCTAATATGCTGGTAGAAGAAACACAGCGAAAGATCTAGACATGTTTCGTCCTGTTAACCAAAACACGTTTTATCCAACTTAGCTTCAGTTTCATGTGCACAAAAGTGATGTAAGAAAAAAAAAAAAAAAAAAAAAAAAAAAAAAAAAAAAAAAAAAAACTAACTTTATTGAACTTTAATTAAACTCATATTGTATATGTGCCTAAAATTTATTTCAGCGAATATGTTTTCTTAAAACATTCTTTTAGATGTAGACTTGTGTAATTAATTATAAAATATATAAAAATTATTGGGTGGAGCCTGCATGCAAACTTTCGGTCCTAACAACCTCCAAGAGGTTATTTTCTAAATTAAAATATTGACGTCAATTAATAAAACTTAATATTCAAAATTTTCATTTCTTTTTTTTAAAATAAACTTCTCTTTTTTATAATAAATTCTTTATCTAAAATATATATATATTTATTGGCCAATATAGCATTTAAGTAATTTATAAAATAAGTAATATTATGTAACCTTTTTTTTTTAAACTTATCATTTCATAAAGTTAAAAAAGGGGGAAATAAATATCAGTATCTTTTCATCTTTTTTTTTATTTTTGTAATTTTTACATTTAAGGGCGTATTATCTTTTTTTTGATTAATTATAATCCAGCTAATTGTTAAGCTGTGCTCATTGTCTTTTGTTAAATTTTGTAACTATAAAATATATAAACTAAAAAAAAGGGGGGGGGGATAAATTTTCAGACTCTATTGATTAATTTTTTTTTAATTATAATATTTCACTTTAAGGGCGTATAATTTTTTTTTTTTTTAAATATAATATTGTTAATCATAAGGTGTTTATGATAATTTTGTCTCAGGATGTCTTTCTCAGTTGTAAATGATAAAATCTGAAACGTCGAAATTTCTTTTTTTGTTCAATAAACTTGAGCCTTGTTAATTACTAAATTTGTCTTTGTCTTTTTTTTTATTTCTATTTTCAAACATTGTTACCATTTGGTTCCGCCTTTCTTAAATTTAAGTCCCCTGGTAACAATAATATAACAGATTTTAAATTCTAGTGATTTATAACAGAGTATAGCATTAAACATTGTGTTTAAATTTAGTGTTTCTTGTTCTATTTTTAGTATTTAACTATGTTTTTCAAATTTATCACGTGTAGTATAGTAGGCCATGTATATTATATTATTTGAGATGTGTAAAAATATAGATGGATGGATTTATACACAGTAACTTTTTATACACGGTTGCTGTACAACTATGTTGTTGTTTTGCTCTTTTGTATGCTTAATTTACTTTATAATCGATAATTAAATATTTAGTGAAGACGAGAATATTGACAGTCATTTTTTTTTCTGGAATGCTATAAAGAAATGAACTTTGTTTTCCGAATCTGTTGCAGATCCGATAAATTATTTAAAATATATTATTTTTTTAAAAATATAATGTTTTGAATTTTAATAACTTTGTGTATTAGCGACTTTAATATAGTAATTTTACATATTGCGTTGAAGAGTGGGTAAGTAATAAAACACGTCAAAGAAGAAATGACTCATAAATCACGAAACGCAATTCATACACCGGACGTAGTTCTATTGTTATGACAACACTGTAAACATATTGGAATCGAAAGTGGTGTCAAACAAAGGGCCGTCGAAGTATTGCATGCAAACATGTTGCAATTCACGGATGTATTTTGTGACGCAAATGAAAGTGTATTGGAGAAATTGTTCTATGAGCAATCTAGCCTTAGACATTTGACTTTCTAACGGGACCTGACAGCAACAATCATATTGATCGTTAATGTTGGTAGACATGATATGAATATGTATCCGTGTTAACCAGAAGAAGGAAGCTAATTGTTGTGCAAGGACGTTCAGTGACCGCGACCAAGACTAGAGAGGGTTCGATGCACAACCGGCCCACATCTTTAATTATACATTGAGTCTATGTTTACGATACGCTTTCTTTTTTAATTTTAACTTGTTTCCGATTAATTTAATACGTTGGAAGCACGAATCGTGTTTAGTAATGTACGTTTATCACTCCTAAGTTCTATATTAAGTACACAATTTACGAGTGATGTGTTAAACAGTTAAGAACGAAATGGCTAGAGATGACACTGTGGAGGCAATTTGTGGATGCCTATTTCTGTGACCGATGTATAAATATCAATATTTTCGGAAAACAAATGAACTATTATTTATTTATACAGAAAAGAATCGTCACGGGCCCAACATTTAAAGAATGAAAAAAAAAAAAAAAAAAACTACAGGAGTTACTCCTAGAGTTAACTATTTAAGTTATCTAACTGTAAGCAGATTGTACTTGGTGTACAATAATGCACGTCTAATGAAAATGATACAATTTATTGAAATCCAACAAGATTTATGGAGACTATACTTATTAATAGTTTCTCACATATACAAAGTGATGTGATAAGTAAAACAATCTATCTTAAGTGTTCCTGAAAATATTTGTTTAGTGCTTTGTAGTCCCAAAAAGTTATTTTTTTAACTATGTATATCTTTTGTTTATTCGATGCGTTACAGCTCAATTAAACTGAGTGAATGGATTTTATTCGTTTTTAGTATGTTTTGGTCATTTTAACTATTATTAAAAGCCAAGAGGTTTCAAAAAATCAAATACCTTAAAATTTTCGAGTTCTTGTGTTAAGACCAAATGATAAAATTTCAATTTGAATCAACGTTTACGTATTATAAAAAGTCCCAATCAAAAAGTATTGGTCGCCATTTTCCAAAGCGTGTCAGTTTGGGAGTTGTTATAAAAAACCATGTTTAGATGAAACTTTGGTGAAATATGAACCAAAATAACAATTCACTGGTATATTAAAATTTCTGTTTTCTGGTAAATTAAAAAAAACGAACTTAACAAAACTCTTACTTATATTAGGTTATTTTGAATTTTCTAAATTACTAGAAATTGTAAATATTTTTACCAGTAGGAAACACTGGTTTTGGTCATAACTCATTACATTTAACCACAATTATTCCATGGTTCATTTCCATTTTTTGGCAGATAACTCCCAAACTGGTGTTTTGAAGTAAAATATTTTGTGTTGATATGATTGTGTATATGAAAATGTTATGGGCATTGTTTGTGCGCCGTTTATAAACAATACGAACATTTATTATATGCAATGGATTTAAATAAACGTATCAACTGAACCTTAAATAAATCGTAAATAGAAGGAAGTATTATTAATTGAAATAAAAGAAATCCTATTAGATTGGGTTTCAGTTTGTTTATATCTGGTCAGCTGGAAGTTATATGCTTTCAGAAAACCAGTTAAGGATCCAAGCATAAATAACATTATTTAAATAAACAGGTGTTTAATCTTAGACCGCATGCGCGCCAAGTACTTGCCATTTAAACCAGCTAACTGTAGTCGTCGTAGACACTAACCATCGACAAGGAAAGGGAAGAACTTGTGTACTTATTTAATATTTAAAGCTAACTACAAGTAGTCTTGTAATTGATTCTGTATGGTTTATTGGTGGTATAAGGTACCGTAGCTTGCCTACAAAAGGCAATGTAGGTCTCTCTCTAACCCAACTCTCGTGTTTATACCATATTACTAGAGAGATGATTATAAACAAAGTTAAATTGTTTAATCATTCAAAATGTGGTGTTTAATTAGGTCTAAAGTTCACAGTAGTTTGTGGGTTTCTGTTTTAAACTTGCACAATTTCTAAGCTTTGTATTTCTTTTTTCTAAATTCTTCACGTCATGTGGTCAAATAAGAAAATAGTTAACCATCAAAGTTTAGTTTACTAGCCTAAATATATTTTATTACTTTTTCAAAAAAAAAAAAAAAAAAAAAAAAAAAAACACTTTTTTTACATACTTAATAAATCGAGACTTCTAACTTAATGTATTTACAAATTAAACCAAAAATACATAATGAAAGAAACTACACAAGGTTGAGTCAACCTTTATCTTTACAAAATTAAGTTATTTCTAAAATGGACGTATTCTATAAGTTATATCACATTAATAAAAAAGTATAAATTATGTCAGCAATAAATAATTATAGCTAAACATTTATATAAAAAATAAAGTCCATTATGCGTAGATTTGCATGTTTGCGGTATCAAAGTCACACAAAGTGCAATGTGACTACACAGACCTTAAAGCGATTCCATTTATTTGCTTATCATTTTTTATGCTTAATTAATACAATGGAAAGAGTGATACAGTCAAACCTATAAAATGGCAATGTTATTCCTCCTCCTGCAAAAAGCTTATATTTAATATTGGAAATGGCAAAAAAACAAATAATTTATTATGATTTCGATTGATAATAAGCCCATGGAAAATCAATGACATTACGAAAGACGACCTTGAAGGATTATGTTGTTTGGTTTCATGAAATTGAAGACGTATCACAGTTAAAATATTTTGATTTATATATTGATACCCATTTGTTTATATATTGATACGAAATACAAAAGTTGGTACATGGAAAAATGAATTAGAAAATGTTTAAATACAAATAATTTACAAAAGAAAAAATTATACATAACGTAAACAATTATGTAAGAAAATATTAAATGAAGTTGTAAATTTATATTTGTAAATTAATTTGTTTGAATATGTATGTATGTATATATACTTGTATTTAATTTTATAAGACTAAACGTTAAATAGAAAATTTCTGTTGAAAAAAAAATGAATAAAAAGCAATGTTTGTGAACATCGACAATAGCCTACAAGAAGACTGACATTCCTTTAACCTATATACAACTAATAAAGACGGCGCGAAAGAATTGATCGATTAAAGTAAACAAGTCTCTTAAAATCCGTTAAATGGTTTTAGAGTAGAATGTTTACATTTTAGACGCTTTAAATTGTATTCATGCCCATCTAATGTTAATGGAATTGGGAATTTGTATGGGATAGAGTTAGATATTTTGATACAGTACAATCGTAACATAAACTTACCTGACAAACATGAAATTCAAATTTGTTTTTAACTGACAGTTTTGACTGACAAAATTGTTTGTAAACTGTGTAATTGAAATTTTAAATCTTTTGTATATTTCGTTTAAAATAAAAACAAATTTAAAAGGCTATATAAAATGTGGTTTTTAACATAGTAAGGTAAAACAGCTAAATTAAAATAAAACAATATTAACTGAATAAAAACAAAATATCACTTATATTTCAATTCTTTCAAAATATATTGTAATTTAAAAAATGTATTTGTTCACATTATTATGAATTATTTCTTTTTACCTCAGACAATATTAGACTTGTCAACGTCTATGAACCATTCATTGTACTGTACATGTTGTGGTCTTGTGGTTCAACCTTGTTTGCTGTCGCGTATAAAATGAAACACTGGTCAAAAGAGGTTATATAATGAATCTTGTAATCATAACAATTGTTTATTTAATTTAATCACCATACCGTGCTGGCCTACTGAAAATTCTTTTCAAAACATTCCAAAAAAAAAAAAAAAAAAAATTGGCAATGTGTCTATCGGATATTTGAATAGATTTTGTGTTTTCCTTCTTAGGTTAATGATTTATCTTGTTTTGTGAAACACGTCGTATAAATTCAGTTTTAATCTTGTACATCAGCGTCAAAATTTCCACAGTAAATATACATAATAACAGATGATGATGATAATACTGGTTAACCAGTCAACACAAATTATTAAGTGCAGGTTTAAAGAACGAATTGCACAACAAATGAATAAAAAACTTTTTTATCCAATAAAATTCAAAACTGCATACGATTAATTAAATGACAATAGTTACTTTTAGGTCAACGAATTATTTTTTATTTTTAAAATCATTCTTAATTTGAAACTTTTCAATATTATAATATTTTTTTAAATTTGTATTACGGAGGGAAAATAATCAATTAGTTAACTATCCAGTAGTAAGAAAAATCGATATAGTTTTTATACTGATGTCGATTTGTAAATTCGTTTTAATCACTATAAACGCATTTCCAAAATGATGTATCAGACATACATCACGATTATATCCGTGGAATAATTACATTTATGACAATTTTTCACGATTAGTTCAATCGCTTCAAAATGTTGAAGTTTGAAGCAAATAAAATGTCTCATTCTACCCCAAACTTGTTATGGGGCTGATATACATGTAATAACGATAATCACAAAATTAAAGCTGGAGAAAAGTAAATAGGTGTTACATTCTATAAGAACTAACAGTCTGTTATTGCTGGTCAGATATTGTACAGGTCTTGGCCGTAGGCGGGAATGCCTCTAAGGACTTTCTCTTACCACAGAGGGTATCTCCGACGGAAGGTCTAGAGTAAAGTATGGTCTGGGTAGTCAGACTTGTAGGAGGGAAGTGTTAAGCGGTCTGGAGTAGTTTCCTCAGGATCCTATATTACTTTGTGTCAAGATATCCGAACAGAAAATGGATATCTGTTTTGCTTTAGGATAAGACAAAGCTTTCTTCTTTTCGGTGGAGCGTCCAACGTACCTACGACACTACACCATCTAAATCCTTTACAGTTTACGGTTGAAGATTGTGGAATTTTAATATTGCTCAAATAAGGAAGGTTTATGATATTCAAAGTTCAAATTGATTGTTAAGGGACATCCAGTGGCCAAACAGTTGTAGGGTGTGTATTTGGTAGTAATATAATTTCTTTTTCTTTGTTTTCCTTTTTAATATCATTTTTTTAAGTGCAGTTTATTTTTTATGTTATAATGCGTATTTTCAAAGCCAATTTTATATATTTATTTAAGCCACTGAGGTTAATGGTTACTTTCAGTTTTGTGTGTTGTAATTAAAAGAAAAAGATCACGCAATTGTTTTATTTTATATTTAGGTCTAAAATTTTAGTCTATCTTTGTTTATTTATTATTTTATGTCATATTTTGTTATTTCTGTTTATATCTTTGTTTATGTTTCTTTTTGTTTTATTGGTTTATTTGTCAAATCAATATTGGAGATCATGTAATGTAAATATATGTATTTTGTTAATAGATACAGTAGAAGGGGCTTCATAACCTCGACTGGGCCCAATTAAAGGCGCGCAATCAAATCAAATACAGTCTATATTGATGTTTAGAATACGAAAACCATTACATCAAAAATACAATCAATACAAAATGTTTCTAATGGTTTGAAATTTGCAAGCTTATATTTCATTAATTTAATAAATTATGTTAAGAAAGCTTAAAATATAATGTAATCATATTTTGAGGAGGGGAGGGGTAACTAGAAAATTAATATTTTGTTAAATCAATTAATTATACCATGAATCAAATTTAAAGTCATTCATCGTTATCATGTAAGATAACGTACATTCAAAAAAGTTCAGTTGTAAAATATTTTGAAAAATATTACAAAATAACGGATTAAATTAGAACTTCTTTATGACAGGGAACATTAAAGAACCGTCCCAAGTAGTCTAATGTCTCAAATTTACCGACTTTTTAGTCTTCCACACCACATACTGCTGTTTCAGCAAATAAAAATTTACTTTTGAAACATATTTATAAATAACGGTTTAAATGACAAATTAAAGTCTAATTCAATATTTCTCGAATTTTAAACAATTACAAAATTTCTGATTTTCCTTTCAGTCTTCATAAACTGTACTGCATTTTTCAGAATAAGCAGTCTTACTTTAATTGAGTTTTTGTAAACAATAAAAACTCTAAATTCTTTAACATTGAATCATTATTAAAATAACATTATCTATATTAAAATAGTGACTCATTACTTTCTTTAATAGTAGAAGTGAAGGAATTGCGAACTGTTGCAAAACCAAGATCTACACTTTCTAGGGTGGGTGAGAGACTCAGCTTTCCTAAACCGCCTCTGTTGTTAGGAATGTTAACGGAAAACGAAAAACATAATTGTCGAGTTCAGCTTTGAATCTGTCACCGCTGCTGCTAACAATAAGTAATTAACATATGAAATAAGGAACATTAACAATGGAATTTAGCTCAATTACATACAATCGCCGTGAAGCTTTGCATTGTCTAAACAGAAGTAAGTTACCGTGCCACGGATTATGACGCACTTGGCCCACATATTAAACTCTGATTCATTATATTTAAAACACACCCACGCGTTTAATTTCATTTTAGGAGTGTGTATATCATTATCTGTATAATAAGCCTTTATTTACTCATACAGCTAGAATTTGGTTAGCCTAAATATACAGAAAACAACGTTTAACTCTCTTCTATATGTAAGATCTAGGTATGAAATGAAAGACGTTCATCTTGCAAAAACAAACTGATGTATCCTTTATACGGTAAACTAAAAAATGGAACCAAAATAAAAGTATCTAAAATATATTACGTACTGCTCTCTCCTACCCTAGACTACTAAAATTAATTTATATTTCAACACAAATATTAATGATTTATACCTAAGTTATATATTTCAATATTAAATAATTAATATTTCTAATTAGCTTTAAATTAACTCTCTTATACCAGGGAACACATGCAATATAACACGCCAACTTCATCAACTAGCCACAGAACACATGCAATATAACACGCCAACTTCATCAACTAGCCAGGGAACACATGAAATATAACACGCCAACTTCATCAACTAGCCAGGGAACACATGCAATATAACACGCCAACTTCATCAACTAGCCAGGAACACATGCAATATAACACGCCAACTTCATCAACTAGCCAGGGAACACATGAAATATAACACGCCAACTTCATCAACTAGCCAGGAACACATGCAATATAACACGCCAACTTCATCAACTAGCCAGGAACACATGCAATATAACACGCCAACTTCATCAACTAGCCAGGGAACACATGAAATATAACACGCCAACTTCATCAACTAGCCAGGAACACATGCAATATAACACGCCAACTTCATCAACTAGCCAGGAACACATGCAATATAACACGCCAATTTCATCAACTAGTCAGGGAACACATGAAATATAACACGCCAACTTCATCAACTAGCCAGGAAACACATGAAATATAATACGCCAACTTCATCAACTAGCCAGGGAACACATGCAATATAACACGCCAACTTCATCAACTAGCCAGGAACACATGCAATATAACACGCCAACTTCATCAACTAGCCACAGAACACATGCAATATAACACGTCAACTTCATCAACTAGCCAGGGAACACATGAAATATAACACGCCAACTTAATCAACTAGCCAGGGAACACATCAATATAACACGCCAACTTCATCAACTAGCCAGGAACACATGCAATATAACACGCCAACTTCAGCCCTTACAAGTGTGGCTGTAGATCTTGATATGTTCCAATAAATTGAAGATTCCGGCTGAATTCTAAACAACTGTCTATCCGTTTCTCCAGTTCTCCAACGTTCAATACATCCTGTAACTTGTTGGATGCTGTAATTTTACACTTAAGCAGTGAGTGTTATGGAGGTAGAACAGGTGTAAAATTCTCAGCTTGCTTTGCTACCTCATCAGCTCGTTAATTTCCATCGTATCTCGGTATATTAAACTCTAATTCAATTTCAAACATTTCACCAGAATCCTGACTGTTCAGGAATTAATTGATTTTGTACTTCTTTCACTTGTCTTCAAAATGGTACCTGTCTGAGTATTTTCGTTTTCCTTCTTGTGAAACACATGGAGTTCTAATAAGGACCACTTCCCTAATTTTATTTTGGCTACATATTCTGTTGGTGTTCAGTTTATTACCAGCTAATCAGAGACAGGACGAAGACCAGCTCATCCCTTTTAAATATTAAGAAGTTCCTAATTTGTATTTTATGGGTAATCTGTTGCCAATAAACATTTATTTATAATCCTGTGTCCTCACAATCCGTGAAAGGGCTAATCCTGTTAGATAGTTTTGAGTCGGGGAATATGTTGTGAACACATCGAGTTCCTGTTGCGGTAATTTCCTAATTTTTAACCGGAATTGGCTTCCACATGTAGTTCCCCACTCTAGCTCCACTATACTGGATTAAAGTTTTGAGTTCCTCCGTCTCACTGGGATTGAATCTTTTACTCTCACACTTCAAGCGAGCACGCTAGCCTCTAGACTCTAGACCGACCGGTTCAAGCATTTTCCAATCCGCTGACTGGTTTTAAAAACTACACTTAAACATGCAACAGTTATTTTAGAAACATTTTATTGTGAAGTATGAAACAAAAAATTGTATTATTATGCATCAGGTCTTTATATAATATTAATTTTAAAGAACAAAAATTTTATTCACGTAAAAGAGAGAAAACTATATTATATTATACTTTTTATTAGAATAGCTACGTACATTTAATAATAAGAGTCTTTATGATATAAAATCAAACGAAATGAAAGTGTAAATTTATCTTGTGATGCAGATAGTAAAATCAAAGCAAAGACTTGAGTGTGAAAATATTGATTTCATACCCTATGACAAGTTGACATGTGATTCGTAAATTAGTGATCACACATTTGGTGTGATGATGGGCTTGTTGGTTGCGTGCCGGTCTCTAATTAAATATTGCCAAAACATGCTCACTTCACAAGTAGAACAGAACTAGTTAACCTGATCATATTAATCTAGGAATGTGTTTGGCAAACATGCAAGTAGGACGCTTGTGGTTTGAGAGGGACATGATCTAATGTAACGGGACGCACCCTCGACGCTTTCACTGGCTAAAGAATCTCCTAATACAGCGGACTAATAAGTGCCATCAATATCATTACAATACACTTAAAGTAACAGTAGTATTTTGAATATTAAATTAAAATATTTAGTGCTGAAGAATACATGCCTATCTTATATACTGACATCGTTTAAAAATTGACACCAATTACTCTCTTTATTTTAAAATACGTAAACTCGTATGAACAAATAGATTTTTTTTCTTACTACTAATTCTTTGTTTTTCAAATATTTATTTTAAATAAGTTCTTGATACACAGTGTCTTTCAAAAATTCCATTTCTCCTTCCCCAACATCTTCTTAAGGAACGAAAACTTGAGCTTGGTCAAAGGTGATTTGAGCTTCATTGTATCATGAATTCAACATTTTTAACAACTTCATTTTTGAATTAAAAAATACAGAAACGTTAAAGAAATAGTGGCTTCAAAAACAAAACTAAAGTACAATTTTGTACCTTCGAACAAAATAAAGGCTCTAATGAAAATGTTATGAAATAAATCAACCTTAACAAAAACTATAAAATGAATCTATCTGTAAATTTTTTTATCATTATCTTGGACCGTAAAAAATTTGTTTTAAATTAAAAAATTTGTTCCCATTTTATTTTTCTTATAGTAGATAATAAAAATTCACTTTTTATGTTTCAGAATTCCGAACCATCTTTTTAAGAGAAGGGATCTGAGTCCTGAACTAAGAAATGGTTCCAATTTATCAATAATTACGTTTACCATCCTACCCAACAACGCTTTGCCAAAGATTAGATTCCACCTTCAATGCTTTAAAAAATTAAGATTTTGAAGCGAAAAGGAACGTCCATTACAAAAATCGTGAACGTCCATTACATGCTATCAATTTTGTAACATGTAATGGACGTTCACAAATTTTGCTAGGCTTCAATTCTGAGGGGCTATGAACTATATATCCATAGTGAACATTTTTATGGTTTTCCGAGAGTTGACATCATTCACAATTATATAAGCTTCTTGATATGAGTTCAGTATTGGAAGATAGTGTGAATAGGTGGAAAAAGTGAAATAGTACAATTTGCTACAAAATGTATTTTACAGCAAGTAAGAGTAAAAATAAATATCCTGTAGGACATTTCTACCGGTTAGAAGCGGCGTTGTGAATTCATTACCTGTCTGACATTATTTAGGTACTTTGTACAAAGCTTAAAGACTTCGTTGGAGATGCAGTCACTTTATAAAAACCACTCTATCGAAAATTCAATCCATTATTTTTCTTAGCCGTCTTGACCTGACCTCAACTTGTCTGACTTTAAAATAATGCCAAATTTGACGATGTAGTGTTAAAAACAGGAAGACACAGAATTTAACTACAATCTGTTAAAATAATGATTTATATCTAATATATCATTCATTAAGGGGGAGGGGGAATTAACCTTGGAACGTAATAATAATTCAGGTGACAAGATATAGATCGATAGAAAAAATAATTCTAAATCTCAAGGAAAATAATGAATTAATTTACAATTTCTTAAAAAAATAATTTGTATTTATTATATCAATATTTGTTTTCAAATTAATATAAAAATTAATTGGAAATTGCATTTTAATAACTTTTCCCGGTAGTAAATACTTCAGGAAATAATAAAAATTAAAACTCTTTATTTTATATATTTGTTGTTCTAGACCTGAACTCCGGATGAAGTTATTCTTGTTGAAGCGTATTTCAAACAAATAGTATATTTTATCACTAGGACCAAAAGTGAAGCTTTCCGATACGAGCTGAAGTTTAACGGCCGAGAATTGAAAAGCTTCTTTTGGTCCAAGTGATGAATGCTATTTTTCGAGCAAAAACTAAAATGTTATAACCTATTTACTTTCAAAAGTTTGCACAAGTTTGTAGCTATTACTGCTGTTTGTGTTAGTGGTACACTAACTATAAACATTGCCAGATAACAGCTGTTTCATCGGTAATTTATAATCGAGAGTATCGGTTGTTTTTATATATTCATTACAAACGTTAATTAATTCGTATAAACGCCGTAACAGCTGATGACCTCGTCCTCAGTTGATGTTTTTAGGTCTTGGGACTAAAAAGAACAACTTTAGCATCTGAATGTATGTATTGAAAACAGCTGTTTTGAAGAAGTAAGACGACTAAAGTTATTTATGTTCAATAAAACATCAATAGAAAACAATAAAAAGTAAACTACTATATTAAAATAGTTCCATTTATAATATAGAATTACCTTTTCCTAATTAGTGTTTGTGAAAAAATTTATTGATGTTACGGTCGTCACAAAATGATTCATTTCAGATGAAAATTTCTGTCTACGGCTTGAACATTGCTAAAGGTATTTGGACAAAACAAAGTAACATTGTAAAATCGCCATTTGTAATGGACCAAGCTAAAGAAGTAAGCGTATAATTTCATGTTACAGAAGAAAAAAGAAATCTGATATTTAGGTACATGGACAGTTGGTGACGAAACAATGTAGAGCAGCCTAGAAACTCTTTCTGCCAGAGAAAGTACACGACTGAGAGCATTCCTCAGCCAAAATATAGCTGACCCCAAACTCAGAGAGATAGGTTCAGATTCAATGTGTCCATAGAAAGTTGCCGGCCATCAACAAGTAATACTACTTTTATCGAGTGATCAAACAATAAATATCTTTGGCCTTACCCTCACGATCTTTATACTGTAGATAATGGAAAAGGCTTTCATAAAATGGTGTCAATATTGGGAATATTTCTTTCGTATCTTTGAACACTTTTAGTAATTTTTTCAGTTATAATAAATTATAAAAGTTGATTACTTTTTTTAATATGTGATATTGGAATTTAATGTTATTGCATATATATCACTACATTCTTAGTGAGGTTACGCTTTCAATTGCTTAACTGTTGTAGTTGTTAACAATATAAAAACCTTATACAGTACTCCCAGTATATTAATGTGATATTTTTTAGTCAAAATGTGACAAATTCTATGTTAAACTAAAACCATAATTGAGCACAGAGTTAATTTTTTATTTTATTTTTTATCTGTGTCAACTAAATATTTATAGAAATATTTTTTATCCATTATCTGTAAAATTCAATTAAATTTGAATAGAAAAATAACCAAATAAAAGTTGTTAGTTTTACAATACCATTACATTGATATGTTAAGTTATAAATCAAACCATTTACTTTTTAAAGTGCCAAGAATGTATTTAGCTTCAAAACTGCTACTGGGTCAAACGGATTTGTAATTATTTAAGCAACCAGTTATCGCCTACCCGTTGATCTATGACTCACAATACTTCTATGTCCTGTAATACATCCTATTCAGCATCAGTTTTCACTTTTAGATGTCATCTCACAATAATGCTCAAGGCAAATTATTATTAATTTATAATGGTAGCCGGTAACAAAAAAGGAATTCATAGATTGTGAGAGAGAATCATTTTCCTAATCTTTCATGGAAAACATAGACATATACAGAAGAATTATATGTACGAGTTTATATGTACATGATTATTCATGAGTTTATTAATGTCTTATGGAATAGCTCAATTTCTTATCTAATAGCAGATTAAATTGAGTCTTTTGAGGTTTACAAAAATCACTGTTTGGATTACGTAAATCAACGTACGTTATAATGTTGTGAAAACGACGAATTTATATTTAATGTGTCAGATTTGTTTCATTAAACCTACTTAGAAATTAAAGAACTATATAAATAGGAATAAAAATCTTTTCAAAAGACAAATTATCTTCTTTTTTTTTGTTTATCGCTCTGAGTAGAAGTTGAAACCTTAAAACAGATTTCAAAGACACATTAAATGGTTTCACTTTCTTACTTTATCTGTGCAAAGCCCACTTTATATTAGGGTTTTAGTACTTCTTTTTCACGTTAAAGTTCCTCACATAAAGAGTGTAGCCATAAAGTATCAAGATCAACTTTATTTTAAACGTTGGAATAATCCAAACTTTACGAATCTAAATTCGCGTATTAACTACTGTTACTATGATAATGTGTTAACCTCTATTTTTTTTGGTCTTACATTTCATAGGTGTAGGGAAATCAAAAAGTGATTTTCGGATATGCAGTCTATCCATCGAGAAGTTTTCGTCTGTACGTAAGTACAACAGTGTCCACAAATATTAAGATAGGAACATAAAATTTAGTATATAGAACTATTGTGTCCTCATGTAGAGAAATCTAATTGAAAATGACAAAATGGTGGCAATAGTTTTTGGTTTATATATCTTGGGTTATTTAACTAATAATAAATTTAAATACATACAAATTTTAAGATTTAAATTCTGCATGTACCAAACTCGCAATCCTATGATGACAAATAGGTTATTGGCAAAAATGTAATATCAAACCCTGATATCCCATGAAAATGTGATATAATTACAGTTATAAAGGCGACCTCGAAGTATGACTTTGAAGCCCATCAGGGTCGAATCGCTGACAAAGCTAAGCGAGTGGAGACTTTTTAATATATACACATCTACGAGGTCCTTTAGGGCCTAGCCGACATTAAGAATGTAGTGATATACACAATTACGAGATTCAGAAACAACTGTTTTAACAAACTTATCCTATCGGGTAAGACCACTTGATCTATCAATACAATTTAATATTTCCAAAAAGGCCCAAGAAACCAACTTTTGGGCCATTACAGTTAGAGAATATGTTTGTATTACGTTGTAGAAGGGGTTGGATAACGATGAAGCCCATCTACATGTTTTATCCTCTTCCTGAAGTGAGCTTTAAGGATCTACTTAATATATTAAATAGTAAAGGTGGGGGGGGAGTGAGGGTGAGGTATTGTTAAGCAGAGAATAATGACAAAAAGGAATCGTAGTTTCGTTGAGCCAATCCAAAAACACACGATCATTTCGAAACACTTTTCTGGAAATGAATTTTCCATAAAAGTCACAGAATATGATCGCAGTACTTTATGATGTACACTGTTCGACTAAAATTAGTAGGTCTCATGATTGGTGGACAATAGTAGAGTGTTTTGATTTGTCCATCAGCATCCAGTACGTGCAGGAAACTGGGATTTTGTTTGCTTAAATGTTGTCTAAGAAATCAGCATAACTTAATAATCCATCTAGAACTGTTGTTATGGACAATATTATCTTTAACATTAAAGTACTAAAGTAAAACACATTTATAAAGTAATTAATAAACTTGAATGCTGTCAGTTCAATATTGAATTTTTAAAATTAATATTTTACATTTCAAAATATTTAATATTTATGTATATATTTGTACAATTTTGGTCCACAGTTTACTTGTTCTAATATTAATAATAAAATAATTAATTATAACAAAAGAGTAGTAAATGTATTTAAATTTACAGTTATATAGTTCTTTGATTAATTGTATTTAAAATTCGGAATTTAGCCTACACTTCTGGAAAATATCCTTCAAGAAATGTTCTCATCATTGTTTATTCAGTTCACAACTCCACTAATAAAGTACGGGATGTTTAAAATAGCCTAATAAATTCAAACACCCTTTCCCTTCTCTCTATCATGTCGCCGGAACCCAAAACTGGACGATAAGCATGTCGCGACTTCATTTTATTTTCTTCCCTTTTCCTTTCTGACCTGTGGTCATCCAGCTGTTCACCAATACCATATGCTACCGAAAGCGGCCACTACACATGGCCTACTAAATATATTAAATGACTGAAAATACATATTTGGTATGTGTTAAGTTAATAAACACTTTAGAAACATGTAGGATTTGGAGTCGCGGGTTGACCTTGACCTAGTATTGATAGGTCATTGACATTGGCGTTTCACTTCAAGGACGAAACCTCTCACATCCGAAGCCACTTGAAACGAACAATTAAGAAGTTAGCCAAACCAGATTTGTAACTTCTAGTACGTGATATATTCACGAGACTCCAGCATCCGCTTTCAGTTAAATACACTCAACTCAATTACTAAAACTTCTAATTAAAGTCAAGATTATTGTGCAATGTTACAAATTCCATGCTAAAAAAAAAAAATTAAATATGACATATACACTGAAAGTCAAACAATTGACTGAAACCAAGGTAGAGTCCTAGTTACCTCCTAGTTAAGTTAACTCCTAGAATTATTCAAAGGGGTAGCAATATAGATAACATATACAATTGTTTTGATTTAAAATACAATTTATTAAAAACAATGTATTAGTTGTAAAAAGATTCTTTCATTTTAGACATCGAATCGTATATTTTTTATAGAATTGAATCTTAATGGCTGACGTATGTATACAAAATTATAATTTATAACAAAACTGGCATCCGTAATATTTGTTGCAAAATATCTCGATAATAGTTGGTTAAACAAAAATTACACGTACAACGAAATTATTGGACGTTTTACACGAAACATCGTTGTTTTTGTGTAACTTAAACAACAACCAAATTAATAAACTGATCGAACTAATTCTTGTTAATTATCTAGAACATACAAACACTTTCCTTGCTCGTTAAGATGTTGGAATCTTGAAGAAAACAAATTAACAATTCAATTAGGGCTCCTATTTTCAAATATGTACACATATTGAGTTTTGAAAAACATTTTTTGTCCAATTGGGATGAAAATAGTTTCATAAATATTCTATAAAATAACGAAATTGTACAATACTCGTCATTCCAGAAATCTTTAAAATTGGAAGTTATCCATCAAAAGAAATTTTTAAGAAAATTTTCACCTGAAAGTTTTAAAGCGATATAAAATGTATCATAATAAAAGCTAAATGCATTACAACAAAATTACCAAAGAGATCCATGGTTAATGTTTACAAATAAATGTTTATTTTTGTTTTTTTGTTTAATTTACACTAAACGTAGGAAAATGTAGCCACGGGCCTTGATATATTTGTCAGATAGGGAAACGCTCTTAGAGCTCATTGGAGTCCACGTTGTTTATAATTTAAAACTTCATAATGCCAGCAAAAAGTGCTACTCTTGTTACACTCCATTTCCGCACTCTACACATTTATTCGTATCTAAATACAGTAATCAAAATGATTAAGGTCACTTTACCTAGGTGGCCAACCTTTCACGGTCAGTCTAACAATTTTCAAATGTTGTCACAGAATTCTCTGAACAGCCACGTACAGAAGTTTCATCAAATTGGAAATACAACAGACAACGCGTCTCTATTCATATACTTTAATAGTGTAGTTTGATTAGTGTGGTTCATGCATCACTAAAGGCGGCGACATTATCGTTAAAACGCGTTTGATTTAATAAACTTATTTGTGAGAAATTGTGTCCAAGTTGTATTTCAATTAAAACATCTCATAAGCCAAGTTTTATTTATTTAACTGGATTATCATTTTGGTTTAAACACAAATTTTATAAAAGTGTTGAAAGGGCAACATATTTCTTGGACATAAAACCAACTGACGTACTTATGTGAATACGGACGTGGAAATCTCGAGGACTCTAACTGGACTTTGTTCTTGTAGTCTTGGATTAGATGTCTCCCTTTCTCTTTCTTATAGGTCTCTCTTGATCTCTTCTAAAACTTTGACTATTAGAATATTCGAGGACTAGTGGTCTTTATTTTAAGTTCTCTTCTCCCTTTTATTATAAAGCTATGATGACCGAGAGGTTTTCCATCCATAGACAACAAGAGAGACAACAAGAGAAAAACAAGATTTTCCGAGATATTTGTCGAACAAAAAATTAATTGATGACATTTTGAAACTGCTTTGTTAAACGTATAATTTCGTATATTCATGTTAATCACAATTATTGTAACCATTTACATAATATTAATTCGATATTTAAATCTGTTCTTTAAAAATTTTACTTAACGTATTTATAAGATTCACATAAACACACATACAGACTTTAAATGAAGCATTTCCGGACCAATTTTTTGGACCTTTGATTTATTTCAACAGCTTGAATACAGCCATCGATTATTGCTACTTTCCCGAGCAAACGTAAATAAATATGGTGATATCAAATTCGGAATGTAAAAAAATATTCAAAAAGTACGGACGCAATGATTTTCTAAAGTTACTATAACACAGAATTAGAATTAAACTTTTTAGACCACTGAATAAAGACTTTCACTGAACAAAAATCCTCCAGACACGAAATTTGGTGGAAAGTTAGGTTTTGGGGTTACTTCAATGGGGGAAAAAAATCTAGATCACCGCTGGACCACCTTGGGGAGGGGGTAATAGGTGGAATAAAACAGTTATTTCTGAACATCTAAAAAGATAAAAAGTTTAAAATATATTAAAAAAGTTTAATACAAAAGTTGTAGCTGACTAAATTTTCCATTAAATTGGTCCTTAGTAATTTTTTTGTCAGACGCATTGTGACAGAGATATGTGTGCTCGCATTGTGACAGAGATATGTGTGCTCACATTTGAGACCTTTTTTGCAATTGTTCGTACAAGGTATTTTTACGAAAGAAAAAATTAGCATTTTTTTGAGTTTAGACCGACTTATGTATAGTAAGTAATAAGCGCTAAATATGGGTATGTAAGTTTTTGTACATGTAATACCAAGTATTTGGATATAAATTTTTGTATCTATGTATTTAGCCACGTATACACATACTACAACTACAAAAACGTGCATTTACACATTTTCCACATTTACATCCATATACTGACTAATCCATGCGTAGGCCTATAGAAATTCATTCTTTGATATAAATTAATATAATAAAAATATATGCATGAAAATATTTCTACACATATTTGCACATATTATACAACTAAACACGCTTACGTTCAAAAATGCACGTTTTTGTATACGTAGTCTTTTCAACTGTAGTGTGTGTATATCTGTGCATAAATATATACATGCAAAAATTTATATCTAAATATTTGGTATTACATGTACAAATACTCACATATCCATATTTAGTGCTTTTTTCTATACAAAAATCGGCCTAAACTCAAAAATGCAAGTTTTTTCTTTTGTAAAAATACCTTATGCGAAAAAATTTAAAAAAATGTCTCTACTTTAAGCTCTAATATCTTTGTCTCAGTGCATGTGAAGAAAAAATTACCAAAGAATAATTTGATGGGAATTATAGTCAGCTACAACTTTTGTATTAAACTTGTTTTGATATCTTGCTCAGTTTTTGAGATATTTACAAAACGTTTTGCTTCATCTTTTAACCCCTCAGGGGGCCCCAGCGGTGAGATGGAGTATTCAAATATTTCCCCCAATTTTAATAACCTCAAAACCTAACATTCCACCAAATTTCGTGTGAGGAGGATTTTTGTCTAGATTTTCACAAAATCTCCCTTTATTCAGTATTATACAAAACTAAGTTTAATCTTTTAGCAATTAAACAACAAAATTAAAATTAATTGAAAGCTCATGCAACTAAAATTGTTAAACTTATTCATTTCAATGTCGCCTTCAAAAAGGTAGAAGGAAATCGGTCCCTTTAGTAGCTGAAATTTTAGTTAGATTGTAGAATCAGTGTAGAACATTTTTTAAACGATTTAATTGGACTTTTTAAATATTGTATGAAGACACTGGTCATGATATGTGTTCTTAAACAATTACTTAATGTACAAAGTAAAAATCAGTTAACATTCCATTATAATATTAATTGTTTCTTGCATATATTTCATGTAACAACACTCATTGATAGATAATATTTGATATATTATATATAATCAAATAAATGATTTATAAAAATTAAGATGGAGAAGTCGTTATAATGAACGTAGAGAGGTCGGATTTGTGTAACAATTATACCAGTGGTTTGAATAAATGAAGTAGTCAAACAGAGCGTGTATTTGTGATGAGTTGGAGTATTTAATAACGAGCTGACACTCCATGGAGTTCCGTGGCGTCAAGATTCTGTCACTATAGGCGGAGTTGGTGTGCAAGACATTTCACTTATTAGATCGCCTTAATTGTTTTGTAGTTTATTCTAAAATAATTATAAGCTTTCAAAACTGAGTGGTTCGGAGTATTTAGATAAAGTTTTAAGAGTTGTGTCGAAATGTCTTTACTCGCTGCCGCTGAAAACAACGAAAAGCTACAGTAGGCCCATTTAACCCAATGTTTGTGTGTAAATACACTTTCTATCTCTCAAGTAACATTATTTGAAATTCAAATAAAGGAGCTTTATAGATACTGAAAATAATTTGATCAAACATTACTTATAACGAAAGAGTAACAGTTTCTTAAAATAAAAGCTTAGTTGCGTAGGGGTTGGCGAACCCATCACTCAGAGGATATCCACTGCAAACAACCTTCTCAGATTCCTATTTTTCAAGTTGTTCTGAGCTCTTTCGTATGAGCAGCCTTCTCCCTCTCATGTAGGTGTATCTATCTTAATCTATCAACCTTTTTTCACCTTAACTCACGCCTAGTATGTCTTAACTCCACCTGTTTTTCAGCTAAACCTTATAGTGTAAAGCAACCCGTGCTGATAGGGAGAATGGCACCGGACATAAGGTGTCACACACGGAACCTGATGGATTCTTGGTGACCTCTCAACAGAGTTTAACGGTGCTCTAACTGGGTGGACATGCTTTCCTTAGCTGCTCGTGGGGAAAACATGGAGACAAAAAATGAGAATAACAAGCTTATGCAGGATGTCATCGCAACTAAACGTGCTGATAACATGAAACATACCCTCCATGATGACTATCAGCATGGACAGTCCTTCGCTTCGTCGAGATTTCCTCGACAAACCCCAACACTAGGAACCTAGTAGAGAAAGGTCAATCAGGTCACTTAGGAATAATTGCACCTCTAATAGAAGCAGCAACAAAGAGGGAAGACAGTAGAAAGGTCTTAGAAACATGGAAGAATGTACATCCAGCTCTCTCCACTAGAACAATCTGGTGAGATAGATGCTTCACTAACAAGAGACCTGATTAGTGCAGGAGTATAGTAGACTCAAGGAACAGCTAAGAAGGATTGGAATAGAAAATGACGAGTCCTACAGATTCTATCATAAATAAGAGGAGACCCCACACCGTCTATTGTCATCAGTAGTGCACACTTGGTATATACGTGTACCAAATTGATCTAGAGTAAGATACCTACTCTTGTTCCCTCTCGTGTGCTGGACTTACTAAAGAAGTTGGAGCAGGAGGGCTTTTATGGACGGGAGTTCCCCGACTTAGAAAAAGTAAGGTGCACAATGCATCATTTATTGGATTTCACCTTTCATCACTACTACTACTTCTACTTTTTAATAAAAACTGATTTTCACTTAAATACATTGTAAAAGAACATAACTGTTATGCTCATTGTAGGTGAGGATGGCCACTTAGTCATTGAAACATCGACTTAATTGAAGTGTTTCATTAATTTACTGATTTTCTCAAAATTGGTTGTAGATTTATTGTTTTGAAACAATGGTGAGCGTAATGCCAATTTTAATTTTCGAAATCAAAATACACTAAAATCTAGTGCTTAAGTTAAATAAAGATAAGAAAACAGAAACTATTTACTTCAAAATTGACATTATATTTTGGTAATGGAGATTGAGATTATAAAACTTTTGACCACTGGCAAGAAAAAAACAACTGATGAGGAAATAAAATCTGGACATCCGTGAGTTTCGTATTTATACCTAAACGACGAAACTGATTTTAAATTTGTTGTCCTCTATTTCTACTTTCTACTTGTGCATTACATTGTCCTTTTTTGTATATAAATACCGTTGAAATTCAAAACGGAAGCAAAAACTATTAAAAGTCGGTTAAAATAGTTTGCTTAATTCGACAATAACAAGGTATTTTTATTATTGTTATGGTCTTGAATAAATATTTGGCACTAACTTTCTCCCGGAGTATGTCCAAATGTGCCAAATGGCTGAATCGATTTTCATGCTGTTTTCACTCACATATTTCTTAGGTGGTGGTTAATGTTTATTACGAAGTCCAATTTTGTAATTTCTGCTTATAAAATAAAGTTTTAAGTAAAATATTTTATTAAAACGTTTTATAGGCTTGAATCAAAACATCAACTACAAAAATAAAATTAAAATAAAATCTGCGCATTTGATTGAGGCTTTGAACAAATGTTAGGTAATAATTTTTTTTTCATTACTACTTGAAAACGTAGTCCCATCAGTAGTTATAAATTTACTTCTGGCTAGGTACAGTTGTAGAAAATGGATCAAATTTGGGATCAAATTTTGATACATTTTAAAATTAATGTACCCAAACCTCTCTAATAACGCTTATCCAGTCTTAATTACGAAACTGAAACTATTGTCAACATTTGATGTTGATAAGTATTTTTAATCTATTGGAAAAGAATTAAGTGGAGTTTTAATTTCAGTAATAATTTCAGCCATTAGTGCAGTTACATAATAAATATGTAATAATAAGTTGTATGTTACATACATATCTGAGGGGTTTTCTCATATTTATGTGTACACAAAATAAATTGTGTTTATTTACCAATTGTGTTAACATAATATTTTAAGTCAAATTTTTGCAGTCGTTTCGAAGAATCTTTCATCTAAATTTTCATGGTTAAGATGAAAGTCTAAATGCCAAATTTGTAGGGGTTTGGTTATTCATAGTCAGAATGGAGAAGGAAAGGAGGTTGGACACTGGGTAGGGCTGGTTGCTGGCTGGCCTGGTGACCCCGATCCACCTCCCAAGGAGGTCAGCAACACTACATTTGTAAATATTATTGAAACCTGTCACATACATTAATATTTACGTTCTGTTATAAATACTATTGTTAACAACCTTCCTCAAACATTTAAAATTCAATTACTCATGTTTTGCAATTCCAAATACTTGGCATAACTTTGCAATGACTTTGCATTTTATAATTTATGTTTAGGCAGTTATTTTCTTTACGGGACTTCGATTATTTTAGTCATTAAGTTATTGTTAGGTTTCTTTTATAATTACTAGATCATTATTACGGATTATTACTAGTTTTTTTAAATTTCTACATGCTTCCACGAATTATATTATTTTGTCCTATTTCTCAAATAACTAAATATTACTGTATATAAAAATTTGTATACTTTAAAATATCACTGAAATTTGTGGATTTTACTTAAGAAATAACGTAAATTACGAAAAACACGTCCCAAATCTTTGAACTCATTCGAAACCTAAAATCGCCCTTAAATTTTTACTTTTAAAAGCCTTGGTTTTAAACAAGTGTAGTCATAAAAATATTTAAATTAAAAGACATTGAATGAAAATTATGAAAAAAGTGTAACCTACAAAAGCCGACGGACGTGTTTACATTATTTAGTGGAGCAAACCTCCCCTAAACTATTTTTTTTAATCCTAGATTTTGATGAAATCCAATAAAACTGGGCAAAAAAATATTTTCAATAAAAATACTTCAGAGGCACTGGCCATTCTATGGTTTTTGAACGGAGGTACAATACTTACATTATTGTTTGAACTCTAGATGGTTGAAAATGTTTTTGTACTTGGAGGAAGTAGCCAATAAAAATCACCAGTTATTTGAAATTTTTATTTATCTTCTTGCCTGCCTAGTTTCTATTGAAGTAATTGCTTTCTCTTATTTAAACAGAAAATTTACCTTAATTTTTTGTGGTAATAATTTAATATAATTCCAATTTGGTGATAAATCTACCATAAGTAAAAAAAAAAAAAAAAAAAAAATGAAGTGACCTGAACTTATAGCATTTCTACTACGACTTATTCCACAAGGTCCAGTAAGAAATTACCTTCTTCCAGCGAAAAGTATTGGAACCAGAGCTATTCACAGATTTTCATTTGAGCATTGCATAGGCGATTCTTGTAAAACCTATTTCTAGACCTTGACTAAATTAAACGAAAAACATTTTAATCGCATGAAAAGAAAATTCACGAAAGTCAAAGGTAAATTCTTATCCCTTAAATGTGACTCTGATCTATTTGCTAAATTAAATGTTACAGTATTAGTAAAAATAGAAACATAGATTTTGTAGATGAAAGAAGTTGTATCATATCCTTTGAGACAGCATTGGATATATCTGATGATTTCGAGTCACAAGGAAAACACAAAAGTAACACCTTTTGCACATACTTAATGAGAACATACAAAAAGAATCTAGCATTCAAAGAAATAAATTTGCAAACTGTATGATTTTGATTTTGTTTCTCAGGAACTCTTTAAAAATGACACAGCATGCGAGTAAAGCCTAGGAGAAGTTGTATTTGATGTGTACAAGGAAAGTTCAATTAAGTATTTCAAAGAGAAACACCCACAGGAAAATACGATGGTTCACGTCTTTCAAATATGAAATAAGTATTTACAACTAAAATCTAAAGCAGTTCTTGACTAGAAAACAAACACAATATTATTGCCTTTGTGTGTGTGTGTGTGTTTGAGCATCTCCAATATGGTAAAACAAAAAATTCCTCCATGCCTTGTTCTTTGGTGCTAAAACAAAATGTTATCCCATAGGATCAAATAAATTAAAGAAGATTGAAGAACTGACTAGTGAGAACGAAAAGTAAACACGTATGTTTCATTGTACATAAAGCATACAAATGACACTAAAATACTCACTACGTGTTGATAATACTGCCGTAATAATTATTCTAATCTCACTGTAGCCACACTTCAGTATTGATATTTTCAGGAAGATGAGCTAAACAAATAATAAGAGTGTTATTAGAAATCATTTCAGCCTTTCGGATTGGTTTATTTATAAATAAATGGTTATAATTATTTTTCTATATGAATTAGTTTCACGTATTATAATGCTACAAGTTTCATCGTTTCACTGACAGCACCTTCAGGCTAACACTTAGTAATATAAAACACTAAACCACTAAACACTGCACAACACTTACAGGACGTATTAATGTTATTTTGTACATTTGTACACGTCTTATATTTAAAAGTAAAATGAAAATTGAAATTTGTTGTCAGTAATAACACGATACTTCAGCTGGTTCTATTATTTGACTGGATTGTAGTCATTATCTTATCTAGATCCTGTGATAGTTTTTGGAGTTTGGAATATCTGATTTATTAAATCATAAATGCTGTAAGAATAAATTAAAATTTATTGTTTATATATCTTTTGGACTGTTTTAGTGTGTTTGTAAATTTCAAATTCCTCCAGTACATTCATAATTCTGCTCTTCTGTGTTTTCAGGAGTATTTCCAGGATCCTCTATGTTTTTTGTATGGGTGATTACTATCAATTAGGCGTTCGGTATTTTTAGATCTGTTTGAGTTGTAGTTCCTTTTCGGCAAATGTTCTTTATATCTTGATTTGAATTTTCCAGTTTGTCCTACATAATATTTTGAGCATTCAGTACAATTTAATTTATTTACTCCGCTAATATTATACTTATCTTGATTCAATTTCTTCTGTTGTGTTGTTGTTTCTTAAAAATATTGCGAGTTTCTTTATCAAGTAAAGGAGAGAATTTCAATTTGATATATTTCTTTGTCTTTTCATGTCAGGCTTTAATAATATTCTATTAAGTTTTTAGTTTGTTTAAGAATGATTTTGTCAACAATAGATGAATCATAACCATTACTTTGGGTGTTATGTGTTTAATTATATTAATTTCATTTATGAGATCAGATGGTTCCATAGGAGCTCTGTGGACGAAACTGTTTTATCCTGCCATCTTATGTAAATGTATAGTTAGAAGAACCGTGTATTTGGTGATTAGTTTGCGTGGGTTTTCTATACATTATAAATTGATGTTTATTATCAATTTTTCTGATTTTAAGGTCTAAGTACTGCTATCTGTTTCGACTCCAGTTGTGAAGGTTAAATAAGCTTATTTACTTGTTTAATACTTTCATTAAGCATAGCATATCATCTACATTCCTATGATAACATTATATATTTTTTGGAATTGGTTGTATGTTTATTATGAATTCTGTTTCAATATGGTTAAGAAATATGTCAGCCATAGAGTGTTATTGAATTGAACAACATCTTAGGTAAACAATCAAAGAACTTAACTGTTGTTACTGGTATAAGATCTTAACTGGTTGCTAAACACAATTTTAAAGGATGCTATTCCACTTCTCGTCTTTGTAGAAAAGGGAAGTATTTCATGAAAACACCATTGTTGAAGATTTTTAGTTCAAAAGCGGTGAAAGCTACCTTGGTTTTAATTAGTGTTTCTGTTATCGCATTTTACCTAAGCTTTGGTGTAACTTTGCAGTTGGTTTACCTGAATTGGTATATTTTAAACCAAGATATTTAAATAAGTACTGTATCGGCCCGTAAAGAGGTGAAAGCTTCCTCGGTCTTTATCAGGGTTATTTTTTCTTAATGTAGGTAAAATTCTTTGCTATGTAAAATAGCAGAGTCTAGCTAATAGACTATAATTTTATGACTTCAAACTGTTTGGTTCAAAGAAATCAACAAGGCTTCATAATGGCTGACTTGAGAGTAATCTCATGTAGCTTCATGGAATGTGACTAAAAAACAATTTTCTTTATTCTCATATGGTCTTGTTTAAGAGTATTATATTATGCCTCCTTCAATTCTGGCTTAATAATAAGTCTACTGGATTTAGAAAAACAAGTAGTACTTTAATAAAAGTAAATCTAAAGGTATAAATTATAACTTTACAGCTTATAAAAAAGAAAGAACTTTTTATTATTTATATGTTATTGATGTGACCCCTTATCTTGGATAAATGCAACCTGGATTATTTAAGCATAAACACAAACTTTTTTCACTTGTTTTTATAATAGAAACTACGAAGACATCATTTTATTTTGCTTTTAAAGCTCTATTTTCAATAAAAACATGATATAAAAGTTCAATTTTAGTAGGTTAATAAAGATCTTAAATTATTATTAACTCTCTTCAGACCGTTGAAAAAATGTTCTTTGGATACATTTTTGGAAATTGTTAATATCAAGAAGATCTGAACATTGTGAGATTTGTTAATTATAGTCTGAAGATTGGGAAAAATTGCACTTATTCTCTCTCCCTCCCTCCACCCATTACTGTTTTATAAAGTTCAGTTTATGACACCGATCGTTTTCTTCAGTCATTTCTTCTCCAATTTTCGAGGACTTTCAGTTGGGTTTGGTCAAAGCACTTAGTATTTATGTTTTCAAAATACATTTAAGAAAATTGTCTTATGTCACCTGAGGGTGGTTCAGTATCAATTTCCACAAATATTTCTCGTCACAGTTTTGATTGAACAAGCTGATCACAAATAGTATTACACATTTCAACAACAAACATTTGAGAACCTTCTACAACTGTTTATTTGCTGCTTTCGTCATCGACGTACTTGAATATACACCAAACGTATAATCTACCTGTTAAACAACACCAGATAATCGTCTGGTTAAATTTAAATGTTCTTAGTTTTCCACAATTATAACCTCGGTACTTAGTCCTTCTCGGTACCCTGCTCACGAGTCCCTATCGAGTGCATAATGCGAATATGTTAATCCGCCTCTGCTGAGGCTAGCTTAATGTTTTTCGTCATAAATGTTAGCATTTTATCAAAAATTGGTCCAATTCTTCATCCTTCTGAGATAGCAGATATCACTATTTAACATAATTCCAAATAACTCCACAACTGTTATTTTTGAGTAGATTAACTAATATGGTATTTTTTCTCTGATATTAGAGACTAATGCTATGATGCGATTAAAATAGTTAGAGTAAATTTTGCAAAAACCAAAATTTTATACTTTTGTATTTGGTACACCAAATTTAAAGCTGTTTTTTTTAAATATAGGGAAAAACGGCCAAGAAAAAATCAAAATGTGCCTTCATAACACGTTAAAAACGGTCCATCCTTTAGTACTGCACGAAAAAATAAACGGATAGAATTCGTTCAAGAACATTATTTTTTACTCTGATAACACCAAAATTGATATTTCCATTAAAATAATAATAATAATTACACGGTTTATTGTAATCGAATCACATATTTTTTTCTATTTGAAGTAAAACAATCTTTAAATAGTACAGCTACAAAGTGTTTGATATTTTATTAATTTGAACTTATTTCGTCCAAATATTACAATCTGAATTATTTACACATTATTTTAGAAACGTCAATTCCGTTTCATTAAAAAAAAGTTTTTTATAATTAATGTAACGAAAGGTAATTAAAAGTACACAGGAATGTTTTGTACATTCCTAAAATGATATGTTTTTTTATAATCTGTAACGGAAGTGAGGTCTTGTAACAACCCAGCTGATCATAATTACACATTTAGATCCATGTTGAACATGCTCTTATAAAGGACTCTGTAAAATAGTTTTTCTTTCTTTACATAATCGTGGGAATAATAATAAGTAGCGCAGGAGGCGTGTTGATTGTGAAACGGAAGCTACTGTAACTTACTGACCCGGGAATGCGAAATGTGTTTGACAAAATCCTAACACGTACAAATTTGTTTTGAAAATGTTATATACAATGGGTTGACACTCTACAAGTGGTCAGAATGTTTGCTCTATTTTATGTTCATCAACCAGCAAAATCGATTTAAATACCAATCATTTAGTTTAGTTTATTGAGAATTGTTTTTCAAAATGCATGTGTAATTCCATTTAAAAATAATATACAATACAACCTCGTTTATCCGGACTAATTGGGACCGGAATTGATCCGGTTAATCAAAAATCCGGATAATCTGGAATTCTAGAAAGATAAATAAAACAAAATATAAAATGATAACTTACCATTTATAATTTCCTTTTGGTCATGAAAAAACACAATATTTACACAGTCATTCTGAAGAAAGTTGTTTTATGGGTAACAAAACCGTTGTTGAGTTATTCTAGAGACAATTTTTTAATTTCTAAATCAAAAAAAGAAAATTTTTAAATCTCTCCTTTTCCTCAAGTGACCTACGGGCCAAACGAATGGGCCGATTTTTTCCGAACTTATATTTTGATTTATCATTCTTTAAATAACTCATAACTTAGAAGTGACCATATACCTTATCACAAAATTTGATTTTATCAATATGGGCCTTAATGATCTTGATAAAATGTTGTTCAAATATAGTTACCAATTAACAAATCAAATTGGTTTTATTATTATGCTTTTGAAAACGCCATTTAGGCGTGGATGCTTAGAATAATTATATAGTTATGAAATTATTAAATTTTGATAGAGTAAAAATTTGTGTGGCTATATTTGAGTAAAACGTGATCAAAACTGCTTGAAATATATTTGAAAAATTGGAATTTTGTGTTTTTGTAATTATGGCATTTATTTAAAATAATATTTAATAAATAAAAACCTTTGCTTTATGGCCAAAAGATTCACATATTCCAAATTTGTTAACCAAATTAATGTTACTGTTACAAACAATCTGACACTATATCTGTTTATCTATAATATTTCCTAATAAAATAACTATTGACATATACAGTTTTAAAATCATAAACCTTAATTTAAACGAAAGTGATCTGCGGATCTACTGGTTTTATTAGGTTTTGTGATGCTTTTAATTTTAACAACATTGAACCCATTTTAAATCCAGTTTTACAGAATAGAAATTCTTAGCAAAACATTCGTAACAATATTGTTAGTCATACCATAAAAAAATTAAAGTTGCTCTTAAATAAAAACTAAATATTTTCGTAATTGTGGTAATATTTAGTTTAAAATTATCTTATAGTTGTTGTTTATTAATATATTATATTAAAAATTATTTTATTATAATATATTGGTAACAGTTAAAATTAAATCAGCTAATAATTTATACATATGCATAGAAATGACATTAATCAATGATTTTTAAAATAATTTTAGTTGAAAGTGTCAAATGTAGTAATGTCATTACTCTGTAGTAATCTTCTTTTAACAGAGTAGAGTGATTTTTTCAAACAAGCAAAAACACATTATTGTTTTTCGCAACAGTAAATTCAAACACTTTTTGTGAATTTTGTTCAATAAATTATAAATAATACGTTTACAAATATTGAAGTTCTTAAACAATCAAATTATCAAACAAGTAACTTATATATTTTAAAGTAAAATAGTTTGATTTCAATTATTGAAGTAAATCGTTTAACGAATATTAGGCCTACTTACGAAAAAGCTATACACAAAACATAACAAATGGGCATAAAATAAAATTTACATTACAATAAGAGTAGGTTATTGCCTGAATAGATGTCGGATTGGTTTTTACCTCGGCATTTGGCCTAGTTTGGTATATAATTTATAGACAGGCAGAACTGTCTTTACTAAAACAATATTAACTTATATGACACCATCGAATGAATGAAAACACAATTTTCCAAAAAAATACAAATACAAGATTAGATTCAATAACTAGGTTATCATCCTCAGTTGTTATATGCATACAAACCCCCTACTGATACACCATCAGTAGGTTGGGTAGAGTCTCAGAGTCTCAGGGTAGATGTCAGAAGGGGGTGTGTGCATGGCACAACTGAGGATAATAACTTAGTCATTGAAACATCGTCTTGTATTTTTTTTTTTTTTTTAGGCAAATAAAGTGTGTGAAAAATTGTGTTTTAATTCATGTGGTAATTGCAGTCCATTAAAATTTACGCAATTCAGTAAGTTTTCCACGAAATATAGTAAATAATCAATACAATTTGTAAATTAATTACGGTGGGGAACTTTTACGTCTCGATCATATCATCCTATTCATTCCTTAGATAAAAACAATCAACTAAATAAACTCATATAACAAATAATTTGATTCTTACCGTAATGAATTTGAACCATTGACTACAGAAAAGTGTTTGCAACATTGGTTTAGTAGTTTCCGAGAAAAATGAACTCAACACAACTGACTGATAAACAGTACAACCTTCTTAGTTCCAGAGGATGAGATGTAATGTAGGCTTACCAGATTCCATTTGGGATGTTAACCCCATAAGAATTTTGTTAAATATAAACTTAAAGTACTATCATAATAATTGTAATTCTTGAGGCATGTCAAACAGCACAACGCTTTCTAAGTTGTCGGTTATTTACTTTTTACAAAATCAATAAAACATGACTATAATCTCGAATTAATTACGCATTAATTAATTAATTTATTGCTATTTTTAACCGATAATGATTTCTGAAAAATGATTACTGTATGTCTTAAATAAATTTGTACATTCAATTTAATAAAAATCTGTGGTATAGTAGGGCAACATTATTTAACGCCGATTATAGCGTTTGACAAAGTGGTTTTGTTATATTTTATCAAGAAAAAAAATACCATATTCTAATTATAATTATCATTCCAAAAATTACTTTTAATAATCAGTTATATTATGGATGTATTCTTGTTCAAGTGGGACCATGTCTACGCGAGTAGAGTCCTTCCGAAATAAAACAAAATTTCATAGAAATTAAAAAATATTTACAAAATTTGTTACTATCTCAAATCTATAATATTACTGAATAAGCAAGCAAAAGCCTGATCCTCCAAAAAAGTTTGATTTTGTATCGCATAACCCACATGTGACCGTGTCCGACAAGTGAACAACAGAGCACGTTACTCGAAGAATGCCGATGGTAATTTAATTTGTCAGATAGAAGTCGTGAGCGGCGCCTTCATTATCCTTTCATTTAACAAAGTAATAGGTTGATAACTTCACGCCTCTTCTCCGCGCCTTTGCATCCTTCCTTCCAATTACTCAAATTTTAACTAGCAGACGTTCGATTATTTTTGTATTCATCATTAAACCCCTCGCTCTATTAACCTAAAAAGTTATATGCTCGCTTAGGCCTACAAAAAGTATTCAAAATGTTTACTTAAAATAAATATGGAATCGTGAATTCTTTAAATAATAAAATTGTACTACGTCTCTGAAATATATTAAAACAATGAAAAGTTTAAATGTATTTATGTATCTTCACACAGTAAAACGAATTTTTTTAAATAGTGAAATAAAAATACACATTTACTGATATTCTAACAGCACAAAATCTTATTCACTTAAATAAAAATCAACCGTTTAAAAAATACTCCGTATCTGGTCAGATAGAAAGGTCAATCTGAATGATTGAATTATCTTCTGTACTTTCATCAGAAGGTGATGTGGGTCCACCACACTTTAATATGTACTGAGGTATAATAAGATATAGATATAGCCAAAATATATGTAGATAATTATGTTTGTTTTTTTTAAAATAAATAATACACATTCTTAATATAATTATAAAATTACAAATTCTAAAGACACTGCATGTATGTAATGTGTTTACTTAATACCATCAATAACGTTCTCGAAGACGCATTTCTTATCTTTGACCTATGACTGTCTACGTGAACTGTCCTTAAAAACTACTTTAGGTAGCAAATATCGATTACAGTACATAATTATTGAACAGAGTGACAAAAACATCCAAATTTAAAAACATATTAAAAAATTGAAGTTTC
Organism: Aphrophora alni; assembly: GCA_963513935.1. Lineage (NCBI taxonomy): Eukaryota > Metazoa > Arthropoda > Insecta > Hemiptera > Aphrophoridae > Aphrophora > Aphrophora alni. The sequence continues at coordinate 92,577,523 of OY740767.1, forward strand.
GAAAATTTTAAAATGATTTAAAAAGGTAATACTGTACAAGTTATTAGTTAAGGAGTTCCCAAATAAGAAAAATAACAGTCATTACTACAAGAGGATAAAATACACTTTGAATTCATAATTCTTATACAAGAAATCCTATATTAGATGAGAAGAAGAATTATTTTATGTTTCACAATTAAAAATTTAATTTAATTTAAGACAAATTATGATGAAACATTATAATACTTTAATATTTTAAAATTATATCCAAAAAAAGTTCCTTCCTAAAAGATTAAAATTTATTTGATTTTAGATATGAAGTAGAAGCGATATTACTTTTTTTACAAATAATTTATAATTTTATTTAAACAAGATTGCACAGTTATAACTTATTTCATATTTACTGTAATCACGAATAAGGGTTATAATAATTTTATATTTAAAATATAGGTTCTTACAAGTTTACATTCTTTCTCATAAGCATCATAATTGTAATCAAATTTTGCTAAGATTTGTTATCTAGGTGAGGTTTTAGAAACCACTGAGCAAATTCTTTAACCAGAAATCGGCTAATTTCAAAATGGCGACTCATTATAAAAAATTTTAAACACCAATTTCTTACAAAATAGTTGGACCTTTACGTCGTACAACTTTCAACAATAACTCATTTTTGGAGAATTAAATTTTGAATTTAATGGTTTACAAACGCAGCTAACAGTAAAATCAAATTTGGAAAAACGTAACCTCAAAATTTGAGAAAAATCAGGAATAATAGCGTAATAGGACAATTTATATAATTTGTGGTCACATTTCGCAAGGAGGCTATTATGTTTTACAAGTAGCTTAATATGATTGTTAGTCAAATGTTGTATATTTCAAAATGGCCCACACTAGATATTTCTTATCTAACTTGAGGTTATAGTCTCGCATTTTTGCAGTTTGGTGATCTCCATATTTATACCAAGATCAAAGTTTGAATTATTTATACCCCCGCTATCGAAATTATAAAATGCTAACCATAAATTACATTTATTTTAATAATAAAATCAAATTTATTCCAAACCTAATCTCAAAATTTAATTCATTACTCTTGGTCTTCTATGAAGGTATACTATATTTAAAATGAAGGGTTCCAACAAGATTTACACTCTTTATCTCTTATTACAATCTATTTCATAAAACACTTATTAATGAATTACTTTTAAGGTTTTAACTAACGTTCTTACAATGTAAATACGGTTGAAAATTTGATTCAATTATTTATTTACTATTGCTAACTATATGCATTTTTTCAAGTCAAAGTATAACGTGTCAAATTATATTGTACTTACGTACAAAAAAAACAAACCATTACCTTAGCCGCTGTCATTAACAATTTTGTATTATATTACAAAAGTGTATTATATTTCTTAGAATGTTAATTTTTGCGCTTTTGGTATGGATAATTGTGAAAGTTCATGTATCATTGATAGGTTTTTAATTAAATACAATTTGTTTTTTTTAAAGCTCAAGGAAATTCCTAAATATTTATATTTACTAAAACAGTGTTCAGTAGCGTTTTAAAATCCACCCCGATTTTTATTTATTAGCGAAAATTTATACCCAAATTATTTTATTAAATAAATTTCTTGTATATACAAATTTACAAAAGTGTTTTAATTAAATGTACTAGTTGTGGTGCAATAAAAATGAGACATATCCATTCATTTTATTTTTACAATTCAAAAATTATCTGTAAATGAAGTTTAAATTATAAACTATATCAACTTTATAAATTGTCATTATATTTCTGTAAATATTGTTACTGTAAATAGAAGAAAGAAACAAAGAAATAAAAAAAAAAATTAAAACAACTTTGAACTAAATCTGGTAATAAAATATAGAATATTTGGGTTGAGAAGTAGTTCCAACTCTCATATTTAAAATTATACCCTCACTTCAAAGATTGCATGTGTGTATGGCTGGCCCTTCGTTACAGTCCCTTGTCCACACTCACCAAACAGACAGACTAGATTGGAATATTGGCGTTCCTTACAATTAATTAGCCCAGCAGGGGTCCAAGTGAGAATCCTTTAACCCTGGTTTAGTCCTATTTACTCTCCAACTTTTGGCTTTACCCCAAATTTAAAAATTTTAAGGCAGCCAAATTTTTGAACTTTTATTTTTAAATAATGTTGCTGGTAGAGTTCAATTTTGGTTTCCTCCAAATTTAGTATATATATATATATATATATATATATATATATATATATAGTATAAATTTAGTATTTTATATATATATTTAGTGGTTATACTGTATTGTTGAACCTGACTTGTGAGATAGAATAAAACTCGAATTCAAGGCCTCAAAAAAAAATTCGTTTACTTAATCAAACGAGTTTCAACAACAAAGTCGCTATCCTCATTTTGAGTTATATAACTTTGAGTTATAAGTTAGTTATTGTAGCTCATGTATCACTAAGGATGGTGACATTGTCGTTGAAACGCGTTTGATTAAGTAAACGTAATTTTCGTGAGATCTTGTGTTCGAGTTTTATTCTATCTCCCAAATTTTGAATTCATAAATAAACCAGTTGTATTAAATTTTCGGACTCCCCCCCCCCCCTACTAAAAATGATAGTATATTAAATTTTCGAGTTCTCCACATTTTGATTTCTTAAGATACTTGTGTACAGTATTTTAACTTTAGTAGTTTATGCAATTATTTAAGTTATGCATTATATTATTTGTGTTATTATGAGGGATTTAGTATTAAAATTTTTATTTTAAATTATGTTGGTACTAAGAATGTAATATGTAGTGCGTTGGGGCGAAATAATTAATGTCCCCACTTGTAAAAAGTCTCCTTTAGACAAACTTGGATAAGAATTTTTAACTCGTAATGCAACGTTTTCAAAAATTTTGCTTGTTTTATAGTATGTGAAACGTTGTAAGCAACAATTAATGTCCAAATTCTCCAAAACGCAAATTTTTTGCTTACTTCTCTAAAGGAAATGACATTTTGAGTAAATCTAAGCGCTTAGGAAATTATTTGTTAAGAACACTTTTAATTATACGCAACATTGTACATGATATCATCCAAGAAAACTTTAAAAAATCAATATTTTCCAAAACTGCGACATTGTGGTACAATTTCGTTATACATTTTCACTTAAGGTAATATAGCACAAAATACGTATACCCAAAGAACTATTTATAAATTTTTGATAATTTTAGGACCACGTTAATCTTGTGATCATTTAAAACAGATTCTTGGAAACATGAAACAAACGATATTTTTGGAAATTTTAACAAAACTTGAAAGAGTTTGAACATGTAAAACAAATTTAATTATAATACTTGAAATAGACCCCATTACAACATTAAAATCGTGAGCAATTAACCCCAGAATCTTCAATTTTTCATAATTTGTGGGGTAAACCTGAATTAACTTATTGAACAATTGTAACTTTGAATTTTTCATTATTGGGGGGGGGGCTGGAAATTAAAAACATTTGGGTAGCCCAAAATAGTTTGTATTGTAAGACGTAAACTAAGCGAAACCTAAATGTTAATAGAGAAGGTGAAAAGGAACCCTGCTGGGCCAAGTGTAATGCTGTCCTGCTCTATCTGGTTGGCTGTGTCGTGACTAGTCAATGTGAGGTGGGCCTGCCAGACAGAGCATGGATGAAATTTACTCTATTTCTTTATATTAGTCATAATAAAGAAAATACTTTAATGTCTTGTCATTGAAAAATAAATAATTACTTAAACTAAAAGACTACGTCCATAGCGGTGACAGTTTTCCTCTTGGCATGCTCGGTGTAAGTGACTGCGTCCCTGATGACGTTCTCGAGGAACACTTTGAGTACGCCGCGAGTTTCTTCGTAGATGAGACCGGAGATTCGTTTTACACCACCTCGGCGAGCGAGACGACGAATTGCTGGCTTGGTGATTCCCTGGATGTTATCACGCAACACTTTCCTGAAATATTAAATAATAATTTCCATCTCTTGAACCGTTTTACCCATCACAAAATAAATATTATGTAAGGATATGTTGCATAAGGATTCGTGCATGTTTTTCCCGAAAATAAATATTAAATGGTGGAGTCTTGTCCGCCCTTAGTCAGATCAAAACAAATAAGGAAAAGATTAATTTTTAGAATTTAAAATTTAAATCTCCTCAAAAATAGAAATAGTTTACAGTGAAATGGAATTAACTTCCTATGAAATATAAAATATCAACTTCGTCTGTGGTACCTTTTAGAAAATCAAACCCGGAGTTTGAGTAAACTAACAAATTTATATTTGTGATGACTAAACATATAGGACTATATACTGTAATTATTGTACACTTAGTATTCATTAAATTTTCTAACTACAGGAGCGGAATGGGTATTTTAAGGTCGAATGAATTTTGTTTCTTTTCCGTCCTGTCAGAGTATCTATCTCAATAGAAATATGAATAATTTCTTACGATATTTTGTACTTATCTCTCATATTTGTTTACTTCGTTATCTCTTGTTTACTTACCCAGAAGCTTTAATATATAAATTTTATATTTCTATCTTTGGTTTTTGTTATATATTTTTAATTATCATTAAGTTTACCTTTGTTTACTTTTTTATCTATTGTTTACTTATAATGTTTACTCAGTGGCACTAGACTCTTTGTTTACTAAGTGTCATCAACAAAATTATCGAAGACACAACTCTTATCTTTGACCTTGACCTTTGAGCAGCTATGTGAACTACTCATAAATTACCCATTACTCCTGATGTTTCGTGACCTCCAGGTCTCGGTTTAACCATGTCGATGGTTGGTCTTCCTCCTCCAATAAGAAAATTATAGTTCAAAAAAATATTATAGGGTACCGAAAATCTAAATGTAGTGTTCTAGTTACTAGCCACAAGTAGACAAGTAGGTATAATTCTGCCAAGCTAGTAGAGTTTACCTAAATAAACACTATCTTCCTAGTAATAATATAGAATTAGAGAGGCAAAAGTAAAGTGGAGAAATTCATCTCTAATCATTCAAAGAGTTTTAAGATTTTATATCCAGTATACTTATATAAACAGAAAGCATTTAAACTATGCATTTGTAATAATTTCAATTGTATAGGAATAATTTTATAGTAAATAAGTGGGGTAAGATAAGTTAAACGTAGACTTAAAAATGGTTGTTGCTGAAACCACTTTTTTATTTCAGGAATTTCAAAATGACTATTTTCACCATAATTTCAGTTTCGATTTATGTAACAATTACGGTATTTTTTTTTCCATATTGTCTATAAAACCGTGGAGGTAGTAGTAATTGTAACAATAAATTAATGTAATAACAAGACATACAAATCTTGTTCAGTTTACAACATACTCTGCACTCTTCCCAGTCATAATTAATGGATTTCTACATGGACAATGTACAACTGACCTACATACTATAAAGTATTATATCCGCACCAATTAAATCATGCAATGTTATCCAACAGTGGTTTAGTAGTCTATTGTTATTAGTCTCATAGCATGATACATTGAGGTCTAATTATGAATCCAGAGAAAATGATAATTCCCTCATGAATTAAAACCGAGTTCTGTTCGTGGAAGTGGAAGTATTTAGTGGGGGAAACACTCCCCTCCATCTTGCATATTATAGTTGCCACTATCACAATCCTTTACTTCCTCGGACTTCCTTGGACATTGAACTTCAGGTTCATCTCTCTTACTTAACTTTCTATATATATTAATAATGCAAATGATTTAAAAATATTGTTATAAGATTAGTTTTATAAATTGTTGTACATGCACTGATTATCAAAAAGTTTCTGATGACCGGAAGAACGCTGAGCTTGCGATGGTGACAACCCAGGTCAGGGATTACGTTCTACAAACGTATTACACTTTTCCAAACCGGAACTACGAGCGGGAACAGGTTTAAGACTAGTCTGGAGCCAGTTCTTGGTTTGGTAGCCGGATCTCTTACTAATTACAAAACAACTCAACTACTAGTAAACCTTACGTTCTGTTAAGAACCACATTATAAATGTTTCACAATTAGAAAATAATGATTAATTATTATAATACTATTAATACTAGTATGTATAGATTCCTACTTGAAAATTTGAAATGAAAAGAATATCTTTTAGAACACACAACATTAAACTTATGTTCTATAAACTTTTACCCATTCCGATTAAAAATAAACAAACAAAAAATAACTTAAGTCTATATAAAGCATTAAAACAATACACACACAGACACAAAAACACACACACACACACCACCACACCCCCCCACACACTGATATATATATTGTAAGTTTAGTATATATGAAACTTACTAAAAATGGGTTAAATAGTTTATAGACAGATAACATTTTTGAGATAATTGTATATGAACTTGACTTAAAATTAAATTTAGTCCAAATTATCATGCTTTTTGACATAATAAAGAAAAGTTCGTATAGAAAAATTACTACTTAAAAATTTTTTAAAAAGGTTACACAAAAGTTTGTGTATGAACTGTTACTGAATAAATAGCAATTGTATATTTATATACAAACGTATTCACTCTCATTCACAAGCACACACACCTACACAAAACACACTCAAATAATAAATTATTATTTCAATTTATTAAAAACTATCTCATAATTTGACACACATATTGTCTAATTAAGCGATGTAATATTTTCCATTAATTTACTTCTAACTCTGTTTTTGTATTATATTTGTCTATTTTAATATATATATATATATATATATATATATATATATATATATATATATATATATATTTTTTAAGTTACACATTTTATAAATATATAGACTTTCATTGGTAATATTTTAAACAACTTTTTTTTAAAGATTTTTTTTTTCTGTAACAAAATAACAGAATTCATTGAAATAAAATATAGCACACCCAATCTGCAACAGATACTGTAATTCAACTTCCAATTAAAGAACCCAAATGGTTCCCAGCACTTCCACTTTACATACATTTTAAAATAGAAAATTCTTAGGTATTTTATTAATATGATTTTGATACACGTTTCCAACTAAACTCACTATCCAGATAACAACCCAAGTACCTTACTGTAAAACGTGTTCAATTTCAATGTATTTGCAGTACGTAAAGTTGATAATAAAGCGAGAGACTATATGGTAATTTAAAAGTGATGTAAAATTTGACCAATTCGGTATATTGGAAATTTGAAATTAAATTTTGGGACTAAGCGTAAAATTAATACTACAACACCATCTTAAATATTTTATTTCACTTAAATTTTTTTTTCTATCAGTACCTAGTATTGTAATAAAAAAGAACGTGTTAAATTTCCTTATTTTTTAAAAGCGAAGACACCCCTAAAAAAAAAGAAGCAAATAGCATAAAATATGTGATCTCTAGCCCTCAAATACTCTAATAGCACCAGTATTGAAAGAGAACTTGAGCTGGTTAAGGACCAGTATTGAAACAGAACAAGAGTTGGTTAAGGGAGACTTGATAATAAATATGGAAGAGAGGGATCTCATCCAAGATACATAAGAAAAGTAGAAGATCTTTTTCTAGTTCCTAGTGCCTTGGGAGTGCCAAGTCTGTAATCACTAAAATGAACCCCTGAGCGTAGAAGTGTTTAATAGATTGCTATGAGTGTACAATCTGAAATCAAAACATCATTTTTTTATTTTAATAAAAAAATATATTGCTCTCTAATCAAAGCCTAATTTAATATAATTTCTTGAATATTTAACATCATTTATATATTGCTCAAATTGTAACTTAAAATGTTATTTTTTGCTTCTCTTATTTATTTATTTATACTGAAAATATATTTTGTTAACTACTAATACGTAGATTGTTTTAAGCAATTTTCATGTTTCTTATCAAAAAATGTCTTAGTCATTAAATAATTTAAAAAATTTTATAACAAAAGATTTAATTACCATTTTTGCAGCTTTTGAAGAAAAGTAATAATTACTGTATATTATAAGGCTGATTTGGACAGTATTTGTGGTTATCAATAAAATGCATAATAATTATTAACAACAATAATTGATTTAATAATTATTCAATATGTATATTGATCTTATGTTCTCTTTCTACGCACGACTTCCTATGGTTAGTCACAACAGTATATTATACTTATATAGAGAGAAAAGAAATGCTTGAAGAAAATAGAGCAAATTTAAATAATGCGCAAAAGAAATCTAAGGCTGCAATTAGTCAGGAAGCTCGGGAGAGGCTTATCCAGAGGTGGAAGAACGAATGGAACAAAGCTGAAACAGGAAGATGGACGCACAGACCAACACAAGATCTGGGACTGTGGACGGACAGAGGGCATGGCGAACTGAAATTCTGTCACGCTAGCTCTTACAGGGCACGGCTGTTTCAAGCATTACCTGTGAATAAAAAAAAAAAAAAAAAAAAAAAAAAACGGAAATCAGTATATGTGATAGCTGTATGCAGGGTGACAATGTGGAGCACACACCCTTTAAATGTAAAGATTGGAAGACGCAGAGATAACAGCTGCAAAGTGAATAAAAGAGGAGATAGTGCCGGAAAACCTAATTCCACTAATGCTAGAAAGCAGGGAGAAGTGGAATAAAATTGAAGGATACATCCAGGCGGTGTGCGGAAGAAGGAAGAACTGCTGAGAAACTTGTAAGAAGTTAGAAACAATGAATGTTAACCAGTAGGACAGTCTTTTGACTTAAACAGGTCCGGTTGGTCGGGAAGTTATATCGCAAGGTGATACCCAGTCCAATCTATAAGGGCAAGAGAAAGAGGTGTTGTTTTTAGTGAGTCGGCTCGAGGGCCAACCTCACATAACCTTGCTGTGCTGACCCAAAATTTTTTTTTCACCTCACGCAAAAAAAAACAGTATATTATACGCCAGTCACAGAATTATACTTATATTTTAAACCACGCCTCACAAAAATAAGACATAGTGTGCAACGAAGAGTATCAGCTTGTACCTTAGTTGATTCATTTATAAGTGAATTTGCCCGTTACTTGTCACTTATCAAGTATTCCTTTATATATTAGTTTTTCTGTATGGAATTTATATTAAAATGTTCAAAGACATAAATGCGAGACACATTAAATTTACACTGTTTAAAAAAAAACTAAACTTACTTAAAAATTGCATTACACTTATAATATGTAACATATATATTAAAACTTAATCTGTATTAAAATTTCACTCTACAGTTATATTCAATAATAAATCAGCAGTATTCATCTGATCGCTATATAAGTTAATTTTAGCTGGAAAAACAACTTTTGACAAATAATATCGTAACTCCTCCTACATTTTATAGTTATTATTATATTTATTAAGAAAAACCAAACAAACTACGAGTATACCGGGATGTTTCATTATCTTCAATATATTTTCCGTTAACATAATTACAACTGAGGGTTGGTCTTACTTTTACAAAGTAATTGTATTGAACCAACCAACACCCTTCAACACGACTTTGTCGAAGAGGGTATTCCACAGTGGTGCCCATCAAAGTTCTTTACGTTATCATCGGCCTAGATTCCACTTTGTTTTGAACCATCACCCAGAGTGGTTTGCGTAGTTCTTAGGTTGGTTGAACCAACACCCTTCTACACGACATTGTCGAAGAAGGTATCCCACAGTGGTGCCCTTCAAAGGTCTTTAGGTTATCATCGGCATAGATTCCACTTTGTTTTGAATCTTCACCCAGAGTGGTTTGCGTAGTTCTTAGGTTGGTTGAACCAACACCCTTCTACACGACATTGTCGAAGAAGGTATCCCACAGTGGTGCCCTTCAAAGGTCTTTAGGTTATCATCGGCATAGATTCCACTTTGTTTTGAATCTTCACCCAGAGTGGTTTGCGTAGTTCTTAGGTTGGTTGAACCAACACCCTTCTACACGACATTGTCGAAGAAGGTATCCCACAGTGGTGCTCTTCAAAGGTCTTTAGGTTATCATCGGCCTAGATTCCACTTTGTTTTGAATCTTCACCCAGAGTGGTTTGCGTAGTTCTTAGGTTGGTTGAACCAACACCCTTCTACACGACATTGTCGAAGAAGGTATCCCACAGTGGTGCCCTTCAAAGGTCTTTAGGTTATCATCGGCATAGATTCCACTTTGTTTTGAATCTTCACCCAGAGTGGTTTGCGTAGTTCTTAGGTTGGTTGAACCAACACCCTTCTACACGACATTGTCGAAGAAGGTATCCCACAGTGGTGCCCTTCAAAGGTCTTTAGGTTATCATCGGCCTAGATTCCACTTTGTTTTGAATCTTCACCCAGAGTGGTTTGCGTAGTTCTTAGGTTGGTTGAACCAACACCCTTCTACACGACATTGTCGAAGAAGGTATCCCACAGTGGTGCCCTTCAAAGGTCTTTAGGTTATCATCGGCCTAGATTCCACTTTGTTTTGAATCTTCACCCAGAGTGGTTTGCGTAGTTCTTAGGTTGGTTGAACCAACACCCTTCTACACGACATTGTCGAAGAAGGTATCCCACAGTGGTGCCCTTCAAAGGTCTTTAGGTTATCATCGGCATAGATTCCACTTTGTTTTGAATCTTCACCCAGAGTGGTTTGCGTAGTTCTTAGGTTGGTTGAATCAACACCCTTCTACACGACTTTGTCGAAGAAGGTATTCGTAGTGGTACCCATCAAAGTTCTTTACGTTATCATCGGCCTAGATTCCACTTTGTTTTGAACCATCACCCAGAGTGGTTTGCGTAGTTCTTAGGTTGGTTGAACCAACACCCTTCTACACGACATTGTCGAAGAAAGTATTCCACAGTGGTGCCCTTCAAAGGTCTTTAGGTTATCATCGGCATAGATTCCACTTTGTTTTGAATCTTCACCCAGAGTGGTTTGCGTAGTTCGTAGGTTGGTTGAACCAACACCCTCCAACACGACTTTATCGAAGAAGGTATTCCACAGTGGTGCCCTTCAAAGTTCTTTAGGTTATAATCGGCCTAGATTTCACTTTGTTTTTAATCTTCACCCAGAGTGGTTTGCGTAGTTCTTAGGTTGGTTGAACCAAAACCCTTCTACACGACTTTGTTTAAGAAGGTATTCATAGTGGTACCCATCAAAGGTCTTTAGGTTATCATCGGCCTAGATTCCACTTTGTTTTGAATCTTCACCCAGAGTGGTTTGCGTAGTTCTTAGGTTGGTTGAACCAACACCCTTCTACACGACATTGTCGAAGAAGGTATCCCACAGTGGTGCCCTTCAAAGGTCTTTAGGTTATCATCGGCATAGATTCCACTTTGTTTTGAATCTTCACCCAGAGTGGTTTGCGTAGTTCTTAGGTTGGTTGAACCAACACCCTTCTACACGACATTGTCGAAGAAGGTATCCCACAGTGGTGCCCTTCAAAGGTCTTTAGGTTATCATCGGCCTAGATTCCACTTTGTTTTGAATCTTCACCCAGAGTGGTTTGCGTGGTTCTTAGGTTGGTTGAACCAACACCCTTCTACACGACATTGTCGAAGAAGGTATCCCACAGTGGTGCCCTTCAAAGGTCTTTAGGTTATCATCGGCATAGATTCCACTTTGTTTTGAATCTTCACCCAGAGTGGTTTGCGTAGTTCTTAGGTTGGTTGAATCAACACCCTTCTACACGACTTTGTCGAAGAAGGTATTCGTAGTGGTACCCATCAAAGTTCTTTACGTTATCATCGGCCTAGATTCCACTTTGTTTTGAACCATCACCCAGAGTGGTTTGCGTAGTTCTTAGGTTGGTTGAACCAACACCCTTCTACACGACATTGTCGAAGAAAGTATTCCACAGTGGTGCCCTTCAAAGGTCTTTAGGTTATCATCGGCATAGATTCCACTTTGTTTTGAATCTTCACCCAGAGTGGTTTGCGTAGTTCGTAGGTTGGTTGAACCAACACCCTCCAACACGACTTTATCGAAGAAGGTATTCCACAGTGGTGCCCTTCAAAGTTCTTTAGGTTATAATCGGCCTAGATTTCACTTTGTTTTTAATCTTCACCCAGAGTGGTTTGCGTAGTTCTTAGGTTGGTTGAACCAAAACCCTTCTACACGACTTTGTTTAAGAAGGTATTCATAGTGGTACCCATCAAAGTTCTTTACGTTATCATCGGCATAGATTCCACTTTGTTTTGAATCTTCACCCAGAGTGGTTTGCGTAGTTCTTAGGTTGGTTGAACCAACACCCTTCTACACGACTTTGTCGAAGAAGGTATTCATAATGGTACCCATCAAAGTTCCTTACCTTATTATCGGCCTAGATTCCACTTTGTTTTGAATACTCACCCAGAGTGGTTTGCGTAGTTCTTAGGTTGGTTGAACCAACACCCTTCTACACGACTTTGTCGAAGAAGGTATTCATAGTGGTATCCATCAAAGTTCTTTACGTTATCATCGGCCTAGATTCCACTTTGTTTTGAACCATCACCCAGAGTGGTTTGCGTAGTTCTTAGGTTGGTTGAACCAACACCCTTCTACACGACTTTGTCGAAGAAGGTATTCGTAGTGGTACCCATCAAAGTTCTTTACGTTATCATCGGCCTAGATACCACTTTGTTTTGAATCTTCACCCAGAGTGGTTTGCGTAGTTCTTAGGGTGGTTGAACCAACAACCTTCTACACGACTTTGTCGAAGAAGGTATTCGTAGTGGTACCCATCAAAGTTCTTTACGTTATCATCGGCCTAGATTTCACTTTGTTTTGAATCTTCACCCAGAGTGGTTTGCGTAGTTCTTAGGTTGGTTGAACCAACACCCTTCTACACGACTTTGTCGAAGAAGGTATTCATAGTGGTACCCATCAAAGTTCTTTACGTTATCATCGGCCTAGATTCCACTTTGTTTTGAACCATCACCCAGAGTGGTTTGCGTAGTTCTTAGGTTGGTTGAACCAACACCCTTCTACACGACATTGTCGAAGAAAGTATTCCACAGTGGTGCCCTTCAAAGGTCTTTAGGTTATCATCGGCATAGATTCCACTTTGTTTTGAATCTTCACCCAGAGTGGTTTGCGTAGTTCTTAGGTTGGTTGAACCAACACCCTTCTACACGACTTTGTCGAAGAAGGTATTCATAGTGGTACCCATCAAAGTTCTTTACGTTATCATCGGCCTAGATTCCACTTTGTTTTGAACCATCACCCAGAGTGGTTTGCGTAGTTCTTAGGTTGGTTGAACCAACACCCTTCTACACGACATTGTCGAAGAAGGTATTCCACAGTGGTGCCCTTCAAAGGTCTTTAGGTTATCATCGGCATAGATTCCACTTTGTTTTGAATCTTCACCCAGAGTGGTTTGCGTAGTTCGTAGGTTGGTTGAACCAACACCCTCCAACACGACTTTATCGAAGAATGTATTCCACAGTGGTGCCCTTCAAAGTTCTTTAGGTTATAATCGGCCTAGATTTCACTTTGTTTTTAATCTTCACCCAGAGTGGTTTGCGTAGTTCTTAGGTTGGTTGAACCAAAACCCTTCTACACGACTTTGTTTAAGAAGGTATTCATAGTGGTACCCATCAAAGTTCTTTACGTTATCATCGGCATAGATTCCACTTTGTTTTGAATCTTCACCCAGAGTGGTTTGCGTAGTTCTTAGGTTGGTTGAACCAACACCCTTCTACACGACTTTGTCGAAGAAGGTATTTATAATGGTACCCATCAAAGTTCCTTACCTTATTATCGGCCTAGATTCCACTTTGTTTTGAATACTCACCCAGAGTGGTTTGCGTAGTTCTTAGGTTGGTTGAACCAACACCCTTCTACACGACTTTGTCGAAGAAGGTATTCATAGTGGTACCCATCAAAGTTCTTTACGTTATCATCGGCCTAGATTCCACTTTGTTTTGAACCATCACCCAGAGTGGTTTGCGTAGTTCTTAGGTTGGTTGAACCAACACCCTTCTACACGACTTTGTCGAAGAAGGTATTCGTAGTGGTACCCATCAAAGTTCTTTACGTTATCATCGGCCTAGATACCACTTTGTTTTGAATCTTCACCCAGAGTGGTTTGCGTAGTTCTTAGGGTGGTTGAACCAACAACCTTCTACACGACTTTGTCGAAGAAGGTATTCGTAGTGGTACCCATCAAAGTTCTTTACGTTATCATCGGCCTAGATTTCACTTTGTTTTGAATCTTCACCCAGAGTGGTTTGCGTAGTTCTTAGGTTGGTTGAACCAACACCCTTCTACACGACTTTGTCGAAGAAGGTATTCATAGTGGTACCCATCAAAGTTCTTTACGTTATCATCGGCCTAGATTCCACTTTGTTTTGAATCTTCACCCAGAGTGGTTTGCATAGTTCTTAGTTTGGTTGAACCAACACTCTTCAACACGACTTTGTCAAATATATTATAAATTTCAAGCGGGTTTTCTGATTTTTATACGAATTCATTCTTTCCTAAATGTTTAGAAATCTGTGTCAATTCACCAGAAAATCAAAATTATCGAAAGTTGATTTTTTAGCAAATTTGTTTCGATTTGTATTGACTGTTCATTCTAGCACGATATGGTAGATTTTACCAATTTTTTAAAGAATAATTATTTATATATTGTTGAGACATATGCACATAAAATCTGAAATTAAACAAATGAGGTTTTAAATTATTATTTCATTTTGTATAACGATTTGAATATGAAATTCCTAATCTGTTGAAGATTTGATTTATTTATTTGAAAGAACGATAAATAATACTGTAACGGTGATTTTAAAGTAAATTTCAACGATGTTTAGTTTACAAATATAGAAACTTAGATTTGTTTATTATTAGCAACTTACGTTACATATTTTGAAATGTCTTTCTTCTCTTTACAAAATGTTGTAAAAATCAGTATATATTTTTTTAAATCTACGATAGTTTACTATTATTTGTATACTCAATAATACAAAATTGAATTAACTTTAACTTTTAAATTTATTTATTATCATTGCATGTATCTGCTTTTACTTAGAATTTATTCCAACAATCATTGATGCAGTAATTTTTTATTCATTAAGCTACTTCTATTTTCTTCTGAACGCCACTTTTCTATAGTACTTCGGGACTAACATATAACATTACGAGTTCATTAAAAACATTTTAGAATAATAAAAAATCCTTATATAGATACAGTAAACGTATATGTAATTCTTATTATTTTATTCGTCACTTACTTTTCCATTTGCAAGTAAACTGTTTGTTTTGAAAATGTTTGAAGAAAACCAGTTCCAGTCTTCGATGAGTACACTTGGTTGTGTTTAGCCAAGAGTAAAATATTTAAACTCAGCATGGGCGGCGTAACAAGTAATTTAGGTCGGATATGAGGTGACCTTGAAATTATGCACCAAAGGAGATCTTCTTTTAGAACGTGTAACACATTTCTTTGGGCTCAAACAACTTTCTCCAAAACCAAACCCTACATTAATTAGATTGCTCCAAAACCTACAACGATATTTATGTGTGGGAATGTGGAGTCGTGGACGATGGGTTGATTCAAACACACCCAGTTGCCAGAATGGGAACATCTAAATAGGACCTTCTAATAGACGTATTTTCCATAGAATGAAACAGGAATGACCTAAGTTAAACAATATCGTACTTTAATGTAAGGTGTCAAAACCTCTTCTAAAACTTTTAAAAATAATTGCTTTACAAAATTGAGTAGGTAATGTGCAAAAATTCACACATAGTAAATTTTTCTCCGTTTGATACGTTTCGGAATTAACCTATTTTTAGAACATTTGTTCCATAAATAAGTTTCAAATATGGAGTAAATCCGAAATGACATTAGAGAAAAAAAATTACAAAGCTAGAAAAATTTACAAACAAATAAATTAGAGATCCTACAAAGAAAATTGTGATACAACTATATTACAGCTATAACGGTTAATACTATACGGTTAATCAACAGATATAATAAAGTTTTATTGTTTTACTCATTTCCCGAGTAATTGTCTTTTACTCGTTCCTTCGGACATTTTTCCGTTTCACTGTATCTCTGCTTCCTCCGCGCAATTTTGAGTTTTATTTATTTATAAATCTTCGAGTTCATTGCACACTTGACCACGATCTTGTGATTTTGTAATTTAGTAGCTTCGCACGATTTAATCTTTCGAGTCAAAGCAGGTCCATTCATTCGTTCTACCAAAGACTGCAACAGAGTTTTCAGTACTAAATTATCGTTGCTTTCGTTTAAAGTTTAATTCACAATTGTATTTCTCTATTCAACCTATCTAGTCAATGTTAATTTTAAGATTTTATTCTTTTTTTTTCGTGTCGTGATAATATTTCAGGTCATACTTTAACAGTATTTCACAATCAAATCTGGGAAAATATTTTTAACTCTAAATGTATCATAATGTAGGGTAATCAAGTATCATGGTTGAGGTGGGATATTATAGTCTTTAAATAATAAGAAAAAGAAAATTTGTAAACGTTTCCTTTGAAAACTTATATTAGAAACTGTATGTTATTTTACTAACATGAAGGAAATTCACAATTTATTAGGGTCGTTTTGGGGAGCCTTTATTTACTGCGAAGAGGATTTGGGAGTCCTCCATCTCAAGTAGGTAATTCAAGAAGTCTGCTTCTTACACGTGAGCACGCATCCCTAAATCATTAATTTTGTATATTTTTAGGTGTGAATTAACTTTAATGAGATATTTCAGGCTTTAGGTCAATCTTCATATCCGTTACTGTGTCACAAATAAAAAAAACTGTAATTATTAGTTTCGTTATTTAGAAATAAAAGCTTTCACTAATATTTTATTGAAACCGTTAATGGCAATTCTGATAAATACACCTTGCTCGTTTCAAGTTAATATTCTTATGTTAGTTTTATTTCTCCTAAATCAGAACTTTGTAGAATACCAAAATAACTTAACCTTATTTTTTTTACTTTTGTTTTATGATATATAATATCTAGAGCATATATTTAAGTTTTTATATTAATAATTTATGCGATTATTGAACATATATGCCTTATCTCTGTTATTTTTGTTTTAAGATAACAATTAGTGAGAAAAATAGGTTAAATAAATCCAACTACAGCAATTTTGTTTAGATCAAACTTTCCTTTTTGTAACAATAAATGACTTATTGTTCAACTGTTTTTGTAATGTATATATTTGTATAATTTCATACAGAAACAGACTATTTCAGAAATTGATTAACATCCTAAAACAAACTCTTGAATCGAACATTTATTTAAAAATAACCTCATAGTTTATGTTTAAAAGAATACTCACACATAAAAACCGGTTACCGAAAATATAACTTAGAAAGGAAGTAAAACAGGTTATAAAATCAAAACACAAAAGCAGGTTAATGACTTTATAATCTTCTGTCTCGGTTCATAACAGTTGTATTTAACCACTAACGTGTAAAAGCGCAGAAAAAATAATTTACGAGCTTTCTACGATTAAACTACTTCTTGCCGTCGCACATATGGTTTTATTATCTTGGCCGACTTTAACTAATAAAAGACGAAATTAAGTTTTATCAAATCAACTACACTTTTAATTTCAATGTAGTAATATATTTTTAAAATTTGTTTACTCTTTGCTAACAACAACAACAACGATTTTTTAATTTTAACTTCAACTAGTTACTAGTACAACTATTTTCACATTAGCACTAAATATTTGTATATCAAGATAACACACAGGTCACCGAGGAGTATGTAAAGGACGTGTTTGTTAAAAAAGATAGAACCATGTTTTTCTGTAAAACTTGATAGTTTTTTCAGTTGCCCCAACTTAATATGCAGCCGTTGGTTGGCAAGTTGAGGGTGTTGGTTTTCAATTTTTTTTTTATCACCACTAACTACTACATATTTTGTCTCGAGTTTTTAAATTTAGAGTACTTATTTTTCCTCGTCCTTTATTTTGTGTAGATAATAGTTTCGCCTATTGTTTTAGCCATTGTCAAACCATTCTCTTTGCATACAATGTGCGTAATGTAAAATTACATACAAATCATATATCAGCTAATATCTGCACAAAATCACAAATGGTAAAAGTATCAACAATTTTGAGCTCTTAACAACCCTTGTGCTTTTGATTGTATTCACGTTACAACTGATGGATGATCATGCTTCGTTGTATTTACTATCTTGGTTGGAGAAACTAGATTTTTATTATGTTGTTGAAAAATGTATTTATTATTGAGGCTCTTGGGTTAGACACAATATAATTAAAAATTTAGAAGTCTTCTAATTTATAAGCTCTCTTGAATGCAGACTCCACATAATGCTCGTGTAAATGTGGCCGATTTCTATCAGGTGTTAGCGAATTTTGATGTTTTCTTGGGCATGTGTTAATTTGACGTAGTTGTGAAGGATCTTTTGTTTGTGTAACTTATTACTGGTCGGAACTATAGCAGGTAATTTCAATCTTAAATGCCTCTCGCATTGTAGGGAAAATTAACTTTTAATCCCACATTAAATGCAAGGAAAATGGTACAAAAATGCCTAGAATAATAAGCAAAGAAATTGTAACATGAAACAAATAAGACAACAGGACTGTGAACAGTGTTACGGTATTCATAATAATTAAATCAGTCCAGTAAAGTAAAAACAGAATTGTAAATACAATAAATTTACTCTGTAACAAGGTATTTCATAAAAAATTAGCTTTATTTATATTTATAACTAACAATATTCTAAGACGTGATTTTTTTTTAACATCAGTTTTGTTTTTACTATTATCAGTAGATAGTGGTGGGGGCTACTACTTTAAAATAGGAGTATATTGATTTTTGAAACCAATATAGTGAATAAAATAATTGTCCCAAAAGAGAAGGAAAAGAGAATCTATTAGAATCCTGATATTTTACCCAATTTGATTCTATATAACAGTCAATGTAATAATTATTTATAAAACGACTATCTTCCTCAATAACAGATAAAATACCATAACAATCTTCTATTATAAATAACCGAGCGTTATTAATTAATATAATGGACACTTTAGTCAACGAATTTAATCGTATTTGACATTTAAAGTTTAATAAATTTAAAAACATAAAATTTTTAGAAACTGGAAAATGTTTTAAAATTACAAATTTAAAAAATATAAAAATTAATTAAATTATGCTAACTGTGTTATTGATTCAAAAATGTTTTTCTTAGCAGTTTGCATCAAAAATGGATTGAACATAATTAAATAACTTAATAAAAATATAATAATTATTTAAGCTCAACTAAAGGACATTTTTTAAAAAAATCATTAAACCGTCCCTCTTTGGTTGAGCTTAAATAATATAATTTGGTTATTTTTTGTTATTATTCATTATGGGATATTAGACAGGGTGCCAACAATTTTTCAGTCGCAAGTGATTATAGGTCGCTGGATATAAAATCAAATTTTATACAATTTATTTAACTACATAAATTGAATTTAAGAGAAATAAAATTATTTTATTTTATTGTATATATTATGGAGTAAATTATATTATGTCCGATGAAATAATATTATAGTTTTACTGTTTTTAGATTGCGATGGAGGACTAAAGAACGGAAATTTTTTAGTTAAAATAAGATGTTTATGGATCTTTTAAAATATTTCATCTAGGTTGATTTTCTTATTTTGATTTAGCGAAACTCGATGTTAAAGAAAAATATTTTGCGTTTATTACAGAATGTATTAAATTCCAAATTAATGATCGTAGATAGTAAAACTAATTATAAGAGAATTTAATACTAAATTTATAAATTAAAGGTACAACAATTTAGTCGTTATCCCTTAGATCTTTCAGAAATAAAATTTAAAACATTCTTAAAAGAATTACCTAAAACAATGAAAGAAATGGAAAAAGAACATAAATATTTATTAGATGTAACACAAGATATTGCAGAAGTTTTTATTAAGAGATAAATGGTTCAATATTCAATTAATCTCGTAATTTAAATTTTAAATAATAGAAGAAGAAATAGAGAAAATTGTAATGTTATTGTTAAAAATGATAATAGAGTTGGAAAGGGTTATTTACATCATTAAGCAGAAATTTCAGAGTAAATATGTATAATAAATGTATTTGCCAAATTACGATATTAGAACTTAATAAACAACTCGGAAACCATATTATAGATTTCTTAAATGGTCCAGATAAGAGATTAAAAGAAATATTTAACTAGATGATAGGTAAAGAAAATGGAATTACGTGGTTAGAAGCAACGATTTATTTCTAGGGAGAATGAAAATTTTCAGAGAGGAAGGCTACTTCTGCAGCTGCATAATTCGATTCGTTAAAAAATTATTTAAAACTAACAAAGAATAGTAAACAATATAACGCCCTAGTTCATTCTAACATATTCATTCTAACATAGAAAATAACATATTATTTACAAAACAGTTGTTGTGTTGTTTAAAAAGAAAATTAATACATGTCTATTAGAGGAATAAGATTTAAAAAAAAATAACAGGAATACAAGTTAAATTACCAAAAAATATTTTTATAAAGTCTGGAGAAAAATATTTCTCTAAATTCAATATTGCTTATTCTACAATTCCCAAAGAAATTAAAAGAGCAGAATTAGGATGAATAAAAACACAAAATGTTATTTCATTTTTTTCTAGAAAAAGGAAAATATTTTATGCACAACCAAAAAAATTATTATATTTTATCTCCTTATAAAATTAAAGAAATATGATTTCAACCATGAAATTCACTTTACTTACTATCTACTAAGAAGAATAAAAAACAATAATCAGACAATATAGGAACACAAGAGAGGCAATTCGATTTTTTTAAACACATGTCTTTAAAAGAGTAACATGAAATTTTTATCAGCAAAGGAAGAAGAAATAAACAAAATTGAAGAGAAATTAGTAAATTACTCTACGAAACAACAGAAATATTTGAAATAACTAGTTTAAATGGAACTTTCATTTAAACTTTAGGTTAGGTTTAAATTTTCATTTTGTTTTGTAGGTTAGGTTATGGTATTTATAGATATAAATATTGGATATGGGAGAAATAAGAACGAAAGGGAAAATAATTATATTTTCTTTATTCTGGTGAAAGATCTGAGATAAATAAAACTGGGGTTTTGGTCCATAATAAGTACAAAGATGATATTTTGGATGTAAACCAATTTATGATAGAATCTGTACCTTTAATTTAAGGTGCAAAGAAAAGATACTAAATTTTGTACAGTTGTACATTTTGAACAAGCTTATCTTTCAAAAAGGAAATTAGTAAATTTTACGACTTCTTATTATTAAAAGAAATTTAGAGAAAAAAAGGACAAAAAAGAGCAAAAAAGGACAAAAAAGAGCAAAAAAGGACAAAAAAGAGCAAAAAATTAAGAGCATTATCATTAGACATGATAGTATAATGGGGAACCACAACGTGCAAATAGGTCTAAAAAATATAAGAATCATACAAATGGAAAATTTGGGTATAGTGAAAGAAAAAAAGAGTGTGGCATTTAATAAGGCTTTGTCAAGAAACTGAATTAATAATTATGATCTCCTTTTTTTAATAAAAAAATCTTTACGTAAATGAACATGGCTCTACCCAAACGGCAAATTCAAAAAAAATATGTCTGTTAGAAATTATAGTGGCAACGAAAGGTAAATCTTAAAATTTGAAAACACTCCAATTTTTTATTGTTCTAATTATTAGTTATAAAAATAAATAAAATAAAGCCAAATTTATTTCAATTTTAAGATGAAAATTAAACTTTTAAATTTCTATGCGAGTAAATTTGTTGTCAAAATTATCCATTTATATTAATAAAAGATATGAATTTGGTTAAAAGGTCTTTCGCTCAGTTATTTATAATAAAAATAATGTTTTGGTATTTTATGTTTTATCTCTTATGAGGCAGATAGTCAATTCTTCAAGTAATATCGGAATTCTAATAGATTGTCCCTTCCTTCTCTTTTGGAGCAATTACTTTATCAATTGATTCAAAAGACTAATTACTTTATTGAGAAAATTGTTTAAAAATTAATATACTCCCGTTTTTGGATAACCTAACCTAACCCTACATTACTATTATATAAGTTTTATATTTTTACATTAATTTTTGTTATAATATAAGTTTTATATTAATTTTACATTTCCTTCAACCTATAATTTAAACTTTAAACAAAATAGTTTGAAACGAAGGACTTTCATAACCTATTAATTATTAGATTTACCTTATATAATATCTGCTTGATATATTATGTTTTACCTATCAATAATTTCTCTAACCTTACTTTTTTTCTTTTTTCCCTCTGGAACTTTCATTTTATATTATTCTTACTTGTTTCGCATAACGAATTCATCTTCATATATCATAACGTAGGACCCGACGAGTTTTTCCATCTGCCTTTCGTTGTTCGTTGTTAAGATTACCGTCTCTGTAGGTACGCACGATAGCAGGCATAAAAATCTTCAGTATCTGCAATATTGTAATATATTATGGGAGAAATTTTGAACACGGAGTAACTGTTAATAAAAGCTGATTATGTGTCAATAATAATACAGCTCATCAATTGTAATTAGATTGTAGGTGATCTTGAAGATATACGATTCTCACTTTTAGTAACTAAATGGAAATTGAATTTTATTTTTATAATAAACTAATAAAATTATGTAGATTAATTATCAACTATTATAAAGTAGTATTAGCAAAAAATTATTTCAAAATTAGATGTCGTTTATTAAGAAATATATATTAAAAAAACTTTAATTGTATTTTACTGTACATGCAATTTTAACTTCAGATTAGCCATAGTTCTGCAGGCTATCTTTCCATTCCAATGTAAATTTTTCCCTTAGACTACCAGTTTCTGAAGTATATTAAAATGTTTAGTATTTAAAGAGTAATTTGTTTTTCTGGCATCATATAATTAAACAATATTAAAATCAAGACTTCCATATGAGCCTTCTTTCTATTTGTTTAAAAAGACTAATTTTAAATTATTGTTTTGTTAATAGTTACTTTACAAACTATCAGCGTTGTTAAATTGTTTCCAACCAGAGATGTGAGATTGTATCAACAAACAGGAGATAAAATTAATAAACTGTAACTGTTATAATTATGTACTTGCAACTAATGTATTAATGAGGTAGTTGAAAGAAGTGTGGAAACCCGTTTGAGTAATTACACTTTTTTTGTGAGAATTTAGTTATTTGAACTCTCCATAGAATAGATTTAAACTCTTCATATTCAATAGATAATAATTCATTAACTGGTGCTAATTAATACGTTTATAATGGTTACCTAATTAAAGACATAGTAGTGTGAAAGAGAAAAAGATTAATTAATGATATTGCATTGACTATAGAAGATAAAATGTACAGTGTGGCAAAGCAATTGTTCCATTCTACCTCAGTGAAAGTGAGTCCCAATACAACTCACCGTTATATTTTGTGCATTACTTCATCCTTCCATACAACTACGTGTATTTCAAAATATTAACTTCTAAAACAACATTCCGAGGAACAATATTACTTTCCAACATTAGTATGAATAACATAAACGGTAGAATTAAAGTAACTTGGCTTATACAAATGTGTAATTGTTATTTTTACCGCATATATGTTTTTTGTGAAATAGGTTGGTTGTGCTTCATTCAAAGAATTATGTCAGTCTAATAAAGGACTCCTAGCCTTCAAATATTTTAATAGCTTTGGGTCGGACGAGGACTTGTTTTAGAGGACATGTTTCCTTAGAGGAATGAAAATTTGAGGAATTTGGATCTGAAGATGGGAGTTGACTCGCTGAAACCTCTAATCCAGTGAAATATTCATAGAGTGTTAATCCGTAATAATATTCATAAATATTATTACGATCAAAATAATAAGGGAATTTACTTACAGTATTTATATTATATTAAAACTTTATTTTTTGAAGCTTTACAACATTATGTTTAAGCTAAATAAATCTCTAAAACAGTTAATTACGCTGTATTATTTTTATAAAATTTATGTTATTATATAATATTGTATATAGATTCCATATGTAACAATGCATTGTGTAATTAACACTAAATGATTGAGATACAATACATATATGTAAAATATCCTTCAGGGGCTCTTTTGAGTGAATACGGGCTTGTCAACCCCGATTGAGGGACCTAACTGGAGCTACACCTGCCCTGAGTTAGATCCTATTCTTTTTTCTTTACTATCAAGTCTCTCTTGACCAACACTTGTTCTTTTCCGATCCTGACGAGTCTTTATCATTTTATTTTCTTCATTTTTTTTATAAGGTGATGATGACTAATAGGCTTTTCGCCTTTAAACAATAAAACACATAAAATATATAACGTAATAGAATCAGGCTCAATCATATACCAGATGTATATTATCTTTCATTTGAAATTAATTAATTCTATTGAAAGTTCAAATAATTAAATTCAATAACATATTTGATTTGTATAAGAAAACAAATTGATTAATGTACTTAAACAACTTTATTTCAAGGAAGTAATCGTCTTCCTCTCCTAAGGCATTCCGACTGATGCGTAGAATCATCACGAATGACTGAAATACTCCTACTTATTTTATCACTACCCGTTTGACGTCGTTTAAGCTTTTATTAAAAAAATTAATGTTAACCAAAATAGAAACAGAAAGTTGTTGAATATAAAGATCTTTTAATGAAAAAATGTTAGCTTAAAACACATTATTACTTCATGTAATAATATATTTTGTTTCCTTATATGCAGACATTTTTTAAACGAACAAATGTCTTGATGATAAATAGTGTCCAGGTGTTAAAAGTGAATTTTAGATGTGGGCTGTCTTGGAAGCGGATGCAGACCAGTGACCTACTTCATGTAGCCGTGAAAGTGAAGACCAGGATGTGCCATTGTCTACGCCTACAAGTGAAAGTTTCAAAGGGTAAAAACCCAATGTGAAAGCCAATGACACCTCAAATATGTGCTCATTCATTTTACCCACTTTCAATTTCATGGCTCATTCTAACGTAATCGGTCGTAAGTTTTAATCTCGCACAATAATATAGACAGTGTTTTGTCTACAACAAAGTGTTGAGTAAGGAGCCTCAAGAAATTATGATTAGATCCGTGTACATTGTTACGTAATGTTGTCAAATAGTTGGATGTGGTAAACATATGACTAGACAATATGCAAACACGTAACTGAACCTACATAAAAGCTTTTGACAAAAATGTATTTCGTAAACTTGACATGATTCCTAAAACATACATCCTGTTTCTTTCGATTATACTCCGTTTGAATAGAACATTATTATGTTATAATTTAGCAGCCTGGATGTATATTCATTACCGAAATTACAACAGACATTTCATTATAGTTTCCTTTTTTCTTTACAACTTTTGTTTCTTTATTTTAAGACTTGCAGTAGATAGCTGCAAGTCGGAAAGTTATTATGATTTTATTTTACTGAAAGTCTATAAATTAATCACAAAATAAAATAACTACATAATGATACTGAATCTTTTAAAAGAAAACTATTTTTTTTTTTTAACATTTAACACTTCTATTTAAAAATAATGTTGAATAACATATAGCAGCCATAAATACTTATAAAATGCACATATTCATATATTTTTCTTTAGTGTTTCTAAAATAAAGCAAATTGTTACTCAATGTAAGTTGATTATTTGGGTATGTCTACGTCAAACTCTTCAATATAAAGCAAATGAAACAGATTTTTTGATATTTATATAAACTGCTCCCAAAACCTATTATTTAATGTTGTGTATAGGGAACTGAAGATTACGATTTTAACCCTCAAATATTTCAGAATAATTAATGCTGTGAAGAGAGAAAAATTTAATGTTGATATCCCATATAAACTATATTGTTTTAAAAATAAATGTGTACAATTTGGAATAAAGTCTGAGATCAAACTGAATCATTTATTTTATCACTAAGAGTACTAGTATTGATAGAACCGACTTGTGTTTTATCATAGTAAGCAATTTATTTATAAGTGAATAGAAATGTTAAAAGAAAATAATATACCTAATTCATATTTTTATTTTATTAACACACATGCGTTTTTGTAAGTAGAATGAGTTTCATTTACTTATTTTTTAAATCGAGTTTTGAACTATTTATTTTAATTGAAAAAGATTAAAAGCAAAATACAAATCAAGTTAATTTTATTGTGAGGAAGTGAAAAGAAGATGAAGTAACTCTGACAATCCAAACAAATTGTTTGTTACTTTTTACAACTTGTAACCGCGATGTGACATTATGACCGTGATGGCTTTTCGTCTACCAAAAACAAAACCAAAACTTGTTAAAAATCGCTCTTCAGTTTTCTTAATTTTTTTAATTCCTTGAAGCCTGTAAGCAATATTTTATCCAGAATGCATAAATTGTTCATCACTAATCATGTTTTGTATACAACTTAGGTTTTGCTTTTAATTTTGTTCTTTATATCTGAATATAACATTAAGAATATTAGTAATTTTTGTTCTGTCTAGTTGTTATTTTTTTCTTTTAAAACAAAACTTTAAATATATTAAACCTTTGTATTTTGTAAAGTGAACTTGCAATATTCTCCATGTTACAAAGCTTCTGGTATAACTTTCTTGTTTTAACCCGTAGGTTACCAAATTTTACCACACACTTTTACGGGTCCAGAAGTGGGTATAAAAACAAAAGTAATTAAGTAAGATTGTTTATATTTATGGAATGATCACCGAAACTAATAAACCCATTTTAATCAAACCTTCACTGTTCAACAGTTTGAGGTTTTGAGAATGTCTGTAGGCACCATCCATCCTTCCAACATCCCAGTTGGAAGTTACGGAGTTGGTCAATAGGAATAGGAAGGAGACGGAAAAGGAAGGAAAAAATAATAAAAAACAAGTATAATTAACTTAAATTTTACTCCATTTTCCTTGGACTTTTACATTTATATTTACAACGCGGTTAATGTATTACTGAAGTTTTAGTATAATGCTTCAAAACATACCATCAAATGCAATTGAACTTTGAATTTTTTTATATTGGTAGGCGTTTCAGACCGTCTTACATGGGCAGTACACACCTTTCCATCACTCCTATCCTCAAATACCGATAACTTTATTAGTTGAAGTAAAATTGATAGACCACATATTAAGAAAATAAGAAGCACTCACGTGTCCTATGTGACATACATATTACTTTGTAGAATAGGAATAAACAAACCCCATCTTCAGAACTTTATTAAAATCACTCTTCAAGGACAGGTTAGATCATATCGCGGTTTGTTAAAAAAAGTAAGATCTGCATAGCAATATAATACCATCCTTAGTCACTGGCTAACTGTGACTGCAGAAAAAAATATGACAAGAATCAAAAATTTCCCAACGAGCAAAGTTAGTACCTTGGGGAGTCCAAGATTTTCAACTAATAGGGATGGGATTTGGGGAGTGCACACTTTTCAACGAATAAACCTAGTACTTATGAGAGCCCAAGACTTTCCAACGAACAGAAGTGATATCTGGAGAATGAAGACTTTCCAACAAATAGGAATAGAAGTTTGTGAAGTACAGATTTTCAAATAATAGGTGTGTGGTCTAGAGAGTACAGACTTTCAAACAATATTGATGGGACTGGGTGGTGCAAAATGTACAACGAGCGTGGATAAGATTAGGAAGTGCTTATTCTCCAACGAGTATGACTGATAAACTGGGGTCTCCAGACTTTGCAAAGAACAGGGAGGTGTTCTAAGGAGTGGAGACTTCTCAGTCCATAGAACGTCATTCTAGTGAATCATACCATACCATTGCCAAACCAACTACAAATACACAATGACGTGTACATTTATACCCACAGTCGTATTATTTTATTTCTATAGACATTTTGATAAAATTTGTTAAACCTTAATTTTTATATAATAAAGCTCCGGTTGGTCAAATAGTTAGACCTGGGGCATTGTGTCATATACGATCCCTGTAGTGGCTCAAAAAAGTTTCGATATTGACCCGTGAAGAAAAATAATCAGGTATAACTAGTAGCGACTCAGAATTTAAAAAGCTAGAATTACGATTATAAGGGTTGTTGCTCAAAGGAATTATTTATTTAAATCATGGCACTATCATTACTACACCAATTTCATCTCCATTACTACAGAAATGGAATTTTAGTCTAAGAGCTTAATTCATTAAAAGTGTGGTCCTATCTTTCCGGAAATCTAAAAGAGGACCGGAAATCTTTAATTACCTACATTAGAAAGTAAACTACCCAGTGGTATATGAATTAAGGTCAACTATGCTTAAAACGTGAATTATTTAAGTTGGTGAAAGTTGCCATTTATATAAGTCTATTTATAAATTTTAAGATGTTTAGATTATGACATACTATCTTAACTTTGGCTGACTGGGTAATTTAAATGTATAAAGATCATTTAACACGTTATAGTCGTTAAACACGGGCTGTGTATGCAAATAAATGTTGAGTTTCCAACTTCATATTCAACTTTCATTTCGTTCAAACCGTTTCAGAACTTTAACATCACCAGTACTCTGATCTAAATTGATTTTTATTTTATATTGATTAAGAAGCTAATACCTGGGTGACCTTATTTCCTGGCATAAAACTAAAAGACTTTTTTCCCCTGAATAACCAAACAAAATTCGTATTTAGAGTTAAGTCAAAAAACCGTAAATAAATGATAAAGTAATTGGATGACAATCAATATTACCATTTTTTGAATTTTTTTTCTGTTGCATATTAAAAAAAAAAAAAAAAAACCTTTTATATTAAAAATCTCAGAAACTAATTAATCAAACATTGAAAAACCAATTAGTTAGTAAACACAATGTAAATATTAGTTTACCTTATTTTTTAATCAAAAATATTTCCATCAAAGGAATGGAAATCTACAATAAATTGACCGTCAGGAGGCAGTTTGAACAACAATAGAAAATAGAAAATAAATAAATTACAGTTCAGGAGTGTTTTGACAAAAACAAAAATGAATTTCTACTGTAGCCGATAAAATAAAATGCTTAAAAGGATTTTAAATCTTCAACATCTCATCGTGAAATTTAAATGTAAAAGGTTCATTATAATATTGATTTATGTAATGTTATATTGTTATTATCTTACAAATTTCGAAATTAATATAACTTACAGTTGACAAAAAATATTCGTTGTTTCAAATTAGTGGCTCATATAAGCATTTAGATTTTTCTAGAGTTGCCCGCCAGAAGAGAACCATAAAAAGTGTTGCTAAAGACAATGAAGGGTCATTTAAAAAATTTTAGTACACATTTCCATAAATACTTTTTCGTAGAAAAGACATTAATTTGTGGGATTGGAATTGAGTGATACATCCCAGTACACCTACCGGTCTATCGCTGCAAGAACAACTGATAGATCTTTTTTCAAGTAGCTTAGAAAAATATTTTTTTAAATAAGTCTTTACCAAATTCCTGGAGTGAACTGTCTTGTAAAATTATTATATTATTAAAGTAAAACCACTTCGGATACTGTACCTTTGTGAAATTGGTTTTCCAGCTGTAGCCGCCTTAAATTCTGAACATAAAAAAACACTTTTAACTTGAAAATAAGCTCAGAGTGATTATCTAAGTTATAAATCCAAACCTGAACAGGTTGTGTACTTCAATTAGTCAGATCTATGCTTTAGAAATGTTTTATAATAATACTTTCGTTTTAATTACATTTTGAATTCAAAATTTTAATTTTAAATAAAAATGTAAATAAATATTTCTCGTGTTGTTCATTTGCGGCCTTCCTGACAAGCTAATGCGCCCCCCCCCCCAGGGAACGCGGTCTACAGTTTGCGAACCGCTGCGTTAGCCCCCATGCCTTAATATAGGCCTAACACTACATATTCAAACATAAACACACATTCCTCTGTAGAGAATCAGTTTATTAGACTTCGAAAATCTTTGTGTTTGTCTGATTGTATGTGTTGGATTTTAAAAAATATAAGAAATTTTATTAAGTTTTACTAAGTACTGCAATGAGGCTCAAACATTAATTTTTACTAAAAAATATTATACATATATTATTTGGAAGTTGCGAGTCGACAATCAGCCACTATTATTGAAAATAATGTATTTTGTACACATTGCCTAAGCTTACAAATTGCTTGTGTTTTTAAATCACAAGTTTAGATTATAAAACTTATTACAAACTTGTTGAAATGTAGAAACCATTCACAATATTATAAGATTTCTTTTTAATTTATGTATAAATATTACGCCATCATCGAACTTACCCAGCCCCAGCATATAATGTAATACAAGCAGATCTTCTAAATGTAAGTTGGTTTCTTGAGCTACGTATGAAGTATTGATTTTGTACTGGTCTTACCCAATAGGATAAGTTTGTTTAAAACAGTTTTAACACAGGTTTACTGAACCTTGTAATTGTTTATATCACTATTTTGTTTGACATCGTCAAGGTTGTAAAGGGCCTCGTAGATATGTATATAATAAAAAGTCTCCACTCACTTCGCTCATTTCAGTGTCTCGTCCCTGAAGGGCCTCGAAGGTGTACAAATGTGAAAGAACCTCCACTAACTACACTCATTGCACCCTTCGTAACTACACAAATACCACGATTTCTTAGGAGTTAAGGCTCAAAATTATTTTAATGAGAATAACTTCGCCATTCTTCATCGTAGAGAGGTGGGTTCAGTACCATTTATATGGATAATTGAAATCTTTTAATGATCTTATTTCAAGAGTTACAAGATGAAGAACACATGTATGAACCAAAAAAAGTTAAAATGACCATTTTGACATATTATAGACCTCTGTATCAAACTTCATGTCCTTATTTAATTTGTGTAACCGCTATCGTGTTTACGTACAGAAGACAAAGACAACGTCAACGACCATGGACGGACTGGTTGTCGAAAAAAGGTTTTTTAATATCTTGAGCCCATGAAAAATGGAGATCACTAAAAATACCGAGATCGAAATTTTTGTAATTACTAAACTTACCCTTTAATTCGTTTACTGAGTAAGTAAGTTATCTTTATAACTAAAATTGTAATAATTTTATTATATTCACTTCAAAAGACCAACAATTTGTATTGGTACTTGTTGTCAAAATTTGTATATTTTCTTTTATTTGTTTATTATTACATTTTTTCTTAGTAGTATACTTAATTTTCATCGTTTCAACTTGTCAGCTGGCTCTAAAACCCCGAAACCATTGATACAATTTAAACATCATATTGTTTGTACTTCATATTATTTTACATTTTTGATATTATCACCCAGTGCGTAAAACCACGTTATAAATAGAAATAAAACTAATAATAGTAGTCTTATTATAAATAAATAGGTAATAGGTAAATAATAAATAGGTAAATAAATAGGTAATAAATAGGGTTTATTTTATATATATTAGTAGCGTATTAATTCATAGTAGGCTGTTATTAATTACTTATATATGATACTTTTATAGCCTACTACTACTAATAATATTATTAATGAAAATAAGACACCTTTTTAATCACATAAATACAAAATTAAAATAGAATATTATGTTAAATTATTTTGATATGCTATTAAGTTAGTTGAACATACCACAAGAAGTTTAGCTCAACGTAAATTTCGTGGACAGCGTTGACACTAGCTCACTCCAACAGGGGCTCACTATAATTAGT
This sequence comes from Aphrophora alni, assembly GCA_963513935.1. NCBI lineage: Eukaryota > Metazoa > Arthropoda > Insecta > Hemiptera > Aphrophoridae > Aphrophora > Aphrophora alni. The sequence goes on from OY740767.1 coordinate 92,609,018, forward strand.
ACCGGCTTGCAATTCCGAGGGAAGTTGCTGGATCTACGTTTCTTTACGTAGTTTTGGGTTAGATCCCTCTCTTGATTTTTCCTATCTAGCCTTTCTTGACCAACTCTAGTTCTCTTCCAACCATGACGCTAATCGAGAGGTGAGTATCTTTATTTTATCCTCTTTTTTATATGAGGCGATGATTACCGAGGGGTTCTTTCGCCTTTAAAACAACAAAGGAAAATATACACTAGGTCTCTCCAGAGATAGCACGAAACTAAGGAACATCAACAGAGAATATTTACCTTATCTTTTTTTAACGTCTATTATTTTCACCGAGCGTAATATAAAAGTTTAAGAAAATGCTCTTCCTTATATTTAGAAAATATCTTATCTAATACAATAACTCAATAAATAAATTTAATATGAAATAAATATGTTTGTTCCTTTATAATGTTGCCTTCTTGTATAAACATTGCAAAAGTAAAAACTAAATATTCTTCCTTAGTAAAACTGTTTCCTTATCTGTAAAAGTCTTTAAAATGTTATCTTTAAAATCCAAGGTCATTCTTTCTCTGTCTCTCTCACTCTTACCTCTGTGGCAGATTACTCTAGAATACAAGATACAGTTTGAAATTCAGTTAGTATCTGATCAGCTCTCAAATTCTAAACTATTAATGAACGAAAGATAAAAATAAAAAAGTACTTGTTTCTAAAAATGTAAAATTTAACAGTAAATTACTTGAATTGGTATATTCTGGCGAGTCGATTTAATTTAAAATGACTCTTAATTTAAATCTTCTATTCTTGAAGTGAATTCAAAAAACCTCTGAAGAATTGGTGGTATTTATCTAATTAAATGTCGCCTAGTTAGGCGTAAACGGCCATTTCTATAAAACCAGGTAAAACAAAATAAAAATTATACAATAGCTATGATCAAATTTGAAATTCTAAATGATTTTAGAAGTCAAATTAGATTTTGAGTCATTCTAATGATAACCAATTTTTATTTTTCGGAGTTTATACTGGTTCCAAGAATGCAGTTGTTTGAGGTCAACTCAATCATCCACCTTCAAGACCTGAAGTGAGACTATTACATATAATTCCAATTATATTGAATTAAAACAAAAATCCATTTATAAGCACTAATTTAAAATTGTATAACTTAAATGAATAATTTAAAAAAAAATTCTAGATAAGTGTAACTAAAATGATTTTTAAAAAAATATTATTAAAAGGGTGGTGCAGCTAGATAAATTTTAGGTTTCCAATCCCTGAAGTACTATATTCAGAAAATATTTTAAAGTTATAATATTTAAATACTAATTATTATATAAAATTTTTTAATAGAAAGTTTTTTGTAAAACCTTTTTAAGGATGTGTGGACTCCTTTTGATGGGCCTAGTTAAACGTCATGACTGCAACAACACACTAGCAAACCATTGTAATAGCTGATATTTCACCAATAATCATCATATTTTATGGCTAAGAAAAAATAAGGTTTAAATAGCAAAGGTATTCACAAATTTTATTTTTTTAATCGTAATTAATTGTTGTACCATAATGTTTTTGAATTAACAATGAAGTAGAAAATATATTTTTTTTAAATACGAAACTAAAAAAAGTATTGCGTTTTAAAAGAAAAATCACTCTTATAAAAATGTCTAAACATTTCAATATCACTCAATTTGATAGAATGGTTGTCACGTAACTGTAATACGTGTGTTGACCAAGTTACCTCTATGGTTTAAAGTCATTACATGCAGTATTTTTATGACAGTAGACAATAGAAACCCATCTTATATATACATTCAAAAAGGACACGTTTTTTATATCAAATCGTATATTAAAAGTTAAATCGAATAATGGACCTACTTTTTTTCTGTCACTGGATAAATTGTTATATTGGAAGCATTCGCTATAATCGATTTGATCATGTATCTTGGACTATAATCAGCTGTTCAAACATTTTAACTGTATTCTCGACTATTAAGTGATCCGGAAGCCTAAACTTAGTGACAAGTAAACAAAACACAAACAAACTGGACCATATTATGAATATGTTTTGCTTAACGGTTTTAAGCAATACGTTACATCCTATAGTTTTACGTAGAGAAACTAAACCTATATTTACAGAAACGGTTTGTTTTGGAAATCTAGATTTCGTTGGAATGCGGAGATCTGTGAAATTAATGAAAGAACATGTTTTGAACTAAATTATCACAATAATTGAACAACCTAATAGAGGGACTCTTCGCCTAGTAGTTTTAGAACTAGGCCTACTCTCTCAATTAAAATTCTACACCATGTCCGCTCATTAAATTATTTAGCCTAGTATCCCACATTCACATTTCACACTGTACTATCTAAACACTATAAAGCGTCCTATGTATGAATGGAAATCTCCAGATTGTTCTATCTCGAACGTGTAGATTTCACATGCTTGGGAAGTGTTTAATTCGTTCCAAAGTTTTAATACAACAAATAGGTCTTCTTCATTCTGGTCAACATATTAAAAGTTTGCGACATTCTGATTTGAGTAAGAGAACATCTATTAAATAGTCAAAATATGATAAACCATCTAAGAATACTAAACTTTAAAAACAATAGGTCATAGAGTACTGTATTTCTTTTCGTATTATCTTTATACAGAGTCAGAGAAAAAGTATCGCGTTTTTTATAACGTTCAAACCGGCCCGGTATAGGAAAGGATTTAAAAGGAGTAATCGCAAATCGTGACAAAATTAGGGATCTTATTTAGAGTCTTGCATAACATAACAAAAAGTAATTTATTATATTTTTGCGAAAATTAAGGCTACCACTACTTTGGGCAGTAGACTACTCATAACAATTTATACATCAGTAAAAACTTTTTCTTTTTTTTTGAAATTTCATCTTTAATAGAAACTAAGTTTTATCGTTTTCCGTTTCTTATTTTCACGATGTAATTATTCTACTTCCGCCCAAGATATAATTCACGCTACAAAGCTTTGGAAAGCTGTTTTTTTTAAAAGTTATCTACATAATGTAACGAAATTGGTGTTTATTAAAACACGGAACAAGGTAAATGTTATTCATTTCAATTTAATTAGAAAAAAAACTAACATAAGGATTAGTAAAACTCTAAATCAATCGTCAGTTCAATGTACTTTTTTTAGGTTTTTAAGTGAAAGTTCATTACACAGGATAAAGTGAATTGGATTTATGCGACTGAACAAAAGGCTGTACCCTCACTACTCACACCACTTGACGCTGCTAAATTCAAGAACGCTTTTATCGAAAACCAGTTACTCGAACGACATGTTACCTTACTTACCCCATGGCGTTACAACCCTTGCAGAGCCTTCACCTTCTCAACAATTCTAGCACATTATTTTCTTTTTCTAGCTTTCATTCTCCATACTCTGATACTCATTCCAATCAAATCGCTTCACACGTCATCCAGCCACCTCTTTTGCGAACATTCTGCTCTTCTGATTTCCCTGGAAGTTGAAAAGAACTTTAATGGGAACTTTAGATTCCTTTATTACTTCCACGTGTCACAACTAATAGATTCGTCTTCATGAAAAAGAGATTTGTCTTCACATTATCTCTCCTTGTTGAAATACATCACTGATTCTCTCGTTTACAGTTTCATAGATCGTTTCATAATACGTTCCTCTCCAACGATCTTAGCGTTGCATCATTCATTTTTCTCAGCGTCCAGGTCTCTACTGCATTTAAACCACTGGTCACTTTATTGTCTGATGTATCATGAACTCCATCTTCTGAAAATGTTGTACCCAAATACTTAAAATTTTCTACTTTTTAGAAGAGCAATCTCTAATTACTAAGTATCTTATGCTTTGATATCTGTTTTTATTTCCGGTTGTAATCATGTTCTTTTTCAACTTAATCATGTTTATTTCCAAAGCCGCTTCTCTTGTTAGTAGCCTAAGATTTACTGTTTCCCTCAGTAATCCTATATTCCTAGATATTGCCATCACATCATCAGCATAGACTAGACATTGTAGTGTCTTTGTGAAAATAATAACTCCAGGATTTATTAGTAAACTTCACTTGGTTGAGTCTAGTCTAACATTACTGTTGAGAGCTCGTTGAACTTCATGCATATTATCTATTTATATATTAGAGTTTGTAATTATTTAAACATATATTTTCGTATATGTAATAACTCATATTAATTGTACTAAAAATATTCGCTACGTTGATCAATACATTTCTAACTGATGAATAGTATTCACTAGTTATTCGTTAAAACATAATCACGTAATCTTATTTGTGTTTCAATATATCTTCGATATGCATTTATTAAGATGGATGTTTCCAGTTCACTGGCCCTTCTTTTTTAATCTTGTAAAGTAATTAATGATTTCTCTTAATTATCAATCATTTTGAAAGACGAGTTTAATAGTGAATTTTGTTTCAGAGGAGACACAAACATTGATTGAAGACAAACATTTTGGATTTTAAATTTATTTTAAAAGTAATGATCGCAATATATCCACCACTGAATCGTAAAATACAATTAATGATGTATTTAACAGATGTTTAGATCAAATACAATACGAAACATCCATTTCATACTTTAGATATCATAAATCAGTGATACAAACAAAACAATTACAAGAAGAAGTGTCAACACTTAGAAAGGAGAACTGTGACTTGAGGAAGGAAACTGCTGGCACTAAGGAAAATAAACAGCAAGATGATAACGAGTTCTACACAGATGAGGAACAATTAGAAAGAGAAACTAATTGGATATTGGAGAGGAGGAAAAGGCCACGCAAAAAAAGGAAAGCAGAGACCTCGCCTCAATACACACAGGACAACAGCAGTGGACAAGTACCACCCAGCGCTGATGGCAAAAAAACAACTAAGGTTCAACTACCACCGCCAATAAACATAGTTGGATTGGAACGCTATGGAGAATTACAGGCAGTGATGAAATCTGTAACTGACAAGCAGTACAAAGTAGTTGCTTTAAATAATAATGTGTGGAAAGTGAACACTCCGGATTCTGACACATATAGGGCACTGACAGCTAAGTTGAAAGCAGAAGACATGCAATGGTATACTTATGAAAATAAAAATGACAGGCCTATAAAGGTCATGGCAAGAGGACTGCATTCAACATGTTCTAAAGAGGAAATCATAGAAGACTTGAAATTAAGGGGTCTTCAGATTACAGATGCTAACAACATATTGAAGAGAGAAAGAAAAGAAAATGAAAAAGGGGAGTTGCACTTTATAAAAAGGGGACTTCCTCTGTTTATGCTGACATTCTCCAATCAAGAAAAAATAGAAAAAATATACAGCATCAATGATATCTTAAACATGAAAGTAAAAATTGAACCACTAAGGAGGACAAATAACTTTATCCCGCAATGTAAGAGGTGCCAGGGATTTAATCATACGCAGAAATACTGCCAGAAAGAGCCTCGATGTGTGAAGTGCGCAGGCAAACACCTCACATTGAACTGTACAACAAGAAGAGAATCGCCACCGTTGTGCATTAATTGTAAGGGAGCGCATCCTGCAAGCTACAGAGGGTGCGAAGTCACAAAAGAACTACAGGGAATGCGAAATAGACTGTATAGGACCCAAATAAATAATAGAAGAAGGGTAGTACCAGATATACAACCTAGAGACACAGACAGACAGAACCCACACGATGCTGCTCCCAATCAAAGGATAGTTACAACATATGCACAAAAAGTGCAAACCCCGCCAGCGACAAAACAAGTTTTAAGAACACAAAATGAAGTCCTGGAACAAATTCTGAATAAACTAGAAACCCTAACAGAGAAGTTAGAACAGCAAAGAGAAATAAATAAGAAAACTTCTGATAAACTACAAAGCCTGGAAACCAGGATGGGCAAAGTAAAGAAACTAAATAAGTAAGACACTGCGTATTGTTAAATGGAATGCTAATGGGCTCCAGCAGCACCTGACGGAGCTAGAGCTCTTTTTAAACACAGAAAACATAGATATATGTCTAATCTCGGAAAGCCATTTCACCAGCACCTCTTATGCTAAATTAAGAGGCTACTGCTTCTACCATGCAATCCATCCTTCTGAAAAAGCTAGAGGGGGATCGGCTATATTCATTAGAGAAAATATTAAGCATTATGCTGACGTAAAAATTGAGAAGGAAATTATGCAAGTGACAACAGTTGAAGTGAAGCTAAGCAGAGGCCGAACATTGAGAGTCTCCGCCATTTACTGTCCTCCTCGGTTTAATCTAAAGAAAGATGATTACTTAGATCTTCTCAGAGCAATGGGCAACTACTTTATTGTAGGAGGAGATTTCAATGCTAAGAACATATACTGGGGCTCCAGACTGACGACACCGAAAGGCAGGGAGTTGTATGCTGCAGGAGTTGGGTTAAAATGCGACTTCCTTTCTGGAAGAAAACCTACATACTGGCCAACTGATGTTTTAAAAACTCCAGATTTGATTGACTTTTTTGTTGTGAAAGGACTCTCATCTAACTACATAGAGGTTGAGAGTAGTGACGAACTTTCGTCAGACCACTCTCCAGTCATCATGACTATCAGTGATAACATCATAGTGAGAGAAAATTTGCTGGGGTTGGTTAACAATAGGACAAACTGGAAACTGTTCAGAAAGTTAGTAGAAGAAAATGTTGACTTACTAATTAAAATGAAAACACAACACCAGCTTGAGGAACAACTGGAGGTTTTAGTGCAGCAAATACAGCAGGCGGCGTGGGGTAGTACCCCTGATCTATCTGCAAACAACAAACACCACAACTCATATCCGAAGGAGGTAAGGGAGCTAGTTTGGAGAAAACGAAGAGCAAGAAAAGCCTGGCAAAATACAAGAGCCCCTGAAGACAAAACTCTTTTTAATTCACTTTCTAATGAACTTAAAGAACTCATCAAAAAAGTTAAAAATGTGACAATGTCTAAATTTCTGCAAAACCTGACCAATCAAAAGGATACAGAGTATTCCCTGTGGAAGGCCTCCAAGGGATTTAAGAGACCTAAGGCTCAAAACCCTCCAATAAGGAGACCAGATAACACTTGGGCCAGAAGCCCCAAGCAGAAAGCAGACCTATTTGCACAACACCTTGCAGATACCTTTCAACCTCTACCTAGGCAAACAGCTGATGAATATTTGATGGCTGCTGAGAAACTTGATGAGAGGGAAATACAACCAATAACACTTCAAGAACTAAAAACTGAAATTAAGAGCAACCTCAAACCTAATAAAGCACCTGGCTATGATCTTATCACAGGACAGGTACTAAAAGAATTGCCTGAAAAAGGACTCAAAAAACTGCTCCACATAATAAATGCCTGCTTTAGGCTAAGGTATGTTCCAAGGCAATGGAATGTTGCTGAAGTGATCATGATTTCTAAACCTGGTAAACCCGCTCATGAAAAGTCATCCTATAGGCCAATTTCACTTTTGCCAACGACAGCAAAGCTATTTGAACGGCTGTTACTCAAGCGCCTTAAGACAATAATAGAAGAAAGAAACTTGATACCTCCTCATCAGTTTGGTTTCCGAGAGAAACATTCTACGATCCAGCAGATTCATAGGATTACAAATGTCATAGAAGATGCACTTGAGAAAAGGAAGATATGCTCTAGCGTATTCTTGGATGTATCCCAGGCATTCGACAGAGTTTGGCACCAGGGTCTGTGCTACAAAATGCATAAAGATCTCCCAAGGCAACTATATGAAATTCTTAACTCATATGTCACCGAACGATACTTCAGGGTGAAGTATGAGGGAGAGTACTCAGAATTGAAACCAATAAATGCTGGTGTCCCGCAGGGCAGCGTGCTCGGCCCGGTTCTTTACCTGCTCTACACTAGAGATATACCTGAGCCTGTAGGAGTGGACATTGCAACATTTGCGGATGATACTGCAATTGTGGCAGTAGGAGATACTGTAGAGGAGTCAACAAGCAGTCTACAAAGAGCCCTGCATGAAGTGAGTCACTGGACCAAAAAGTGGAGGGTCAAACTAAATGAAACCAAGTCAGTGCACATAAACTTCAGTAATAAAAAAATTCAACATCTCCCAGTGGAAATAAATGAAAATACTGTTCCTTATAGCAATACAGCAAAGTATCTAGGCCTAACGCTAGACTGTAAATTGCGCTGGAAGGAGCACATCAAAATAAAGAAGAAGGAGCTAAACATTAAATATGGGAAAATGCACTGGCTAATTGGAAGACGTTCAGAGCTGAGCACTTACAATAAAGTTCTTCTATATAATCAGATATTGAAGCCAATATGGGAATATGGCATTCAGTTATGGGGTTGTGCCAAGCCTACAAATAGAAGTATAATCCAAGTTTTTCAAAACAAAGTACTTAGGGGCATAGTGAATGCACCATGGTACATCAGAAACTCAGACCTGCACAGAGACTTGAAGGTCAACATGGTGGACGAAGAAATTAAGAAGCATGCAAGACGACACCTACAGCGCCTTCAGGGACACCCGAGTACAGTGATCCGGAGGATGTTGGATGAACCCAGCCCGCTTCGTCGGCTCAAGAGGACCAAGCCAGCTGACTTGCTTATATAAAACTTTCAGATTGTTTACCAAATATTTGTTTATTTTAATCTATATGGGAACAACCATTGGGCTGTTACTCATCAAACTGTGATGTAATAGATTAGAAGTTGCTAAATGAGCTAAGCTCAGTTGTAACAGTATGTGTATTAAAAAAAAAAATAAAAATAAAAAAAATAAATCAGTTGTTTCTTTTCTGGAACATGAATTTGTGGAAACTTTGTAATAATATATCAATATAAAAAAAGTTTAAGCTAAATAATATGTCCTTCAGTTTCTCTAACCTCACGAAACTAACTTGTTTCCTACCTAGTGTGTATGTTAAAAAAATTATATTATTTATTTTTAAACTAAATTTATTGTGGTAAGACTATGTTGTCGTTACAGATCTTCAGTTGATTAAAATTCAAAGAAATAATCAGATTTGTTTTATGGAAAAGAATATCCTGTAAGCTTTGATTCTGTAAATAAGTAACTTAACCAACTTGCCAAAGCTTTTTATTTCGAATACAATCAGAGTAAATACATCGTAAAATTTTAAATGTAAACCGTTATAACTGAGTTTTTTAAGACATATATTTTAAAACATTTTACAGGTAAATGAATTTTTATAACTTCAAAAATTTATCTACCTGAAAATGTTAAATATAATAATATGTTTTAATTGAAAAATGTTAATATAATGATACGTTTCAATTTGAAAAGGTTAAAATAATATTGTTTTGCTTTAAAAATTTAAAATAAGGATATGTTCTAAGTTGGAAATGTTAATATAATGATATGTTTTAAATTTAAATGTTAAAATAATGATGTTTTAATTTGAATATGATAAAATAATGATATGTTTAAATTTTAAATGTAAAATAATGATATGTTTAATTTTAAAATGTTAAAATAATGATATATTTTAATTTGAATGTTAAAGTAATGATATGTTTTAAGTTGAAAATGTTAAAATAATAATGTTTTTATTTGAATATGTTAAAATAATGATACGTTTTAAGTTGAAAATGTTAAAATAATCATATGCTTCCATTTTTAAATATTGAAATAATGATATGATTCAATTTTAAAATAGTAAAATAATGATATGTTTAATTTTAAAATGTTAAAATAATGTTGTTTTAATTTGTATACATTAACATAATGGTTTGTTTTAATTTTAAAATGATAAATAATGATATTCTTCAATTTGAAAATGTTAAAAATAAATTACATTTTGTTGTTTCACAGAACATTTTGAATAATAAAAACAAATTTTATAGAGTTCTGAGATTAGACTATTAACATAATGGCCAACGATCGGTCAAACGTCTTAATACGTCATCTAGAAGCTGAGATGATAATAAATTTGTTATATTTTTGCCTTACTTTCTATATTAGAGCTTGTTCATGGTTTATAAATCTACTCCACTTTCTCAATTTGTAAATTAAAACATGGTTATTACTTTTACGTTAAATTTCACCGAATTTTCTAAACACTAAAAGACTTTTACATGCGAGTTGAAATTTATTGTCTAGCGTGACGGACTGTTTACCAGACCATAAAGTACTCAGAGTATTTGCTTTCAGTTTTAGTTCAGACTTCTCAGTAAGGGTTGAACATTTTAAACCAAATTTTATTAGTTGGTTAATAAAATGTATTAAAGCACGAGTCCTTTACACTGACCTAAATGAATATCTTTTGATAGATTTTGATTTTTATACTGTTCTAGAAAATTAAAGGTTCTAAGTACAAATAGTCGCACTTATCTAGGACATTTTTATTATGAACGTATATAAAGTATCCACTGTAGATATCAAGGCCTCTGCTAATATTAGTGGTTTATCCATCAAATTGTATTTTGTATAATTGTAAATTTCTAGTTGATTTGGAATGTGGTCACAAGTAAATTTGTATCATTTTAGTTTTACCTACCAAGGCCTATAATCCTGTGTTCCTTACAATTCGATTATTAATGTTAGTTTTTCATATTCCTAGGCTTTGATTTTATATTACCTTTTAATACTTATGCTGTAGGTTAATTAACTTGAGAAAAAGAGCTGTCGCACACTCTAAAAACGTCGTGTATTGTATTGTATACTAATGATAGCGAATTACAGAATGACAATATTAATAATATCATTCATCCATTATTGTCTAACCACATTCAAATTTTAAAATATAATTTGCTTACTATTTTCTTGTTTGTACAACTTGGAAAGAAAATCAAAAATCTAAGGTTGGATGATATTAGATTGTGGGTCTATACGAAGCTTTCAACGAATTGTTATATGTTAGGTTAGATTTTATGGGATAAATTTGTTCAAATAAATAGCTTAGTGGGCGGGAGAGAAACACCAGTAAAGCCAAAATACTAATTTACATTATTAGTTTGTTGCAATAAAATTCATAATATTTATGTATTTTGGAATTATGTTTCTAATTTTTTAGGTTTTCGCACTTCCCTTTCAATCATGTTAGAATTAAAAATAAATCATATATTTTGAATTTGTATATAGCTGACATTTCTAAAACGATTGTTACAACTTCCTCGAAGTACGCCTGATGCTTTTGTGAGATTTGAGACTGGCAGAGTGCATTTGGAGCTCAGAGTGTTTAAGCAAATGTTGAACTGGTGGACTGCACTACTTCAATTGGATGATGAAAGTTTGCCAAAGATGTGCTACCTCAAGCTTGCCTCTATCTCCACTCAGGATGTCCCATACAATTGGGTTACCTGGCTTAGATGTATGCTGGGAAGGATTGGAGCAGAAAATATCTGGAAGAGTCAAAACCATTGGGATGTAATCAAGTCAAAAAAAGATTTAGTTGAACAATTCAAGAATAATTTAATATGCTCAGACATTGATACCATTTTAAATTCAAGATACAGTGATTACTACAGACATATAAGTGGCTTAACCCCCTGTGAACCATACTTTGAAGAGAATTGTCCTTTATACATAATAAGAATTACCGCTCAATTACGCCTTGCTGGCAAGAAATATAATAGATTAATATTGCAGAATGACAACTATAGCTTTAACCCCAGTGAAATCTGCCCTATCTGCATAACAGGAAATGACACTATAACTCACCTTTTGTTGGAATGTGAAGGGTATAATCTTTTTAGATATAAATATCTGAACAATTACAATTCTGTGCAATATTTATATAATATAGAGACAATCTTAACCTCAAACTCAGTACAGGCCATGAAAAATATCTACCATTTTGTTATGTATAGCCTAAAACTTAGAAAATCTATTTTAAATTTAATGTAATAAATTAATTTGGTAAAATATCTTCAAACAACTAACTCGTTTGTAAATGTACTGATATTATTGTAGTTCGTATAATTTGGTTACTACGATTCCTAAAATTGTGTTACTTGTTATAATGGTGTAAAATATTTTTGTAAGTATTATAAATGCACCGGAAAGTTAGTTATAGAAAAACTAAGGATAAAAATGAACAATGTCATAAAATATGTTATTTTTGTAAATGGTCAACATCTTGCTTATGTACACTGTACTTTAAAGCAATAAAGTTGTTTGTTTGTTGTTTGAATTTGTATATAGATAGATATTTCTATGAAAGTTGTAATTTTATGTATTTTACGGTGTTGATTTAGATTTTTATGTCGGTTTATAATCATCTATTGTAGAAATCAACTAAAACATATCCCCCAGCTACCAATATAAAAATATCAAAATGACAGCGTACCAATTCAGAGTTTCTGGGCTTGTAAATAATTTAACCCAGTCGTGAAATATGCGAACAAATTATTGTCCCAATTGTTAAGCAAACAAAATATTTTTATTCAGTTTTTATCAAACTCCAAATCAATGTCGATGCTGTGCTTTACGTTATGAAAGCCGTTAGTTGTGTTTACAATTCGTGTCAATTCGAACATTGTGCTAAAACGAAGCCACCATAACGACTTTATTTGAGTCGAGGCTATGTACCTCTTCTACAAATGCATGGAAAAAACATTTTAGAAAATTAACTACAAATAAATTAGGCTGTTTAAATAAATTAGAAAAATCTGTTAAAGTTTATTTTGTACCTAAGAAATTATTTTGTTATTTCAAAGTATGAAAAGAATAAACAAATTTTCAGATGTAATTATAGAATCAAACAAAAATTATATAATGAACAACAACAATTAAAATTCACCTCATTTTCTTATGTAGGGTGATTATTTTAACTTCCCACATTCATTGTAAGACGAAGCGAGATAAGGAAAATCTATTCTCGGGACAGTTATTCACCTTTAGGTGGCACCTTAGAAAACCTATTTACAAAATCCAAAACCCCTTCCCCTCCCACCATCCTCTCTTAAAAATTTATAATTGTTAAATATGGCTTGTGATACTTCAAATTAAAGCCCTTTTTAAAATACCTTGAATTTTGTGGTAAGAAAATAAAAATCGGCCAATGCATTCGTTAGCTACTCTCAAAAATGTTATTTTGTAAGTTACCATTTAAAACATTTTTAGAACTATTAAAATAATTATGTGAATACTTTTTTGTGATTTTTGTCTGTATAGTTTAATGAAATATAATTTTGTAATGTAATATAAACCAAGTGTTTTCGTTTTCATGATAGAAAGGGAACAAAGAAAAATTTATATAAGTCTACAATATTTTTTTCGTGTCATGTTTCCTTTATTTTTGAGAATTTTTTTTTTTTTAGTTCGAACTGCCGTTTCTAACAATTGACTTATTTCTTGTACACCCCAACAATAATTTATAAAGGTTATCAGAATTGGTGTAGTATTAAAATACAAACAAACAATTGATTTATTCTAAGAATAAACTTAGAATGTATTCAATAAATCTAGTCAGTAAGTTATTTCATTTAGGCCTTTATAGCGCTATCAAAGCATGTGTGTGTGTGTGTGTGAACAGAATTCCTCATAAATTACAGCACCTACATAAATTAAATTTTGCACATACAAGGTATGGCTAGAAAAAAATGGTATTTGTGCTGTAACATTTTTATTTTTTCCCTTTACCAACTTTCACATTATCCCCTTCAATATACTCCCCTCCATGATCCCTACACCGCTCCATTCGAATTTCCCATTGTTCAAAACAGTGTTTCAGGTCATTTTCTGAAATAATTTTCATGGTCTCCGTCGCTTTTTCTTTCACAGCTTAAGGATGTTCCAACACAAGGATCCCATGCTTAGCCAAAAACGACTCGACAATATGACGTTTGACCTTGAGGCTCGCGCTGTTTGTCTTACACAAAATCAGTCCCGTTATTATCTAGCTACGCCTCGTATGTTCCCGGTGAAACAAAGATTTACGAAAAATCTTTATAATTCCAAAATGTTAACCGGGGAATGATGCCAAAACCTAACTCTTTTTTAAAAATTTAATCACATCAAATAATAACAACCAGTAAAATATAAATATAAAACAGCTGATTGAGTAGGTATACTCTAGTTTATACAAATGTAAAGTTATATAATAACCAAGCTTCTCTATTATTAAATTTTGTTTAATCTTGGCCTACGCATCCAACTATAAAACTGATATATTTGAGGAATACAATTTAAAAAATTCTATTTTTAGTAAAATAAACTACTTAATATTTCTTTAATGGATTTGATGTCGTAATTTGTTGAAAATAAACGTAAAGTAACGGTTTTGTAAATTTAATATTGTAATGTTTTATGACCACAGTGATCACATAAGTGTTACTAACCACAAAAACTGGGAAGTTTTACGTGTTCACTAACCTCACGTACCTGCTCGGTCTTTAGTAAACGTGTTCAATAACTCCAAAGTAAACTACTTGCTTACAAAAAAAAAAGCCCTTGTAGTCCTAAGTGTTTGCTAAACCCACCAAAAAGGTATTGTTTGCTAACCCCTTATTCTATTAACTTTACGCCACGAATCTTTCTGTACACTTAATTCGGAACTTTTTCAAAATTCAAAATCATCAGTTTACAAAATTAATTAATCAGAGTTTTAATAGTAGCATATATTCATACTTTTAATGGTAGCATATATTCATGGTGTTATATATGTGTAATATATAACACATATATAAAATTATATACTTAAAGATGTTAGCAATATTTATTATTATTATTAGAACTAGCGACAAAATAATGAGTGACACATGATCCAGTGGAATGAGATCAGTTGGACGTCTACTTGTAGGAACAAGGTTAATGGTACAATGACTCGAAACAGCTGTAACTCAAGTCGGCACAAGCTGTGATGTGAATCGGCCTTATCTGATTCTTCAATATTGCCATAATGTTGCCGAATTAATAAACTTTATCTATAGCAGGTAGAAATGTACTGTATTTCTCAGTTCCTTCAGATATACAGTCTTTGGGATTACTCATTCACTCTCTCTCACACTCTCTCTCTCTCTCTCTCTCTCTCTCTCTCTCTCTCTCTCTCTCTCTCTCTCTCTCTCTCTCTCTCTCTCTCTCTCTCTCTCCACACATACATAGGCCTACACATATATATTTATAAGTGTAAAATACATGAATTTTAAAAAGTCCACATAATTGTCGTATATTGTCCAGTCTTTTAAACGAACTTATCTGTGTCGAAAATGGATCCCTAAGTAAAACATTGCTGGTATTATGTTTTGACTCGTAAAGACACTCATGACATTCACACTCAGTGTTCTCATTGTTCACCACAGTCTAAAAGGGTTTTAACCACAACCGAAAATGAGTTTGTTTACCAAACTCAAATGGATAACACCATTAAAACTAAAAAATGATTAAATCATAAAACAAAGGGCTTTATTTAGTGTAATATAATATCATATTATTATATTGGGAAAGCAATATGTTAATATGCTTTCGTGTTTTGTTTTTGTGTGTTGTGTCTATACGCTTACAAATATAGACACTGATATTTCAAACATATTTGTAAGTTTGAAGGAAGTAAAAAACTTATTATTGTAAGCCATTTTAGAAATTTGATGATCTGCCGCCATGTAGAAAGAAATTTACAAACTTAGTCTAAATATTCCAAAATACAAGATAACAAATTTGATCAACATTACTCCCCCCCTCATACACACGAAAGCATATTATATATTTTTCATGTGGTTTAAAAGCGAAAATCCTATTGGTTTATAAAAAGGATGGAAAAAAGAACATATATAAAGTGAAAGGTAAAAATAATGTTTATGATGTAAGGTTTTTCTTCTCTTGAGATACTGTAGATATCAATATCATAATTTGCTAAAAGAACAGACGTATATAGCCTACGTACAGACAGATGGGAAACCAATTCAATAGTCCTTGATACTTGTAAGAAGCTGCGCTAACAATAGAACTCCAAATTCAGGACAATGTTGGCTCTAGTCACCAAAAATGGAAGACCGGTACTGGTAATTCACATTGTCACTTTCGAAATGACTGCCAATATACAAGATATGTGTTTATGTCATTGTAAGTATTCCTCACGGATAAAGCTAATTAGCATCAGTTTTGACAGGATTCATGAGTTTACAAACTTTAATCTTTCTTCCTTCTTCCATTATATACTTTAATGACAGGTGTGTATGATCTCTATACAAAAATCGTATTTACTTTTTGTAAATATGTAAAAGCTGACAACTTTGTATTCTTGCAGCAGTTGTGCTCCAACTAAAATGTATTTATTATTATTTACTGAGACTGAGTCGTGTTTGATTAGTCTTCCCGCTTCATAGCATAAAGAACCCGAAGTGGTGATTTTTTAAATTGTATTCGTGACTTGAAATTTGGGATGAGGAATTGTTGTGTACCCATACAGAAAACTATTAAAATTTGAAAAATCTAACAACACATTTCAAATTGGTGGCAATTCTAAACAATTTTGATCCATAACTTTTAAGTAATTAAATTTTCAACACTCTAGATTAGATAAACACTTTTCACATTCAAATTTTGTATATTATAGTAGCAAACCAAACATCAATTATTGACGAAATCGTAATTTGAAAATCTTACTCCCAAGAAAATTTGAAAATCTTTTAATTACGAGACCTGATATTAGCAAAACACTGCAAAGAATGTAGAGAGTGGAGTCTGTCCCAAAAATGTAAACAGTTTACAGCAGAAGCAATTCGTACATTTTAAAACGTATAAGATGTAAAGCTACTGTGGAAAGAAAAATGATAACCACTAGTAAAATGCTAATCATTAATAGTATGTAATAATTTATCTAAAATTTGGTAATTACTTACTAGTCATATAATAATATTTAGTAACAAGATTTACAATTAAGTTTTCCATACCTGAATTTTAGTAAATCTAATTATTCTATATATAGTGTAAATTAATAAATTCAATTACCTGTAAACAAACACTTTGAAAAGACTCAATACTACGTGGTTGGTTTATCAAAATAACGAACTAATATAAACCACCAATCATTTTGCCATACTGTATTGTACCAAGGGATGAGACAAGGACTGAAAAATGTGTAGATTTGTTGCATAAACTTATCCTTTAAAACCGTACAGATAAAAATCACATGTTTACAAATCCAAGTAATTTTCAAGGCACAGACCTGTCCTGGCAATTGATTATTCATTCTTCTGTAAAACACTCGTCACCCCGAACCAAAGACGAGAGAGTAGTTTTACATGCCGCTATGTCTTGTTGAAGAACCATAGATTTCATCATCGGCCAGTGTCACATTGTAAAATTTTTCTGAGGTATTGTATTGAGAGTCGTAAACAAAATTATTCGCCCTACGATACGATTATCAGAAACGATTATCAG